>JAWNOR010000313.1:897500-1497500 GCA_035045885.1 Drosophila borealis
ATATTTATATTTATATTTATATTTATATTTATATTTATATTTATATTTATATTTATATTTATATTTATATTTATATTTATATTTATATTTATATTTATATTTATATTTATATTTATATTTATATTTATATTTATATTTATATTTATATTTATATTTATATTTATATTTATATTTATATTTATATTTATATTTATATTTATATTTATATTTATATTTATATTTATATTTATATTTATATTTATATTTATATTTATATTTATATTTATATTTATATTTATATTTATATTTATATTTATATTTATATTTATATTTATATTTATATTTATATTTATATTTATATTTATATTTATATTTATATTTATATTTATATTTATATTTATATTTATATTTATATTTATATTTATATTTATATTTATATTTATATTTATATTTATATTTATATTTATATTTATATTTATATTTATATTTATATTTATATTTATATTTATATTTATATTTATATTTATATTTATATTTATATTTATATTTATATTTATATTTATATTTATATTTATATTTATATTTATATTTATATTTATATTTATATTTATATTTATATTTATATTTATATTTATATTTATATTTATATTTATATTTATATTTATATTTATATTTATATTTATATTTATATTTATATTTATATTTATATTTATATTTATATTTATATTTATATTTATATTTATATTTATATTTATATTTATATTTATATTTATATTTATATTTATATTTATATTTATATTTATATTTATATTTATATTTATATTTATATTTATATTTATATTTATATTTATATTTATATTTATATTTATATTTATATTTATATTTATATTTATATTTATATTTATATTTATATTTATATTTATATTTATATTTATATTTATATTTATATTTATATTTATATTTATATTTATATTTATATTTATATTTATATTTATATTTATATTTATATTTATATTTATATTTATATTTATATTTATATTTATATTTATATTTATATTTATATTTATATTTATATTTATATTTATATTTATATTTATATTTATATTTATATTTATATTTATATTTATATTTATATTTATATTTATATTTATATTTATATTTATATTTATATTTATATTTATATTTATATTTATATTTATATTTATATTTATATTTATATTTATATTTATATTTATATTTATATTTATATTTATATTTATATTTATATTTATATTTATATTTATATTTATATTTATATTTATATTTATATTTATATTTATATTTATATTTATATTTATATTTATATTTATATTTATATTTATATTTATATTTATATTTATATTTATATTTATATTTATATTTATATTTATATTTATATTTATATTTATATTTATATTTATATTTATATTTATATTTATATTTATATTTATATTTATATTTATATTTATATTTATATTTATATTTATATTTATATTTATATTTATATTTATATTTATATTTATATTTATATTTATATTTATATTTATATTTATATTTATATTTATATTTATATTTATATTTATATTTATATTTATATTTATATTTATATTTATATTTATATTTATATTTATATTTATATTTATATTTATATTTATATTTATATTTATATTTATATTTATATTTATATTTATATTTATATTTATATTTATATTTATATTTATATTTATATTTATATTTATATTTATATTTATATTTATATTTATATTTATATTTATATTTATATTTATATTTATATTTATATTTATATTTATATTTATATTTATATTTATATTTATATTTATATTTATATTTATATTTATATTTATATTTATATTTATATTTATATTTATATTTATATTTATATTTATATTTATATTTATATTTATATTTATATTTATATTTATATTTATATTTATATTTATATTTATATTTATATTTATATTTATATTTATATTTATATTTATATTTATATTTATATTTATATTTATATTTATATTTATATTTATATTTATATTTATATTTATATTTATATTTATATTTATATTTATATTTATATTTATATTTATATTTATATTTATATTTATATTTATATTTATATTTATATTTATATTTATATTTATATTTATATTTATATTTATATTTATATTTATATTTATATTTATATTTATATTTATATTTATATTTATATTTATATTTATATTTATATTTATATTTATATTTATATTTATATTTATATTTATATTTATATTTATATTTATATTTATATTTATATTTATATTTATATTTATATTTATATTTATATTTATATTTATATTTATATT
This sequence comes from Drosophila borealis, assembly GCA_035045885.1. Taxonomy (NCBI): domain Eukaryota; kingdom Metazoa; phylum Arthropoda; class Insecta; order Diptera; family Drosophilidae; genus Drosophila; species Drosophila borealis. The sequence continues at coordinate 899,858 of JAWNOR010000313.1, forward strand.
TATATTTATATTTATATTTATATTTATATTTATATTTATATTTATATTTATATTTATATTTATATTTATATTTATATTTATATTTATATTTATATTTATATTTATATTTATATTTATATTTATATTTATATTTATATTTATATTTATATTTATATTTATATTTATATTTATATTTATATTTATATTTATATTTATATTTATATTTATATTTATATACAGCAAACGGATAGATAAAGCACTTCTTACACTTTCCGAAAAAAATTTGTTAGGCCCCACTCGTTATTAATTTGTAGCTTCGAATGTTATGTATAGTAATTATTTTCGTTTATATGTCAGACTAGAATAAATTATGTCTGAGTAAATATTTATTTTTTTGGAAGCATGCATCGCCCAAGGGAGGTAAATTAGTTAAAACCGGACTGTCTATAGGGATCCTGTGAATATATAGCTTTCCTATCATTTTTTTTCTTTTTGTACCCCCTAACCCGTATTCCTCTCTCCCTTCCTAATTCAGTAGGCGAATTTTAATGAAGTAGTTTTATAACTTTGGGAGCAAATTAACCAGCGGAATTAATGAACGTACCCGCATGCCGACGAGCCACAGCCGATGCCAGCGAGTACTCCGATTTGGTTAACCGCCCATCAGCTCCTTGACGTTATTCGTTATAATCTCTTAATAAATCTCTCTTCTCTTACTCTCTATATTTTCCTTCATTCGTTTGACAATTAAGTTTAACTTAATATTTAACTCATGATTCATTTGTTCGTCTTCTCACCTGTTGGTTGGTAAGGCTACTGGGCGTCTGATTGTGGCTCCGCGTCACATCTTCATGGTGCTCATGGCACGCTCTACTTAACCGTTTGCTCGACTGGCGCCCGTCGCAATCAGATGTAAGCCCATCTTCTGTGAAAAACAAAATTCCCTAAAACCTAATCATATATGATGCGTGCCGACACTCCGAATAGTACAACAGTTTTCTTGACTGCCTTAGGTTCAATTGCCAAGGTTCAGCGTATTTTGGAGGTGAACAAATTTTGTGAACGCATCAAATTGAACTATGATATACTCTTTCAAGTCGGTTTTTCCACTTAACTTTCCGATTATATTAATATGCATAGTGTGCCAGGGTATGTCATCTTTAGGAATCGGGTGCATTTCTATTTGGGCTTGCCAGATGGTGGTTTTGAGACTTTACAGGTAATGCAATTTTCTACAAACTTTCTCACATATTTAAACATCTTCTTAAACCATCTTCCACCCTAAATGCATTATGGCTTCATGGCCATTATTAATGACTGACCATCTGAAGGCTCTAGGTATTACAGGCAAACATTTTGTGCTGCCATTTCTTTAAAACTTTCGATATAACACTCCTGCTCTTAATTCGTACGTAGCTTCTCCCATCTCATGTTTTCGCAATTTTAAGATTATGGAAGCAATGTCAGAATCTCATTGCTGTTCGGCTAGAAGCCAATCGTCGGTTATCTCAGATAGGTTTATGCGCATTTCAACCGTTTTCGCTGAGGATTAATAATCAATGGGCAATGGATTGCGTGAGAAGAAATCAGCATGCTACATGCGTTCTCCCTTCCTGTATTCAATACTGAAATCGAATGATTGAAGATATGCCCACCATCGATGTACCCTTGGAGTTAGGTCAATTTTTTTGATACTTGCTTTTAAAGAGTTGCAATCTGTATGCATAATAAATTGTTGATCACGTAAATAATGGCGGAAGTGCCTTACTGCGTTGTAAGCCGCGAGGGCCTCAAGCTAGTATGAGTGAAATTTAGATTCAGCCATTGTCGTACATTTGCTGTAATATTCAATAACTCTAGGACTATTTTCTATCTTGTGCATTAAAATGGCGACATATGCAATAGAATTTGCGTCCGTGTGTAGTTCAATTAGCTTTAGTGGATCGAAAATTGTCAAAACGGTGTCAATAGTCAATATTGATATGATTTTTTAACGAATTTCCTCATATTCTGGCTTCCAGACAAAGCTATTATTTTTGGAGGTGAGATTATATAAAGCTTTCATCTGCTCAGAAAATTTTGATACGAACTGCTTAAAATAGAAGGCTGGGCCTATGAATCGTGGATTTGGTCGAATTTGACCCGCTTCGATATCCTAAATATTCTACGCTTGTTTTCAAGAATGACTATTTTGTAATATTAAAGGAGATTCCAGCTCTAGACAAGTTTTCCAAAACCGTTTGTAGCCTTTCAAATGCCTCTTCCTTTGTCTTCGCTACAATTAACACGTCATCTATATAGACATATGCATACGATTGAGCTAAATCACCCAATGATTTCATCGAGGAAGCATTTTGCAATCCAAAAGGCATGGCCAAAAATTCATATTGTCCTTCTGGCGTGACAAAAGCAGTGCGCTCGATAGAGTCAGGGTGTATTGGAACTTGGTAAAAGCCACTTGCCATGCCTAAACTGGAGAAATATTTGCCTTCACGCAGTCTGTTAGTTTGATCAGCAATCAAATGCAAAGCGCAGCAACAAAAAGCATCAACGATAATATCAAAAGGAGCTGCGGCTACAGCAGCAGAAACAACAACAGCAACAACGTCACACGGCATATGAAGAATCAAAAACACCGACGTTCGCGATGGAACATCAATATCGCAAACGGATGCACTTATAATTAAGGAAGTGCTGGAGGCTAGCCTGCGAGTCGGGCCCAGGCCAATAACAAAAGAGGAGTACAAAAGAAGAACTTTTGCGAGGAAGCGTCAGCGTGCCAGCACCGGCGATGCCAAGCTGACGCATAGGAAACAACGAGTAGGAACTCAAACAGATAAACACCCTGTTGCAAAACTGGAAGAAGCGGACTAACAAGCGTTAGTGCCTCGCTTAATTTTTTTAAGTACCCATCTTGCGCTTGCGCTAGGTACTTAAACTAAGAATGTCTCAGTTAAAACAAGTAAGAGGTTCTAGTCGGGAGCTCCCGACTAGGGGATACCCTGAACCCTTTTATTCCAACACCAAATGCACTTCGCGCTACCCGCTCGTTTGCTTTAGTAGTAATAAAGATAAATTTAAACAAAAAACAAGTAAGAGGATCCAGTCGGGAGCTCTCGACTAGGGGAAACCCTGAACCCTCTTCTTCCAACACCAAATGCAGCTCGCGCTACGCGCTCGTTTGCTTTAGTAGTAATAAAGAAAAATTAAAATACAAACCCTTGGCAGGGTTCGAACTCGCAACTAACCGCACCACTTTCCGCCGCCTCTACTCAAGAGCCACACCAATAATCGAGTTTTAATGAAAAAAAAAAACCAATTAAAAAAGCAGCACAGAAAACAATATAATCGCAATTGCAATGCTGTTGGTTGAATTCAAAGCAGACGCGCAAGAATGTGTGTGTGAACACAAAAATTCTTGGAATTTTCTGTAGCTGCTGCTTACACGCGCGCACATAACTTTTGTGTTTCTTAACCGAACTTACTACAATTTTCGACAGTACACCTCATTGTAGAATAGAATATAGAATATTTGTGTATTATCAAAAAGTCAATTGCATATACAATGTGGCTTAAAGTGATGGGCAACACAAGTTGGATAATTAACTTGATTTATAGCTTTGAGGTGGTGGCGGGAAGGTGGCAATACGTATAAAATGAAAGATTTTTTAAAATATATGCTACTCTGGAAGCTACATGTCGAGTTTGGTGACTCTAGCTCATATTATTTGCCGAAAATGCCAAAAAACAGGATTTCGATTTCGATTATTTGGAAACGGGGCATGTTATCGAATATCGGAAGGAAACTCGATCCGCGCGGACACTAGGAGGATCTACAGCTTAAATTTCAAGTGTCTAGCTTTTATAGGTTCTGAGATCCTTGAGTTCATATATACGGACAGACGGACGGACGGACAGACGGACAGACAGACGGATATGGCTAGATCGACTCGGATGTTGATGCTGATCAAGACTATATATATTTTATGGGGTTGCTGGGAGATGCTTCCTTCTGCCTGTTACATACATTTGTACAAAAACATTATTCCCTTTTCACCCATTTTCAATGAGTTCAGGGTATAAAAACTAGCAAACACTTTGTAGTGTAAACTTATTCTAAGTAAAATATTGTAAACTTGACATTTGCCAATGTAAACTACAAAGTGTTCCCCTGTTGATTTTATGAAATTCATGCATAACACAAATAATAAGAACAGAGATAAAGTTTTAGCCTAAATATTACAAGTTAATTTTTCAAATTTTTAAATTTCAAGTAAATTATTCAAATTTTTATATTTCAAGCCTTCAAAACGGAGGTATTATTTACACTCTATAATTATATCCCTTGGTCTACCATGGGATTAAAAGACACAAAGACGGTGGATTCCACCGCTAACGTCATTAATAAAGTTGAGGTGGAAACACCAGACTTAAAAATAATAACAGTTCTCCTTGTAATTATCGTAATACTAATGTGCATTAGCCTTTTCTTCACATTATACAAGGTGCACAAAAGGTGCTCAAAGAAAAAATATAAGAGTCGTGCAAACGACTTAGATAAAATATAAAAGAAAAAAAAAACGATAATTTCTTATATTTTACTTTTAATCTCTCCTAAATAAACTCAATGGCGACGAACAAAGCGATAGCAGAAGTCTATTTACGAGACCCAAATTTCAGCTGATACTAAACCATCAGATACTGAAGTAAATACCCAATCTCGGGGTTTTTGAGAAGCTATGCAGGGAGAAGGAGATGCACACAAGAGCGCAAAGTAATAAGTGAGAGCGAGGCACACTCTGCACACGCATACACACATATGTATGTATGTATTTGGGCTGAAACTAACATACATATATTACGAAATAGCATCAGCCGCAGCGACGTTGTTCGCTAAGCGAGATGCGGCCTCATACTGAACGTTCGGTTTTCGAGGCCGGCGTTCGGCTGCCACTCTCAGCAGTCTTACTTTGTCTGGGCACACTAAAATGGGCGCGGGCACCCATGGGGCTCAGTCGTTGACGATTTATCGGTATCCGATTAAAACGCTGTTTGACATGTCTATGCATTGTATAGTTAGTGATCAGAGGCAATGAGAAAAATAACGCTTCTGACAAATGAAGATACAGTTCTTATACCAAACCAGGAAATACACACTGGGGTAATAATAGCAAACAGTATCGTAACAAGTAATAGCGCAATAGTCCGTATTTGAAATACAACTAGTAACCATATAAAAATTAAAATCCCAAAATAAAATTTGAGTCACTACGAGAATATGAAATCAAAATAAATAACGTTAATAACAGCAATAGAACAAATAAATAAATTAAAATTCCCTGACCAATTTTAAAACAAGCTTACTGATTTATGTATCAAATACAGTGACATATTTGGTCTAGAAACAGAAGCAATTTCAAGTAATAATTTTTATAAACAAAAATTAAGATTAGCAGACAAAACACCCGTATATATGAAAAACTACAGAAATGCAGAAGCAGAAAAGCCAGAAATTAACAGACAGGTTGAAAAACTAATAAAAGATGGTATAGTAGAACCATCTATCTCAGAATAGAATATATATCTCTTGATACCTAAGAAATCTCTCCCAAATTCCATGGAGAAAAAATGGCGGTGAGTAGTTGATAATCGCCAAATAAACAAAAAACTTTTAGCAGACAAATATCCACTGCCTGAGGAAATACTGGACACATTAGGACGAGCTAAATATTTTACATGTCTCGATCTTATGTCAGGTTTCCACCAAATTGAACTTGATGAAAAACGGGTTCAAGAATAATTAAACCAAGAGAAATGTGCGTTTTTCATGCACGAGGTAACATTCCTTGGGCATAAGTTCGCAGACCAGGGCATCCTTCCAGATGACAAAAAGTACGATGTTATAAAAACTATCCAACCCCCACTGATGCGGATAGTGCACAACGTTTCGTCGCGTTCTGTAATTACTACAGAAGATTTATACACAACTTCGCACAACACTCACGTCATTTGACTAGATTGTGCAGAAAGAATGTCCAATTCGAATGGACAAAAGAATAATGAAACTAACATTATTGCAATATCCTGACTTCAGCAAAGAATTTTGTATAACCACAGATGCAAGTAAACATGCATGTGGTGCTGTACTATGCCAAGAGTGCAACGGTGTGCAATTGCCAATTGTATACACATCCCGAGCTTTCACACAGGGAGAAAGCAATAAATCAAATACAGAGCAGGAATTAGCTGCTATTCATTGGGCAATAAACCACTTCAGACCATATGTTTATGGAAGGCATTTCTTAGTTAAAACAGACCAAAGACCCCTAAACTATTTATTTTCAATGAAAAATCCCACATCAAAATTAACCAGAATGAGACTAGACTTGGAAGAATACCAATTTAAGGTAGAATACCTCAAGGGGAAAGTTAACCATGTAGCGGATGCATTATCCCGCTTAAGAATAGAGACACTAATTGACATGAATAGGAAAATATTAATGGTTCAAACAATATCATCAAAAAGACAGGAAAACATCAGCGCAGATGACAAAATAAATATGCAAAAAGATCAAAAAGATCTAAAAGAGCCCAATGTCTATGAAGTTTTTAGTCATAACGACGTAAAGAAATTTGTGAAACTTAAATTCGGTAAAATATATTGTTTACTTAAAAGAGGAAAACGAGTCATTTCACAATTTTCAGTTTATCATTTGTACTCCAATGGAAAATTCGACTTAGTTCAATTTTTTCAAAGGGCTAATCAGAAGCCAGAATACAATGAACAAATTTTCGAATTTGTATCATTAAATGAATTTAAAAATATGGGCGATAAATATTTAAATACATTAAAAGTAGCGCCACTTACAAAATTGACACATACAGACAAAAATGACGAAAGTCAAATAAAAGCAATACAGAATATCATGATGATCCTATAGAAGGAGGCCATACAGGGATAGCGCATACCTTGTTAAAAATTAAGAAATACTATTACTGGCCCCAAATGACTAAGACCATTACAAAGTATGTGAAAACTTGTGTGAACTGCCAATTAGCAAAAACCACAGCACATACTAAAGCCTCAATGATATTAAGAATACTCCAAATGCTGCATTTGACACTGTTTTAATAGACTCAATCGGTCCATTACCTCGTACAGAGAATGGCAACAAGTACGCAATTACTATAATATGCGATCTCACTAAATATCTAGTTACAATAATAGTAACAGATAAAAGTGCAAAAACAGTAGCTAAAGCAATATTTGAATCTTTTGTACTAAAGTACGGTCCTATGAAGACGTATATAACGGACATGGGTACTGAATACAAAAATTAGCTAGTAAATGACTTTTGCAAGTATATGAATATAAGTAATATACAATCAACAGCACATCATCACCAAACATTAGGAACAGTAGAAAGATAAAAACTCTAGTAGATTAAGAAGAAGAAAAACGAAAGATTGAATACGATAAAAAACTAAAGGACATAGAACCAGAGATAGGAAATTTAGTTCTACTAAAGAACGACCCAGCGCATAAGTTAGAAAGTAAATATTAAGGTCCTTATAAAGTTATTAGCATAAAAGATAGAAACAACATAAAAGTAGATGTAGGAATAAAGAAACCCCAAGTCATAATAATAAAAACAGGGTAAAATTATTCAAAGGGAGGTGTAGTGTGTATATGCATTAAATAACACCCTGTATTTAAATACATAAGTATGCGACGCTTCGTTGCATACAATAACAAACATAAAGCCAAAAGCGCAGAGCCACTTGAGTTTATTGACTCAGGCTCATATTACGCAGCGCGGACCGCTAGTACTCTAGCTGGCCGATTAGCTGACGGCGCATATCCCACACTTTGCTTATGTACCAAGAGTACCATATATGTACTCATTAATGCATGCATATAGCAATACATATAATAGTATCTATATCTTAGGTTTCGAAGCGGACAGAGTTCCGAATAAAGCACATTCAAAAGGTTATTGCAAACTAGCACTGAGGTGCTTAAGTTGTTTCATTACAGGAGACTCCAAAGCGTAGTCCGAGTATATCACGGACTATCAATACATCGTATTTCAAAAACTTATCCATTACTACATGAAATGATATTTCTTAAGAGAACTGATCAATTTTGACAGTAGCTAAATTTGCATGGTGTTATACACAGGATTTTCTCCAATACCCCTTAGAACTATCAATTTATTAATTCTTTTTCCGGAAAATTTTTCGGCACAACTCTCTATAATGAGCGTGCGTTCAGCTCCAGAGTCAAAACAAAATGGAACGGGCCCACCAGATTGAAGCAGCAATCCTCTTGGCTCGGACACACAACATATGTGTATACGCTTTTCATGTGATCCATGTATGTGCGATGTATATGCCAAAACAACTGAGACTGCAATTTCCTCCATGTATGCTGTCTTCCATTTGGATAAAAGTGACGTCACAAGACGGTTCGCATATACAGAGAGGCATTCGCCAGCATTCGGTCGGCCATTAAAAATGTTTATTAAAGTCGCCGCCGATGTCTCCATTCCCACGAAGCGTTGCTAAAATAATTCCTTGAAATATTGCTACTTCATTCCAGTATAGCATATTTAAGAAAGCCAGGGCGAGGTGCTTCCTTCTAGTGAGCCGTCATAACCAGGGCACTGCCCTCAATAGGATTTTTTTCAAGGATCATGTCCACGGTTTTGCACCAGGCATTTGCATCTGCGCCTGCGATGTCTGGATGAACTTTGGAAATGAGATGCTCTTCTTCGTAGAGGACGCAGTATTTGACATCTGCATTGCTCTAATAATCTTAAGAAAATTTCGATTTTGTGATTCCAGGAGTCAGAATTGCCTCATGGAGGGGGATCGCCCGATCCCACTTCTGATGTCGGATCAGAGAAATCACATCCCTTACAATTAGGCATACTGACAGCACAGCAAGTCCCGAGTGTCGCTGTAGACATAACAACATCGTCCTCTAGCACACTACTCATGCTCTTATCATTCTATATTCTTTTCTGACTTTAAGTACTGTTAGTGAACATTCAACACTGGATACTACACTGAACGCTATACAACACACTCGGGCCATGCTCGGCAGAGATTATCTTCATTGTCTCACACCAGTCGCAACCCTAATACAAGTAGGACAAGTAATATTGAATAGGAGTACCTTCTGTCAAATTCTATTATCATTCTATTATTATTATTATTTTCATTTTTTCAATTAAATTCCATCACTTCCATTTAAGTACGATCTCTAGTGAAATGTATCATCGCTAATGAAAGAAGTCCAAAACAGACGATGTTGAGAGTTTTCTCTATGTCCGTAATTATCTTCCTTTATCATCTTCCTACTTGCATCTTCTGTCTCAAAATAACACGTGGTTTTGCGAGCCCAACAGAGTTGCCTGTTTTGCGTAGCCTCGGCCCGACAGTGAAGTAACAAGCACTTTACAAATTATGTCAAATGTCATTATCAGTGGATATTCGCTCGAAGTTATTTTTCATGTAATTCTTATAATTGGCCGTGAAATTTTAACTGAGAATTTTTGCGTGAAGATAACAATTAATACGTTCGAACTATATAAGATAAAAACTGTGTACACCCTTTCTGCTTTGAATAATCGTGCCAGTCTTGCCAGTATTGATACCAAGTTGTGGGGTGAAGATAAGTCAAGTTTATTAGGAATTTTAGATGTATTTTCAAACGCGTTTATAGACGGGTTTCCGAAAAGCCGAGTCACAACTGGCGAGCTGGAAATACGCTTGATTGATCCTAATAAGACTGTACAAAGGCGATCATATCGGCTTAGTATCGAAGAAAAGGAAATCGTAAGAGACAAAATTAGGGAATTGTTGGCCTCAAATATTATCCGCCCTAACTGTTCACCTTTTTCCAGCCCAATGCTGCTCGTTAAAAAGAAAAATGGCTCGGATAGACTTTGAGAGGACTACCGCGAATTAAATGCAAATACCGTATCCGAAAGATTTCCTTTACCGCTAATTAGTGATAAAATCTTTAGATTATGTCTGGATATGGCAAGCGGTTTCCACCAAATTCCTATTCACCCAAATTCGATTGAGCGAACCGCGTTTGTTACACCAGAGGGCCAATTTGAGTATTTAACCATGCCTTCCGGTTTAAAGAACGCGCGGTAATGAAAGCGTTAGGTGAGCTTGCCCATTCATATGTTGTTGTGTATATGGATAATAATGATTATTTCACAAATAAAGGAAGAGGCACTTTCGAGGTTGCAGACGGTACTGAAAACTTTATTTGAGGCGGGTTTTTCATTTAACGTTGCAAAATGTTCGTTCTTAAAATTAATCCCAAGAAAAATACAGACATTGCGTAATTTACCTCCTCCACAGTCGGCTTCATAAGTAAGGCTATTCGTAGGTCTAGCGTCATATTTTCAACAATTTGTTTCTAAGTTCTCTGAAAAAATGAAACCGTTGTATGGCCTCACCTGCAAAAATAAAATATTTCAGGGGAAATCCGAGCATGAGCAAATACGTCAAACAGTTATAACAGCACTGACCGATGAGCCTGTACATGTTATATTTGACCCCCAGTATCCTATTGAACTGCACACGGATGCCAGTATTGATGGATATGGAGCTTTACTCCTTCATAAAATTGAAAACAAGCCTCGTGTCATCGAGTATTTTAGCAAGCAAACATCCTCCACTGAACCTCGATACCATTCTTACGAACTTGAAACTTTAGCTGTTTTTAACTCAATAAAACATTTTCGACACCATTTGCATGGCCAACATTTTACCGATTGCAATTCCCTGAAAGCCACGAGAAATAAAATTGACCTCACACCAAGAGTCCATCGGTGGTGGGCATACATGCAATCGTTTGACTTTGATATTCAGTATAGAACGGGAGCAAAAATGGCTCACGTTGATTTCCTCTCACGTAATCTGGTACCAACTGAAATGCCTACCCATGCTCATAAAAGTCCAGAAAATAAGCGTGTTCTATTGGGTGAAATAACAGACAATTGGCTCCTTGCCGAGCAACAAAAAGATTCAGCGACGTTCTCAATTATTTCAAAAATTCAAAATAATGAACTTGGCGAGAGTGTGGCAAAAACTTACGAATTATGTTCGAAAATGCTTTTTCGTAAATACCAAAGAAATGGTAAAACTAGATATCTTCCAGTTGTCCCTAGGTCCTTTAGGTGGTCTGTAGTGAATCATGTCCATGAGGCCATGGTACATCTTGGTTGGGAAAAAACGTTGGACAAAATGTACGAATTTTATTGGTTTGAGCATATGGCAAAGTACGTTCGTAAATTCGTAGATAATTGCATAACTTGCAAACTGACCAAGCCTCCATCTGGAAAGTTGCCAATCGAACTTCACCCCATACCGAAAAGAGACATTCCATGACATACGTTTCTGGTAAATTAAGCGGTAAAAAGGATCAAAATGAGTATATTATAGTTCAAATAGACGCATTTACTAAATTTGTTTACTTTACCACACCATAAATATTAATATCGAACGTTGTATTGACGTTGTAAGGTCGGCAATATCGGTATTTGGCGTACCAACACGAATCATTGCAGATCTTTTACTGGAACAAGTTTTAATTAGTTTTGTTCTACACAAAAGATAGCAGTGCACTTGATAGCAACAGGCGCTAGTCGCGCAAACGGGCAGGTAGAGCGCGTAATGAGCTTGTTAAAACGCATGTTAACCGCTATCGAAAGTAGTTAACGATCTTGGCAAGACGCCTTAGGCGAAATACAGTTAGCCATAAATTGTACAATAAATCGTATAACTAACCCTAGTCCTCTAGAATTACTCATTGGAAAAGAAGCGAGGTCATTTAATATGTTACCTATAGTCGAAGACGACAATAAAGTTGATATTAATTTTGTAAGGAAAATGGCAAAAGAAAACATAAGTAAGAACGCTAAATATGACAAAGTACGGTTTAACAAAAACAAAGCTAAATTTAATAGATTTAAAGTTGGCGATTATGTTTTGCTTAAGAACGAGGAGACACGTTAAGCAAAGTTGAATCAGAAGTTTAAGGGTCCATTCCTGGTGGCAGAGATACTAGAAGGAGATCGATATGTTTTGAAGTCCTTAGTAAATAAGCGAACTTACAAATACTCGCATGAAGCTCTGAGAAGTATGCCAAAAGAAGAGATTCCCAAAGAACTGGACATGTGTGATGAAAGATTCAACGTTGAAAAGGACATTGGTTGACTCGAATGAGAATGAAGACGTTGAAAGAGGCGTCATAGACGAGTTGGTGGATTCCAACTAGTAAGGGGCATTGATGGACTTCAATGCGGTATCCCAGACACCAGACTTTTGGGTCAAGCCGTAATGTTGGGTTGCCAGCGCAATTGGGTACATGAGTCAATGTGTTGACTTGTTTGTTGCCTGGTGATTATCATTGTGGTAAGAAACTATATCGGCGAGTCTCCTGAAAACGTAATAACATGAACCTTTGGGAATTATCTATCTAATATCTACATCGTTATTATTATTTTAATATTATCATTCTATTATTATTATTATTTTCATTTTTTCAATTAAATTCCATCACTTCCATTTAAGTACGATCTCTTGTGAAACGTATCATCGCTAATGAAAGAAGTCCAAAACAGACGATGCTGAGCGTTTTCTCTATGTCCGTTATTATCTTCCTTTATCCTCTTCCTACTTGCGTCTTCTGTCTCAAAATAACACGTGGTTTTGCGAGCCCAACAGTACATTAGAGCGAGAGAAATATAGTCTTTGACTCGGAGACGTCAGGAAGACGTGTGCCAATACTGTATGTATTGTTCGAGCATAATTGTGAAATTGCAGTCAGTCGAAAATCAAAGCTGAAGCAAAGAATGTCAATGTCGAGGAAACGTAAGGCTGGCGCCACGATGGTGGAAGCACAGGAGGATGAGCTGATAGAAAACCATTCTACGACATATATATACAATTACTGTTACGGAACTGATTTTTCCCTTTGGGCCGCGCCGGCTGGCTCATCGGTTTTCTAGGAGTAGTCCCATCCCTGGCCCAGCAAAACGAACTATCACGCCCTTCTCGCCCCATTAACTGACAATTAACCAGACATGATTCTTTCACTTCAATTTGGTTGCATTATCTTATACTTATAAAAATAAATGTTAACTTCTTAAATTTCAGCCGTTTACAGCACAACATATGGCAAAGGAAGTCAGAGAAAGCTATTCCTAGCCGCCGCTGGAGACCAAGTTAAAAAAAAAATTATATAAATATTAATTGAGCGATTGGCTCTTATATTTATATACATGCATTCACGAGTTACCGCGCTGAAACTGGTATATTAGAATATTATAAAAAAATATTTAGTAAATCGCTGAAAAACCTTCCTAAAGAGCTCTCTGTGGGGCTAAGGGCGATGAAAATAAGTATTTTTATGACTATATGTATACACTGTGACGCAGGGTCACAATAGGGATAATAAATAGTATTAAGATTAAGAACAAAACTAACTCTAAGGTCAGTATAGATGAAAAATGGATAATACTAAGAACAAAAGCTAACTGTAAGGAAACAATGATGAAGCAAACGAAAATGAATATTAATAATGGAAACCGATTGAAGTTTAAGTTTAATTAGAAGCAACTCTGACTCCTAAAATGTTAACAGAAGGAGTTAATTGGCTCAAGAGAGAGTTCTCGCCGCACGGCCAAGAGAGCGAGAGAGGGTCGTAAGACGGTGAAACTGAACAGCAGCCTGACTTTTTAATCAACGATCGTAAGTATCGGACGTTCGGACGGAGACACAACAAGAGTTAGAAACGCTAAGAGACAGCCGCGAGGTTAGGAAAGTTTAGTCATGAATTGACGGTGCAGCACTCTGTGGACCAGAGTTTTTGCTTTTCCGCCACGTCGGAGCGATCCTTGTCGTTTCCTTCCATTCCTCTAACTTGGTTACCCTACGGTGGAGCGATCCCAGCAGCTCCCTAGCCCCTTCTAGCATCGCGTCTTGTCAGATTAAAAATTTCTTGTAAGTGAACCCGGGTAGACTGAGTGCTACAACATCGGCCAAAACACTACTTTACAAGTGGTGCCCGAGCAGGGACCCGGGGCGTGAAGGGGCATGGGACTAACGTGGCCTAAAGACCCAAGAGAGTACCACCAAAGCGCATTTAGGGGTAGAATGCAGCAGCAGCTAAAATGTTGGCTGACCGCAGCTTAGAAAAGGAAAAAATTAGATTTTAAATGGGGTGTCGGCAGCCATTGCATAAGTGCAGTCAGGAAAGTGGCGCGACAACAGATGGACAAGTAGCAAAGCAGAGACCAGAAAAACTAACGGATGGTAATAAAATTCTTGCTGAGCAATACACAAGGCCATAAGTACAGGCGTGCGCTCGCTGTCGATAATCGGCAGCGTGCCTACCAACAAATGTAGCTGACGTCGCAGCTCACTGTGCTGCAAAGCTTTTCGGCACGCGATGAAACCGAGCGGTGAGCGAGTGCGACGGAAGAAAGAAGTCCGAAGTGTATAATAGCAATTGAATTTAAATTAACGATTAAAAGATTACATTGGAGAATATATTTTTTTTCTCGTGCTTTGTGGAAACAAGATAATAAATATTTATGTTTAATTTTGTTTTTGATTAAAGAGCAAACAGAAACAAAGACGATTTTGTTGAAGAATTTTTTTGAAAATGTTTAAAACAAAAGTAAAGTGAAAGTTACACAGAATTGTAAGCACGGCACCACGGTAAAAGAGTGGAGTGAGCGTTTCAAATGATTTTTTTGTGTGATAAAAATAAAACGAACATTAATAGTGTGTGTAAACTAAGAAAAATTATGAAACATCGAATCGTAAGGTGACGATTTGATTAATTTTGTTTGTATTATTTTTTTGGTGCTCAGAAAAATTAAGTTTGTCGAAAATAAAATAAATTTAATAAAAAAACAAAAATTAAAAAAAATCTAAATGAAACCATAATGAATAATAATATAAAATAAATAAAATAAAGAGAAAAAATTAATAAAAAATAATACAAATAATAAAAGTTAACAATTAAATAAAATAAATATAATGTAAAATAAATATTAAATAAAAGGCAAAAATAAACATGGGTAGTTCAAAAAAGAAAGCAAAGAGGAATAAGAAACCAATGAAATCCCGGTATCAAGAATGAATAGCGAGAAACGAAAGAGAATGGATCCACATACTACGAAAGGAGGAATTGGATTGCTTGCGAGTTCGGGCTGAGTGAGCTAGGGTGGGTCGTTTGCGTCGTCGGTTAGCAAACTAAGTTTGCGGGGGTTCAGTCTCGGCCAAAATATGGACTCGGCGACCTCCAGAACATAAGACTCAACCCGAACCCGAGCCCACCGAATAGGTGGGCCTAAGCACCCCCGGCCTGCTCGAGGCTACGACCATCCCGAGGTACAGGACTCGCGATACGGACGAAAAAAATATTGGGTCGGGAACATCTCGTTCTGCCGAGAGCGCCCCGATAGTACCAGCCCGCCAGCCCGTCAACGGAAATGAGGGGCACTTCAGCGTGCCAGAGAAAGTTAGGAAGTGGGGTAGTCGATCCGCTATCATTCGTAAAAGCTATCGAGGATCGTGCCATATCGTTTGACATCGACGTGGACAGGCTACCAGGGGCGATGAATGAGGTTATGGTCGGCGAAGCCACCCGTTGGTTCCTGACGAGCGGGCTTCGTCCGTGCGTTAGGCACGAGGATACACTGCGGGGACAGCGAGCCGATTTTGAGGACAATGGAGGGATCGGAGGCTCTGTCGGGCAATAAATGAGTATCTAGCGTGCCAGTAGGAGTTCCGAAACGGAAGCGAATGGGGGACTTGGCGAGAGAAAGGGGAAAAAGACTGGCGACGACAGAGGTCAGCGCAGGTGGGGTATCAAAGCCCGCGTGTGGATCAGCACCGATGAGCACAAAGTTGGGAAAGGTGGCTGGATCCCACGGGCAGCAGGATCAACCTCGCACCTCAGGAGGAGTCGTGCTAGCAGGCGAGCTAGCCGCGGGGGAAAACCCGGCTGCGGGAGCCCGCTACGAGGCAGTGGAGGCGAAGTGTCTGAAGATGGAAGTCCGTACAGTGAGCACGTCTGACCAGCAAACCTGGAGCCTAGTCTGGAAATACTTCTGAAGGAGAAGTTGGCACCAATCGAGGTATACTGGAACGTTTTCGACATGCCCGCTATATATCGACGCTGGATCTGAAGCAAGGATACTGGCAGATACCCATTGAAGAGGGGAGGCTAACCTGAGGTTAAACCAGGAGAAGTGCCATTTCTTTCAAAAGGAACTTATTCACTTGGGACATGTGGTGTGCGGCGAGGGGATTCGCACGGATCCCGCAAAGTCGAAAACGGACAACTCTACGTCAGTTAGGATACAGAGCCGACGAAGAGGACTATGTGCCGTGAAAATTGTGCGTCGCTGGCAACCATCGGCAGAGAATCCTGCAGGAGTGTCACAATGCCCCTACGGCGGGCCATTAAGTATTACGGAAAACGATTTCTCAACTGCGCAAAGGTACTATTGGCGAGGGATGTTCCGGGCTGCCGCACGTCATGTAAGACGTTGCGAGCTGTGCCAAAATTTCAAGGTGGAACAAGTGAACCGGCCGCGTGGATGCTGACGCATCATGGGACGGAGCCGTGGGCCATCCTCTGCGCCAACTTAGTTGGCCCCTTACCACGTTCGAAGCACGGAAATACAATGATGTTGGTATATTACGACGCGTTGAGTAAGTGGGTGGAATTGGGTTTTTTGAGGAGGGCGACAGCAGAGCACTTACAGAGGGCGTTCCCAGAGCGAATACTCTGTCGGTTCAGAGTCCATCAATCAAAGTTCGTGGGACGAGATGCTACCCAAAATAGCGCTAGCCGTGAGCACGAGCGTGGCCGATTCAAACGGATTTTCCCCCGCTTTCTTAGTGCTAGGCCGCGAGCCTCGCCTCCCGGCGGCCCTATACGACAAGATTACGCCCGCCACTGTCCAGCAAACGCCAAGAGAGAAAGCCGGACATCTGAGAGAGGTGTTTGGCATCGTCCGTCACAGCCTGCAGCATGCTTCCTAGGACCAGGGGAGGCACTACAAATGCATCGAAGAGAATAGCGACCAAAGATCAACGAGCAGGTGTGGCTACGTCAGCATCAACTTTCTAAGTCCGCCGATGGATTCGCGGCAAAACTGTCACCGGTTTGACGGCGAGTAGCCAACATCGACCAGTTGAAACTCTATCACGGGCCAGGTCAAGAAAAATACCAAGATGGCCATAACGAAGAAGGAAGATAGAGGGACGATAACTCAGATGCAGAATAGGTGTAAAAGGAGCCCTTCTGTAAGCCGCACCGTAGGAGGTTTCTAACAATAAGCCAATGAAATGTAATTATTGTTATCCCTAAAGGTGACCATTACCAAGAGACGAGAGGTGACGATCACCCGCCGTGAAGTATGGGGGGTGTGATGCACGGTCACAGTAGGAAAAATGAATAGTATTAATAATATGAATACAATTAACTCTAAGGTCACAATGATGGATATGAATATGAACATGAATGTGAAAATAGGAAATCAATTTAAGTTTAAGCATAATTAGAAGCAACTCTGACTCCTAGCAGGAGGAGCAGAGGAGTTTGTTTTAGTTTGTTTTGTCAGCCATTCGGCAATCGAGACCAAATAGCGACAATTTAATCTCAGTTCTTTTAATCTGCGGCGGAGCGATCTTAATATCACCTATTACGCTGATTAAGCTTAACTTACGCCGCGGCGGATTCATCCCTGTGTTGCGTTCCTCTCCTTGAACTTGATTACTCTGCGGTAGAATGATCCCAGCAGCTCCCTCCCCCCTTCTAGAAACGCGGCTCGGCAGACTCCCTTTAAGTGGACCCGGGTAGACTGAGTTCCACAACGCAGGCTAGAACACTACATTACAGCGTTTGTGTATGTATATTTTATATATATATTTTTTTTTTGCGTAGCACTTGCTCTTTGCCTTTTATGGCAGCTTTTATCCATGTAAATCTTGCATGTATGCTTAGGTTTCGCCGGAATGTTCATATGTTTCTTTTTCTTTGTGCATTTTAATGATTATTAGAAAGAGAAGAGAAGAAAATGTTCCAGGTGCCTCGACTGCGGGAATATTATTTTCTCTTTAGTTGAAGTTTTGGAAATTGGGTTAGTGCTTTAATGACCAACACGCCCGCCGTTGACCAATGACAAAATCGAACTCTTGTATGCTGTACATTTGGGCACCAGCATGATCGGTGCCGAATTTCGGCACACGCAAAGGTGGTCATCGTCGCTGCCCAAATGCACAGCTGCATCCCTGGGTCAACGGCCAAGTTGCAGGCCAAGGGCATTTCGAATGGCAACCGATTCGCTCTTCTCCTACTTTCTCTCTGAGCGAGTCGGGCGGCCAATCACAGTCGCTCTTCTGCGTTTCCCCGCTTAGCGCAGTGGATCGCCAGACGGCGTTGCCGCCCTCCAGCGACTGTGCGCTCAAACTCACCTCCGATACCCTGACCTGAAAACGACATCGATGCGGCCGATAATATCGAATGCAGCAACAACACGCAGATTATTGTAAGGACATGGACAACAAATGATCGTTAATTACGCCCCTTCGCGTACTTTAGTGTACGCTTCCTCCGGCGGGAAGTGACTCGCTCTTCGGTCCTCTACCTGAAAGTCTCTGTTGTTGGTACTGCGCCCGTTTTTAGCCTTAGGACTCCCGACAAGCCTTGGGCAGGTTCCTACTCGTTCCGTGCCTTTATTGTTTCGGTGGTACCGGTTAGAAAACGTTCCACCCTAATGCCCTTCGTCCTTCGGGATGAAAACTATTTCCGGGACCGGCGCGATAGGTCTCAGTGGCACCGGTTCCGTCAAATGCTTAGTTCGTCAGTTTGATTGACGAACGGCAGCCAAGGAACGCTACCTTTAAGGCTATTTGGCCTCTATCGCATTTCTGGGTACTATTGGGGCATGCTGTGTGACAGGTGCGATGCAGGATCAAATCTTTATCGTCCTGGGTCACCTGTCTCCGAAGCCCTTTGAACAACGGCCAGCACACATCCAACGTAAACACAGAGTGAGACGAAACAAATAGTAAATAATTAACAACACCTAAGCAAACCTACCCTAATTTCACATTGCGGCTGCCACCAAGCTATGATGGATAGTCGAAGACACTACGGAATGATCCGTCTCCGTCGCTCTTGTGGCCATTATTGGGGTATGCGGCAGGTTCGATTCTAAAACGTCCTCGATCACCTGCCTCTGAAGCTCTTCTAACTACGGTCAGCACACATCCAATATAAACACAGAAGAGACCTAACAACTAATAAGTGAATAAATAACATCCAACAAAACTACATTTTTATCAAAAGATGCCTTTGTCATTGCGGCTACCAGCAGACTACGATGGACGGTGCAAACGTTTCGCCAACATGTGAACGTGACATACCGCCATCAACCACGACAAGAAAAACTTCTCATGCCCATGTATATTTTGGTAACATCTGCCTCCATCGTTCTTCACGGATCCCACTACACGTTACGCGATTATGGACCAACTCGTGCCACATCAGACATCAGCGCTGTGGATCCTAAATCCGAGGGAAACTCTTTTATGTACCCCCATTAATATTTTAATTTATTTTTTAAGTTCCGCACTGACATCAATGAAGCCAGGTGCTTCATCAATTTGTTCGCCATTTTGTCACAGTACTGCTTTTTTCCTTTGGGCCGCGCTAATAATTTAATATTATACAATCTAATATAATTATAAGAAAATACACTATTAATGCAATTAAACTTTCTAGAACGGGAAGGCGAACCCGCCCTACCTCATACAATTTCCTTACCTCGTCTCCCTCATATTGGTAACTTGTTGGCTTACATCAGCTGTGACGGCAGTCATGCCCTTTACTCCCCATCAACTGACAATTAACCGGACATTATTCTTTCACTTCCATATGTGCTTATAATTGGCTGCATTATATATATCGTACACTTATAACCATAAAGAGGACGTCACCGAAAGCTATTGCTAACCGCCGCTGGGAACCAGGTTAGCACTCGTGCTTTCTATATATATATATATATATATTTATTTTTATATATATATATATATTATCGCGCTGAAACTAGTATGTTTGAATATTAAAAAAAAAAATATTTTGAAAATCGCTGAAATAATCTTTGCCCACCTAAAGCTCTCTGAGGCGCTAAGGGCGATAAAATATCTATGTCGACTCGAATTGGGAAAACCGAGTCGGACCGCCACCCGAGATCACGGATTTCGGCCTCTAGTCTGGGATAAGGAAAATGCTTCTCGGAACGGACTCACTTGGAATTAACACCTTCGCTGTCGGAGTTCCGCCTTTTGTTGCTCGCCTCTTGCTGCTCCCTTGCCCTCCTTCCGCCTTGTAAAATATTTGGCCGCGTATAAGGCCCGCTTACTTTCCCGGGTTGGGAAAATGTGGTCGGCCAGTCTGAAGCCCGCGGCGTGGATCTCGGCTCTGCTGTATATTTGTTTCACGACGCAGTGATTCGATTTTTTTATGTTTACTTTATTCAGCTTAAAATTTTATGATGAAGTTTTAATTGTTTTATTTTTGTATTTTTATATTATTTTATTTTTTCACTAGTTCTTTGCCTTTTATGTTAGCTTTTATCCATGTAATATTTTTGTGTATGCTTAGGTGTCCTCGCCGGCAGATTCATGTGTTTATTTTTCTTAGTACATTTTAAAGATTTTCAAATTAAATGTTGTAGGTGCCTCGACCGCGGGAATGTTATTTTTGTTATACCCTGTGAGGGTATAACCTAGAGCGGCCACCCCACAATTCTGTTTCACGGCAAGGAGCCGTTAGAGTTATAGTTTTATTGTTTTGTTAGTTTTAAGTAGCATAAGTATTAGTTGTAAGGAAGGCTAGGAGCCTTTAGATTTATAGTTTTATTATTTTGTATGTAGCATAAGTATTAATAGTAAAGAAGGCAAGGAGCCGTTTCTTTAAGTATTGTATTGTTAAACATTTATTGGGAATAGATTTGTATTCGAATTTAGCCGCCGGCCATCGCAGCAACCGTGCGTTGCTGATCGGTTGCTCAACACCGCCTTCGAGAGCGCAGCTTCGATTCGGCGGCGAAGAGCGAAAGCTCCGAAGCGAGGTTGCGAAAGCTCGCGAAGAAAGTTGAGTAATCGAGGCAAGCGCACGGCTGGCTAGCGAACGAGCCGGCACTTTTTGAGAGACCTTCACAGTGAGTAGACGTGTTTCAGCAATAACAAAGTGGGAACATAACCCCAAAGTGGGTAGCGGAGCGCTAGGGTTCCAGGCAGTGCGGCTAGTTTTTATCGCAAGGGAACCGTAGGGTAGCGTGGAATAACTGTAGAGATAACATAAAGTGAATAAATAACATAACATTCGTAAAGAAGTTGCTAATTGTTGTCATCCTTTAATAACTTTAACCTCGGGTACCGTGGCTAGCCGGTACTCAACATAACCTCCCCTACCTAACTCAAACCGTAGTATCGAGAGACGAGGCTTCATTCCGTCGCTCACCATAACAACCCACTTTCCTAACCTGAAGGGTAGGGTACCGAGAGAGACGAGGCTTCGTTACGTCGCTCATGGTATCTTCCCAACACTAGTTTGAGCGCGGGTCGAAACGGACTCTGGCAGGGACTGCTGCGCTATTCATCGAACGCTGAAGGCCCGCTCAGTCGTTTCGAATATAAGCAGGTCTTTCCACCAGAGGGGTCGAAGGCAGAGCAGCGATATTTTGGAACACTTCCCCTCTCCCTAAACCTTCTACTCCAGAACTAACAAATGTCTTGTAGGCTTGCTGATCCTGGCGAGACCGAGATTTGTACTCCGGCCAGAAGCTTCCTTACAAGTGGCGCCCGAGCAGGGACCTGGGGCGTTTAGGGGCGTGGCATGGTTGCGGATTAAAGCCCCGCAAAAAGGTGTTTTTCAAAAAAAAAAAGTACACTTCATACCCTATGTTAGGCAAAAAGTGAACACCTGCAAGATTTAGGCAACCAACAATGTGCACAAAAGTCGAGCTCGCAAAGCAACGGAAAAAAAAGGAGAGATAACGGTCGGTCGTAAAGTACAGCGCGCGCGCGCCAGACGAGCGACGTCGAGACCACGCTTGCACACTTGTGCACAAACGCCCGCCGCAGTCGACGTCGGCGTCGAAGGGCCGTTAAGGCGTCGCGGCTGTACAGTGGGACGAATTCAGTTCACACGCGGTGAAAACTGAATTCGTCAGTACAGTCGGCGAAAGCGACGACGACGGGTGTGCTTATTAAAACGGAGAGAATAATAAAAGGAAAAAAAAAACAGTGGAGTGCAAAACGAGTCAAATAAACATAAGACTAAAAATTAAGAGAACACCAAGTGGGTTAATTTTTTTTTGTTTTTTTGTTAAATGAACGGAAAATAATATATATAGCAAAGAAGAAACAAAATTGATAATAAAAAAGAACAAAGGCAAAACAGAAACAAGAAAAAAAAGGGAGAAGCTGAGTGAGATATGGTCAAAAGTCTAAAAGAACATTAAGTGCGATTTTTTTTATTTTTTTTTAGTCCTGGGGGAACAAAAAGGAGATAAAGCAAAGATAATAAAAGAACCAAAGACAAGACAAACGTGGAACAAAGTAAGCCTACGGAACGAGAGTCGCCCATCTATAGAACAACAAGGAAAAATCGAACAAGGGCTCACGAGAGGCAGAAGTCAAGCCCAGAGTGAGTAATAAAAACTCAAAATGCAGTCAGCTGTGTAAGCGGCTATCTACCTTCGTGCAGGATGGCGGCCATACATCCGAAATTTGGGCTCGGCTCGCCGAGCTAGAATCTCAGGAGCCGCCTTCCTGGGGCGCTCTACTTGACGTTGGCGGACGGCCGCGTCAAAAATCGGAACCCGACCTGAGGAGCTCGCAACTGTACGAGCGTCTGCAAATTCCGACCCCTAGCTTAGCCGTCACGGGTGTAGGGGAAGCTCATGAGGTTGGAAGCAGCGGAGCTCGTCGGACAATAGTGGTCGACGTGGAGCTAGGGCGAACCCCCTGCAAAACGAAGAGTGGTCACTATATTTGCCGGCCATATTCGCAGTCAGAGGCCAGGCATCTCGCAAACGTTCCAGAACAAGTCCGAAAGTGGGGCATGAGGTACGATGGTCGCTCCGACCCCCTTGGGTTTCTAGAGGACCTAGAGGAGCGCGCCATCACGTACGGTATAACCGTCGATCGATTGCCTCGGGCCATGAGTGAGGTATTCTGCGACCGGGCCGCTCGTTGGTTTTTGAGCAGTGGACTGAGGGATGTGCCATGGTCGGTATTTAGGAGGGGTTTCTTAGAGTTCTTACTACCACCACGCTACTTCGAGAGGCTGAAGGACGAATTTCAATCCCGCCGGCAGCGTGGGGGGAAGAGTTTAAGGAATGCCTCATAGGCTCATAGATATGAGCCGGCACAGGAGTTGCACCGTATATATAAGAATGCTGCCCCCGAATACAGGCTTTACGTACGACGGCAAGGTTTCTCCACCTTATCCCAGCTGACTCTGCTCGCCGTGGAGTACGAAACAGTGATGAGACAGAGAGCGGAATACTCCGGCAGCAGGTCAGGGAGTCAGGTGGTCACGAGCTCAAGTAGCGCGGAGTGGGCGAGGACGGTACAACCCCCGGGGGACACCTCAACCCGTTCCGGTCTACTCCCATCGGATCCGGAGCGATCGGCGTGGATAGTCTCTGCCCCGCTGGCAACGGCCCCTGCGGAAGTGGCCCACCGAATGATGACCCAAGAGGACGGAACCGGGTATGATCCGCGACGAGCATGTCGGAGGTGCGCACAGGAGGGGCACTTTGCCAGGAAATGTCTCAACGCGCCCGTCGTGTTTTGTTGGGTATGCGGGCACCGAGGCAGAAGTAGCCAGGTCTGTTGTCGCCGCACGGAGGCGGGAAACGTGCAACGGCGTCGCCCAGGTCAGGGTCGGGTCGACGCCGACACACAAGGGACTCGGAAGTAGTACACCCGCTTAAGGTGGAAGATGGCCGGATCGTCGCCCCGGTGGAGATTGGCGGGCGGACGATGCCCGCTACTGTCGATACAGGGGCCACTCGCAGTTTCATGAGTGAAGACTGCGTACGCAAGTGGGCGATTCGGGGGAGAGTGGAGAACATGCAGGCGCGTATTCGTCTGGCAGATGGATCCACGCTCGAAGTAGGGAAGGCATTGAGGTTAGACGTCGGCCTAGCGGGGAAGGTGGTCAGCATGCGATGGGCACTACAATCCGCTGCGGCATTGCAAAGCTGGACCTAGAGACGGTGACGGCACCGATCGTGGGGCCAGGAACGAGAGAAGAGCCGAAAGAGGGTCTCACGCGTCAAGAGGCGGGAGCACCTGTTCGGCTACAGGGAGAGAATACCAAGAGGGAACCGAAGGAAGGCCTCCCAGGTCATGGAAAGGGAGCACCTGCTCGGCAACCGATGGAAAAGAACGTGAGGAAGGAGCCGAATGAAGGCCTCCCAGGTCATGGAAGGAGAGCACCTGCTCGGCAACAGAAAGAGGATACGAGCGAGGATCCTTAGAAAGGCCTCCCAGGTCATGGAAAGGGAGCACCTTCTCGGCAACCGAGGGAAAAGAACGTGAGGAAGGAGCCGAATGAAGGCCTCCCAGGTCATGGAAGGGGAGCACCTGCTCGGCAACAGGGAGAGAATACCAAGAGGGAACCGAAGGAAGGCCTCCCAAGTCATGAAAAGGGAGCACCTGCTCGGCAACCGATGGAAAAGAACGTGAGGAAGGAAGCGCAGAAGGGGCCTCACTCAGGATTCGACCGAGGTCTTGAGGAGCCCAAAAAGTGGCGAGTAGAGCTGCAAAGGCTGGTCATGGAGGCGGCACGGCGGAAATGTGCCAGAGGACGGAGGGACTAGGAGCAATGGTTAGGATCCACCCAGACACAGGGGATCAGGAGCGACTGCCAGAGTGGAACGATCATGGAGCTCCATCTGGAGTCGGAGTGGTGCCCGAGATAGACGAGGCACTACCGGCAACTCAACGCGCATTCCATCCCAGATGCTTATCCTGTTCCCAGAATTAATCACATCCTTGAGTGGTTGCGTCACGCCCGGTTCATCTCCACTCTGGATTTGAAGCACGGGTACTGGCAGATGGCAGCCGATAGTCGGGAGTGTACGGCGTTCACAGTCCCTGGATGAGGTCTTTTCCAATGGCGGGTGATGCCATTTGGTCTACACTCAGCGTGTGCGACCTTTCAGCGAGCATTGGATACAGTAATAGGACCGAAAAGGGAGCCTCATGCGTTCGTCTACCTAGACGACATCGTGGTGATAGGGGCAACGAAGGAGCAGCATGTAAAGAATTTGAGGGAGGTGTTCCGCCGGTTAAGAGCGGCCAAGCTCAAACTGAATAGGAAGAAGTGCAGTTTCTTCCGGGAGAGGTTGGTCTACCTAGGACATGTCATTTGTGGGGAAGGACTACGTACCGATCCAGAGAAGGTGGAGGCGATACGTAACCTGAGGGCCCCGACAAATTGCAAGGAACTGCGGCAGTGTCTCGGGATGGCGTCATGGTACAGGCGCTTCGTTCCTAACTACGCGACTCAAGTACAACCGCTCACAGCGCTCTTAAAGAAGGGGCAGAATCTTGCAGACTGACGCGAGTGAGTATGGCCTCGGCGCAGTGCTGACACAGACAATTGAGGGACAGGAGCGGGTGATCGCATACGCGAGCCGGAAGTTACTAAAAGCTGAGGTGAACTATTCCGCCACCGAGAAGGAGTGTTTAGCAATCGTATGGTCGATCCGGAAGTTGCGTTGCTACCTAGAAGGGTACCGAATCGACGTAACAACGGACCATCTAGCACTCAAGTGGCTCAATTCGATCGAGAGCCCGTCAGGAAGGATTGCGCGATGGGCATTGGAACTGCAGCAATTCCAATTTGACGTTCACTACCGACGAGGGAAGCTCAACGTCGTGGCCGACGCATTATCAAGACATCCTCTAGAGACCTGTCAGCAAGCAGTGGCGGCCGAGTCACCCTGCAAATGGGTCGCGAGTATGCGTGCCAGGATCGCCGAAGAGCAGGCCAAGTTCCCGGATTACACCGAAGAAAACGGACAGTTATATAGGCTTTTGGGCCACCGGACAGACGACGAGGACTACATCCCCTGGAAACTATGCGTGGCCAGTAGTCAACGTCAGAGGGTACTGCGGGAATGCCATGATGCTCCCACGGCCGGGCATGAAGGCGTGAGGAAAACTGTGTCGAGGCTAGCCCAGAGGTACTACTGGCCGGGTATGTTTCGCGATGCCGCAAAGTACGTGAAATGTTGAGAAGTCTGCCAAATGTTCAAGAGCGAACAACTCAGACCGGCTGGGCGCATGCTGACGAGACAGGTAGCAGAGCCAATGGCGGTACTCTGTGCGGATTTCGTCGGACCCCTTCCACAGTCGAAACATGGCAACACAATGTTATTGGTGTTCCATGTTGCCTTTTCGAAGTGGGTGGAATTGGTCCCTCTCAGGAGGGCCACGGCCGCGCACCTGCAGGCAGCTTTCCGAGAGAGGATTTTGAGTAGGTTCGGCGTACCTAAGAAGTTTGTGTGTGACAACGGGATACAAGCCGGAGTTTCAAGTCGTTTCTGGAGTCCCAGGGTCTCAGGTATAGAGGTCCAATATACCGCCCCTACTGTCCGCAAGAGAATCCTCCCGAGAGGACAAACAGGACCATGAAGACCATGATAGCGCAGTTTATCGAAGGCCATCAGAGTTCGTGGAACGAGCTCTTGTCGGAGACATCGCTAGCGGTCAACACAAGTGTGACGGACTCGACAGGATTCAGTCCCGCTTTCCTGATGCAGGGAAGGGAGCCGCGGTTGCCGGCTGCTTTATACGATCAGGTGACTCCGGGGTCAGCAACTAGTCCGCTCGACCCTAGGACGAAGGCGAATAGACTAAAGGAAATCTTTTATATCGTCCACAGCAACCTCCAGCGCGCATCAAGGGACCAGGGCAGACATTACAACTTGCGGAGACGAGCGTGGCGACCTTCATTGGGCTCGCTGGTCTTGCTACGGTAACTCCAGCCATCCAATGCGGCTGAAAGCTTCGCCGTCAAATTGGCACCCAAATTTGTCAATCCCTATCGGGTCGTCAAGTTCGAGGCGGCTACCTAGAGCGGCCACCCCACAATTCTGTTTCACGGCAAGGAGCCGTTAGAGTTATAGTTTTATTGTTTTGTTAGTTTTAAGTAGCATAAGTATTAGTTGTAAGGAAGGCAAAGAGCCTTTAGATTTATAGTTTTATTATTTTGTATGTAGCATTAGTATTAATAGTAAAGAAGGCAAGGAGCCGTTTCTTTAAGTATTGTATTGTTAAACATGAGTAGACGTGTGTCAGCAATAACAAAGTGGGAACATAACCCCAAAATGGGTATCGGAGCGCTAGGGCTCCAGGCAGTGCGGCTAGTTTTTATCGCAAGGGAACCGTAGGGTAGCGTGGAATAACTGTAGAGATAAGATAAAGTGAATAAATAACATAACATTCGTAAAGAAGTTGCTAATTGTTGTCATCCTTTAATAACTTTAACCTCGGGTACCGTGGCTAGCCGGTACTCAACATAACCTCCCCTACCTAACTCTAAACGTAGTATCGAGAGACGAGGCTTCATTCCGTCGCTCACTATAACAACCCACTTTCCTAACCTGAAGGGTAGGGTACCGAGAGAGACGAGGCTTCGTTACGTCGCTCATGGTATCTTCCCAACACTAGTTTGAGCGCGGGTCGAGACGGACTCTGGCAGGGACTGCTGCGCTATTCATCGAACGCTGAAGGCCCGCTCAGTCGTTCCGGATATGCGCAGGTCTTTCCACCAGAGGGGTCGAAGGCAGAGCAGCTATATTTTGGAACACTTCCCCTCTCCCTAAACCTTCTACTCCAGAACTAACAAATGTCTTGTAGGCTTGCTGATCCTGGCGAGACCGAGATTTGTACTCCGGCCAGAAGCTTCCTTACAAGTGGCGCCCGAGCAGGGACCTGAGGCGTTTAGGGGCGTGGCATGGTTGCGGATTAAAGCCCCGCAAAAAGGTGTTTTTCAAAAAAAAAAAAAAAATTTTACGCAATAGGGTATTTTTGAGTCGGGCATACCTTAGAATGTATGTACCCCAGCAGAGAACAAGAGAATTGGAAGACATCATATTGGGGTAAAGTGCCAGTCTAGGGTAGTAGACAGTCGAGTATACCCTAGTAAGTGCACTTCATACCCTATGTTAGGCAAAAAGTGAACACCTGCAAGATTTAGGCAACCAACAATGTGCACAAAAGTCGAGCTCGCAAAGCAACGGAAAAAAAAGGAGAGATAACGGTCGGTCGTAAAGTAAAGCGCGCGCGCGCCAGACGAGCGACGTCGAGACCACGCTTGCACACTTGTGCACAAACGCGCGCCGCAGTCGACGTCGGCGTCGAAGGGCCGCTAAGGCGTCGCGGCTGTACAGTGGGACGAATTCAGTTCACACGCGGTGAAAACTGAATTCGTCAGTACAGTCGGCGAAAGCGACGACGACGGGTGTGCTTATTAAAACGGAGAGAATAATAAAAGGAAAAAAAAACAGTGGAGTGCAAAACGAGTCAAATAAACATAAGACTAAAAATTAAGAGAACACCAAGTGGGTTAATTTTTTTTGTTTTTTTGTTAAATGAACGGAAAATAATATATAAAGCAAAGAAGAAACAAAATTGATAATAATAAAGAACAAAGGCAAAATAGAAACAAGAAAAAAAAAGGGAGAAGCTGAGTGAGATATGGTCAAAAGTCTAAAAGAACATTAAGTGCGATTTTTTTTATTTTTTTTTAGTCCTGGGGGAACAAAAAAGAGATAAAGCAAAGAAAATAAAAGAACCAAAGACAAGACAAACGTGGAACAAAGTAAGCCTACGGAACGAGAGTCGCCCATCTATAGAACAACAAGGAAAAATCGAACAAGGGCTCACGAGAGGCAGAAGTCAAGCCCAGAGTGAGTAATAAAAACTCAAAATGCTCATGAGGTTGGAAGCAGCGGAGCTCGTCGGACAATAGTGGTCGACGTGGAGCTAGTGCGAACCCCCTGCAAAACGAAAAGTGGTCACTATATTTCCCGGCCATATTCGCAGTCAGAGGCCAGGCATCTCGCAAACGTTCCAGAACAAGTTCGAAAGTGGGGCATGAGGTACGATGGTCGCTCCGACCCCCTTGGGTTTCTAGAGGACCTAGAGGAGCGCGCCATCACGTACGGTATAACCGTCGATCGATTGCCTCGGGCCATGAGTGAGATATTCTGCGACCGGGCCGCTCGTTGGTTTTTGAGCAGTGGACTGAGGGATGTGCCATGGTCGGTATTTAGGAGGGGTTTCTTAGAGTTCTTCCTACCACCACGCTACTTCGAGATGCTGGAGGACGAATTTCAATCCCGCCGGCAGCGTGGGGGGAAGAGTTTAAGGAATGCCTCATAGGCTCATAGATATGAGCCGGCACAGGAGTTGCACCGTATATATAAGAATGCTGCCCCCGAATACAGGTTTTACGTACGACGGCAAGGTTTCTCCACCTTATCCTAGCTGACTCTGCTCGCCGTGGAGTACGAAACGGTGATGAGACAGAGAGCGGAATACTCCGGCAGCAGGTCAGGGAGTCAGGTGGTCACGAGCTCAAGTAGCGCGGAGTGGGCGAGGATGGTACAACCCCCGGGGGGACACCTCAACCCGTTCCGGTCTACTCCCATCGGATCCGGAGCGATCGGCGTGGAAAGACAAGTCTCTGCCCCGCTGGCAACGGCCTCTGCGGAAGTGGCCCACCGAATGATGACCCAAGAGGACGGAACCGGGTATGATCCGCGACGAGCATGTCGGAGGTGCGCACAGGAGGGGCACTTTGCCAGGAAATGTCTCAACGCGCCCGTCGTGTTTTGTTGGGTATGCGGGCACCGAGGCAGAAGTAGCCAGGTCTGTTGTCGCCGCACGGAGGCGGGAAACGTGCAACGGCGTCGCCCAGGTCAGGGTCGGGTCGACGCCGACACACAAGGGACTCGGGAGTAGTACACCCGCTTAAGGTGGAAGATGGCCGGATCGTCGCCCCGGTGGAGATTGGCGGGCGGACGATGCCCGCTACTGTCGATACAGGGGCCACTCGCAGTTTCATGAGTGAAGACTGCGTACGCAAGTGGGCGATTCGGGGGAGAGTGGAGAACATGCAGGCGCGTATTCGTCTGGCAGATGGATCCACGCTCGAAGTAGGGAAGGCATTGAGGTTAGACGTCGGCCTAGCGGGGAAGGTGGTCAGCATGCGATGGGCACTACAATCCGCTGCGGCATTGCAAAGCTGGACCTAGAGACGGTGACGGCACCGATCGTGGGGCCAGGAACGAGAGAAGAGCCGAAAGAGGGTCTCACGCGTCAAGAGGCGGGAGCACCTGTTCGGCTACAGGGAGAGAATACCAAGAGGGAACCGAAGGAAGGCCTCCCAGGTCATGGAAAGGGAGCACCTGCTCGGCAACCGATGGAAAAGAACGTGAGGAAGGAGCCGAATGAAGGCCTCCCAGGTCATGGAAGGAGAGCACCTGCTCGGCAACAGAAAGAGGATACGAGCGAGGATCCTTAGAAAGGCCTCCCAGGTCATGGAAAGGGAGCACCTTCTCGGCAACCGAGGGAAAAGAACGTGAGGAAGGAGCCGAATGAAGGCCTCCCAGGTCATGGAAGGGGAGCACCTGCTCGGCAACAGGGAGAGAATACCAAGAGGGAACCGAAGGAAGGCCTCCCAAGTCATGAAAAGGGAGCACCTGCTCGGCAACCGATGGAAAAGAACGTGAGGAAGGAAGCGCAGAAGGGGCCTCACTCAGGATTCGACCGAGGTCTTGAGGAGCCCAAAAAGTGGCGAGTAGAGCTGCAAAGGCTGGTCATGGAGGCGGCACGGCGGAAATGTGCCAGAGGACGGAGGGACTAGGAGCAATGGTTAGGATCCACCCAGACACAGGGGATCAGGAGCGACTGCCAGAGTGGAACGATCATGGAGCTCCATCTGGAGTCGGAGTGGTGCCCGAGATAGACGAGGCACTACCGGCAACTCAACGCGCATTCCATCCCAGATGCTTATCCTGTTCCCAGAATTAATCACATCCTTGAGTGGTTGCGTCACGTCCGGTTCATCTCCACTCTGGATTTGAAGCACGGGTACTGGCAGATGGCAGCCGATAGTCGGGAGTGTACGGCGTTCACAGTCCCTGGATGAGGTCTTTTCCAATGGCGGGTGATGCCATTTGGTCTACACTCAGCGTGTGCGACCTTTCAGCGAGCATTGGATACAGTAATAGGACCGAAAAGGGAGCCTCATGCGTTCGTCTACCTAGACGACATCGTGGTGATAGGGGCAACGAAGGAGCAGCATGTAAAGAATTTGAGGGAGGTGTTCCGCCGGTTAAGAGCGGCCAAGCTCAAACTGAATAGGAAGAAGTGCAGTTTCTTCCGGGAGAGGTTGGTCTACCTAGGACATGTCATTTGTGGGGAAGGACTACGTACCGATCCAGAGAAGGTGGAGGCGATACGTAACCTGAGGGCCCCGACAAATTGCAAGGAACTGCGGCAGTGTCTCGGGATGGCGTCATGGTACAGGCGCTTCGTTCCTAACTACGCGACTCAAGTACAACCGCTCACAGCGCTCTTAAAGAAGGGGCAGAAATGGGCATGGGAGCAAGAACAGGAAGAGGCATTGCGCCCGGACTTTTCCGCCGAGTTCGTCTTGCAGACTGACGCGAGTGAGTATGGCCTCGGCGCAGTGCTGACACAGACAATTGAGGGACAGGAGCGGGTGATCGCATACGCGAGCCGGAAGTTACTAAAAGCTGAGGTGAACTATTCCGCCACCGAGAAGGAGTGTTTAGCAATCGTATGGTCGATCCGGAAGTTGCGTTGCTACCTAGAAGGGTACCGAATCGACGTAACAACGGACCATCTAGCACTCAAGTGGCTCAATTCGATCGAGAGCCCGTCAGGAAGGATTGCGCGATGGGCATTGGAACTGCAGCAATTCCAATTTGACGTTCACTACCGACGAGGGAAGCTCAACGTCGTGGCCGACGCATTATCAAGACATCCTCTAGAGACCTGTCAGCAAGCAGTGGCGGCCGAGTCACCCTGCAAATGGGTCGCGAGTATGCGTGCCAGGATCGCCGAAGAGCCAGCCAAGTTCCCGGATTACACCGAAGAAAACGGACAGTTATATAGGCTTTTGGGCCACCGGACAGACGACGAGGACTACATCCCCTGGAAACTATGCGTGGCCAGTAGTCAACGTCAGAGGGTACTGCGGGAATGCCATGATGCTCCCACGGCCGGGCATGAAGGCGTGAGGAAAACTGTGTCGAGGCTAGCCCAGAGGTACTACTGGCCGGGTATGTTTCGCGATGCCGCAAAGTACGTGAAATGTTGAGAAGTCTGCCAAATGTTCAAG
The DNA here is from genome assembly GCA_035045885.1 of Drosophila borealis. NCBI lineage: Eukaryota > Metazoa > Arthropoda > Insecta > Diptera > Drosophilidae > Drosophila > Drosophila borealis. The sequence goes on from JAWNOR010000313.1 coordinate 932,355, forward strand.
AGCGAACAACTCAGACCGGCTGGGCGCATGCTGACGAGACAGGTAGCAGAGCCAATGGCGGTACTCTGTGCGGATTTCGTCGGACCCCTTCCACAGTCGAAACATGGCAACACAATGTTATTGGTGTTCCATGTTGCCTTTTCGAAGTGGGTGGAATTGGTCCCTCTCAGGAGGGCCACGGCCGCGCACCTGCAGGCAGCTTTCCGAGAGAGGATTTTGAGTAGGTTCGGCGTACCTAAGAAGTTTGTGTGTAACAACGGGATACAAGCCGGAGTTTCAAGTCGTTTCTGGAGTCCCAGGGACTCAGGTATAGAGGTCTCAGGTATAGAGGTCCAATATACCGCCCCTACTGTCCGCAAGAGAATCCTCCCGAGAGGACAAACAGGACCATGAAGACCATGATAGCGCAGTTTATCGAAGGCCATCAGAGTTCGTGGAACGAGCTCTTGCCGGAGACATCGCTAGCGGTCAACACAAGTGTGACGGACTCGACAGGATTCAGTCCCGCTTTCCTGATGCAGGGAAGGGAGCCGCGGTTGCCGGCTGCTTTATACGATCAGGTGACTCTGGGGTCAGCGACTATTCCGCTCGATCCTAGGACGAAGGCGAATAGACTAAAGGAAATCTTTTATATCGTCCACAGCAACCTCCAGCGCGCATCAAGGGACCAGGGCAGACATTACAACTTGCGGAGACGAGCGTGGCGACCTTCATTGGGCTCGCTGGTCTTGCTACGGCAACTCCAGCTATCCAATGCGGCTGAAGGCTTCGCCGTCAAATTGGCACCCAAATTTGACAATCCCTATCGGGTCGTCAAGTTCGAGGCGGCTACCTAGAGCGGCCACCCCACAATTCTGTTTCACGGCAAGGAGCCGTTAGAGTTATAGTTTTATTGTTTTGTTAGTTTTAAGTAGCATAAGTATTAGTTGTAAGGAAGGCAAAGAGCCTTTAGATTTATAGTTTTATTATTTTGTATGTAGCATTAGTATTAATAGTAAAGAAGGCAAGGAGCCGTTTCTATAAGTATTGTATTGTTAAACATTTATTGGGAATAGATTTGTATTCGAATTTAGCCGCCGGCCATCGCAGCAACCGTGCGTCGCTGATCGGTTGCTCAACACCGCCTTCGAGAGCGCAGCTTCGATTCGGCGGCGAAGAGCGAAAGCTCCGAAGCGAAGTTGCGAAAGCTCGCGGCGAAGTTGAGTTATCGAGGCAAGCGCACGACTCGCTAGCGAACGAGCCGGCACTTTTTGAGAGACCTTCACAGTGACTAGACGTGTGTCAGCAATAACAAAGTGGGAACATAACCCCAAAATGGGTATCGGAGCGCTAGGGTTCCAGGCAGTGCGGCTAGTTTTTATCGCAAGGGAACCGTAGGGTAGCGTGGAATAACTGTAGAGATAAGATAAAGTGAATAAATAACATAACATTCGTAAAGAAGTTGCTAATTGTTGTCATCCTTTAATAACTTTAACCTCGGGTACCGTGGCTAGCCGGTACTCAACATAACCTCCCCTACCTAACTCAAACCGTAGTATCGAGAGACGAGGCTTCATTCCGTCGCTCACCATAACAACCCACTTTCCTAACCTGAAGGGTAGGGTACCGAGAGAGACGAGGCTTCGTTACGTCGCTCATGGTATCTTCCCAACACTAGTTTGAGCGCGGGTCGAAACGGACTCTGGCAGGGACTGCTGCGCTATTCATCGAACGCTGAAGGCCCGCTCAGTCGTTTCGAATATAAGCAGGTCTTTCCACCAGAGGGGTCGAAGGCAGAGCAGCGATATTTTGGAACACTTCCCCTCTCCCTAAACCTTCTACTCCAGAACTAACAAATGTCTTGTAGGCTTGCTGAACCTGGCGAGACCGAGATTTGTACCCCGGCCAGTAGCTTCCTTACAACCCTAAACCCATTAAAAATGGGGAAAAAGGGCATAATGTATTTGTGCAAATGTAACAGGCGAAAGGAAGCATCTCCGACCCCTTAAGGTATATATATTTTTGATCCGCATCAATAGCCGAGTCGATCCGTCCGTCTATTCGTATGGGGGAACGCAAAGATCTCTGAACCTATATAGGATAGAGACTTGAAATTTTAGCTGTAGGTCCACCTAGTGCCCGCGCAGATCGAGTTTTTTGAGCAGTTTTGGTAAATAATAAGAGCCAGAGTCACTAAACTTGACATGTAGCTTCTAGAATAATATAACTATATCAAGTATCTTTAATTTTATAGCTATCACCACCTCCCCGCTACTACCTCTTAGCTGTAAATCAAGTAAATGCACCAATTTATATTGCCCACCAATATAAGCCACACTTTTTGAGAATATACAAATATTCTATAGCACAATAAGATCAACTGTTGAAAATTTCATCAAGATCGGCTAAGAAACACAAAAGTTACCAAAGAAAATGTGTTTTGGCTGGCCTCGTGCTTGCGGCAGCTAGCGCAAATTGTAAGAATTTCTGTTTACATGTACTCACACTCATTCATGCATGTCTTCTTTGAATTCTATCAACCGCATTGCAGTTGTGATTTTAAAGTTTTCTGTGCTGCTACTTTAATTCGTTTTTTTCTGATTGAGACTGAATTATTGGTGTGGCTGTTGAGTAGATACGGCGGCAATTCTGTTGCGAGTTTAAACCCTACCGACTAAATTTTTTTTTTTAATTTATTTTTATTACTGCTAAAGCAAACGAGCGCGTAGCGCGAGCTGCACTTGGTGTTGTAAGAAGAGGGCTCAGGACTGGAGCCTCTTACTTGTTTTATATTAAGCTTTGGAAATTGGGTTAATGGCTCAATGCCTAACACGCCCGCCGTTGACCGCTGAAAAAAACGAACACTTGTATGCTACAGGCTCTGAGATCCTTGCCGAGATGGCCGTCGCCGAGCGGGCCCCCCGCCAGCTTCATGTCTATTCTAAATTTATTCAGGTGACTTCTGGTGTTTCCCAAGGCAGTCACATTAGCCCGCTACTCTTTATTCTTCTTATCAATGACTTTCCCTCGAGACTGCCTCACTCTCGAGTACTAATGATGATGATGATGTAAATTTGTGCCTTGTATATATAGATATGAGCCCACGAAATCTTTTACAAGCCCACATTGATGGCTTTCAGTCTTGTTATCAAGTTAACCTGTTCAATTTAAACTGTTCCATTGCAAGGTAATAAATGGCTATAAAAGCCCTCCTTAAATGATTTCCTACACCCTTGACAGCATACCGTTCGAACGTTTCCGCAGTACCAATAATCAAACTCCCCTCTTTGAAGCGAACAGACATGTTTTTTTTTGTGCTCTCCGTTTTGTTGTGGTTTTAATAAAACGCCAGCGTTTTAATATTTATATTTAAAATATTTCCATTATTATGTTTGCCTTCTCGGTTTATTTTTTTATTTTATCGCGAGTGCATGCTTGTAGCCTGTGCATTTTATCATAAAAATATTTTAACTTTTAAATTTGTGTTCTTGTGAATTTTCGTTTGTGCGCTATTAGCTCTGTGGGTAAGCTATTGTTGTTGTTTATGTTTAACTGCACATCGCCTCTCTTGGTGTGAAAGATTACGTGACCCTCAAGCAATTTATAAATAGACTGCTCTCTTGCACTTTCGCGCTCTTTCACCTTTTTTTCACCTCCTATTTCAACTTGTGCTTTGATCTTTTTCTACTTTCTGCCGCTGGTTGGTGCTCTATACGCTAGTAATCTAAATAACTCTTTTAACATTTCGCTGCGTTATTACAGTAGAGACCCATAATAATGGACCATAAAATTGTCTGTTTTAAAAAAACTTGCCAAATGCAAATTACGGCAAGTCAATGCAGCATACCTTGATAGCTGTGTGACAATGTCGTGCATTCTAAATGTGCGGGTTACACTGGCCTAGTGGGGGTTGCTATTGCCAAGCCAAATGGTTTGCACTATAGTTTCGACCAGGAGTGGCTTTAGAGGTCTGATTGTTGGTTTTCGTAAACTAAACGATCAGCTCACAGCCCTGGACACCCAATTAAATAGCCTTAAACTGTTGGATGAGTCTCCAGGGCCAAAAAGCCAACTCCTTGTGATTTACCGTTGCCCTTCAGCCTTCGACTAAAATTGAGCAGCCTACTATACCGATTACACAGCAGCTCATCTCGTTTGCTACTCCGGTATCTGTAAGGTCTGCTGTGGACACTGGTTTTGTCCCGAAATGTGTGACATCGGCACGAGAAAAACCAGTCGAATTATCCGTGTCGTCCGCTGTCGTGAAAGAAGAAGCCGCAAGAAGGCTCGTCGTCCGGGATACCGGCTGTTTTAGGTATTTTTTGATGTATATATTTTTGATTCTAGGCTTGTTCCTCACTTCTCATCCGATGGTGTAAATGCCGTTCTACAGGCAAAAATTTAAGCGGTGGAGAAATTTAAGTTCGCCTATGAGAGGGATATTGCATCCTTTAAAATAAGTGTTCCGCCAGAAATATTTACTAACATTTGTTGTAGAGTTTTGGCCGGAACACTTAATAGTTAAAGAATAAAAGGCCATAAAAAAAAATCGGATGATTTTATTACCACCTGTTTCTAGTGGCGCATCAACTTTAGTTGCTGCTTCAAAAAACTAAATTCTTCTTTCGAGCTTGCCTACCAGAATGTTAGAGTTCTTTAATCTAAACTCGTTAACCTGTATTTAGATTCTCTTGCTTTTAAGTTTCAAATTATCACTTTTACTGAGACCTGACTGAAGCTGGACATCTCAGACTCTTCAATTTTTACCTCCAAATACACCACTTACAGATGTGATCGACCTTCCCGTATCGGAGGAGGAGTACTCATAGCTGTCGAGTCTGCTCTTTCGTCGGAACGTATTGAACTTTCCATCTCAGAGATTGAATTGGTGGCTGTAAGAGTTGAATTTGGAAGTTTTTCTATCTTTATTTCATGTTACCATGTTATACCCCCTCAATCTAACTTGTCCATTTGTCAAACCCATCTTAATGCTATAAAATCTATATCCTCCCTACTTTCTGATAGGGACCTTTTATTAGTTCTTGGGGACTTTAATCTCCCAGATGTCGATTGGTCATCGCCATCAGCTTCAATCTTTTTGTTTACGTCTTCGTCGAACGAATTTATTGATAGTCTACATGAAATGCCCTTATGACAAGTTAATCGTGTGCGCCATTCAAGAAACAAACCTCTTGATCTAATTTTCGTGTTGGATTCGTTAGACAGTGGTTTGCACAGGATTAATCCGCTTACGCTTCCAGAAGACCCTTATAACCAATTTTGGATATGGTCATTGATCTACCAGTCCGAGTCTTATTCTGCAAGCCGACTGGTCCCAACTGTACAATTGTGCAGACATTGATGTTACCATTAAACTATTTTATGATACCTTATACTCGTTTTTTGATGTTTGCGTTCCTCTTGATCACCTATTAGGCCTCGCTGGTTCTCAAGTGAAGTTATGAGATTAAAAAATGTGAAGTCGAGGTGTTATAAAAAGTTTAAGAAATCGGGAAATCACTCTGATTTCTCCCGCTATGCAGTTGCCCGTTACAATTTTTCTACTCAAAATTCCATCTGCTATAATGATTACTTTCGCCTATAATCCTAAGCAATTTTTTAACATTGTCAATTCTAAACGAAAGACATCTATTTTGCCTTCTTCGGTCAAGTTTCCAGAAGAGAGCGCGAATACTGATCCAGGCATAGCCGATCTGTTCGCAAATTTTTTTTAAACTACCTACTCCTCCTCTAGGTATACTAAAAATCAGCCTTATCCTTATCAGTTACAGAGGTCAAACTGCATCTTAAGTCCCCTTATTACGGAAAGTTCGCTTCTCAGCGACCTTAACACCATCAAACCGGTTTACTCGCCGGGCCCTGATGGTGTTCCTACTTGTGTGCTCAGGTACTGTGCTGCAGCATTATGTAAACCTGTGTTAAAAATTTTTGAATGTCCGTAAACAATTCTTTTTTTCCGACCATTTGGAAGGAATCATACATTATCCCCCTCCATAAGAAAGGGAGTAAGTCCGATGTCGAAAACTATACAGATATTTCCAAATTATACGCTATACCTTAATCTTTTGAGAGACTAATATCATCTCAACTGCAACATTTACGTAGTTCTATCATTATAGCTTCCCCGCTTGTAATTGATGGGTTTAAGAAAAGGATGCAGACTGACGTCATCTACACTGATTTCAGTAAGGCTTTCGACTCTGTCAACCACTCCTTGCTGCTTCATAAATTATGCCTCCTCGGCTTCCCAGTCAAGCTCTTGAACTGGATTTCAGAGTATTTGCGTAACAGAATCCAAAAAGATCTTTTCAGAAATTCGTTTTCTAAACGAATTCTGGTGACTTCCGGTGTTCCTCAAGGTAGTCATCTTGGCCCACTACTCTTTACTCTTTTCATTAATGACCTCCCCTCGAGACTGTCGCACTCTCGAGTACTAATGTATGCTGATGATGTAAAATTATGCCTCGCATATAAGGATATGGCATCATGTTATCTCTTACAAGCGGACATTGATGCGTTTCAGGCTTGGTGTCTAGCCAACCTCCAAATTTAAGGTAATGACTTTCTATGGAAGCCCTCCTCAATTGGTTTCTTACATCCTTGATAGCTTACCGCTTGAGCGTGTTAACAGTACTTCTAATCAAGCTAATGATCTAGGTGTCATCATGGATCATAAACTTAAATTCGACTCTCATACCGTGGTCAATAAGGCAGGAATTGTTTTGGGTTTCATCATGCGATGGTCGAAGGAGTTTCACAATCTGTACACGACCAAAACCCTTAATTTATCTTTGGTACGACCTATACTTGAGTATGCTTCATTACTTTATCCATCAAGACAGAATTGAATTCGTCCAGAAAAAATTCTTGTTGTTTGCCCTTCGTGGTTTAAATTGGGATCCTCGTATGCGGTTACCGTCATACTCTAGCAGGCTTCTGATGATTAACCTTTCTTCCTTAATTAATCGTAGAACCATGCTGGGTGTTGACTAGCCAATTAAATTTCTCTATCCTTACTAGACTAACACGTAATTTTACACACTTATTCCTTCAATTTTGCTCAACTAATTATGCCTTGCATGAACCGTTCATGGATCTCTGTGATGACTATAACAAGCATTACAGAGTAATCTGCTCGGAGTCGTCTCTTCTTCGTATAAAGACTTCTATTCTAAACTATTTAGCTAGTAGATAGTCGTATCAATGTTTTTTATACCCTGAACACATTAAAAATGGGTAAAAAGGGTATAATGTTTTTGTGCAAATGTATGTAACAAGCAGAAGGAAGCATCTCCGACCCCATAGAGTATATATTCTCGATCAGCATCAACAGCCGAGTCGATCAAGCCATGTCGTCTGTCTGTCCGTCCGTCCGTCCATCTGTCCGTCTGTCCGTCCGTTTGTCTGTCCGTACGTATGAACGCAAGGATCTCAAAACCTATAAGAGCTAGCTGAAATTTTAGCTGTAGGTCCTCCTAGTGTCTGCGCAGATCGAGTTTGTTTCCGATAATCGATAGCTTGCCCGTTTCCAAGTAATCGATATCGAAATCCTGTTTTTTGAGCAATTTTGCTAAAAAATAAGAGCTAGAGTCACCAAACTTGATATGCTGCTTCTAGAATAGTATATATATATATGTATATATATATATATATATATTTTTATCAAGTATCTTTCATTTTATACCTATCGCCACCTCCCCGCTACCACCACAAAGCTATAAATCAAGTGAAAACACCAATTTACGCTGCCCACCAATATAAGCCACAATTTAAATGCAATTGTCATTTTGAGAATACACGAATATTTTATAGTACAATAAGATCTGCTGACAATTTCATTAAGATCGGTTAAGAAACACAAAAGTTATGTGTTTCGGCTGCCCACGTGTGTGCGGCAGCTAGCGCAAATTGCAAGAATTTACCGACTGCGCCCCTCGGTCGGTTGGGTGGGAGGTGGGATGCAGTACATTGCATCGGGATTCGCGTTAAAAAAAAATCATTGATCTAGGTGGTATTCTTCATCATAGATTAAGGTTCGTTTTACATGTTATAACCATGGTCAACAAAGCCAGAGTTATTAAAGGTTTCATACCGCGATTGTCTAAGGAGTTTCACAATCCGTACACGATAAAGATTAAGTTGAATAAGTTAATTACGAGCGCAATCGACTCTTCTGGGTAATTTAGCCAGTTACATTTCTGAGCCCCTCCTGGAGTAACACGTTAATTAACACCTTTATTGTTTAAATTTCGTTGCATGAACCGTTTCAGGTCCTCTGTGATAATTACAATAAGCATTACAGAATATTGTGCTCGGGGTCTTCTCTCATATTTTGTAAACTCGTTCGCAAGTATATCGTCTTAGCCTATAGTCTCAGTTTATAATCGTACTTTTGCTTTGCGATTCGTGTCGTGTACGTTATACGATTGCGCCCCTCTGTCGGTTAGCAGGAGGTGGCAAGCAGCCCATTACTTCCATTATTGCATATTACATGCCATTTAAAAATTCATTTTGTGGCCATTGTGGCTTGAGGGAGCATTGAGAAAACTGACGGTATGCCAAGCCGATTCATGTAGTGGGAGCGAAATAAAAATCAGCGTTGTCATTCCAACCATCAAAGCATATGACTTATGTTCTTTTATTTTTCTTAAATATGATTTCAATTAATATGAACAATTCCATTGATTAATAAGCATTTATTACCGTATTAAAGTTAAGCATGGTTAATTAGGTTGCTCTGCAAACGCAAAATAAAACACAAAAAGCAAGCAACAATTAATCATTTTGCGTAACAACAATAGTGTGCAAAAGTCCAGTTTGTTTTGTTTGTGTTTGTTGCTCGTTTTTTCTATTGTTCATATAACGTAGAATGTAGAAACAACAACAACATAATTTCGGTGTTAATGTCAATGTTGTAGAGCCTATTTCTGGCGCAAGTAGTTAAAATGTTTCCGCAACGGTGATCCCTTTGTCAAGATGGACATGGTCAGCATGTCCAACTGGCGGCGTCGTCTGCTTGCATAGTGTCGTAAAAAAAACTAAGGCACTCGATGCTCCACTGCAGCTCGACAACATTGTTGCATCATGGCATTCAGGCTTGGCCACTCCCGAATCAAAGGAATCGAGCGAAAATCATTATGATCGCCAAGCCCGGTAAGCTGCGAATACAGCTGGAATCATACCGTCATATAAGCCTGCTGTCAACGAATTCGTAAGTACTTGAGCGCCTTCTACTATGTACACTTTGGATATGCCATATGGCTGGTTCCGGACCACTAGTTTGGGTTTAGAAAGTCCCATGGCTGCCTAGAGCATGGCCCCCGGGTAGCTAACCATCTGTTGGAGGCATTCGAGCAGAAAAAATACTGCGTTGGAGTGTTTCTCGACGTAAAACAGGCGTTTGACAAGGTCTGGCTGTAGGGCCACAATCTCATATGCACCATATTTAAGCATTCTCAGCTCATTCCCGGCAGGTGGCCGTCGAAGACCAAAGCTGGGGTGTACAAGGCGTCAATGCAGGTGTCCCGCAAGGCAGTCTGCTTGTTCTTGTGCTGTACACGCTGTGAATGGGCGACGTCACCACCCAAAATAAAGCATCTGACAGCCCTGCGAGACTGCTGGTGACAACGTACTCGGATAATACGGCCGTCCTGACTTTACAAGAGTCCCTACAGGCGGAAACAAAAGCTATGCAGGACATCCCGCTGCTATTCGAAACATTGACAGTGAACTGGAATATCGATATAAACTGTGCCAAATCCACTGATGTCACCTTCACTTTACGCCCAGATAGTTGCCAAGGGCTACAGTTCAAATGGTGGGACCAACGAGCACACCAATTCATTCTGCTGTCTAGGCGTCCACCTGGAACGCAGGTTCGTCAAGCAGAGCAAAATGCTTTAGAAGGCTCCAAAACTCGACTGGCTGTTTGAAGCACAAAGCGGGTTACCAATTTCCCCGAAGGCGTGCTCAAAAAAACGGTACTGACGCCCATCTGAACCTACGTTTCCAAGTCTAGGACACGGCCTCAACACACCAGCGGCAAGGCAAGGCAGCAAGCAAGGTGACCGGCTTCCCATGGTAAGTCACAAACGTTTCCAACGACCGCGACATATGCCTAATAAAGGTCGGAGACCAGATCCACTTCTGCAGTAGCCGAAACGCCAATAAGCTGCTGCGGTATCTGAACGCCGTTACCATGATCCCGGGTGACCGCATCACAGAGAGGCGCCTGCAAACATTACACCCCTGCGACCTACACACGAGGCGAATCATCTAAACTCCCTACAGTATAAGGCTATGTCCTCAATTTCCATCATTGTAAATATCTTATCAAAAAATAAAAACGAAGGTAGAAAATTTTCATGCCAGAAAAAAATATGCTTTTTGTTCATGTGTTGTTTTGAATATATATTCCTATCTTTATCAAATACATTTAAATAATTTACTAATAATTAACTCCTTCTTCTTCTAAAGCCTTCGAATTTATTAAGAGACACTTTATGACTACATAGGAATTTCAGTAGGCGGAACAGAACTTCGAGTCTCCTAAATAATTTTTAAGTGCTGCTCAATTTATATATATTTTTTTCAAGTCAGTTTGGTTTTTTGTATGTAGGTCCTCCTAGTGTCTGCGCAGATCGAGTTTGTTTCCGATATTCGATAACTTGTCCCGTTTTCAAGTAATCGATAAAAATCGATATCGAAATCTTGGTTTTTGAGCAAATTTGGGAAATAATAAGAGCTAGAGTCACCAAACTTGATATGCTGCTTCTAGAATAGTATATATATATGTATATCAAGTATCTTTCATTTTATACCTATCGCCACCTCCCCGCTACCACAACAAAGCTAAATATCAAGTGAAAACACCAATTTACGCTGCCCACCAATATAAGCCACAATTTAAATGCAATTGTCATTTTGAGAATGCACGAATATTTTATAGTACAATAAGATCTGCTGACAATTTCATTACGATCGGTTAAGAAATACAAAAGTTATGTGTTTCGGCTGCCCACGTGTGTGCGGCAGCTAGCGCAAATTGCAAGAATTTCTGTATACATGTACACACCCACATTCATGCGCGTCTTCTTTGAATTCTATCAACAGCATTGCAATTGCGATTGTATTCTTTTCTGTGCTGCTATTTTAATTGGTTTTTTTCTCATTAATAGTTAAGAATTGGTGTGGCTGTTGGGTAGAAGCGGCGTAAAGTAGTCCGGTCTGTTGCGATTTCTAAACCTACCGGGGAAATTTTTTTTTTTTGGCTATCGTGGCTGCTGGGTAGAGGCGGCGGCAAGTAGTGCGGTTAGTTGCGAGTTCGAACCCTGCCTAGGGAACTTTATTTTTTAATTTATCTTTATTACTACTAAAGCAAACGAGCGCGAAGCGCGAGCTGCATTTGGTGTTGAAATAAGAGGGTTCAGGTTATCCCCTAGTCGGGAGCTCCCGACTAGAACTTCTTACTTGTTTTAGTTGTAATTGTATTTTTACTTTGCAGCTCGTGTCGTACGTTACACGACTGCGCCCCTCGGTTGGTTGGGTGGGAGGTGGGTTGCATCGGTTCGCTTTATATGTTACGACCATGGTCAACAAAGCCAGAGTTATTAAAGGTTTCATAACGCGATAAGGAGTTTCACAATCCGTACACGATATAGATTAAGTTGAATAACTTAATTACGAGCGCAATCGACTCTTCTGGGTAATTTAGCCAGTTACATTTCTGGGCCCCTCCTGGAGTAACACGTTAATTAACCGTTTGAGGTCCTCTGTGACAATTAAAACAAGCATTACAGAATATTGTGCTCGGGGTCTTCTCTCATATATTCTAAACTCGTTCGTATTTTTGCTTTGCGATTCGTGTCGTGTACGTTATACGATTGCGCCCCTCTGTCGGTTGGCAGGAGGTGGTAAGCAGCCCATTACTTAGATTATTGCATATTACATGCCATTTAAAAATTCATTTTGTGGGCATTGTGGTTTGAGAGAGTATTGAGAGAACTGACGATATGCCAAGCCGATTCCTGTAGTGGGAGCGAAATAAAAATCAGCGTTGCCATTCCAACCATCAAAGCATATGACTCTCTTATGTTCTTTTATTTTTCTTAAATACAATTTCAATTAATATGAACAATTCCATTGATTAATAAGCATTTATTACCGTATTAAAGTTAAGCATGGTTCATTAGGTTGGTCTGCAAACGCAAAATAAAACACAAAAACTCAAGCACTTTTACCTTTGCAAGCAACAATTTATCATTTTGCGTAACAACAATAGTGTGCAAAAGTCCAGTTTGTTTTGTTTGTGTTTGTTGCTGGTTTTTTCTATTGTTCATATAACGTAGAATGTAGAAACAACAACAACATAATTTCGGTGTTAATGTCAATGTTGTAGAGCCTATTTCTGGCGCAAGTAGTTAAAATGTTTCCGCAACGTTGATCCCTTTGTCAAGATGGACATGGTCAGCATGTCCAACTGGCGGCGTCGTCTGCTTGCATAGTGTCGTAAAAAAAACTAAGGCACTCGATGCTCCACTGCAGCTCGACAACATTGTTGCATCATGGCATTCAGGCTTGGCCACTCCCGAATCAAAGGAATCGAGCGAAAATCATTATGATCGCCAAGCCCGGTAAGCTGCGAATACAGCTGGAATCATACCGTCATATAAGCCTGCTGTCAACGAATTCGTATGTACTTGAGCGCCTTCTACTATGTACACTTTGGATATGCCATATGGCTAGTTCCGGACCACTAGTTTGGGTTTAGAAAGTCCCATGGCTGCCCAGAGCATGGCCACCGGGTAGCTAACCATCTGTTGGAGGCATTCGAGCAGAAGAAATACTGCGTTGGAGTGTTTCTCGACGTAAAACAGGCGTTTGACAAGGTCTGGCAGAAGGGCCAAAACCTCATATGCCCCATATTTAAGCATTCTCAGCTCATTCCCGGCAGATGGCCGTCAAAGATCAAAGCTGGGGTCTACAAGGCATCAATGCAGGTGTCCCGCAAGGCAGTCTGCTTGTTCTTGTGCTGTACACGCTGTGAATGGGCGACGTCACCACCCAAAACAAGCATCTGTCAGCCCTGCGAGACTGCTGGTGGCAACGTACTCGGATAATACGGCCGTCCTGACTTTACAAGAGTCCCTACAGGCTGAAACAAAAGCTATGCAGGACTTCCCGCTGCTAGTCGAAACATTGATAGCGAACTGGAATATCGATATAAACTGTGCCACCTTCACCTTACGCCCAGATAGTTGCCAAGGGCTACAGTTCGAATGGTGGGACCAACGAGCACACCAGCTCATTCTGCTGTCTAGGCGTCCACCTGGAACGCAGGTTCGTCAAGCAGAGCAAAATGCTTTAGAAGGCTCCAAAGCTCGACTGGCTGTTTGAAGCACCAAGCGGGTTACCAATTTCCCCGAAGGCGTGCTCAAAAAAACGGTACTGACGCCCATCTGAACCTACGTTTCCAAGTCTAGGGCACGGCCTCAACACACCAGCGGCAAGGCAAGGCAGCAAGCAAGGTGACCGGCTTCCCATGGTAAGTCACAAACGTTTCCAACGACCGCGACCTATGCCTAACAAAGGTCGGAGATCAAATCCACTTCTGCAGTAGCCGAAACGCCAATAAGCTGCTACGGTATCTGAACGCCGTTACCAGGATCCCGGGTGACCGCATCACAGAGAGGCGCCTACAATCATTACACCCCTGCGACCTACACACGAGGCGAATCATCTAAACTCCCTACAGTATTAGGCTATGTCCTCAATCTCCTCCTCTCATTGTAAATATCCCATCAAAAAAAAAAAAAAAGGTAGAACATTTTCGTGCCAGAAAATAATATGATTTTTGTTCATGTGTTGTTTTGAATATATATTCCTATCTTTATCAAATACATTTAAATAACTTACTAATAATTAACTCCTTCTTCTCTAAAGCCTTCGAATTTATTAAGAGACACTTTATGATTACATAGGAATTTCAGTAAGCGGAACAGAACGGCGAGTCTCGTAAATAATTTTTAAATGCAGCTCAATTTGTAAATTTTTTTTTCAAGTCAGTTTGGTTTTTTGTATGTAGGTCCTCCTAGTGCCCGCGCAGATCGAGTTTGTTTCCGATATTCGATAACTTGCCCCGTTTTCAAGTAATCGATAAAAATCGATATCGAAATCCTGTTTTTTGAGCAATTTTGGTAAATAATAAGAGCTAGAGTCACCAAACTTGATATGCTGCTTCTAGAATAATATATATATATATATATATATATATATATATATATATATATATATATATATATATATATATATATATATATATGTATATCAAGTATCTTTCATTTTATACCTATCGCCACCTCCCCGCTACCCCCACAAAGCTAAATATCAAGTGAAAACACCAATTTACGCTGCCCACCAATATAAGCCACAATTTAAATGCAATTGTCATTTTGAGAATATACGAATATTTTATAGTACAATAAGATCTGCTGACAATTTCATTGCGATCGGTTAAGAAACACAAAAGTTATGTGTTTCGGCTGCCCACGTGTGTGCGGCAGCTAGTGCAAATTGCAAGAATTTCTGTATACATGTACACACCCACATTCATGCGCGTCTTCTTTGAATTCTATCAACAGCATTGCAATTGCGATTGTATTCTTTTCTGTGCTGCTATTTTAATTATTTTTTTTCTCATTAATAGTTAAGAATTGGTGTGGCTGTTGGGTAGAAGCGGCGTAAAGTAGTCCAGTCTGTTGTTTCTAAACCTACCGGGAAAATTTGTTTTTTTTTTGGCTATCGTGGCTGCTGGGTAGAGGCGGCGGCAAGTAGTGCGGTTAGTTGCGTGTTCGAACCCTGCCTAGGGAACTTTATTAGCGCGAGCTGCATTTGGTGTTGAAATAAGAGGGTTCAGGTTATCCCCTAGTCGGGAGCTCCCGACTAGAACCTCTTACTTGTTTTAGTTGTAATTGTATTTTTACTTTGCAGCTCGTGTCGTCCGTTATCCGACTGCGCCCCTCAGTCGGTTGGGTGGGAGGTGAGATGCAGTACATTGCGTCGGGATACGTGTTAAAAAAAAATCATTGATCTAGGTGGTATTCTTCATCATAGATTAAGGTTCGTTTTACATGTTATAACCATGGTCAACAAAGCCAGAGTTATTAAAGGTTTCATACCGCGATTGTCTAAGGAGTTTCACAATCCGTACACGATAAAGATTAAGTTGAATAAGTTAAATACGAGCGCAATCGACTCTTCTGGGTAATTTAGCCAGTTACATTTCTGTGCCCCTCCTGGAGTATCACGTTAATTAACACCTTTATTGCTTACATTTCGTTGCATGAACCGTTTCAGGTCCTCTGTGATAATTACAACAAGCATTACAGAATATTGTGCTCGGGGTCTTCTCTCATATATTGTAAACTCGTTCGCAAGTATATCGTCTTAGCCTATAGTCTCAGTTTATAATCGTACTTTTGCTTTGCGATTCGTGTCGTATACGTTATACGATTGCGCCCCTCTGTCGGTTGGCAGGAGGTGGTAAGCAGCCCATTACTTCCATTATTGCATATTACATGCCATTAAAAAATAAATTTTGTGGGCATTGTGGCTTGAGAGAGCATTGAGAGAACTGACGGTATGCCAAGCCGATTCCTGTAGTGGGAGCGAAATAAAAATCAGCGTTGTCATTCCAACCATCAAAGCATATGACTCTCTTATGTTCTTTTATTTTTCTTAAATATGATTTCAATTAATATGAACAATTCCATTGATTAATAAGCATTTATTACCGTATTAAAGTTAAGCATGGTTCATTAGGTTGGTCTGCAAACGCAAAATAAAACACAAAAACTCAAGCACTTTTACCTTTGGAAGCAACAATTAATCATTTTGCGAAACAACAATAGTGTGCAAAAGTCCAGTTTGTTTTGTTTGTGTTTGTTGCTGGTTTTTTCTATCTCTATATATATAACTGTTTGTCCTGACTGACTGAGTGACTGACTGATTGGTGATCCACGCACAGCCCAAACCGTAAGAGCTAGGAAGCTGAAATTTTCACTGTAGCTACCTTATGTGATGAAGGTGCACGTTAAGACGGGGTTTCGGGAAATTCCACCCGCAAGTGTGGAAAAATCGCGAAAAACGTTTGTATGTAACTTTTTTGTTTACCATCCGATCGGCCTCAAACTTATTTTCAAAGATCTTTGTTCAAATTCATTTGAGAGGTGTTTCACACTTTTAGGAAAATCCGTTCCTCCTTGGTGGAAATGGAGGTCAAAGATTTGGTGGGTGACGTTTAGCACTCAAATTCATTTCCAGAGATCTATAAGAAAAATCATTTGATACGTGTTTCACACTTTTCGCAGAATTCAAACTTCTACGGGGGGAATGCGATTTAAAGATCATTTGGGCGAAGTTTTAAGTTGTGTCCGATTTGCTTCAAACTTATTTTCAAAGCTCTACATAAGAACTTAATAAATACGTATTTCAGCGATTTGGAAAATTCCACCCGCAACAGTGGTAAATTGGCGGAAAACGGTTGTATGAAAGATTTTTGTTTACCATCCGATCGGCCCCACATTTATTTTCAAAGATCTTTGTTCAAATTCATTTAAGGGGTGTTTCACACTTTTCGAAAAATCCGTGCCTCCTTGGTGGAAATGGAGGTCAAAGATTTGGTGGGTGACGTTTCGCGCTCAAATTCGTTTCCTAAGTTCTATAAGAAAAATCATTTTAGACGTGTTTCACACTTTTTGCAGAATCCAAACTTTTTCGGGTGGAATGCGACTCAAAGATTTTTTGTACGAAGTTTTAAATTGTGTCCGATTTGCTTCAAACTTATTTTCAAAGCTCTACATAAGAATGTAATGAATACGGGTTTCAGCGACTTGGGAAATTCCACTCGCAACAGTGGTACATTGGCGGAAAACGTTTGTATGAAAGTTGTTTGTTTACCGCCCGATCAGTTTCAAAATCATTTCAAATTTGTTTGAGAACATTGATTTTATAACATACGTGCCACGGGCAAGGCCGGGTTATACCCGCTAGTTGTTCATATAACGTAGAATGTAGAAACAACAACAACATAATTTCGGTGTTAATGTCAATGTTGTAGAGCCGATTTCTGGCGCAAGTAGGTAAAATGTTTCCGCAACGGTGATCCCTTTGTCAAGATGGACATGGTCAGCACGTCCAACCGATGGCGTCGTCTGCTTGCATAGTGTCGTAAAGTGACTAAGGCATTCGATGCTCCACTGCAGCTCGACAACATTGTTGTCAGGGCATTTACAGGCAAAAGCATCATGGCATTCAGGCTTGGCCACTCCCGAATCAAAGGAATCGAGCGAAAATCATTATGATCGCCAAGCCCGGTAAGCTGCGAATACAGCTGGAATCATACCGTCATATAAGCCTGTTGTCAACGAATTCGTAAGTACTTGAGCGCCTTCTACTATGTACACTTTGGATATGCCATATGGCTGGTTCCGGACTACTAGTTTGGGTTTAGAAAGTCCCATGGCTGCCCAGAGCATGGCCACCGGGTAGCTAACCATCTTTTGGAGGCATTCGAGCAGAAGAAATACTGCGTTGGAGTGTTTCTCGACGTAAAACAGGCGTTTGACAAGGTCTGGCAGAAGGGCCAAAACCGCATATGCCCCATATTTAAGCATTCTCAGCTCATTCCCGGCAGGTGGCGGTCAAAGATCAAAGCTGGGGTCTACAAGGCATCAATGCAGGTGTCCCGCAAGGCAGTCTGCTTGTTCTTGTGCTGTACACGCTGTGAATGGGCGACGTCACCACCCAAAACAAAGCATCTGTCAGCCCTGCGAGACTGCTGGTGGCAATGTACGCGGATAATACGGCCGTCCTGACTTTACAAGAGTCCCTAGAGGCTGAAACAAAAGCTATGCAGGACTTCCCGCTGCTAGTCGAAACATTGACAGCGAACTGGAGTATCGATATAAACTGTGCCACCTTCACCTTACGCCCAGATAGTTGCCAAGGGCTACAGTTCGAATGGTGGGACCAACGAGCACACCAGCTCATTCTGCTGTCTAGGCGTCCACCTGGAACGCAGGTTCGTCAAGCAGAGCAAAATACTTTAGAAGGCTCCAAAGCTCGACTGGCTGTTTGAAGCACCAAGCGGGTTACCAATTTCCCCGAAGGCGTGCTCAAAAAAACGGTACTGACGCCCATCTGAACCTACGTTTCCAAGTCTAGGACACGGCCTCAACACACCAGCGGCAAGGCAAGGCAGCAAGCAAGGTGACCGGCTTCCCATGGTAAGTCACAAACGTTGCCAACGACCGCGACCTATGCCTATCAAAGGTCGGAGATCATAAGCCGAAACGCCAATCAGTTGCTGCGGTATCTGAACGCTTTTACCAGTATCCCTGGTGACCGCATCACAGAGAGGCGCCTACAATCATTACACCCCTGCGACCTACACACGAGGCGAATCATCTAAACTCCCTACAGTATTAGGATATGTCCTCAATCTCCATCATTGTAAATATCTTATCAAAAAATAAAAACGAAGGTAGAAAATTTTCATGCCAGAAAAAAATATTATTTTTATTTATGTGTTGTTTTGAATATATATTCCTATCTTTATTATATACATTTAAATAATTTACTAATAATTTACTTCTTCTTCTGCTCAAGCCTTCGCGTTTATTAAGAGCCATGATATGACTACATAGGAATTTCAGTAGGCGGAACAGAACGGCGAGTCTCGTAAATACTTTTTAAGTGCAGCTCAATTTATATATATTTTTTTCAAGTCAGTTTTGTTTTTTGTATGTTCGTCGTTGCCTTTACCCGCTTTGCAAAATGAAATTGTGTTGCCGTCTTCGTCGGCAGCATCAGAAACTTGTCGAAAATTTAATTTGTTTGTATATAAATATTGTGAAACCGAATTTTAATGGCACAGCTTGACTTTTTCTACTTTACAGAAAATTCTTTCTTTTCCTTGGTACTTTTTCCGAGGTATCAACGACTCAATCGCGCACAAAAGGCCTTAAGTTGTGACGTCATATGCGAAACAAAGGATGCAATCTTTTTTAATTCACATATTTTCCTTTGCTTCGCAGACGCATACATATACATTTGCACCAAGATGTGTGTGTTGAGACACACATGCCAGCAACTATTTGGCGCGTCGCGGCAAAGATACCCTTTTTTATGATAATAGTATATAATGATTAAAGATAATAATTATGAATGATTGTACTAAAAATTGCAGAGTAAATACTACAAAAAATTGTTTTCTCTGTCATTTACATTGCAATGGAGTATTGTCGATTGTATAACTGACAAGATAAGGTGTAATATGATTGAAGGTCATACACATACACTTTGAACAATTTAGATTGGCCGACCACCAAAGTTGCATAGCGTTTAAATCATCTTGTAGACGAGAGTGATGGCTTGTGTTACCCGCTCAATTAGAATTCACAAAGTCACCAGATCCCAAAGACTTGGGAGATCTTACTGCAAGACGTTTCCTAAAGGGAAATGAACCACGCGCTTTGCCTGAGCTCTCGAATAAAAATTGTTGGATATGCGGCTGTCATACACGCCTTTACATTTTAAATAAGGGTGTGTTAAGTCGGCTGTGAGTTGAAAAATAAATATTGCCTATTTTTGGAACTCTGTTAATTACCTAGACATTTTAATCTTAAGTTATTCTAATAAATCAGTTACACTCGCATCATAACAAAAGGAAGTTCGTGTCGGTCAGCAACTTTATTGCATTTTGTTAAAGGTACCACCCACACCAGCCACACACGCCGAATTGAGATTAGATTATCAAAGTTAAAAAAGCTCTACTGATTCTCTTTTTAACGAAACCACTAACATCTGCTTAACTGCTACTTATATAAACCTCTACGTTGCAGATTTCGAACAAAACCATACGTTAACAGCAGTATTCGTACCCGAAATAACTGATGTAAGTTAAGTTTATATTTTATTTTGCCCCTGATAAGATTGTAAATACAGCAAGCACATGGGTGTCCGTGGTTGTCGGCTTGATATTACAAAAATTTAGTTATTTATTTCAATTGTGATAAATTGAGAAAAACATGACTTTTCAGTTAAAATGCTTGACTCCAATTGGACAGGCTTTATCGTCAAAACTCAAATTTGATAATAATTTCTTGGATCTTAGATAGTTAAACTAACAGTTCGGTCGATATAGTTTCTGCCTCCCAATGAGCTGGTGAAGTGCGAATACCTTTCAAAACCCTATAACTATAGGGTGGTCACCGTGGCGTATTTAATAATCTAAATGCTCTCCATTAAGGGCTTGCGAAATGCCTTGTCTTGCGTTGTGCTTACGCAAGAAAATGTGGGGATTGTTTCTTCTATTATTCATTTCCAATTTTATTATCAGTCTACAACATCTTCTATCAAAGCTTTTAAGTTCTACCTGAACTATGGCTCTTAAACTTTTTGCACTTTCGAAAATAGTTTGGAAGGCCAGCTCCTCTAAATTTTCGATAATTTCCAAAGGAGGTTGACCCTCTCCTGGAGCCATTCTATTCAGACAAAATTTTCGATAGGGACATTTTACTCAAAATTAGAACTAATCAATTTTCGCTTCGCTGCAATCGACACGTACCAATTCGGGTATAAAGTAAGTTAAATTATTTCTGTTCGTGAAAGCTATTGAAAAAACTCGATGGCGCAACATTTCGGTGAAACCGACGTTATTTTTATCATTGTTGTTTCATTACTGCTTTACATTAAAGCAATAAACTTAAAATATCAGCAACCTGACACTTCGTTTTTGTGCGGTTTTATATACATTTAAGCGATCGCCGTAGATTTGTGAACAAGTGTTCAGAGTGAGTTCTTGATAGATACTGATTTATTCTTACAAATCCTAGGCCTTTTATACCAACAGAGTATTTTATTTTAGCTCTGATGTCGATGATGTCGTAAGCTATTGTTTTCAATAAGGGTATTTTTCTTTCACTTCCTACTTATATTTCTTACATCACATTTCTTAGCGTAGGTCTCTTTACAATCTTAAGCGACCACATGTGCGTTATCTATTTTTATGCTGCTGGTTGCAGATTGGTATAATATGAAATTATACCGAGTGTCTCAGTGAGACTAACGTGTTCATGCATGAATACTTTGGGTACTCTCTCGGTCGCTCAAAGTTTTTTTTTTCTTTCGTGCGTAACTTATGTACAAGCTATTGCTGTTGCTTCGTTACATAGCTTGGCATTTGCGTTCGCCGAACTTCTTACAGCTGTTGTTTTCAGAGCGGCTTACATGTAATAGCGATCACCGTTGTTAAGTACTCAGCTAGTTTTGCACAAACTTTCGATCATCGCTTGTGATGGCAAGAGAAAAAAACGCCTCTAGTGCAGCGCCTTCTGCAAACAGACTGACTTTCTGATGCGCTAAGCTATTTCAATTCATGAAAGTTTGCAAACACTTTAAAATGCTCTAATTAATTCGACTCTTAGTGCAGTCTTAGTGTAAGGCTGAAGCAAATTGAGAGACTTCAGGCCTCATTTTAAATTACTCATACTAACTTAGAAGAACTAGAATTTGATGAAATTGATAGCCAATTGCGTGAGGACTTCGACGAATTAGCTGTTTCGATAAAAATTTCGGTTCGGAGAGAAATCACGAAACGCGCTTCAATATTACGTTGCTCAACATTTCGGGACTAAACTGTGCTGCCCGCGCAGACAGTTACGGCTAAGAATCGCCGGCATTATCCCCATTATAGTTGCCTACGTTCAGTGGTGGCCGACTTCTATTCTATGTCAACAATTCGATCATTGGAAATAACAAATGATAATTATGCCATTGCACTGCATTTATTGGAGAAAAGGTTTAATAAGAGACGTTTGGTCTTCCAGGCACACATACTTGAGATATTGGGGCTCAAGAGGGTGGCAGGTGGATCGGCCGTGGCGTAGATCGTCATTAATCGCCACTAACCGCGACACCTCTGTCTGCATTTTTTGGGACAGCCTGGTCATCTCTATATATAAAACTGTCTGTCCTGACTGACTGACTAACTGATTGGTGATCAATGCACAGCCCAAACCGAAAGAGCTAGGATGCTGAAATTTTCACTGTAGTTACCTTATGTGATGTATGTGCACGTTAAGATGGGGTTTCGGGAAAATCCACCCGCAAGTGTGGAAAAATCGCGAAAACCGTTTGTATGTAACTTTTTTGTTTACCATCCGATCGGCCTCAAACTTATTTTCAAATATCTTTGTTCAAATTCATTTGAGGGGTGTTTCACACTTTTAGGAAAATCCGTTCCTCCTTGGTGGAAATTGAGGTAAACAATTTGGTGGGTGACGTTTCGCGCTCAAATTCATTCCCAGAGATCTATAAGAAAAATCATTTGAGACGTGTTTCATACTTTTCGCAAAATCCAAACTTTTTCGGGTGGAATGCGGCTCAAAGAATTTTTGTACGAAGTTTTAAGTTGTGTCCGATTTGCTTCAAACTTATTTTCAAAGCTCTACATAAGAACTTAATAAATATGTATTTTAGCGATTTGGGAAATTCCACCCACAAAAGTGTTAAATTGGCGGAAAACGGTTGTATGAAAGGTTTTTGTTTACCATCCGATCGGCCCCGAACTTATTTTCAAAGATCTATGTTCAAATTCATTTGAGAGGTGTATCACACTTTTTGAAAAATCCGTTCCTCCTTGGTGCAAATGGGGGTCGAAGATTTGGTGGATGACGTTTTGTGTTCAAATTTATTTCCAAAGATCTATAAGAAAAATCATTTGAGACGTGTTTCACATTTTTCGCAAAATCTAAACTCCTTCGGTGGAAAATTCATTTCAAAGATTTATTTGGTGAATTTTAAGTTTTGTCCGATTTGCATAAAAGTTCTTTGATTCCCATCCGATCAGTTTCAAAATCATTTTCAAGGCTTTTTGAAAACATTGATTTTATAACATACGTGCCATGGCCAAGGCCGGGTTATACCCGCAAGTGGGATATATAATTCTTCCCGGTATGGAAACTTGACCCCTGCTTTACGGCTTGAGGAAACAAAAAGTCTAGCATTGTGCTTGAACTGTCTAAAGAAAGGTCATCAACTGCGCAGCTCTGGATGCTGTTGGACCTGCGGGCGAAGCATCATTCCCTGCTGCATTTAAATAACTCTCTCCACCTCTCTTGTTGCGCAGTATTTCAGAAGTGATGTTGTCAAAAACCGTTCTGTCACTTTGATACCTGGTCGTGCCCGTCACCAGCTTCAGTTAATGAAGCACAAGTCCTCAGCCATTGCCTCTGGACTAGGAGATTCTCGTTTCGACACAGAAGGGAATACGGGCACTATTACGTTACAGTCTCATGTCTCTCATTACTCAACATTCCTCACAGGTCCGGTAGCGCCTACCATAACTGATAGTCAACCAAGTTTCAATATCAACATTACGAATTGAAACATTCCCGCTAACATACTACTTGCAGATCCGACTTTCTTTAAACCACAACGCGTAGACTTGCTGCTTGGAGCTAGTCTTTTTTATGAGCTTCTCAGCGTCGGGCAGATAACGCTTTTCCCAGGATGAGTTAGGCATCCTTAGAGCTGATGGTCGCCTGAAAAACTCTTCGCTGGATTTCGAAGCGCGCCATCCAATAATTCTTCCATCCCATCCCAGATTTACTCATCACAGATTTCACTATTAGGACTTACACGCTGGTCCACGGGCACTTCTGGGTCATATTCGGTTGCAGTATTGGCCGATTGGCGGAAGGAAGACCGTATCCAAGGTGGTTGGAAAATGTGTGAGACGCTTTCGTGCCAAGCCTCGATTAGTAGAGCATATAATGGCTGATCTTTCCAAAGAAACTTTGACTGCTTGTCGAGCCCTTAAAGTCTCGAGCGTTGACTATTGTGGACCATTCTTCTATAAACCAGAGGTACGAAATAAAGCTCCAGTCAAATGCTACATGGCTCTCTTCGTCTGCTTCGCGACCTAAGCAGTTCATCTAGAACTGCTCGACGGCTACAATCTTGTTTGCGCTCAAGAGGCTTATCTCGACTAGAGGCAGGCCATCTCAGATATGGTCGGTTAGCAGTAAAGAAAGCGAGGCATCATTTTTCTCGTGCTGATGGCTCTTGTGTTCTCAATTTCGAAGAGCTTTGCACCCTAGTCTCCCACACAGCATCGATAATTAACTCCCGGCCATTGTTTCCTTTTTCAGAAGATCCAGTAGACCTAGATGTGCTCACTCCAGCCCACTTCTTGATTGGTGGACCCAGCTTATCATTTGTTGAGCCTGATGTGACGCACCTTCAATTAAATTGTCTTAACATCCAACAACTGTTTTGGTCCCGATGGCGAGGAGAATATTTAACGCTGCTTCAGCAGCGCTAAAAATAGCGCACTCCTTGTGCACTTGTAAAGAATGAAAATCTTCCGCCTTTAAGGTGGCCACTGGCGAGAATCTCGGAGCTAATGGTAGGAAAGGATGGAGTCGCTCGCGAAGTCATCTTGCGCACCGCAACAAGCTCTTCTAATGGTGTTAAGCCTTTAATCTAGAAGATCGAGAAAATCAGGGACCATATGTTTTGCAAAACCTATATATATTATTGACAGATGGGAATATAGGGGATAGACATTAAATTTCTGAATTGAATGTATATTATTGATTGTTTTATAAATTAACCAATTCAATGGTACTGAATTGTACAAAAAATATATTTTTATTTATTTAACAGCACAGCACAAATTATAAACTAAATTTTGTATCTTAATTAATACCTAATGAAACCTCAGTCCAACCAATAAGCGTCGTAGTCGGCGCCGGCGTCTCCAGCTTGGTGTTGTTGCATATGAGGAAATGCCCCCATTCTGCACTTCGCAGGGGTTCGCATTTCTTGGGAACCAATAAACTTTATTGGTTCCGCTGATTCCTTAATTATTGGCTTGTGAAATAATTATGACGAATTTGCGATCCCACGGTTGGCTGTCCAGCGAGCGCGTTGACCTATGCATATCTATGCATATATCTTGCGTCAGCTTTTCCCAGCACGTTGAACCAAATGTTGGCAAGCTGATTATCCAAAAGTTGTTATTTGGATAACTTAGGTTAATTTATTTGATATTATCTCGAAAACTTCATGGTCTGGATTTCGTGCAATCCATTGCCGTACAAATCCAATTTCGTTTTTGGCCCGTTTTCGTTTTACGTGGGAAGTTAGTTTGTTAATTTGAAAGTTAATTATATTGATTTCGTTTTTTATGAAAGGAAAGATAGGATTGGTTTGGGAAATCTTAATAAGTTGTTTTTCTATTTGATCTGTGGTGACCTTATAGTCGTTATGTTAATATGGTGGAAAATTTTAAAATTTCCTGACTGTACTCTACTATCTCCGAGTTCGATGATGGCTACCTCGGACTTGGAGTAATCCAAAATTTCGTATGTGGCATAGCAAAATGAGATGTACCTGGTGAGCAGAGGAGAATAAAGCAATTTTTAATTTCTTATATGATTATTGTGGACAATTTTTCCGGATTCAGTAGTGACGGTTGACTGCTTGTTTTCTTTTACTATTTCTTCTTTAAAACGTTTAGACATTTTAGTCCCTACTCTGTTGTTTTGTTCAACGAAAATTTTATCGGCAGGTACATACTGAATAACTTCTTTTTTATTTTTGTTGTGAAAATCTAAATCCTGCTGTTGTTTTTTTTTTATGAGATTCTGTTAATTATTGTTTCTGGTTTTTTCGTAGTCTGCTGTACCAAAGTTAGTAGGACTTCCAAAAAATATATCAACGGGCTTTTTCCCTGTGGTAGAATGAATAGTATGATTGTATTCGCACACTGCCAATTCTAGTAGTTCGTCAAAATTCTCTATGCCTTTTTATTGTTTTTTGCACCCCATTATCTCCATTAGAGTTGAGTGTAACCTTTCGACTTGGCCATTTACGATACTCATGTGCGGTGGTGTGTTAAAGACTTCAATTCCTAATTCATTTTTTAGCATGAACCCTATTGACTTTGAATTAAGTGACTTTTCGTTATTGATGATAATCGATTTCGGTAGTCCAAAATAAAATAAAATTTCTCTTAATGGTTTTCTGATGCTCCTGTTTTCTAATGGTTTAACTACTGCTAATTTTGTTAATTCATCTATTGAAATTAGTACCAGTTCTCCGTTTGTTGAAATGTCTATGTTGTGTGCTGTGTTTCTCCCAGTTTAATATTATTTGGGTGTCGTTCGTATTTATTTTCCTTGCAAATTTTACAAAGTTTAAGTATTTTTTTAATTTTTTGGCTCATAGATGGAAAATTTGCTGTTTCTAAAATTTGAAGTCTATTTTCTTTTTCGTTCCTGTGTGCTGTATTGTGTGTTTTTATTATGATTTCTTGCTGCTCCTGCTCGTTCTTTATCTTTCTACTAAAATTTGGGTAAAACGTACTTTGTAATTCGAAAAATGTAATGGGTAAATGCTTTGGATTTTAAGCATAATTGGCTCCGTTGTTTTCATGCAATTTATAACCGAGGGGTTTAGATATCGGTGAAGTAATTGTTTTAGATGTTCAATTGAGAATTTTTCTTCTAATTTTTTTCTGATGAACTCAGTGTTCGTGATAGGATGATTATTGGCCTGCCTCCTTGTGAAAGGACAGCGCCTAAGGCATAGTTTGATGCGTCGGTGGTTAGTTCAAATGGTTCAGTGAATTTGGGAAAATTAATATAACATCTTCGGAAATGAGACAATTTTTAACTATATTGAATGCTTCTATTTGTTTTGCATCTAAGTTAATAAGAGTTAAGAGTTTTGAAATTGTTTTAGAGATTCTACCCGCCTCTCCTCTAAGTTGCGTAGTTAATGGTTTTGTTATTTCTGCGTAACCGTTGATGAACCTGCGATAATATCCAGACATGCCTAAAAATGATCAAGAGTCATGGATTGTTTTGGTTTAGCAAAGTTGACTATTGCTTTTACTTTTTTGGGGTTGGTTTTTAAACCGTCTTTGCTGATTACGAATCCTAAGAATTCTAAATTATCTTTCATAAATTCACATTTGTTTAATTGGACTTTGAGATTGGCTCGTTTAAGCGTCTCGAAAACTAATCGTATATTGTTAAAATGTTCTTGTTTTGTTTTTTCCGAATATTACGATGTCGTCTATGAAAAAATAGCATCGTTTACCTTTTTGTTCTCTTAATATGTCATCCAAAGTTCTCTGAAAAATTGCAGGGGCGTTGCGTAGCCCGAAGGGGAGTCTAAGGAATTCAAATTTGCCATTTTGGATAGAAAACGCTGTATTTTCAATATCTGAATCTGTTGGGCTAACAAGCTTTTTTATTAGCACTTAATAGCAAGAAGTTTAGGGTGTTATAAAAATACAGCCTTTTCTTATAAATTCATGCAACAGTTTGATTTTATTTATATGCTTATAGCGAGCGTATTGAAATTATGCGAAATGTGCAATTTTTAACGGAGCGACCGATAAGAAATCCGAAATAGCGAACATACGAGACGAGAGTGATTTGCGGCGTCGCTAGCATTGATGCGCTAGCCGCTTAAGACAAAAGTGCAAAGGTAAAAGAGCGCGATAACAGACATGACGATGAGCGTAAAGCGAGAAGCCGTAGATAGTTAACAGCTGATAATATTGAGCTATTTTATAATATGCGAGAAGCGCCAAACAAACAAAATAGTTACATTGCTTGCCTCTCAGGGCAAGATGTAACTGAAATATGAATGCAAACATAATACTTATTTAATTTTTAGCTGCTGAACCGAACAACCTCCCCCTGTTGAACGATTGAGCTTCAACAGGATCGTTAAGGGGAAGCAGACACAGCTTTTTAGTTGCTCGCTTTATGATTTCATTAGCAGTCTTGAGAACTGCAACGCGTGTGATATCATTAGTTCCTTTTAAGAATTCATCCACTCTAGCTAGCGGCCATTTCAAAGGAGGTAAGTTCTCGTCTTTGACAAGAACGATGTCGTTGAGACCCACACCAGGCTTGGATCTGCCATTTGGAACGCTGTTGAAGAAGATTTAAATATTCTTCTCGCCAGCGAGACCAAAAGACTTGGTGCATGTAGGACACTCGCTGCCTGCTATCCATACGATTAAAATTGAGCCGTGTCACATTGGGTTCTGTGAACATGGATTGTGGGCTACCAGCCAAAATATGAGCTGGGGTAAGAACATCAAGGTCTTCTGGATCTTCTGAAATGGGAAGCAGTGGTCTAGAATTAATGACTGCCGTTCTGGTACGAAGCTCTTCGAATCCCAGAACAGTTGACCCCACAACCCGATAGAAGTGATATTTTGCAGTTTTTACCGCCGCCTCCCAAAGGCCACCAAAGTGAGGGGAGCACGGTTGAATGAAGCGCCAGTCAATTGGGTCTGCCAAACAAAACTGGAGCACAGCCTCTCAATGACAGCTCCTGAGGAAGAGGTTTTTGAGCTCTACCAGCTCGCTTTTGGCGCCGACAAAGTTAGTAGCATTGAGTGTCAGGTTTGTAGAAGAATGGTCCGCAGAAGCGTGAACCAGTTATATCAAACGCTTGAGTTTCAACAAATCGCTCCTTTGGAAGATTAGCCATTACGTGCTCCATCAAGCGGGGCTTGTTCCGGAAACATCTGATACATTTGTTTACTATGCTGGAAACTGTTTTACGGCCACCAATCGGCGAGTACTGCAGACGAATTGCTCCCAACAAGGCTGGTGGTCCAGCATGGAGATTCCGCTCATGAAAGTGAGTGACAATGGTGATGGTAACTGGATGTTGTCTGGGCAGTATAATAGGATGACGGGCCTCATAAGGAAGGTTTGACTTTTCGAGAGGCGCACCAACTCGAAAAATACCAAATTCATCCTGAAAGGGCAATAATGATGAGAGTATACTGGAACGAGCGACCAAGCCCTTTGATTTCACGTTTTTTATATCATCCCATAGAGAACCCTTTTGAACGTTTCGTAAAAGTATAAACGATCCTAAACGTATGTCGAAGATCAAAAGTCCGGGGCGCTGAATACGATGGATATACTTGTACACATAGGCAAATACTCGTTGAATGGCAGAAAAAGAATTCACATATTTGCACCTTAATATGGCATCATCTGCAGGATATGTGATGAGCAGCACTCTTTTGCGTAACTCCAGTAATGGTTTTTCAAGAACACAAGACGCAGGCTAGCACTCTCGTGGATCAGTCAAAAATTCAGGACCCAATGACCAGAGTTTTGGCTCTTTAAGTTCGTTGGGAGTGGCCCCTCTGAAGGAAATGTCAGCTGGATTACTGGCTGTTGGAACATAATGCCACTGGAAGCCCGCTGTGAGTTCCTGGATGGTGGCTATCCGATTTGCAACGAATACGTTGAACTTTGACGAGTCATCTCGGATCCATGATAGACATATTGATGAATCTGACCAAAAATGGATTGTACCGGTAAATAGTTTCACTTCAGCTACTTCCTGCATCAATTGGGCTAACAGAAGTGCGCCACAAAGCTCGAGTTTTGGTACCGTAAGAGTTTTAAGTGGAGCCACTCGTGATTTAGAGCAAAATAGACGTGAACTCGAATGATGTCCCTTTGAAACCACATCAATGCAAGTTCCGTAGGCAGTAATGCTGGCGTCACAGAAACCGTGAACCTCTACATCGCACATTGGATTGCAAACCAACGGGGGGAAGGTGGATAATTGGACATTGCTGAGAGTTTGGCAAAGTTCCTGCCAGGCAGTATTTAGAGAAGTTGGAAGACTTTCATCCCACTCCAAGTTTTCCTTCCAAAGAAGCTGCATAAAGATCTTGGCCCTAACGATGACTGGTCCAATTAATCCGAGTGGATCGTAAAAACGAGCTATAGTGGACAGAACAGTTCTCTTGCAAGGTCTTAGGGTCTGATTGGCAGGCGTGAGGGAAAACATTAATTTATCTGTTGAAGGATCCCAAGCAAGGCCCAAAATTTTGATATCCTTGTCAGGAACGCCTTTTAGCACTGCAGATTGACTCGAGCACCATTTTCTGAGTTCAAAGCAACCTTTGGAGAGGATGGCCGTTGTTTGATTTAAAACGTCGATCGCCTCTTTGTCCAAGGCATCGCCAGATTTAAGGTCATCTACATAGAAATCTCGTCCAAGAATTTTGGCACCAATTGAAAATGAATTTTGCTCGTCAATGGCCAATTACTGCATTGGTCGAACTGCAAGAAAGGAGGCTGGTTTGCAACTTGAAGACACTTATTTCAGAATCGGAAGAATTTCGATATATCACTTTTCGGTGCTTTAGGTAAACGGACGTGCTCGCGGAAAACAATTAATAACCAAAACTCCAGTGCGCACCCAAACGGTCAAAGCGGCTATTGCAACTCTGCACAAAGAGTGCAAAGCACCAATAATTTCACAAAAACGAAAAAAATTAAAACAAAACTAATTGCTGACAAAGCAATTTGTTTTAGGTGGATCGAAACCAAATCAAACACAAAATAAGGTGGTCACAAATTAAGCAAATCGGCTGCGTTGCCGTGCTGACATGCACCCGACCAGCGGCAATGCCAATAGAGCAAAAATTCCAGTGAGTGACAACAGTAATGCACCCACAATAAATAACAAGGGGCCGTCTCCAACTAATGAGGTAGGCCAACTAAATGCTGACGCCGCTACGCCGCTGAGCACCTCAATGCTTAACAGCCGCTTAGCAACAGCTGCTAACAAATTCTCCGCGCTGATGTCTGGAAGAAGTACTTCAGTCTCCCCTTCCTACCCTCTAATGGAATCCGAGGACCCCGGCAGCAGCCCACTTGCTGGTGCTAGCACAATTCGACACGTTAACGCCCTAGTGCAAATGGTAGAGGCCATCAAACCCAATTCACGCGCCGCAGCTGCGGCTCGAATGATTCAAGCACAGGCAAAAAAACTAACGACAAGCGTAAAATCTCAGACAGCAGGACCCCACCTGCTGCGCGGCGAAAACTGAACAAAACTGACACCTGCCCAGATGGCACTGATGTTTCCAATAGATTTGCACTCTTGGCCCCACCGGATAACGCCGAAGACATGGATACTGACGAATCTGAGGCCGAGCAAGAAGATAACTTGCATGCCTCAGCGACTCCTCAGGTTGAGGGCGACAGCCAGCCCAACGCCGTAGCCCATACCAGCACCAGCTCCTCCGTGCCCGAAATAATGGCCAACAACAATGCAAAAGAAGCCACCCCCCATCGTACTAAATCGGATCAGCGACATCAACGACGTGTGGCTCCTACTATCCGAAGTAGCGGATAACTTGACCATCAAATCCAACCTAGGTTAGCCAATGATGTGCCGACATACAGGGCCATCATACAGATACTGGATGAACACAAAATTGAGTTCTACTCATACCAGCTGCAGGAGGAGAAGCCCTATCGCATAGTTATCAAAGGTCTCCACCACTCCACACTCAACCGAGAACCCGTCGACGACCTGCGGACCCAGGGCCACACCGTTCTCCACGTGCACAATCCGAGCAGCAAAGCTACCAAGGAGCCCATGAACATCCACTTCATCAACTTGCAGCCGGCGACCAACAATAAGGAGGCTCTTACTATCAGGAAGCTGTGCAAGCAGGTGGTCAAGGTTGAGACTGCTAGAAGAAGCCAGGATGTGGTGCAATGCCATAGATGCCAGGAGTACGGGCACACGGCCACATACTGTAAAAAACAACACAAATGCGTCAAATGCGGGCTCAATCATCGCTCTGCTGATTGCACACGGCCCGACTCAGTACCGGCAACATGCGTTCACTGCGGTGGTAACCACCCTGCCAACTATAAGGGCTGCGAGTGGTTCACGGAATATACAAAGCGTGCGGGAGCCCCAAAGCCCGCCAAAATGAAAAATCTCCCACCGACTCAAGCTAACCGAAGCCGTACAGCACCCACTGAACAAGTAGAAGGGCTTTCATACGCCGCTGCCACCAGAATAGGACTAACTGCATTCAGCAAAGAGAACAACGTCCCCAGCTCTAGCCAGCGAGAAGGACCAGCGCAAGCTAGGCTACATAGATTGCTGAGGGAACAGCAACAGGAGAGGCTGACTGCGCAACAACAGCAACATCAGATATCTGGAAACGGGGATGGACTTTCCTCTGCCATCAAGGACATGAGCCGAGCTATCGAGAGGATGACAGAAATGCAACAGCAGGTTTTGGGTATGCAACAGCAAATCCTTACCCTTCTAACAGCGTTACTATCCAAATGAACACACCACTGAAGGTGCTAATCTGGAATGCCAATGGCATTTCAGGTAAAGTACTAGAGCTGGAGGCCCTAGTACAAAAATTCGCAATCGGAATAATTCTGCTGTCAGAAACTAGAACCAACGGTCCAACTTTCCCTAAAATCTTTGGCTTTGAGGCATACCCTGTACACTGGACTCAAAATCGCTCAGCTAGCGGTGGCTGCGCTGTCCTCGTTCGGAGTAACTTGGTTCACTTTCCGCAATTGACTATTACTAACCGTGTTTACCAATACTCGATTGTGAAAGTCTCCACTGATGCTGGTAACGTGGACTTTGGAGCAGTCTATTGCAGACCAAATGAGCAGACGCCGACTGACGACTTCAACGTCATACTCAACTCGGCTGGAAGCAGATATCTGGTGGGAGGCGACTGGAATGCACATCACTGGCTGTGGGGCGCAAATAACAGCAATGCGCGGGTGTCCCCCAAGGCAGCGTACTGGGCCCCTTTCTCTATAACTTGTACACGGCAGACATCCCCACTCCGGATGAACTACACGAGTTTGCCACCCCAGGCAAATACTTAATGGCTACATTTGCCGACGACGTGGCAATATTTTACTCAGCCCACTGCGAGTACGAAGCCACTGACGGTGCCCAGGAATACATTCACTTGCTTGAGAGCTGGACACGCAGGTGAAACATCAAGCTCAATGCCTCCAAATGCCAGGCGGTCAACTACACATTGAGGCGTGGCAAGGCTCCAGCAGTCTGGATAGACGGTAGCCCCGTCCACCCTGGCAGAAGCGCCAAGTATCTTGGAATTGTACTGGATAAGAGGCTTAGTTTTCGGGCGCACATCGACGGCCTTCTTAAGCAGTGCCGTCGTGGTGGCACCAACTTGGAGATACGGTATTCAGGTTTGGGGCATTGCATCTCGGAGAAATCGAAGACGGATTCAGACACTCCAAAACTTGGCCTTGCGCCGAATTACGGGTGCTGACTGGTACGTCAGAAATTCTACCTTGCACAGAGACCTTAAAATGGAGACCATAGACAGCCAAGTCGGAGCATTCGCCAACCGGTACAGTGAACGCTTGCAGCGACACTGCAGCCGGGTAGCAAGATACCTCGCTGGGAGGTGTGTAGTCAGGAGGCTCAAGAGAAGATCGTTCAAGGACCTCCTCCAACCACGACATAGGAGACGCCCCAGAGTCCCCCGACTACCTACGTGACGATGCAGCCTTACTCAAAAAGCCGCCTTTGACGTTTGTCCACGATAAAGCCTGAGGACCCAACCAGGCTTGGCGTAATATCACCTAAGCCAACTGTGTTGTAATAAAAATGTATGCTATTTTTGATTCAATACAATAAACAAACAAAAAAAAAAAAAAAGGAAGAATTTCGCCACAAGATGCATTGTAGGTAGTTTATCTGGGACCGTAACTCTGACACAGCGATACATCTTGCCAATGTCTCCAGTAAGGGCAACAGGAAACGTACGAAATCGCATCAAAATGTTAAACAGCTTCGGTTGTATGACAGGCCCAGCCATCAACACTTCATTCAGCGAACATCCAGTGCTGGTGACAGCTGAACCATCAAATACGACGCGAAGTTTGGTGCTCGTGCTTTGTTCCTTCAGCACGCAATGATGAGGAAGAAAATATTTGCATAGACGTAACGACTCTGGAGGGATAAGAGTCATATAGCCGAGCTCCATATACTCTTGAATGAACGCGCAATACTGAGAAGGTTGGGATGACGGTGCAACTTTCTCTCAAGCGATATAAATCTGCGAAATGCCTGTTGATAAGATTCACCTAATTGATCCAGGCTGAGTATAAGAGGGAGTCGCGCGGAATATGCTCCTGTTGGCATCCTTTGGAAATTATTAACAAAATGCTCCTCGCAGTCAAGCTCTTCCTTTGATGCTTTAGCAACAGGCTCTGGAAAACTCTCTACTTCCCAAAATCGTTGAATTAACTCATCTGTTCGGCCATCAGACTCAGTTCGGGCATCAGACTTTACACGATTGGCCAAAAGAGAGGTACCGCCTTGCTGGGAACCGCCACCTGCAACTATCCATCCAATGCGTGTCTTCTGCAGAAGAGGCAATCCCAGTAGCAGTTCTATTTGCCCGACACACATTAGCTCGTAGAAAAGAACAGCTCCGCTTAATAGGTCAACTCGCTGCGGCTTGTAAAGCAAGGATCAGCGAGGCGAATATTTCCAGGCACATTCCAATACGTTGTATAAAGGGCGATACTTGGCTGACGATCTGCTATAGTAGAAGCTTTGATGGCTGTGATGATTGCAGCGTAATCTGACGTTTGAGATTGTAGATTGACGGTCACAGTGCATCCGTCAGTAGTGAAAGGATCGTTTCCCAGGCCAGCAACTACCGTTGAAGTTGGACATTTCTTCAACTGAAGCTATTGAGCGAATCGGGACGTAATTAAATGCAGCAGTGACTAGAGTCCTAGACCGATTTTTAACTAGTACAATAGCAGTGGCCAGGAACACAACATCACTGCTGAGGTTGCGGGCAACAAGAGAGGTAGAGGCGGGGGCTGAAGAAGCTACAGTAGGAGTGACAGAGTGAGGAATGAAAGGCAAAACTTCTAAATGCAGAAATGTATGGTCTTTGGAGCCGCATGTGGGACAAGTTCCGGAATTGCATGTTCGTAAGAGATGTCCCCTTTTAAGGCAGTTGTGGCATAAAGATAATCGCTTTGCTTCCTTGAGACGCACCTCTGGAGACAAATTGCATAATCTTGGGCATTGCCATATAATATGCCCTTCACCATTACAAAATACGCAAACAGTGGCCATTGAGTTAGCAACAACGAGTGATGTCCTACTGGGGTTAGTCTTTATGGTCTTGCCCACCTGAGAGCTCGGCGTATAGGTTGCCATAGCATAATCCACACTCTCTAGGGTTCTGTAGCGTTGCTCCTAAAATGTGGCAATTGGTGACGGAATTAAATTTGCAAAGGCGGGATCCTCTAGCTTCTCTTTCCATTTCGCCTGCGTAATAGGATCCAGTTTTTGCAGTAGCACCTGAACAATGATGCAACCAGCAATTCGCTCCTTGCTACCCAAACTGGTGAGAGCACGAGTATGGGCATTAAACTTATCCGACAATTCACGCAGCATGCCAGCGGAGCCATTCTCTACCTTCTTGAGCCCCAGCAGTTCGACGATGTATGCCTGAAATACCAGTTGACGGTTATCAAATCGCTTTTGTAATAAATTTAATTCTATGGAATAATTAGCCTCTGATATTTCCAATGATCGAATGGTATCCAGCGCAGAGTCCTTCAAGCAGAGCCGCAAATGCTGCAATTTTTTAATGTTTGTGAGTTCGGGATGATTTTCGATTACAGTTGTGAACATTGAAAAGAAATCTGAATACTCCGTATAACCTCCTGAAAACGTTGGCAATTTGATTGGCGGTAAGGTCGGTCACGCTTTGGATCTAGTCATCGACGCAGCAGCAATAGGCTCATTTACAAATGTAAAGCAATGCTCTATTGCGCTTAGCGATTTCAAACCGCACCGAAGTCTCGAAAGTTACTGCAAGCTCATCAAAAGCCTCGCGTAGCTCACTGCCATTACGTCGGGGTCACCAAAATGTTGGGCTAACAAGCTTTTTTATTAGCACTTAATAGCAAGAAGTTTAGGGTGTTATAAAAATACAGCCTTTTCTTATAAATTCATGCAACAGTTTGATTTTATTTATATGCTTATAACGAGCGTATTGAAATTATGCGACATGTGCAATTTTTAACGGAGCGATCGATAAGAAATCCGAATTAGCAAACATAGGAGACGAGAGTGAATTGCGGCGTCGCTAGCATTGATGCGCTAGCCGCTTAAGACAAAAGTGCAAAGGTAAAAGACGATGAGCGTAAAGCGGGAAGCCGTAGATAGTTAACAGCTGATAATATTGAGCTATTTTATAATATGCGAGAAGCGCCAAACAAACAAAATAGTTACATTGCTTGCCTCGCAGGGCAAGATGTAACTGAAATGTTATGCAAACATAATACTAATATAATTTTTAGCTGCTGAACCGAACAGAATCTTTTAGCGCGATTTGGTGAAATCCGCTTTAGGGGTCTATTGTGGTAAGAAAGTTATTCTCACCGAGATTTGATAGGATACTATTTATTTCTGGCATTGGATATCTGTCTGGGATGGTAATTTCGTTTAATTTTCTGTGGTCGATTACCATCCGGTATTTTTTTCCCTGACGCGTCTTCCTTTTTTGGAACAATGAACACCGGAGAACTATATGGGGACGCGACGGTCGAATAATGCCGTCGGCTAATAGCTCTTTTATCTGGTTATCTATTTCCTCTTTTAATGCCATAGGGTAGGTGTACGCTTTGGAATAGACACGATTATCGCTTTTAGTTTTAATTTCGCCTCTAACTTGACAGACGAAGGTGAGTCTTCTGCCCGGTTCGTCGAACAGACCTGGACATTCTTTAACTATTGAATCTATTATTTGGCAAGTTTGGTCATCTAAGTGATGCCTATGATGCCGTCAAAGGTACCTAGTTCCGACAAAAGGAAAAATTTAATTTTGCCTATCCCGTAACGATAACGTATATCGTCTTGCCTCCTATCGACTTTGCTGCAAAGCATAGTTCATTTAGTAGGGTGCCCGAATGAGTGAAGGTTTTACGTAATTTTTGTTGGAGCCGGTATCTATTAAGAATTTAATTTTTTTCGTTTCTCATTTTAACCTCTAAGAAAGGTAATGAGGATGAACATCGTCTATAAAATTGACATCATCGGCTATTTCATTATCATACTCTTCTGTGGTGTCTTTTTCTTGATTAGCCATTATAGCATACACCTGCTCGTTATAATCTTGTTCTTCTTCATAACCCTGTTCGTTTTCTATGATAACTTCTGTATTGTAAACTCTCTGTTGTTTGTTAGGTTGGTTTGTGACCTGAAAAAGAGGTCGTTTGATTTGCTGAGGGGCCTGATTATTCTGTCTAGCTTGCGGAGCTGCTTGTCTATAACTCGTTTTTGTGGTACTTGGACGCTGAACTGCTATTTGAGGTCTATTTTGGTAGTTAACTTGACGAGTTTGTACGGAACTATCTACCTCCATCGGAATGGGTGGAAGTTGACGCCTTGGCGGTAATGAGGGTGGGAATTGTTGTAGCTGTTGTACAGATCTAGGCTGACCCTGTCCGAAATGTGGTAATTTTGGGAAAAAGTTTTGGTTGCGACTGGTCTTTGAAGTATTTGTCTGCCTCCGTTGTTGTAGTATGTTGGCTGCGGACCACGTCTAACGTTATCAGACAAGGTATTATGCATAGTGTTAGTTTGATTCGCCCTAAAATTTAGGTTCTCAAACTTAATACGGATGTTCAAGGCATCCGGCAAGCTTGTCGGTCTTTTAACACTTAACAGACTTGGCAAGACAGACTTGGCAAGCTTAATCCTCTTATAAACGTGTCTAATGCCTTATCTCTATAGGAATTAATCATTGCAAGCAATGCTTCCTCCTTATAATCTAGACAGTCGATCTTGTCCAGGGTTAATGAGAGAATCTCGTAAATTTTTTGATAGTAAGTGTTTATATTATCCCTACCTTGAACTAGCGTGTTTAATTGGTATTCTTTGGTACCAATATCTCGTTTGTCTGCGTAATATTGCATGAGGCAACGTGTGATTTTTGTCCAGTTGAGAGGCGTACGATACGACTCTAGTGCAGTATCGGCTTCGAGATTTTTTTGGCTTTCGTACATTTTTAGTATTCTGTTCACTGATTTTCTCCATGAGTTAAACTCACTTGCTTTTCCTAAAAAATTCCCTGAGACATTTACTATGTCTGGTACTTTCTCAGAATCTGACAGGTTCCTGTTGAAATCTATTTGCGGCTTGTCATCTTCTTCTATGACCGGATTAACAGCATTCCTAAATACTTGTTCGATCAAGTTCTATTTTCTATTTCTATTTTTGGGATGTGGAAAAAAGAGTTAGTGGAGAAGGACCAGAAAGGTTAGTAGTATTGGGAAAATTATTTAGTGACATTGTAGACAAGTATTCTAATTGCAGTTCTTCTGCGTTCATATAAATTGTATTGCTTAAGACTTTATTTTCCTTTTTTTCTTATAAATAGTGTTTTTTTTTATTCTTTGAAGATTTTTCGGAATTACAATATGAATGCTGACTATGACTTACATTCATGTTATAACTATACTGGGATCCATGTGGGTGTTTTTGGATGTCTTCTTACGTGGAGTTATTGATGGAGTTGATCTTCTTATAGTTTAGTTGATGTTTAATTGTTGTTCTTTGTTTGCCTTTCCTTCTTCTAGGTTTCATTTTATATTTAGTATATTTTTTTGTTTCCTTTGTTTGTTGTAGTTTTTATTTTGTTGGTTCTCTCAGACAGTAAGACTTTTTTAGATGTTTTTTTTTTGGTGAATAGAGTTTCTTCACTATATATCTCTCAGACAGTAAGACTTTCTTAGATGTTTTTTTTTTTGGTGAATAGAGTTTCTTCACTATATGGTTTTTATTTGTGATTCCTCTTGATCGGGAGCTGATTTTATTCACTATGTGAACTTATTTTTATTATTTGTAATCACTTTTTTGATTCGATGTGTTTTTTCACTATGTGAATTTATTTTTTTTATTATTTGTGGTCACTTTTGGAATGATATTATTTTTATTCACTATGTGATCTTTTTATTATTTGTTATCACTACGTGCTTAGTTGTGTTTCTTCACTATTTGAATTTTGAATTATTGTGTACACGGTGTGGCTAGGACTAGCGCGTCCTTCCTTTTTGCAAAATCATTTGTAACACGTTGGACTCGCGAAAATCTTAAAAAACTTTAGCCTTTATTGGCTTTAGATGAACAAACTTCTTATGGTCCTTTTTTTTTTTTTTAATTTCGCGGGTCCCGCCTCGGACGCCAATTAACCAATTCAATGGTACTGAATTATAAAAAAAAAAAGGATTTTTATTAGTTTATCAGCACTATGTGCTTTTCATGAGTACGAATTATAAACTACATTTTGTATCTTAATTAATACCTAATGAAATCTCAGTCCAACCAAGAAGCGTCGCAGTCGGCGACCGCGTCTCCAGCTTGGTGTTGTTGCATATGAGGAAATGCCCCCATTCTGCACTTCGCAGGGGTTCGTATTTCTTGGGAACCAATAAACTTTATTTGCGATCCCACGGTTGGCTGTCCAGCGAGCGCGTTGACCTATGCACCTAAAAATGCATACGCGACATCTTGCGTCAGCTTTTCCCAGTACGTTGAATGGCCACGTGCGGGAACCAAATGTTGGCAAGCTTATTATCCAAAAGTTGTTATTTGGATAACTTAGGTATCAACTTATATATATAAATTATGTTGATTTCACTCGGTTCTGGTGTTGACCGAAAGACGCAGCAGATGATGAGGGGATTCAGTGACCGATTTCTCCTTAGTGTAGGTGTTGGCCGATGTGCGCAACAATAAGACGATAAGGGACTCGGTTTTAGATATTAATGCCACTTAAGAACTAAATACAAAAGTGTTCTTAAGAATAAACCCTGAGAGTTGCCGGAAGCGCTGTAGCCGCCAGAAATGATAACGCTGATCTTGCGTCTGGTGCAAGTCATCAGGCTGTTGCTGACCGCCACAATGCCGATTGTTATTTACGTCTTAAATGCTATTGTTGCGTGGTTGTTGACACCGCGGATGGGGTCAGAAGTTAACTACTCACCCCTTGGAGACCTGACCGTCCTCGGGCATGTCAATCTTTGCCACCAGTTCGCTGACCAGGCAATTCTCTTGTCTCCTTCTCAAATACCTTTTGAGGATGACAAGACCGCTGACGATAGCACCGATTGAGCTCCCTTATAAGCTCCAGGTTCTTAGTGTTTAGATTTTGTAGGAATGGTAGAATCAGAAGTTCGTCGTGGCCGGTTATGTTTAATAGGAGGAACGCCACTATTCCCGGGACTCGACTTTGTATGCTGTCCCTGTTTACAAACTTGGTACAATTTATGAAGGCGATGCGGTCGAAGGTCACAAGTTGGATACCGACTACATCGATCTTTGGCCATTGCTTGGCCGGGCGGTTGTTAATTATTACGACACCATCGTCGACTACCGTGATCGGGTCTACGGGCCTGGGTTGAGTCTTGCAGTGGGCAGCGCCACCAGCATGTAAACCTTGGACGCATGAGGCCGCTAGCTCACAAAAGGTTAAAGTAGTTGTTGGCCTGCAGTTTGTGATCGCGACTACCTCATTTTCGCACTCTGCGCGTGTCGCTAACCGCCGAAGACGTTGCGTGAGCGCCTCTCGATGGTAGCGGGCAATATGGGGGTAACTACTCCTCTCCTAAAGTTTGACCGTCATCGATCGTACCAAGACTTCCCACCAATTTCTTCAATTAACGAGTGTCTCGTCGCTTCCTGATGAACCACAAACCAGAGCGAAAAGCCCCAACCCCAATCCGAATGCTATCCAACTTCTAGATTCGCTGGAGAACTCGCATTTTATCCCTTTTATAAACTTTTAGCTCTTCTCGCTTAGATGTTGAAGATACAAGAGGCTGAGCCATGTTGCGGCCGGTAATGTTCAGCACCGGGGCTGTATTGTTACTGTTGACAAATATTGAGTGGTAGCGATCAAATGTGATGAGGTTCGTCCGACTATTGTGGTTGCGATGCCTCCATCGTAGCTGACACCGGCCGGCCAGTCGTTGATGATAATGAGGCTATCATCTACCAAGGTCACCGGATCGAAGGGACTAGGCCGTGATTAGCAAAGCGCCATGCCACGAGAATGTAGAGCCTGAGCGCACGAGCCGTTTGCTGCTTGTCTGCTTAAGGTTGTAGTCGCCAGAGACGTGCAATTCATCGGATCGAATTTTTATGCTTATTATTACCTGCCCTATTGTTAGACACGACCAACTGTGAAATCTGTAATTCCTATGTTCTGTTCTTCGTTCGCGTCGGAGGTGCCGGCAATTACCTTTAAGGCTGTGCTCAAGGAGTCCAAACTTCCTGCAATACGATAGTTCACAATGACAGCGGGCAACAAGTCTTGTACGTGTGCTGTGTCTACTTCTAACAATTTCCGCATGTGAGATTTTGGAGTCATGCCTGTTTACTTTATAGACTTGTCCGTCATCAGTCTGTAGTTGGAGAGGTTTCTCTTAAGAAATTACGTTCATCCTATACTATATATATATATAATAACGTAGTTATAAGTTTGAATTAAAAGACTTTATTTCACGAGAGTGAATTTTTATCAGTTTATTATGTTGAATATCTGGATTAAGACTGAAGTACAATAATTGGCTTACGCTATATTTAAAGCTAAATAATAATTGGAGTACGTGACTTTTTGCAAAGGGACAGCAGCTGCAGCTTGTTTATGCTAGCGCCTTTCTGTTAGTCAGCTTTTGTTTATAAATGATTGTTGACAATATGTGAGCTTGGCTGCAGAAGGCGTTCTGCTCTAATGATTTTTGCTGCTGTTAGCATTATTTGAATTCGGCTGCAGAAGGTATGCTATTGTTATGTTTATTCAATTTGTAAACACACAGTGGGTTATGCCATGCAATGCAGCTTATGAATAACAGTGGTTAAAAATTCTGTTGTTGTGAATATGTCACTCCTCCCCACTAAAAATAAAACGTGTCTTCACGCGTGTAGGGTATATGAAAAAGGTAAGTATAATAAAAAATATTCTTTGAATGCTAGGATACAATTTTGGTAACATATTTAATTGTTCTTGTTCATTTTCAATTTGAAGTTTAACTGGGAGTTGTGCAGGTGGCTGATCAATAACATTTAGTTTCTTAATAAATATTTGTTTGGGTATAATTATATACTGTAATTATTATAATTTGGAATATTTTCATTTCTTTAATATTTTCGAAAATTATTTCTTTTGTTTGAATGTACGAAATTGGCTTTAATTTAGTAATATTATTTTTTACGTATATACTCTGTGTGCAGTATTAGTTCAAATTGCTTATAGATATCTCATTGAGTATTGCTGAGCAATCACGAATTGTTATTATGTTATTTCCCTCAATTAAGATATAATTTTTATACAGTTTTGATTCAATATGATTTTGGGTAGGTTCCATGTTATAAGTATATTTGGTTCGATATAGTTAGTTTGTGTTATTAGATGTGTTTTTGAAAATCTGCAACTAGTGTTAGTTTGTTTTATTTTACCTAATATGCATGGGTTATTAGTTAATTTTTTCTTGTCCTTGTTGTATAAATTATTATTATGTGACTAGTATTTGTATTGTGTTTCGTCTTGTAAAATATTTTTATCATCGTCCGGGTAGGGTAAATTTTCGTATAATGGGGTTTTATTTATTTCTCTAGGAATGTGTGAAATAATCAAAATTTCATTCGTATCTGATCTAAGCCAAGTAGATGTTTTTATGTTAAGTAGCTTTTCGGAATTAACGTTTGTGAGATAGTCGTGTTTTAATAATTTTGGACTAAAAATTCCTAATCTAGTTAGATGCATTCCCATTTCTAAATCTTCAATATATATATATTCTGTAAATTGTTGTAAGTTAAATGCAAGTAGTTCCAGTACTTTAAATTCTTCTCTTTCTTCTCTTTCTTTGTTCACTATTTCTATTCCTTGGTTGACCGCTTCAATTAGATGGTTGATTTCGTTTATTTGAATACTATTTTGAGCTATTGAATTCATTTTTTCTTCAAGTTTCTCCTAATCGTTGTTATCTAAAGTTCCAAATAAGTATTTGTATGTTGTTCCTACGAATTTTAGTAATCCTCTCTTACTTCTTTTTAATATTCGGATACCGTTTATTTCTCTTTGCAACTTTTCTGTGAAATATTGAATTTGTGTTCTGTCTTTATATTTATTTGTTTGTAACATTAATTTGTCGTAAGTGTCTTCTGTCTTTGTTAAATTTATTGTGAGACAATGGTGCTAGTAATTATCGGGTATGTATATCATGCCTATTTTAAAGAGTAAGTATCCATTATTTGATTTAGTAGGGCTAATATCTATAAACTAGTTATATCTTCCTGGTAATAGTGTTGTCATCATTAGTGCCAGAAAAATGAAAGTTATACATATGTCCTGTTTTGGAATTTCGTCCTCCTGTAAATATTTGCTCTTATTTAATTTCTTTTGTTTTTGAAAATTTGTTTTATAATGCTTAATTTTTCGACCTCTGTTAGTCTCCTCAAAATGATCCTCGTCAATTTGTTCTATTTTCCCAGTGGGTTTGTAAGGGTTATGTAATTTGCCGTGAATTATGGGTGCTTTCCTAAACTTTGTATTTTCTTCGAAATCATTTCGGTTTTTATTAAGATTATTTATTCTGGTCTCTTTTATAATTTGGGTATTATAATTAGGTGTACCTGCGTAAATGAAAATATCAGCTGGAGTTCTGCCAGTAGAGTTATGTTTTAGGTTATGATTGTAAGTGAATAAAATTACTTCAATTTTCATGAGTCTATTTTCTTCGTCATTGTCAGTATTTATAATGCGTATTTTTTCATTTCATTTCATACACCATTTTTACTTGTTGTTATTTGAATTTCAACTTTTTCTTTATTCAACCATGTCCCTATCTGTCTTCAGAGTTATAGGTTTTCCCATGTTGTTAAATATTTGAATGAGTCCTCTTTTAACTTCCATCCAATCCTTGCCGTTAAGTTTAATTACATTTGCAAATTTTGAATATAAATCAATACATGTTAAATAGCTGTGATTTTTAATTGTATAAATATCTACTACGTAACTTTCTCTACAGTATTCTACTTCTGGTGTAATTTTAAATTTACAAGATGTGTTCCTGTGATCAATCTTAGCTTGATTACAAACTTCACATTCGTTAATTATGTTTTGGATTAAATTTTGATAGTCTGGGTAATAATATGTTTCTTTGAAAAGTCTGACCATCTTTTCGATGCCTGGATGTAAAAGTTTTTTATGGTTGCTAACTATTATTTCTTTAAATTCTACATAGCTCCTAATGCCTTTTAGTTGATATTTGTTCTTAATATTCGAG
The DNA here is from genome assembly GCA_035045885.1 of Drosophila borealis. NCBI lineage: Eukaryota > Metazoa > Arthropoda > Insecta > Diptera > Drosophilidae > Drosophila > Drosophila borealis. The sequence continues at coordinate 976,619 of JAWNOR010000313.1, forward strand.
TTGTTTTGAGGTTCATTATATCTTTAAAGGCTCGTTGTATTATTTCAAAATCGGAATCGTATTCAATGTATAATACCACTAACTATACAATGCATAGACATGTCAAACAGCGCAATAATCGGATACCGATAAATCGTCAACGACTGAGCCCCATGGGTGTCCGCGACCATTTTAGTGTGCCCAGACAAAGTAAGACTGCTGAGAGTGGCAGCCGAACGCCGGCCTCGAAAGCCGAACGTTCAGTATGAAGCCGCATCTCGCTCAGCGCACAACGTCGCTGCGGCTGATGCCTTTTCATAATATATGTATGTTAGTATTTAATTCCTTACATCCCAAAAACATACATATGTGTGTATGCATGTGCAGAGTGTGCCTCGCTCTCACTTATTGATTTGCGCACTTGTGTGCATCTCCCTCTCCCTGCATAGCTTCTCAAAAGCCCCGAGATCTATAAACATTGTTACGGCTGCCTTGTAAAATACGAAAAGTATGTTTGTTTATTTTAACGTAGTCAGAAAGTGTCAGCTGATTCTTGATAATTTACATTTAAGTGGCAACCTTATCTTGTAAGAGAAAATTGTAAATCGGGTGATGTGGCAACGCTAGATGTCAAAAGCATTGGAAGGATCCCGTTGATTGGAGAGCTTTTTTTGTATACCGATGCTGAGACCAAACCAAAGCGCGTGGCGTGTTTTCTTTTTAATTTCGGCGGCACTACGAAGCAGACGTGCATTTAAGAGCTACATCAAGTAATCTTTTTCAAACTGAGAAGACCGGTCGTCTAAAGACACGTGGAAAAAATTTACCACCAACCGAATACTGATCAGTAGGCCAATATAACAGCCGGCGAAGTTTAGGCCGTGTGGCCATAGCCACGGGTGTGAAGTCCACCTCGAGGGTCTGCCACCGCGAGTGTGGAATTCTAGAAGAACTTTCTCTATCCACGGAAAGGCGAAAATTTCGACGGAATGCTGTTGGTATAAGTAGCTTCAACAGCCAGAGTAACAGCTTAAATTTCACTGTGAAAGGAGCAACAAGCACGCATGGCACACGTGTGATCACGAGTGCTTCTACATAACCTATATCTTCGGAAAGCCAATGTTAAAATGGACCCTGCTAAGCCATCCACGTAGATAGACGGCAGCACAGCCTTCGTTATTAAATCGGCTAAAGAAAACTAGCAGCGACTTCAAATTAAGATCTTCGCCAATCCAAATTATTAATGGTGCAGCGTGGACCGACCAGACAGTAGATCCAGAGGAACGAATGACGGGATGAAATTTTAATTGAAGCGCTGACCTTGAATTATTCCTAGTATATATAATTTTTTGTAAGCCAAGTTAAACAAATATTAACTGATCATGTTTTTCTTACAATGATTTTTGCAAGGAACGGTAGACTTGCTTGTGGAATGTAAGCTAATTCATATATACGAAAACTAAAGTCTTATTCATTTACAGATGGTGCTGATTTGAGCTCAAACATCACTTTCATAAATCATCGTTCACCGACATCATTTAAAATTCATACTTCACCTTGTGTAAAACGCTATATTCGCACGTAAGTTGTATCGTACCCTCAATGAGCAAAAACACGTTAATTAAAGACATGATCTAGATAACATGCTCTTCTAGCATATAAAGTTTCAAAACTTTAAAAATCAGTTCGTTTGTGAAAAAAAACATATATTGTTAAATATAGTAGTCTGTATATGCGTTGATATAATGATCAAGAACAGGATCGTTAATATTTCATTAAATGTATTAGTAATATAATGAAATTCACCTTGATGTAAATGTCCTTTGAGGCATGCAGATGTGGAAGTATAAAGACATGGTAGAAGTTTAAATGTAACTAAATAGCACAAAAAGGGACAATCTCATATATTTTTACACACGCGGATTGTCATGGCGTTGCTTTGATCAGAGCAATTTATAGGGAGGGAAAATAAGTGTGTAGCCTCAGTTATGCCATCCAACTTAGCCAAAATCGTGAACGATAACGTCTGTCCGCTTTTCAGTTAGTACCGCTTTATAAGCACCAGTCTTGACACGTGTATTTGTTATTTATTGTTTCGGTAGCAGTAGCATTCTTAGGCTATGAGTTTTGTTAGTTTCAAGATCTCACACCCCATCCGGCGAGCTAAGCAACGCAACCAGACGTGTCAAGCAGGAAACGAACACTCATAAGAATAGAGCATCAATAAGTTAAACAGCCTTAGGTATCATGCATATATCAGTGCACTATTCTAGCCGCCTACAGCCACCAGCGTTACAATAAATATGGCGCCCAACGGAATGGCCAAAAGAGAGTTTTTTTTTAGATTTCTTATAAAGCCAACTTCAAGTTTTTGTTTAGGTTATTGTCAATAGCTTTGACTCTAAAAGTTAGTCCAGGTCGTTTACTCAGAAAATGAGTTCGTCTGTTGCAACCGTAAGTGTTAGAGCTATCCCAAACCTCCATTTCGCAGCAAATTTTGTAAGTCTAGAGCCGATAGTGTTAAACGCTGTTACTCTATTGCTACAGATACAGTTGTAGAAATGCTGTATGTGTCTGCAATTGAATATGTCCAAGAATGGCTAAATATTTAAGTCTTCTTGAAGCGATTCAATTTAAATTCCTTGGTGTTGTCATATGAGTCCCTTGTCATTTGAAAGAATCAGAAACAAGGTTGCCATAGCGACAGCTCAACCAATTTGTAATCGTCAAGTATAGTAATTCACAGAAATAATTATTGACACGATAGAATATTTTTTAAACTGCGAAACCAGTCTGTACGGAAGTATTTGTATGCCTCTAAAATTATGAATGGTAAGAAAATTGTTAGTAATATTAATAACAGTATTTAATAATATAATTATATTAAGAAAATAAGCATTAAAAATCCAAGGCAAAGAAATAAGAGTATGAGAACAAGAAAGCGCAAAACAAAAAGTACTCAGACCAATCAATCACAGGTAGAATACACGTTTGACGAGGAAGGGAACGCGCAAGGTAGAGGAAGACGGCGCACACATAGTCCGAGCTTAGAAGAATTGCCTACAGTCGAAGTAGAAAGTTTTCCAAACATTAATATGGCGGAAGGTCCAGAAGCTAGTGGCTTAGGTGAAACTCTAAGCGCAGTGTTAAAAAGAGTTCTTACAATTAACCACAATACGATGATGAGAGAGATTGCTAATATGCAACGTAACTTAGTAGAAGCCGTACGCGAAGGAAGAGCTAGACCTTCATTAGAAAATTTTAACAATCATCTTGAATTGCCTAATGAAGATGGCACTTCTAGTCGTAACCAGTCACGTAATTTGAATAATTCCAATAATTTTCCTATAGCGAGCAATGAAAAAGTGCAAGTGGATAAGTGGAATATTTCGTATGATGGAAGTGATGATGTAGAAGAATTTTTATTCAAAGTAGCTACATTAGTAAAAAGGCACAATTGCTCGGAATCTCGATTGTTAGCAGAGTTTCATGTACTGTTACGAGGGAAAGCCGAAAAATGGTATTGGTTCTATCTGAAGCAAGAACCAGAAGCTACTTTTAAGGATTTAAAATTAGCTATTACTCACAAGTTCGGAGAGACAGACAACGAATCTGAAAGGTTGATGCGTGTTATTGGGAGACAACAGGAATTTAAGGAAACGTTTGATGAATTTTATATGGATGTAGTCACAAAGAATTCCCGTTTGAAAGAACCGTTTAGTGATGCAAAACTAGCAGATATTATAAAACGAAATGGTAAAATGGTAACTGGTAAATTCGCAAATGAAATAGAAGTATCGGATCTAAAGTCAGAAGAATCTGACAGCGAAAAAGAATTTGAACTATCCGCTTTTAGGAAATTCGAGAAAAGTTATGAAAAAGCAGTAGATAAGTCCAAGTATAAGTGTTGGAACTGTGATCAAATAGGTCACTCATTTTATGATTGTCCGTCTGAAACAAGGATTCTTTTCTGTTACCGATGTGGAGAGAAAAATGTAACCTCGCTTACTTGTCCTAAGCATAAGGGAAACAATTAGCCGAACGTGTGATTAAAGGGGTTACCTCGTTCGAGAAAGAAACCCCAAGCAAACAATTAGATAAATCTAAAACAGAGAAATTAAGTGAATTTAAAGTGAATGAATTACATACATTACGTTTAGAGCAGCTTAAAGGCAAGTTAAGTCTAAGAAAAATATCATCTAAAATATTAAAATGTAGAGGAAGATATAAAAATAGAAAGCAATTACGAAAGGAATTAGAAACTATTATCTGCAGCAAGAGCAATGATAATAGGCCATATGCAAAAATTCGTATAGGCGATGAAGAAGTATACGGTTTATTAGATTCAGGAGCATCAGTTAGTGTATTAGGAAAAAATTGTTTGGAGAGAATGGATAAAATGCGTTTATCAACCAAAGAACTAAAATGTTCAATTAAAACAGCTGATGGAAAGTTACAAGACATATTGGGAACGGTAGAAATAGGGGTTTCTTATAACGGATTAGAGAAAAACATTTTATTTTATTTAGTACCCAGTCTACAACAAGAAGTTTATTTAGGAGTTAATTTTTGGAAAGAGTTTAATGTAGCTCCAAAATTGATTTCTGCATTAGACGTGCAACCGGAAAATGTTCCAATGATTAAAAGTAAATTGTTGGCGAATACTCAAACCAGACAACTTAAGGAAGTTATTGAAGAATTTCCATCGTTTACGAAATTAGGACTAGGTCGTACCAATCTGGATATCCATGATATTGATACGGGGACATCAGAGCCATTTAAGCTCAAGCACTATCCTTTGTCACCACCCAGACAAAAAGAAGTTTATTCAGAATTAGATCGTATGTTAGCTTTGGGAGTAATAGAAGAAAGCAACTCTCCTTGGTGCAGTCCCATGGTATTAGTTAGAAAATCTGGAAAGGTCAGGCTGTGTATTGATTCTCGTCGATTAAATTCTATTACTAAAAAAGATGCATATCCACTGCCACACATCAATGGATTACTCAGTCGATTGCAAGATACGTACTTCATCTCAGGTATAGATCTGAAAGATGCTTATTGGCAAATACCGTTAGACGAAGCAGCGAGAGAAAAAACGGCTTTCGCTATACCAGGAAGACCTTTGTACCAATTCACTGTTATGCCCTTCGGCTTGTGTAATTCAGCACAAAGAATGAGTAGATTAATGGATAAGGTAATACCAGGATCGTTGAGAGAAAAAGTTTTTATTTATCTTGATGATTTGCTAGTATGCAATTCGGATTTTGATAGTCACCTTAAAACACTAAGACAAGTAGCGGCTTGTTTGAAAAAGGCGCAATTAACTATTAATGTCGAGAAGAGTAAATTTTGTCAACAAGAAATTAAGTACTTAGGTTATATTGTGGGTCAAGGAACCTTGAAAACCGACCCGGGAAAAGTAGAGGATATCGTTCGTTTTCCAGTACCATCAACACAACGGCAAGTCAGACGATTTCTAGGCATGACTGGATATTATAGACAGTTCATCCCAAATTATGCTGAATTAGCAGCACCATTAACGGATTCTCTGCAGAAATCATTGAAGTTCGCATTATTGCCTGAAGCAGTACAAGCAGTTGCAAATCTTAAACAAGCACTGATAACCGCCCCAGTGTTGGTACAGCCAGACTTTAATAAAGAGTTTACTATTCAATGTGACGCTTCGCGGGCAGGAGTAGGTGGCGTTTTAACGCAATGCGATATAAACGGCAAGGAACATCCAATAGCTTACGTCTCTCAGAAATTAAAGAAACGACAAAAAAATTATACAGTCACGGAACTAGAATGCTTAGCAGCTATAGTATGTTTGAAAAGATTTAGACCCTATGTAGTAGGCTTACCATTCAAAGTGATAACTGATTATGCCAGTCTTAAATGGCTTATGACACAAAAAGATGTAATAGGGAGACTAGGCAGATGGAGCTTAAAATTGCAGCAATATGATTTCAAAATTGAGTACCGTAAAGGCTCACTTAATGTAGTACCCGATACTCTGTCTAGGGGATATTTAGATTGTTTAGATGCACCACAGATGCTATCAGAAATTGATTTGGAAAATCAATGCTTTCAATCACCCGAGTATGACGAATTGAGAACGCTAGTTAGTAAAAATGCCAATTCGTTGCCAGATACTTGTGTTTCGGGCAAGTTCGTATACCAAAGAGTTCAATTTCGAAAAGGCGAATTTGAAGATGAAGTCAGCTTATGGCGATTGTGGTTACCTAAGGAGTTACGAGCTCAAGTTATTGCAAGTAATCATGAGGACTCATCGTGTCATGCAGGTTTTGGTAAAACTCTCGCGCGAATTAGGGAAAAGTATTACTGGCCCAATATGTGTAAGGAAGTTAAGGTATTTGTAGAGCAATGTGAAAATTGTAAGATGGCAAAGCCAAGTAACATTATTCAAAGACCGCTCATGGGAAAACAAATAATTACTGAGAGACCTTTTCAGAGAATATATATGGATTTGTTAGGACCGTATCCGAGAACTAAACTAGGTAATTCTATGGTATTTATTGCTATTGACCATTTAACGAAGTACATATTCTTAAAAGCACTAAAAAAAGCCACTAGCATAAATATTATGCAGTATTTAGAAGAACACATATTTCATACTTTTGGTGTTCCACAATATATTCATAGTGACAATGGTAAACAGTTTGTATCATCTCAAATGGTAGAGTTTTTACATAAATATGGGATTACACAAATACGTACAGGCTTATATTCTCCGCAAGCAAACGTCAGTGAGAGAGTAAATAGAGAAATTTTAATTAAACTAACGATTTTGCTTAAGGAAAAAAACGATCAGTGGGATAAGCATTTGTCAGAAATTTGTAGTGTCTTGCGTAGCGATTATCACAGCTCTCTAAAATGTACTCCAAATTTTAGCTTGTTTGGTCAGCCGATGTTAAGGCATGGAAAAAGTTATAAATTGTTACAACAATTAGAAGCGCTGCGAGATAATCAGGTGAATGTAATGCCTCATTGTAATAAAATGCAACTGCTGCATGACAAGATAAAAGACAATCTATTAGAAGCACATTTAAAAGCAGAAAAATGTTATAATCGAAGATCGAGATGGGTGAATTACAAAGAAGGACAGGAAATTTTTAGAAAGAATTTTACTCAAAGCAATGCTTGTAAAGGCATTAATGCCAAACTTTTACCAGCATATATAAAATGTCGAATTAGAAAAAAAATAGGAACAGCACTATATGAAATAGAAAATATGCAAGGGAAATTTGTAGGAAAATTTCATGCTAAAGATCTAAAAGCTATGTAACGTGCCCGGCTTTATCTCAGGGTGTGGTCGAGCCCCACGAGAGAAAAATTATAAAGGAGGATAAGTCAACCGTTTCTTCCTTTTCTTCGGCTAAGAAGCCTGCGAAGAAGGTGGTGTTACGGCTGCCTTGTAAAATACGAAAAGTATGTTTGTTTATTTCAACGTAGTCAGAAAGTGTCAGCTGGTTCTTGATAATTTACATTTAAGTGGCAACCTTATCTTGTAAGAGAAAATTGTAAATCGGGTGATGTGGCAACGCTAGATGTCAAAAGCATTGGAAGGATCCCGTTGATTGGAGAGCTTTTTTTGTATACCGATGCTGAGACCAAACCAAAGCGCGTGGCGTGATTTCTTTTTAATTTCGGCGGCACTATGAAGCAGACGTGCATTTAAGAGCTACATCTACTAATCTTTTTCAAACTGAGAAGACCGGTCGTCTAAAGACACGTGGAAGAAATTTACCACCAACCGAATACTGATCAGTAGGCCAATATAACAGCCGGCGAAGTTTAGGCCGTGTGGCCATAGCCACGGGTGTGAAGTCCACCTCGAGGGTCTGCCACCGCGAGTGTGGAATTCTAGAAGAACTTTCGCTATCCACGGAAAGGCGAAAATTTCGACGGAATGCTTTTGGCATAAGTAGCTTCAACAGCCAGAGTAACATCTTAAATTTCACTGTGAAAGGAGCAACAAGCACGCATGGCACACGTGTGATCACGAGTGCTTCTACATAACCTATATCTTCGGAAAGCCAATGTTAAAATGGACCCTGCTAAGCCATCCACGTAGATAGACGGCAGCACAGCCTTCGTTATTAAATCGGCTAAAGAAAACTAGCAGCGACTTCAAATTAAGATCTTCGCCAATCCAAATTATTAATGGTGCAGCGTGGACCGACCAGACAGTAGATCCAGAGGAACGAATGACGGGATGAAATTTTAATTGAAGCGCTGACCTTGAATTATTCCTAGTATATATAATTTTTTTGTAAGCCAAGTTAAACAAATATTAACTGATCATGTTTTTCTTACAATGATTTTTGCAAGGAACGGTAGACTTGCTTGTGGAATGTAAGCTTATTCATTTACAGATGGTGCTGATTTGAGCTCAAACATCACTTTCATAAATCATCGTTCACCGACATCATTTAAAATTCATACTTCACCTTGTGTAAAACGCTTTATTCGCACGTAAGTTGTATTGTACCCTCAATGAGCAAAAACACGTTAATTAAAGACATGATCTAGATAGCATGCTCTTCTAGCATATAAAGTTTCAAAACTTTAAAAATCAATTTGTTTGTGAAATAAAACATATATTGTTAAATATAGTAGTCTGTATATGCGTTGATATAATGATCAAGAACAGGATCATTAATATTTCATTAAATGTATTAGTAATATAATGAAATTCACCTTGATGTAAATCTCCTTTGAGGCATGCAGATGTGGAAGTATAAAGACATGGTAGAAGTTTAAATGTAACTAAATAGCACAAAAAGGGACAATCTCATATATTTTTACACACGCGGATTGTCATGGCGTTGCTTTGATCAGAGCAATTTATAGGGAGGGAAAAATAAGTGTGTAGCCTCAGTTATGCCATCCAACTTAGCCAAAATCGTGAACGATAACGTCTGTCCGCTTTTCAGTTAGTACCGCTTTATAAGCACCAGTCTTGACACGTGCATTTGTTATTTATTGTTTCGGTAGCAGTAGCATTCTTAGGCTATGAGTTTTGTTAGTTTCAAGATCTCACACCCCATCCGGCGAGCTAAGCAACGCAACCAGACGTGTCAAGCAGGAAACGAACACTCATAAGAATAGAGCATCAATAAGTTAAACAGCCTTAGGTATCATGCATATATCAGTGCACTATTCTAGCCGCCTACAGCCACCAGCGTTACAATAACATACATATGTTTGTGTTGTGTGGATGTGCGCACAAGTAGATCGCGGCGTTTGTCGCGAGCCAGAGATTTTTTCTTCAATTGTGTGCCCTTTGTGCCTGTGGCACACACATTCAAATGCTCTACCATGTATTTCTTCGTTCAGTCAGGCAGAATGAGAAGAAAAATATATATTTATATTTATTAAAAACTTAAATGACCTAAATGATATATTTATATATATTATATTCCAATTTTGCTTAAAATTAAAAAAAAAAAACTAAGTCATAATTCTGCAAGGACAATTCCTCGTCGGCTTGTCGAATAATTTAAGAAAAGACCACAAATTGAAAATGTTCAATTTTTACGACTTGCTACTTGTGCACACGCACACTCTTGCGAGCAAGCAGTTGGGTGACATTATTAAAGGGTTTGGCCTGTTCATGTGCAAAACTCCTATTTTCCATGATTGTTGTAAGGGTATGGGTACCTGAACGGCATGTGTGCATAATAACTTTTTGGGCTTGCCAAGCAAACACACTTACACACTTTTCTATATGGATGGAAGCATTTATGCGTTTGTGTGCGTGTTGGTTGCCTGCCTGCCTGCCCGATGCAAATTTGACCAAATTTGAAGTTTTTGGCATTTCTGAATTTCGAGCTCTACACACAGACACACACACAAAAATGTGTGCGACTGAGCCGATCAAGGGTTTGTCGTGAGACAGAGATATTTTCATCAATGGGTGCGTAAATTTGGGCGACGGGCACGGTCTTTGTTTTTTTCGGCATGCCTGCGGTGGGCTTGCGGCCGCGTAAGGCACAAATGTGTGAACAGACAAAGAACAGGGGAACCGCACTTGTCGTTCGTTTGCACTTTGATATGGAAAAAATGCAAGTGATATTTTAATGTATTTTTCGACATTGCAAACATTTTGGGTTGAAGGGTAATACGCGCGCCCTTCTTTTTTATGATTAGGGGTTTGAATTGTAGAATGAATGTTGACCCCTTATTACCTGCAGATAAAAATCATATATATGAAAAATCTAAATAATTTAAGACAATAAAATTATTAATACCATAAATATATAATCGCACCTGTTTTGTATTTGGTATATTTGAATATTTTAAAGATTTTAATTTTTACAAATTTCCGCCGGTCATAAAATTAGTTAAGTAATATCACTAACCATACAATGCATAGACTTGTCAAACGTCGTTTTAATCGGATACCGATAAATCGTCAACGACTGAGCCCCATGGGTGCCCGCGCCCATTTTAGTGTGCCCAGACAAAGTAAGACTGCTGAGAGTGGCAGCCGAACGCCGGCCTCGAAAACCGAACGTTCAGTATGAAACCGCATCTCGATCAGCGCACAACGTCGCTTCGGCTGATGCTATTTCGTAATATATGTATGTTAGTTTCAGCCCAAATACATACATATGTGTGTATGCGTGTGCAGAGTGTGCCTCGCTCTCACTTATGTTTTGCGCACTTGTGGGCATCTCCTTCTCCCTGCATAGCTTCTCAAAAACCCCGAGATCTACAAACATACATACATATGTTTGTGTTGTGTGGATGTGCGCACAAGTAGATCGCGGCGTTTGTCGCGAGCCAGAGATTTTTTCTTCAATTGTGTGCCCTTTGTGCCTGTGGTGGCAAAAGGCACACACATTCAAATGCTCTATCATGTATTTCTTCGTCCAGTCAGCCATAATGTGAAGATTTTGATATATTGATATTTATTAAAAACTTAAATGATCTAAATGATATATTTATATAGTATATTCTAATGTTGTTGTTTACTGTGGGGACCAATTTTGCTTAAAATTACAAAATAAAACGAAGTCGTATTTCTGCAAGGGTAATTCTTCGTCGGCTTGTCGAATAATTTAAGAAAAGACCAAAAATTGAAAATGTTCAATTTTTTCGACTTGCTACTTGTGCACACGCACACCCTTTCGAGTAAGCAGTTGGGTGACATTATTAAAGGGTTTGGCCTGTTCATGTGCAAAACTCCTATTTTCCATGCATGTTGTAAGGGTAAGGGTACCTGAACGTTGGCATGTGTGCATAATAACTTTTTGGGCTTGCCAAGCACACACACACACTTTTCTATATGAATGGAAGCATTTATGCGTTTGTGTGCGTGTTGGTTGCCTGCCTGCCTGCCTGCCCGATGCAAATTTGACCAAATTTGAAGTTTTTGGCATTTCTGAATTTCGAGCTCTACACACAGACACACAAACAAAAATGTGTGCGACTGAGCCGATCAAGGGTTTGTCGTGAGACAGAGATATTTTCATCAATGGGTGCGTAAATTTGGGCGACAGTGGGCTTCCGGCCGCGTAAGGCACAAATGTGTGAACAGGTGACTTGTGCGTGTGCACAAGTAGCAAGTCGAAAAACTTGAACATTTTCAATTTTTGGTCTTTTCTTAAATTATTCGACAAGCCGACGAGGAATTACCCTTGCAGAAATTTGACTTAGTGTTTTTTTATTTTTAAGCAAAATTGGTCCCTACAGTAAACAACAACATTAGAATATAATATATAAATATATCATTTAAGTTTTTAATAAATATAAATATATCAGATTCTTCTCATTATGCCTGACTGGACGAAGAAATACATGATAGAGCATTTGAATGTGTGTGCCACAGGCACAAAAGGCACATGATTAAAGAAAAAATCTCTGGCTCGCGACAAACGCCGCGATCTACTTGTGCGCACATCCACACAACACAAACATATGTATGTATGTTTGTAGATCTCGGGGTTTTTGAGAAGCTATGCAGGGAGAAGGAGATGCCCACAAGTGCGCAAAACATAAGTGAGAGCGAGGCACACTCTGCACACGCATACACACATATGTATGTATTTGGGCTGAAACTAACATACATATATTACGAAATAGCATCAGCCGAAGCGACGTTGTGCGCTGATCGAGATGCGGTTTCATACTGAACGTTCGGTTTTCGAGGCCGGCGTTCGGCTGCCACTCTCAGCAGTCTTACTTTGTCTGGGCACACTAAAATGGGCGCGGGCACCCATGGGGCTCAGTCGTTGACGATTTATCGGTATCCGATCAAAACGACGTTTGACAAGTCTATGCATTGTATGGTCAGTGGTAATATGCAGGTGCTTGCCAAAAGTTTACCCTTACGGTCCAACGGGCTGCTGCAGGTAATAAGGGGTCAACATTCATTCATTCAAATCATTATTTGGGATAAATCTCATATGCACTTTGATACATATGAGCGATGTGTGAATATATAAACTTAAAACCCACTATGTCATCGCCAATTAATTTTTTTGATATTCAGTTGTTTGTTATTTGTTCCACCATAACATCTGATAGATGTTATAAAAGGAAAACGATGTTTCACATCTTAAGTAAATTTCATACGCACCCGAAAAATTTACGCTATGTGAATAGGCGGCTTTAAACGCACATTGAGGAACTAAGCCTAAGCTTGAAAACATTTGTTCCAATCCAGCGTTTGCATAATTTTGATATTATCATGTCAATTCAGCCGTAGTTCGATAGTAGAGTTCACTCAATAGAACCAGTTCATGTCGAGAGAACTGAATGCTGGGAATACGAATGGTTTCGGTGAGAAGAGTTTAATCTTCTTATAACATTGTCATCTTTAAAGAAAGCAACTTAATATTTGAACGATTGCAAAATGGAGAATTCCGGCAATAATCGTTATGAGCTATTATTTATGGATGATGAAGTTGTTGCTGCTCCTATTTTACTCGAAAGTAACGAGGAAACCGGCAAGAAGAAAACTGATCATATCGCAAAGCAGAATATGAATAAAAATGAAAAGGAAAATAAATTAAACATTTTAAATAAAAATAACTCTCACGCGAAAATTGCAAATGTCAAGTCGATGTCAAAGCCTAATGGCGTTCGAAGTATTTCAAATGCAATCAAAGAAGCACGTACAAGAAATAATCGTAATAATGGGTTAGAAACTAATCATTCCAATGTACCAGAATACAACAGTGATTTCCCACAACGTCAAATTAAAGACCGTGATAGTAAGGCTCCACGTTATCGTATCAATGAGAAATGGGGAAAAAGAGAATTTGATCGTCAATCTGGTTCCGATAAAACAGGTAAATATAAAAATATATGTATGTGTATTTACATGTATCAGTAAATAAGTATTTACAGACACTTAAATATTGTCTCAGCAACTATCTTCGACACAGCAGAGCTTTTGTAATGGTTGTTGGTACAAAAAACAAGAACGGATACCATCGACATGCCGAAGATTAAATGCCCTTGTAGACATATCAGATTTGCAGATATGTGTGAGGGGAATCGTAAAGCTTGTAATTGCCGAGTTTGATGAAGGTAAATAATTAAAAGAGAAAATAATACATCCTTCCCTTCACATGATTATAAAAACAGAAGGCATATTAAATTTGGGATATAGGATATCTTGATCAAATTGGGCATTTATTACTTTTATTACACCTTCAACATAAAGGCATATTATTGGTTCGTTTAAAAAAAATTTTTGTTTTCAAGATATCAACCAAACTCGGCATATATTAGTTTCATTATGCTCCTTACATATGTATGTGCAAAATCCTATAGTCATCGGACCACTATATCAAATATAGGAAAGTTTGTCTGAAAAATAAGTTCAGTTTTGGCATATTTGCTTCTTAAATAAATATGTTGCATCAGACCCCTATATGATATACATAGGTGACATTGGAACGATCGGGCAAAAATTAAATTAAAACATTTTGGTATCAAGATATCTCGACCAAACCCCATTTATTACATTCACTATGTATCTTATACATGAACCAAATCAAGCCAAGATCGCATTACTATATTATAAAGCTTTATAGAAAGAACCGTACGAAAATGAGTTTTTAAATGGCAAAATATTTTTTTGTCCAATATATTTTCGCCAAAATCATAGTTTATGACTTTCACTATTCTCACATATCTGCTAAGCTGTAAGCCAAATGTCTACAAAGGTTTTAATTCTTTTAGTGGTTTAAGAAGGAAAGGCGTCATAAAAAACATATTTGACTTTTGAATAAATAAATACAGTAACCATGAATGGGTGTAAGGCTGAATAAACGCAATGGTATAAACAAATACGAAACTCATTTAGCCTTGGTACGCAGAATTGTCATAACTTATAAACCATATAACAAATAAAATATTAACAAGAGGTTCTAGTCGGAAGCTTCCGACTAGAGTATACCCTGAACCCTCTTTTTCCAACACCAAATGCAGCTCCGCGCTACGAACGCTAAAAAAAAACGTTTCCTTGGCAGGGTTCGAACTCGCAACTAACCGCATTACTTTCCGCCGACTCTACTCAACAGCAACACCAGCAAAAAAAAAAAATAAAAAATTTCCCTCGGCAGGTCTCGAACTCGCAGCAGACTGCACTACCTTATTGAGTCTTAATGAGAAAAAAAAAACAAATTAAAATAGCAGCACAGAAAACAATACAATCGCAATTGCATTGCTGTTCATAGAATTCAAAGACGCGCATGAATGTGTGTGTGTACATGTATACAGAAATTCTTAGAATTTGCGCTAGCTGCTGCTAACACGTGGGCAGCCAAAACACTTTTTCCTTTGTGTTTCTCACCCGATCTTGATGTAATTTTCATCAGTAGATCTTATTGTACTTTAAAATATATACAGTCTGTCAAGAATGAGTCAATGTGTAATTGACTAAAAATGCAAAATTTTAAGCTTATAACAATGAGAATGAACTATTTATTTCAGTATATTGTTTTATTTTTTTTAATATGTTTACTTATCCCTCCTACTTAAATATGTAACAAAAAAGGTACAATTAGGTAGCAAATTCAACGAAGTAAAACAAAAAAAGAAGTAACTCTACATTTTTTAGGTGTCAAGAAACTCTTTACACAAATAATAAAAAGTGACTTTATACTTAATCGAAATTAAAGTTTAATATTTAGTATGTCCACCCTTAGCATTAATGACACATTGTAGTCGGGTTTTCATTGAGTGGATTAATTTTTTTAAGTCATAATTTGTTGGTAACTTTTGCCACTCATCTAAAATGAAGGCTTTAAGTTCCGACCTAGTTTTTGGCTGCCTTTTAGCCACTTTTTTCTTGAGAAAACACCATACATTTTCTATGGGATTTAAGTCTGGACTCTGGGCAGGTGTATCCATCACTTTTCCACAGTTAAAGAGAAGCCACATGCGCACCATATTCGCTTTGTGCTTAGGGTCATTGTCTTGATAAAATTTAAAACATGGCTTGTTATCTCTTATGAGCCCAAATTTAAGAGCACTGTTCCACAAGTGACTTTTCAAAATATTGAGATATTGATGCGCATCCATAGTGGTCTCAATAAATGCTAAGTCTCCAACTCCACTGCTTGAAATGCACCCCCAAATCATCACCGACAATTTTCCAAATTTAACTGTGGGTATTATGTTCTGTTTTTCCAACGAAGTTAACGGCTTCCGCCATACTCTACTAGGCCCATCATTGTAGTAAAGCAGCATTTTTGTTTCATCACAAAATATGACGTTGTCCCAATAATCAATTGGATAAGAAATGTGCATATAGGCGAAGCACAATCGTTTTTCAATGTTTATTTTAGAAAGGAGCGGTTTCTTGCGCGCAGCTCTTGACTTGTAATTATTGCGAATTATGGCTTGCCTTACTGTTTCATGAGAAACCGCAACATCAAATTCATCCTTTAGCTCCCTGGCAAGAGCCCTGGTTGAGATCTGAGGATTTAGAGCCACCTTCCTCATCATTAAACGCTCTGTACGCTCCGCTATTTTAGGCTTAGGTCCACCTCCACTTTTGGGTTCCAACGAACCTTCATTTTCAATGCGGTTTAAGACGTTGTATATAGTCTTCCGTGTAACAGAAAACATTGCTGATAGCTCAAGCACACTTTTTCCCATCTGGTGGTTATAGAATATCAGCTGGACAACTTCAAATGATAATCTTTTGCCTGGCATATTTTTAAAATCAAAAAGCTTCTCAAAACACGTGATATCATCAAAAGTAATCGCCGAATGCAAATCAAATGCATTGAAAACAATGCAAAGCAAAGAATAGATAACGGTATATGCACCGTTGTTCTTGGAATATTGAAAAAAAGGGAGAAGGAAAAGAATGTGTAAAGAGTTTCTTGACAGTAGTCAAACTGAGTCATTTTTGTATTTGTGTTTTTTTTTTGTTTTCTTATTGTTAAAATTTCCTTTTGATGTTACTGTTTCATTAAAAATAGCACCACTAACTATAAATTCCCAAAAGCGAGTTAAAAATGTCAGGCGGGTGTTCATATTTTTAGCCTAATAGATGAAAAAGCATATTTTTATTCAATGTGTAAACTCATTCTTGACATACTGTAGGTGAAGTCTCACAAATACATTTATATTGTGGCTTATATTGGTGGGCAGCATACGAAATTTGTTTATTTCCTTGATTTATAGCTTTGTGGTGGTAGCGGGGAGGTCGTGATAGGTATCAAATGAAAGATACTGATATATATATATATATATATATAATATATATATATATATATATATATATATATATATATATATATCCAAGAATTTATGTATATACATATGTACACACACACGTTCATGCACCTCTTTGAATTCTATAAACAGCATTGCAATTAAGATTTAATTGTTTTCTGTGCTGCTATTTTAATCAGTTTTTTCTCACTGATACTCAATTCTTAGTGTGGCTGTTAAGTTAAGTAGGTCAGTCGCGTGTTCGAGTCCTATTGAGAGATCTATTTTTTTTTTATACCCTGAACCCATACAAAATGGATAAAACACTACGTAGCAATAAATCAAATCCATTTGAACTACCCACCAACTTAACTACATTTTAAAATCAATTGTCTTTTTAGGAATATATGAATATTCTATAGCATAATAAACCCTGCTGAAAATTTTATCAAGGTTGGTTAAGAAACACAATTAAAACGTGTTTTGGATGGCCTCGTGTTTGCGGCAGCTAGGGAAAATTGCAAGAATTTTTATATACAGTATGTCAATAAAGTGTTTTTACTAACGAAAAAAAACTAATTTTTTGGGTTTAGTTGAAAATAAATGTACCTATAAGTGAGAATTTTTTTTTCAATTATAATTTATTTCGATTCTATATTTTTCCTAGAACTTAATGGCAAAAAGAATTGTTCAATAACATTACCCAAACATTTTATAAAATTAAAAAACTAAAAACATTCAAATTTTATGCTGTCAATAAAGTGTTTTTACACGAAACTTTATTACTAAATAACAATGTTAAAAAAACAGGAATATTTTTTTTTAATACTTTGTGTGGCTGCCATTAGCGTCACATACTGCCTGCAATCGCCGTTTCATTGAAACAATAAGGTTTTGTATGTATGTTTCTGGAATCTTCTGCCATTCTTCCAGTACAGCAGCTTTTAAATCAGTTTTTGATTTTGGACTCCGCTTTGCGACTTTTTTCTTCAAATATGACCACACATTTTCTATTGGATTCATATCTGGACTTTGTGGTGGAGTGTCTAACACCTTTCTAACACCTTGTACAACAGCCAAACTCTTACCATATGAGCTTTATGCTTCGGGTCATTGTCCTGGTAAACCTTAAAAATTGGCTTATTGCCCTCATAGAATCCAAATTTCTGTGCACTACTGACGAGATGTGTCTGTAAAATGCTCAGATATTGTCTAGCATCCATGGTATTCTCAATGAAGGTCAAATCTCCTACACCCTTGCTGGAAATACACCCCCACACCATCACTGATAGTTTTCCGAATTTAACGGTTGGAATAATATTGCGGTTTTCCAACGCTGTAAGTGGCTTTCTCCAGACTCTGGATGGCCCATCGTTGTAGAATAGCATCATCTTGCTTTCGTCACAGAATATGACGTTACTCCAAAAATCGTTCGAACTATTTACATGGGCTTGAGCGAACGATAGCCGCTTCAAAATATTCGCCGCCGATAGTAGAGGTTTTTTCCTGGCAACTCGTGATGTGTAGTCATTGGAATTCAGTAATTTTCGGACAGTTTCATGTGACACATCAACACCACTTTCTTCCTTGAACTCCTGAGCAATATCCCTAAGCGAAATTTGAGGATTTTTCTCAATTTTTCTCAGAATTTTTCGCTTATCTCTGTCAGAAATTTTGCAGGGTCGACCACATACTGGCTTTGCCTCTAGCCTATCTTCCTTATTGGCTCTGTTTAATATGTTGTATATCGTTGCTTTTGATAAATTAAACATATCAGCCAGTTCCGAGACTTGACGTCCCATCTGATGGTTATAATACACCAGCTGAGCGACTTCAAAAGTTGTTCTTTTTCCTGGCATTTTATTTTTCATAAAATTAAAGCAAAACGTTATAAATTGCAATAGAAAATGACAAGAAAAGTCGAAGACACAAGAGAAGCCAAAACGCATGAGCCCAAATCTAACGGGATCACCCAAAAGAGAACGGCAAAACAATTTACCGTAGCTGTAAAAACACTTTATTGACAGCATAAAATTTGAATGTTTTTAGTTTTTTAATTTTATAAAATGTTTGGGTAATGTTATTGAACAATTCTTTTTGCCATTAAGTTCTAGGAAAAATATAGAATCGAAATAAATTATAATTGAAAAAAAATTCTCCCTTTTAGGTACATTTATTTTCAACTAAACCCAAAAAATTAGTTTTTTTTCGGTAGTAAAAACACTTTATTGACATACTGTACATGTACACACACTCACATTTATACGCGTCTTTATTGAATTCTATCAACAGCATGACAATTGCGGTTGTATTGTTGTCTATGCTGCTATTTTAATCCGTTTTTTTTTTGCTGTTGCGAGTTCGAATCGTGCCGTGAAAAGTATTTTTTTTTTTGGCTGGTGTGGCTGTTGATTAGAGGCGTTTGCAAATAGTGTGGTCTGTTACGAGTTCGAGACCTATCGAGAAAACAATTTTTATTTTTTAATATTTTTTATTACTGCTGAAGCAAACGGTCGGGAGCTCCCGACTAGAGCCTCTTACTTGTTTGTATTAAAGTATTTTAGTTTTACAAGATATCAACCAACCCCGCTTAAATAAACACTATGCTCCTAATATATACAAAATCGTATTAACATCGGACTATAATATCGAATAGCTGCCATAGGAACGAACGGTCGAAAAATAGGTTGTTGTATATTATTGTTTTCCAAGATATTTTTCACCAAGCCACCATCAGAAAGGGGCGACCTTAGCGAAGAGACTAAAATGAATTTTGTTAAAAATCTTAGCGCATTTATCATCCAAGATTTTGCAATAGTTTTAAATAAAGAGATTAAGCCTAAGGAAAGTTTCTTAATTGCTGTATGAAAACATGCAAAGCAGTTTTAAGCCGGAGTACATATCTCAATTTGAACCGTGTGTACAATCTATAGGATATTTTTAATTTACCGAAAAGCTAAAAGAGGATTGAAAGTAGTATTACTATCTAAAGTCGGTGTCTGAATTGCTCCACGGCAACTCGCCGCTGTTAACCTTCCCATCAGCGGAGGTAAAGAAACGGATCCATAATCAACCAACAACTACAGACCCTAAGTAATATCCAGAAAAAAATCCACAGACTCGGGCCACGCTCCTACGAAAATTCGTCAGATAACGCTTTCTAGAGTTAGCTTGGCGTATTAACGTGATAATTTCATCGTGCGTTGCGCGCGTATCGAGAAAAAGTAAGAAAGCAACTAATTGTTTAGCATTAAATTCGCTGGGTTTTTATAAATTTTTGCACTTAAAACTAACCTTGCTAGTTCACACTCCCTGGCGTCGCTAAACTAATGTTTCACTCTTATAATAAGTTGGCAAAGTCTAGTTGTGCCGCAGCTCATAACTCTTAAAACCTACCTTTATTTTTCACAACGCCTCTTTGGCTCGACGCTTATTAGATCTTATGCTAATCTTACTACAATATTTTCGTATTGTGATCCTACTCCACAACCATAGAAAAGTATAGCAGTGCAATTTTATTCTTAGCGCAAGAGACAACTGTTTTAGTTCTTAACCTTTTTTTAAAGGAACCGTTTATAAAAATCATTTATTTTAAAAATTAATTTTTTAGGAATTAAATCGATCGATAAACGCGATGGTGCTGGTGCACATAACTGGGGCTCTGCCAAGCAAGATATTGAAGATCTTAAAACAGGCGCTGTAGCTCCTATAACAGAAAAAGAAGATTCTGCAAATGAGCAGTGTAACGATCTTATAAATAATTTGGAAGAAGACGAATCAAAGCAAATGACTCTTGATGAGTGGAAGGCTCTTAAAGATCAACGTGCTAAGCCCAATTATAATCTGCGAAAAGCTGGAGAAGGCGTGGATAACTCTGAATGGAAAAAGATGACGGTCTTAAGTAAGAAAAAGGGATTAGACATTGAAGATGAGTTAGAGTATGACCCTTCAATGTATCCTCAGCGTGTTGGTCGTCTACAGCGCATTGTGGACATTCAGTTCAATTTTAATGATGGGCGAAAATCTGGTTTTCGTAAGGGACCGCGTGCTCCAGCGCGTGTTGATCGTCGCCAAGAAACGATGTCTAGCAACGGATTGGAAAAAATAGCATCCCATAAATTCGGTGAAAAACTTCGCTCAGGATCAAAAACTTTTAAAGTTAATGATGAAATGCAATTTCCCACTCTTTCTTAAAACCCAACATCAAGCTTTTATTAAAGATTCTTGCATATTACAATAATTAATAAAGGTTAATCAATCTGCCTTATATTAATATGTACTTTACATAATAAATAAACTATGAATTTCTCACGGCATTTATGCATTATATTAAACTATTGCAAATAGTTCAAAATGTTGAAACAAATATACTTTATTTAAATATTTTTGATCAGAATTTCCTATTTAAAATAAATAAGTACGAGGGTGGATCCATGTAATAGTTATGTTGATGAATATTGTGAAAGAAAAAACAATACTGAATAATGAATTAATCAAATTCAAATAAACGAACATTGGTATTATACATTTTATATTTATATATAGTAACGTACAGCAAGAACCGATATTCAAAAACGTATACAAACTTACACAATAGAAATAGACTCTATTAGCTAAATAGTTATGAGGAAGAGAAAACTTCAAACAGAATACCCTGTCGCAGCGCTGAAGCTTGCAAAACCAACAGAGTGGACAGCCCTTAGCGTTGCA
Organism: Drosophila borealis; assembly: GCA_035045885.1. Taxonomy (NCBI): domain Eukaryota; kingdom Metazoa; phylum Arthropoda; class Insecta; order Diptera; family Drosophilidae; genus Drosophila; species Drosophila borealis. Next base: position 998,015 of record JAWNOR010000313.1, read on the forward strand.
TTATTGTTTTTGTTAACATTTTGATTGCTTTGATTTCTATAGTTACTAATTTGCTGAATTGTGAAATATGACATTTGAAAGGCATTAATTTGTTAAATATTTTCAATCGAATGTTAAATCACCGTTGTAGCAAACTCGCAAACTCGTGTTGCTGTTGCGAGATCTTGAAGCTTTACAAAATTGCTACGCTACAACGCGAAAGCTGTGTCGGACGTATGCATGAATATTTCTCTCTCTCACTCTTTAGTTTGAATTTGACTAGAACCTCAGGAATGTGTCTCGTTCTTACTGCATATTTTTGGTTATAACATCAACTCGAGATTAATATATGGATATGTGCATTTGCACACAAGCTGAGCAATGAGTTTGTCGCCAGCCAAAAATCGTGGGCTTCTCAAATATATATATTTCTGATCTTGTTATCAATTTTATTATTTTAATCTCACCTGTGATAGCCGAAATTTTAAAGTGTACGAAAAGTTTATCTGAATTCATCGGTAATTTGCCCCGTTTCAATTTACTCAAGTATATTTTTTTATACGATCTCATCCCGCAAAAACAATTAAATTAAGTTGGAACTACATCACAGTTTTAATGATCTGCGTTTTTTGCGAACATACGCAGATTCTACTGAAGAATTTCCAGGAGCGACAGCCGTATGACACGAGTCGCGAAGTAAAAAAGCGAATTAAAACGAAGGCTATGGATCTTAGATTTTAGTTGTTATCATTACAAAGGGCCCGGAACAGTCAAGGAAGATTTAGTTTTTTTGGACAAAATGTAAGGGATAAAAGTGTATAAATAGGTGTTAGTCTATTGGGACAGAGAAGTTCAACTACCTAGTCAACCCAGACGAGTCGGGTTAGCCCGTAATTTTCTTATTAATAAATATAACACCAGGGAGACCCATCATTATATGCTGGCCACAGCTTCTCATCATCGACGTGAGTGAGTGTGGGCACTAAGCATAAAATAAAAGGTACATATCTTCAATGTTTCGCAAAACAAATCCAAGTTTTACAAACATATGTAACATATGTATTGTGCGGATGTGTGCACAAGCTCAATGGCCAATGGGTGGCTGCTGTCTTTGGACAAACATTTATTCAGCTGTCTTTGGACAAACATTTATTCAAATGCTCTATGGCGTCTACCATCAAGCATCTTGAAATAGTCTCTTCTGATTAATTTTTATTTAATAAAAACTTTAATGATAAATTAAATAATTGAATTTTATATTATATTTTTGTTGTTGGCGTTGGGGACCTATTTTGCTTCTAAGTTGTAATCCTGCAATGTTAATAATCAAATATATATATTTTTTCTTATTTTTATACCCTGAACACATTAAAAATGGGTAAAAAGCGTATAATGTATTTGTGCAAATGTGGGTAACAGGCAGAAGAAAGTATCTCCGACCCCATAAAGTATATACATATATTCTTGATCAGCGTCAGTGGCCTAGTCGATCTAGCTATGTCCGTCTGTCTGTCCGTCCGTCTGTCTGTATGTGTGAACGGAAGGATATGAGGACTCCTAGTGCTCCTAGTGCCCGCGCAGTACGAGTTTGTTTCCGATAATCGATAACTTGCCCCGTTTCCAAGTAATGTACCACCACACAGCTATTAATTGTAGATATAAATTAAGTAAATACGCGAATTTGTAATGTCCAGCAATTTAAGCCACAATTTTAATGCATTTGATTTTTTGAGAATATACAAATATTCCTGAGTACAATAAGATTTACTGTTGAAAATTCCATCAAGATCGGTTAAGAAACACAAGAGTTATTTACAGAAAATGTGTTTTGGCTGGCCTCGAGCTTGCGGCAGCTAGCGCGAATAGCAAGAATTTCTGTATATGTACATGCACACACACATTCATGCGCGTCTTCTTTGAGTTCTATCAACTACATTGCAATTGATACGACTGAAACGAATTAAAATAGCAGCACATTTACACAGCACGGAAAAGAATACAATTGCAATTGCAATGCTGTTTATAGAATTCAACAAAAACGCTCATGAGTGTGTGTGTACATGTATACAGAAATTCTTGCAATTTGCGCTAGCTTCCGCTAACACGTGGCCAGCCAAAACACTTTTATTTTAATAACTTTTGTGTTTCTTAACCGATTTTGATGAAATTTTCAACATTAGCTCTTATTATGCTATAAAATATTCCTGTATTCTCAAAAAGACAATTGAATGAAAACTGTGTCTTAAATTGCTGGGCTCCAATTGGTTTATTTATTTGATTTATAGTTATTTTGTGTAGGACAGCAGTGGTAATAGCTATACAATAAAAGATCCTTGACATAGAGAGAGTTCTCAGTTGAGAGTGATTGATGTGTTTTACTTGTGCTACAAGATTTTTATATATTTTTGGGCTTAAATCCTGCTTTTTATTTCTAAATTTTGCATTTTTTGTGCTTTATTTAAAAAGCTTTTATAACTTGTGCAAAGTGTTATCTGTTGTGCAGCGTAAGTCTGTTTATTATTGCATTTATTAAACACGGCGTCAGTTCCGTATTTTTGTTATTGCCTGTTTTGATTCTTTTGCTTCGGTGCTCCCCTGTGCATACACTTTTTTGTGCGTGTGTTTGCTGCTGCATATTTCTGCTTGTGCATCGTGCTCTCGCAAATTTTTGCTGTTGCTTTTCGCTCCAAACAATTTGTTCGTGTACGAATAGTTTTTTTTTTGAGCGTTTACTTGCTCTATTTTTGCGCACCGTGTTTCGTTTTGCTCTGCGCTCTCGCAACTTCTGCTTATCTTTTAACGCTGGTAGTAATTATGTCGTGCTGTAAGAAACCTTGCACCTTCAAGCAGGCTGATGATTCTGCATTGCCGCAATTTGTTAATTGCTGGCTGTGTGAGAATAAATTGCATGCTAAATGTGCAGGTCTCACTGGGCGTGATTGCGACAAGATCGCTGCAATTGCCAAGAAGGGCTGCGGCGACTTGCGTTAGTCGACAAGCAAATTGATTTCTCCAGAATGTATAATTCTGTGAGAAATCAATTCTTAAAACCAAATAACGTGGCTAAGCAGCTCGAGTAGTTTTGACTCGAGTTGTGAGTTGCTTAGCAAATACAAATTCGAGTCTCCAACCAATCGCCGGTTGGAGCCTCAATTTTTGCAGTTGCCCTCTCCGTCTGTCCAGACACCTCTGCCTCTGTTGTCCCTGCCCAGTAACTTGGATTTATCTCCAATGTTGTTATCACCTTCTTCGAGCGACTGCCCAAATATTACCCCAGTTTTATCTCCTGTAATAGTCCCATTAGTCCCCGTACCTGAACCTGTCCCAGTTAGCCAATCTGCCTTAGCCCCCTCAGCTCCTGGTCGCAAAGGTAGACCTGTGCGCAACCTTGCCCAGATTGTTAAAAACAATCATGGTACCTCTTTGGCTCCACCAAATCCTGTTTCCCCTGCAGCCCCATCAGCTCCTACGTTAACTGTTGTTGCCCCTCGTAGGCAAGTTTTTGTATCTCGACTTTCGTCTGACACCACCTCTGAGTCCTTGGCAGCCTATATTGCTAGTAAATCTTCTGCTAGCGTGTCAATTACCAAATTTTATATCTCCACTCCTCGTGAAATATCATCATTCAAAATAAATGTTTCACATGATACGTTCCCAATCATTTGTGATTCCAAATTTTGGCCTCCACACATGATTGTTCACGAGTTCAAGCCAAAAAAGCGTAACCAGCCTGTCACCCTTCCAGTCCCTTCAATACAGGGTACCATTTCTGCCCCAAAAAACTAACTTCTTCTTCTGCCTAAGTCTCTATTCATTATCAGAATGTCAGAGGTCTCATTTGAAAAATTAAAATCTTTTCATGGTCAGCACTGCCTTCGATACGGATATAATCGCATTTTCAGAAACATGGTTAAATTGAACTATATCTGATTTTGAGGTTTTTTCGAATAATTTTATTTTGCATTTGATCGGCCGACTCGAGGTGGTGGGGTATTAATTGCCGTTAAAGCCACTCTCCAGTCAGAACTTTTCTGTTTTAGTACGCCTACTGACGCTGAGATTTTCTCAGTCCAGGTGTCTTTTCCTACACGGAATATTCATATTACATGCTCTTATGTTCCTCCTTCTTCTGATATTCAAGTTTATATGAAACATATTTCTTGTATTAAAGAAGTTTCTTCACACGTGCGTGATAATGACCTATTTATTGTTTTGGGTAATTTTAATTTGCCGAACATCTCTTGGTTACTTTTCACTGCCGAAAATTATCTAGTGCCCTCAGCACAGCATGACTTTATAGATTGCATGCTTGACCTTTCGTTGTTTCAAATCAATTCAATTTCTAATCATTTGAATAGAACACTTGATCTTGTATTTGTTAACGACTACCTTATTTCTTATGTGTCTAGGTCCCCTCCTTTATCTCTTCCTGAGGATGTATATCATCCCACTTTAGAGGTTGCAATGTTCAATTGTAATCCTCTCATTTCGTGCTCATCAGCCAATAAGCCCCGCCGTTGCTTTCGCAAAGAAAATTATTCCATGCTGAATCAACTTATTTATGCAACCGATTGGTCTTTCTTATATGACTCGGTTCACATGAATACTGCTATTGAGTTTTTTATAACACCCTAAACTCCCTCTTAGATATGTGTATTCCCAAGTCAATTCCTTCGACTACTTCTTCAAAGCCACATTAGTTTGCTCCCAGATTATCAAATCTAAAAAATATAAATCCTAAAAATTTTAAAAAGTTTAATAATTCTGTTTCGAGTCGAACTTCTTTCTTCTGAATTCTCAAATGAGAATAATCTAACTAGTTACAAAAGGCAATTTGCCCAAATCCGAGACAGTTTTACAATTTTGTAAACTTGAAGCGTAAATCTTCAAGTTTGCCATATTCTTTTTCTCTCGGGATGAATAAAGCTAGCAATGACTCTGATTCTGCTAACCTCTTTGTTAATTTTTTTCAATCAGCTTACGCTTCAGTCTGTCCTAATAATAATTCTTACCCTTATACTATTACTTCCTCTAGTTCTATACCTCCTTCTATTATTTCCCATTCAACTCTCCTTTTAGCTTTAAACTCTTTAAAATCTTCTTTCTCTCCTGGACCTGACAATATTCCTAGTTGTCTACTCAAGGAGTGTAGTTCTTCCCTTGTTTATCCATTGCTAAAACTTTTTAATCTATCCCTTGAATCTTCTGTCTTTCTTTGGAAAGAATCTTATATCATTCCTCTCCACAAGAAAGGTGGAAAGTCTGATATACAAAATTACAGGGGCATTGCAAAACTGTCCGCTATTCCTAAATTTTTTGAAAAAATAATCACTTCGAATTTGTAGCATATCTGCACATCAGTCGTTTCCCCTGTTCAACATGGATTCGTAAAGAATCGGTCAACTACGACCAATCTGCTTGAGTTTACTTCCTTGGTAAATGATGCTTTCGTTTCGAAAATGCAAACTTATGTCATTTACACTGACTTCAGAAAGGCGTTTGACTCTGTGCACCATGACATTTTACGTTTTAAACTTGACCGAATAGGTTTCCCTCCGTCATTTTGTTTTGGATTAGTTCTTATTTAAAAGGTAGGACCCAAAGAGTAATGCTGAGGCTGACTACCTCTAAACAGTTTCACGTTACTTCTGGTGTTCCTTAAGGTTGTCATCTTGGACCTTTACTCTTTACTCTTTTTATAAATGATGTATGCGGACGACGTGAAACTAATTCTATCATACACAAATCCCCTACATCATTCTCGTCTTCAAGACGATTTGAACGCTATTCAACTTTGGTGTTCGGCCAATCAATTGCATCTGAATTGTTCAAAGTGTATGTTTATGACAGTTAATCGTACTACACTTTATCTTGTCAGTTATACAATCGACAATACTCCATTGCAACGTATACTAACAGTTAAGGATCTAGGCGTTCTTTTTGATTCTAAACTCTGCTTCAATCTTCACATAGATACCATCGTTAATGAGGCAAAAGGTGTACTTGGATTCATTAAACGATGGTCTAATGAGTTTAACGATCCTTTTATAAGGAAACTTCTCTCTTGTTCGCCCTATCCTTGAATACTGCTCTTGCATCTGGTCTCCGCAGTATAACAGCCAGGATCGTACTGAATCTGTTCAGAAGCAATTTCTGCTTTTTGCCTTACGAGGTTTAAATTGGGACCCTTATCTTCGTTTGCCATCCTATTCCAGCAGGCTTCTTCTTCTTAATCTTCCGTCGTTAACCAACCGTAGGACAATTCTCGGTGTTGTCTTTCTACATAAGTTGGTTGTTGGCGATATAGATGCTCCTTTTCTGCTAGGGCGTCTTCACTGACTGACTGACTGACTGATTGGTGATCAACGCACAACCCAAACCGTAAGAGCTAGGAAGCTGAAATTTTTACTGTAGCTACCTTATGTGATGTAGGTGCACGTTAAGACGGGGTTTCGGGAAATTCCACCCGCAAGTGTGGAAAATTCGTGAAAAACGTTTGTATGTAACTTTTTTGTTTACCATCCGATCGGCCTCAAACTTATTTTCAAAGGTCTTTGTTCAAATTCGTTTCAGGGGTGTTTCGCACTTTTTGAAAAATGCATGCCTCCTTGGTGGAAATGGGGGTCAAAGATTTGGTGGGTGACGTTTCGCGCTCAAATTCATTTCCAAGTATCTATATGAAAATTCATTTGAGACGTGTTTTTCACTTTTCGCAGAATTCAAATTTCTTCGGTGGGAATGCGATTCAAAGATTTTTTGGGCGAAGTTTTAAGTTGTGTCCGATTTGCTTCAAACTTACTTTCAAAGCTCTACATAAGAACTTAATAAATACGTATTTTAGCGATTTGGGAAATTCCACCCGCAACAGTGGTAAATTGGCGGAAAACGGTTGTATGAACGTTTTTTGTTTACGATCCGATCGGCCTCAAACTTATTTTCAAATTTTGTTCAAATTTATTTGAGGGGTGTTTCACACTTTTCGAAAAATCCGTTCCTCCTTGGTGGAAATGGAGGTCAAAGATTTGGTGGGTGACGTTTCGAGCTCAAATTCGTTTCCAGAGATCTATAAGAAAAATCATTTGAGACGTGTTTCACACTTTTCGCAGAATCCAAACTTTCTCGGGTGGAATGCGACTCAAAGATTTTTTGTGCGAAGTTTTAAATTGTGTCCGATTCGCTTCAAACTTATTTTCAAAGCTCTACATAAGAATGTAATGAATACGTGTTTCAACGATTTGGGAAATTCCACTCGCAACAGTGGTAAATTGGAGGAAAACGTTTGTATGAAAGTTTTTTGTTTACCATCCGATCGGCCCCACACTTATTTTCAAAGATCTTTGTTCAAATTCATTTGAGGGGTGTTTCACACTTTTAGGAAAATCCGTTCCTCCTTGGTGGTCATGGAGGTCAAAGATTTGGTGGGTGACGTTTCGCGCTCAAATTCATTTCCAGAAATCTATAAGAAAAATCATTTGAGACGTGTTTCACACTTTTTGCAGAATCCAAACTTTTTCGGGTGGAATGCGACTCAAAGATTTTTTGTGCGAAGTTTTAAATTGTGTCCGATTCGCTTCAAACTTATTTTCAAAGCTCTACATAAGAATCTAATGAATACGTGTTTCAGCGATTTGGGAAATTCCACTCGCAACAGTGGTAAATTGGAGGAAAACGTTTGTTTACCGACCGATCAGTTTCAAAATCATTTCAAATTTGTTTGAGAACATTGATTTTATAACATACGTGCCACGGGTAAGGCCGGGTTATACCCGCTAGTATATATATATATATATATATATATATATATACTATAACATAGGCTACTTGCAAAGTTTGGTGACCCTCTTATAACTTACGAGATTTGGTCAAAAAACAGGATTTCGGTATCGATTTATATCGATTGTTTGGAGACGGAGCAAGTTATCAATTATCGGAAACAAGATCGTACTCCGCAGGCACCTCCTAGTGCCTACGTTCCAAATTTTAAGTCTTTAGATCTTATATTTGATATATTTGCGTTTATACATATGGGCGGACGGACAGACGGACATGGCTAGATCGACTTGGCAATTGATGCTGACGAAGGATCTATATACTTTATGGGGTCGGAGATGCTTTCTTCTGTCTGTTACATACATTTGCACAAATATATTATACCATGTTTACCCATTTTGAATGGGTTGAGGGTAGAAAAAGAATCTGTGTCACCGAAAATCTAGAATTATCTGACCACTAGATAACGACGGAAGATTAAAAGGAAGAGGCCTGTTCTGGTGCGATGAGATTGGGGTCCCAGTTTTATCCTCGTAAGACAAAAAGTAGAAGCAGTAGCCGTTCGCTGAAAAAGAGCATCTAACAATGGTTCCAAGCTATCTCAAAAGCGCTCCACGATCACCTTTCACTTATTCGATTAAAAATATTTGCAGATTTTACTATAGAATACATTTCCTGAAACAATATCTAAAGTGGGAGACGAAGTACCCCAACGATTATATAGGTCCATTATACAGCATTTCGTGTCTACATACTTCTCAACTGGCAATCAAACCAGTGCGAGGACCAGCACCGACCTCGCTCCCCGCATTAAAGGTCCGATAAGGATCCATTGCGGGAGGACGTCGATCAGACCCATATCTGCGGGGTTTTGTATTCTCTTAATTCGAAGTGTTTCGGCCACTGTCCATGACTCGGGCACAGCGGTGGTTCATAATGGAAATTATAGAAGCAGCTCGCTAAATTCATAAATGCATTAAGAAAATCTCTTAGGTGAGCTGTTTTTCAGTTAAGCCACTTGAAGACTGATGGCAATCCAAAAAAGCATCCATAACATGAATTGGGACTTATGAACTAATTTAAGGTCATGAAGCCTAGAACATGTCTGTGTTAAATTCAGACCTGTAACGCATGCAATTTCTGACGTTTCACCACCTTCTATGCATATTCAGGAATGTGTCCAGAGATCCATGATAAAGAAAACAATCGATAATTTGAATAGATAAATAAAATAAATTTAACGAATTAAACATTTATACATTTTACAATGTCGGACGCTAATGTTTATCTTTGGAACATCATGGCTTAGAAGCTCTATAAAATTTCAAGAGCAGTAATTATTTTGTTTCCGGTAAATAGTTTAACTGGAACATGTACGTGTGTGCAACAACGAATGCAAGCTGACACTATATACTTGCTAAATAGTTTAGAATAGTAGTCTTAATACCTGTTAGTCTAGTAGGGACAGACAGCGGCCGTGATTAATGATTAATGAAACAGGCGAGATCGTCAGGGCTCTACTGGAGTATGAATGCAAACGAACACCGGGATCCCAGTTTAAGCCACGAAGGACAAATACCGTTAGTACAGATTCAATTGTCTTGGTAAATCAAATACTCTTGGGACCAGACACCCCTTAAAAATAGGTCGCACAAAAGATACAAAAATTGTATTCATCATATATGAATTCTCAGACTCCTTATCCATTTTTTAATGTAACCCAAAATAATCCTGGCCGTATGGACCAGCATGTTGGTTCGAGTTTAACTTAATGAACTATATTACCGGCATGGTCGTTCGAGTTGTAAAATATATCTAATAGTCGACAAAACAAGTATTAACCCAAGTATTTCGTAATGCAAACATCTTTTTAACATCACCGACACGATTAAGGTTGTAAAGTAGTTTCTTTGGCCGGGGTAATAATTCAATCTTACCAGATCCACTCTACAAGAAGTTTTTAGTTTGCCGAGACGTGAAGTTGAAGAGGGGGTAAGGAGCCGTAGGGATAACTCCGCCATAGAGTGGTTGCTAATACTAGTAAGGAAGGAGGGAGGAGGCCGCTGGGATCGCTCCGCCGCGGTTAGGTTAAGGTAGATCAGCGTGATGGGTACTGCTGGGATCGCTCCGCCGCAGAACGAAAAGCCTGGAAATGCACAATTTCTACGGGAAACAACACGCAAAAACTGATTCGCTTTGTATATGAACGCTATTGTTGTATTTCCTATGCTTCTTTGGCCTTGCTGCACCGTCAGTTCTCGGCCCCTATTTCCTAACCTTGCAGCTAACTCGCGGTCCCCCTGAGTCTGTATGTCGTTAAGTTCGCACGTCTAATACTCACGCTTGCTGATTCCAAGAAGTTGCTGATCAGCTTCAGCAGCTCACGACCCTTTCTCGCCCTTTCTTATACTGTGGCGAAAATTCTCTCTCTTCTACTCCTAACAACGTTAACAGTCAGAGTTGCAAGTGATTCGATTTCATTAACGATAAGTAATTTTATTTCAGATTTCGCTATATTCCATTGTTTACTGTTAACCTATGATTATTGTTTGTTTCTATAATATTGGTGGGTCTATTGTGACTCCGCGTCACACCCTCCCCCCTTTCTTGATGGCTTGTGATCGTCACCTTGCTGCCGTCGGTGATGGTCACCCTAAAGAACGCGTAGCCGTCCTGCACGCAGAATCGGTTCCGGCGTATCCGGGGAAGCCGACCCTCCATTTCGGCGACGACTCGGTCGCGTACTTTGGGCGGTAGGTGCCCGTCCACAATACGGTCCGTATCTGTCCAACCTGACGGTGGGAAGACTTCCTTCGGGACCACCGGTCGCCATTTATCCGCGTCGCTTTCGAATGACGCTACGAGGCCGGGTTCCCACCTCTTGAATGCGTCCTCCAGCGCCTCCCAGAACAGGTGAGGCTGGCGAGATGGGTCCCGCCTTAAATACTAGATGACCCCTGCGATGGACGGTGGTCTTATTACCAATGGTGGTGGCGAGTCGCACCACTCCACGTCGCGCGCCCTCGGCACGAGTGGTGACGGCGAGTCGCACCACTCTGGGTCGTCGGCTTTTGGGGACGGTGGCGGCGACGAGTCTCCCGACTCGTAATTGAGAGCCCATTGCCACGGGTCGTCGCTATTGTCGCTGTTTCGCTCCCACTCATAAAACATGCAAACAAATAATAGCCCCACAAATTGTTCTTAATCTATTCTTCACCTGGTTTGTCGTCTTCTGGCCCTCTGACCTCACTGGGGTCTTCTTCGTGTGGTCCATGGTAGACCTTTAACTGGGCAATGTTCGCCACCCGCCTATTCGCGCGCCAAGCGCAGGATATTGGGCGACACGATCTTCACGACCCGAAAGGTGCCGTCAAACTTCGGCGCTTGCTTTGCCGCGAATCCGTTTGCGGCCCTTGACAGCTAATGCTGGCGTAGCCTGCTCGCCCATTTCTTTCCGCCACTCTCTTCGACGCAAATTATAGTACCTGGTCCTGGGAAGCACGCTGCAAGTTATGACGGACGATGTCAAACACCTCCCTCAGACGCCCGGCCTTTTCCCCTGGCGTTTGCTGAACGGTGGCGGACCCAGGCGTAACCTCGTCTTATAAGGCGGCGGGGAGACGAGGCTCGGGACTTTGTACCAAGAAGGCGGGAGAAAATCCCGTCGAGTCGGCCACGCTCGTGTTCACCGCTATTCACCACTATTTCGGGTAGCATCTCGTCCCACGAGCTATGGTGTTCTTCGGTGAACTGGGCGATCATCGTCTTGACCGTTCGGTTCGTCCGCTCGGTAGGGTTTTCTTGAGGGCAATATTGCGCCGTGTATTTGCATCTCTACGCCGATAGAAGTCAAGAAAGCCTTAAATGTCCGGCTTGTGAACTGCACTCCGTTATCGCATATGAACTTCCTAGGGACTCCGAAGCGACAAAGTATCCGTTCTCAGAACGCCCTCTGTAAGTGTTCCGCCCTCGCCCTTCTCAAGGAAACCAGTTCCACCCACTTACTAAACGCGTCGTGGAATACCAGCAGCATAGTGTTCCCCTGCTTCGAGCGTAGTTGGGGTCCCACGAAGTCGGCGCATAAGATGGACCACGGTTCCGTCACCTGGCGCGTCAGCATTCGTCTGCCGGTCTCTGTTACTGTTCTACTTTGAACTTTTGGCACACCTCAGAGCACCTCACATGTCGTGCGGCATCCCGAAACATTCCTGGCCAATAAAACCTCTGTGCTAGTCGAGTTTTCGTCTTCCTCACCTCTTGAATCCCTGCCGTCGGGGCATTGTGGCACTCCTGCAGGACTCTCTGCCTCTGATTGCTGGCGACGCACAATTTCCACGGCACGTAGTCTTCGTCGTCGGCTCTGTGTCCCAGATGGCGATAGATTTGGCTGATCTTGGCGCATTGTCCGGGTAGTTTTCGGGCTCCTTGGTGAGTTTTTCCAGCATGCATACGGTCTATCCGCAGGGATGCTGCTCCTCCACGGCCTGACGACATGCCTCCAATGACTGTCGGGTTAGTGCGTCAGCTACCACGTTCAGTTTCCCTCGCCGGTACTGCACGTCGAACTGGAACTGCTGTAATTCTAAGGCCCATCGAGCTGTCCTTCCAGATGGACTATCTATTGAGTTGAGCCATTTGAGTGCCATGTGGTCGGTAATGACGTCGAACCTGTACGACATTCTTTCTCCGTGGCTGAATAGGTGATCTCTGCCTTCAAGAGTTTCTTACTGGCGTACGCGATGACTCTCTCCTCCTCGTCGATGGTTTGTGTCAGGACCGCGCCGATGCCACAATCACTCGCGTCCGTTTGCAGCACGAATTTCTTACCGAAATCCGGGCAGGCGACGATGGGCGCGGTTGTGAGTCGCTCCTTGAGTTGCTCCGACGCACCCTGCTGCTTCACGAACCACGACCATACCTTCCCCTTTTTAAGGAGAGCGGTCATCGGCTGCACCACCGACACAAGGTTGGGCACGAAGCGTCGATACCACGAGGCCATCCCCAGGCACTGCCGCAGTTCCTTACAGTTCGATGGGGCCGTCAGTCTCTGAATCGCGAGCACCTTTGAGGGGTCCGTGCGGATTCCTTCGCCACTCAACACGTGTCCCAAATATACCAGCTCCTTCCGGAAGAACCGGCATTTTTCCCTGTTGGGATTCAGGTTGTCTTCCCTCAGCCGTCGGAACCACTCTTTCAAATTGGCTACGTGCTGTTCCTTGGTCGCACCTATGACGATGATGTCGTCCAGATAGGCGCAAGCGTGGGGCTCCAGTTTCGGCCCTATCACCGAGTCCAGTGCCCTCTGGAACGTGGCGAATGCCGAGTGTAGACCTAAGGGCATCACCATCCATTCCCCGTCCTGGGACTGTAAACGCGGTATACTGCCTGCTCCCTTCTATGGGTATCTGCCAATATCCTTGCTTGAGATCCAGCGTCGATGTATAACGTGTGTGCCGTAGGCGCTCTAAAATGTGGTTTATCTGGGGTACTGGATATGCGCCCGGAATCGAATGTGCATTAAGCTGCCTATAATCGATGCACATACGCCATTCTCCGGTCTTCTTTTTCACCAGCAGAATCGGCGCACTGTACGGGCTTCGAGACGGCTCGATGGCTCCCGTCCGGAGAATTTCCTCCACCTGCTCGTCGATGACTCGGTGCATCGCCGGGTTCCTCGGGTAGTACCTCTGTTTGATGGGCTCATTGTCCTTCATCACAATCCGATGGCTGGCTATGTGGGACACGCCCTTCAGCCCCTTGAATCGCACAAGCACCTGCAGACTCGGCTCCTGGTCTGCTGGCCAGACGTCCTCCCTGTTGGGACTCCCCCCTCTCCAGACCCTTCACTACTGCAAGCCAACTTCGGCGCTTGCTTTGCCGCGAATCCGTTTGCGGCCCTTGACAGCTAATGCTGGCGTAACCTGCTCGCCCATTTCTTTCCGCCACTCTCTTCGACGCAAATTATAGTACCTGGTCCTGGGAAGCACGCTGCAAGTTATGACGGACGATGTCAAACACCTCCCTCAGACGCCCGGCCTTTTCCCCTGGCGTTTGCTGAACGGTGGCGGACCCAGGCGTAACCTCGTCTTATAAGGCGGCGGGGAGACGAGGCTCGGGACCTTGTACCAAGAAGGCGGGAGAAAATCCCGTCGAGTCGGCCACGCTCGTGTTCACCGCTATTCACCACTATTTCGGGTAGCATCTCGTCCCACGAGCTATGGTGTTCTTCGGTGAACTGGGCGATCATCGTCTTGACCGTTCGGTTCGTCCGCTCGGTAGGGTTTTCTTGAGGGCAATATTGCGCCGTGTATTTGCATCTCTACGCCGATAGAAGTCAAGAAAGCCTTAAATGTCCGGCTTGTGAACTGCACTCCGTTATCGCATATGAACTTCCTAGGGACTCCGAAGCGACAAAGTATCCGTTCTCAGAACGCCCTCTGTAAGTGTTCCGCCCTCGCCCTTCTCAAGGAAACCAGTTCCACCCACTTACTAAACGCGTCGTGGAATACCAGCAGCATAGTGTTCCCCTGCTTCGAGCGTAGTTGGGGTCCCACGAAGTCGGCGCATAAGATGGACCACGGTTCCGTCACCTGGCGCGTCAGCATTCGTCTGCCGGTCTCTGTTACTGTTCTACTTTGAACTTTTGGCACACCTCAGAGCACCTCACATGTCGTGCGGCATCCCGAAACATTCCTGGCCAATAAAACCTCTGTGCTAGTCGAGTTTTCGTCTTCCTCACCTCTTGAATCCCTGCCGTCGGGGCATTGTGGCACTCCTGCAGGACTCTCTGCCTCTGATTGCTGGCGACGCACAATTTCCACGGCACGTAGTCTTCGTCGTCGGCTCTGTGTCCCAGATGGCGATAGATTTGGCTGATCTTGGCGCATTGTCCGGGTAGTTTTCGGGCTCCTTGGTGAGTTTTTCCAGCATGCATACGGTCTATCCGCAGGGATGCTGCTCCTCCACGGCCTGACGACATGCCTCCAATGACTGTCGGGTTAGTGCGTCAGCTACCACGTTCAGTTTCCCTCGCCGGTACTGCACGTCGAACTGGAACTGCTGTAATTCTAAGGCCCATCGAGCTGTCCTTCCAGATGGACTATCTATTGAGTTGAGCCATTTGAGTGCCATGTGGTCGGTAATGACGTCGAACCTGTACGACATTCTTTCTCCGTGGCTGAATAGGTGATCTCTGCCTTCAAGAGTTTCTTACTGGCGTACGCGATGACTCTCTCCTCCTCGTCGATGGTTTGTGTCAGGACCGCGCCGATGCCACAATCACTCGCGTCCGTTTGCAGCACGAATTTCTTACCGAAATCCGGGCAGGCGACGATGGGCGCGGTTGTGAGTCGCTCCTTGAGTTGCTCCGACGCACCCTGCTGCTTCACGAACCACGACCATACCTTCCCCTTTTTAAGGAGAGCGGTCATCGGCTGCACCACCGACACAAGGTTGGGCACGAAGCGTCGATACCACGAGGCCATCCCCAGGCACTGCCGCAGTTCCTTACAGTTCGATGGGGCCGTCAGTCTCTGAATCGCGAGCACCTTTGAGGGGTCCGTGCGGATTCCTTCGCCACTCAACACGTGTCCCAAATATACCAGCTCCTTCCGGAAGAACCGGCATTTTTCCCTGTTGGGATTCAGGTTGTCTTCCCTCAGCCGTCGGAACCACTCTTTCAAATTGGCTACGTGCTGTTCCTTGGTCGCACCTATGACGATGATGTCGTCCAGATAGGCGCAAGCGTGGGGCTCCAGTTTCGGCCCTATCACCGAGTCCAGTGCCCTCTGGAACGTGGCGAATGCCGAGTGTAGACCTAAGGGCATCACCTTCCATTCCCCGTCCTGGGACTGTAAACGCGGTATACTGCCTGCTCCCTTCTTCTATGGGTATCTGCCAATATCCTTGCTTGAGATCCAGCGTCGATGTATAACGTGTGTGCCGTAGGCGCTCTAAAATGTGGTTTATCTGGGGTACTGGATATGCGCCCGGAATCGAATGTGCATTAAGCTGCCTATAATCGATGCACATACGCCATTCTCCGGTCTTCTTTTTCACCAGCAGAATCGGCGCACTGTACGGGCTTCGAGACGGCTCGATGGCTCCCGTCCGGAGAATTTCCTCCACCTGCTCGTCGATGACTCGGTGCATCGCCGGGTTCCTCGGGTAGTACCTCTGTTTGATGGGCTCATTGTCCTTCATCACAATCCGATGGCTGGCTATGTGGGACACGCCCTTCAGCCCCTTGAATCGCACAAGCACCTGCAGACTCGGCTCCTGGTCTGCTGGCCAGACGTCCTCCCTGTTGGGACTCCCCCCTCTCCAGACCCTTCACTACTGCAAGCCTCGCGACTGGCTCCCGCGGCCGTGTTTTTCCCCGCGACTAGTTCTTGTGCTAGCACGACTTCTTCTGAGGCGCGAGGTAAATCCTCCTGCCCGTTGGATCCAGCCATCTTCCCCAGCTTCATGCTCTTAGGTGCTGATCCACACATAGGCCCCGAATCCCGCCTCTGCTGACCTCCGTCGTCGCCTGACCTTTTACCCTAACCCCTGTCAAGTCCTCCTTACGCTCCTGTTTCCGATCCTTTCCTGGCCCTCTAGACACCCCCGGGTTGTCTGACCGCGCCTCTAGCGATACCCTGCACACCCGGCTGTCCGACCGTGCCTCCACTGGCAACCTGGACGCACCCTTATCGTCCGACCCTTCCTTCACTGGCACCCTGAACACACCTCGATCGCGCCTCCGGGATTCTATCCGCGGGGTGGACTGCCACCCCCCGCTCCACAGGGCAACCAGTCGGCCCTTCCCTAATTCTCAGTCTCCCCGGCGTTCTTCTTACTTTCTTTTGTCCTATTTATGGTATATTCTTAAATAATATAGCAAATTAAGATTATTTTTAATTTTACCGAAGAACACTTTTTATTACTTACACCCTTCTTCTTAGATGTAGGCTCTAATAGCGTCACTGATAAAATTAGCTGTGAAAAGGGGCACAGCTGGCCGGACTGGCAAAGAAAACACCTCCATCGGTCGCTGATGCTATTAGAAAATTGTGTTCTCTAACAAGGCTTTTAGCATTGAATTTTCATAATTGTATATATAATGTATTGAATAATTAGGAAGACACTCGTTTTGTCGGCTATATATAAATATATATATATATATATATATATATATATATATATATATATATTTTGTTATTTATTTATTAATAGCCGACAAAACGAGTGTCTTCCTATTAATTATATATATATATATATATATATATATATATATATATATATATATATATATATATATATATATATATATATATATATATATACATATATATATATATATATATGTATATATAATTAAGTTTTACACGTTTAATTACTTTAAAAAAATATATTTCAATTCTTTATTTTCACTAACGGCTACTTCTTATAATGAGTACATTCAGATTTGCCTCCCGAATATTGACTAACTGATCTATCTGTTGCGGTCGCTTAGCAAACTTCGTTTTGAGAGAGCTTGAGTCAAAATTGAGTGAGGTTTGAGCTGCGTCAGCAATTATGCGTGGGATAGTACTCTGATGGGAACATTGACAGTGGCGTGATATTTAGGGTGAATTGTTTATGTCTACCAAAGGGGGGCAGTTTGATCTTGACCAATGTCGATGTTATCATCAGGCTTTTTGTTTACAGTATTGGACATGTTTATACTTATACTTATGCTTTTGTGCTAAGTTATGTTGAAGGGTGGGTGCGACTATGGATATGTCACTCCCCCAACCATTAAAAAAGTGCCTGTCCTCAGGTGTTTAAGTTTGGGTATAGTGTAATATTTTCTTCTTTTACAATTGGTGTATGTTCTATTTTTGTAGGTGTTTCTTCTACTATTGGTTTTTTATATTTTATTATTAATTCCTAAGGTATGCTTTTGAACTTATATGTTAGATAAAGTGTTAAACTTATTAATATGATTACAAATATGGTTATTGTAATTATCTGGAATACATTGTTGAATTTTGTGTGTTCATTTATAATTTGTTTCGTTTGTGCAAACGAAAGTGGTTCTATTTTTATAACATCATTGCTTACATAAATGTTTTGAGTATAATCTAACATGTTGTTTGAAATTGAAATTTCATTAATTTGCAGTGAACAATTAAAGATTTTTATTAGATTGTTTCCTTCTATTGTTATTTCGTTATTTATACAATTGTGGTTGAATATAGTTTTTGGTAAATTCCAAGTTAAAATTATATTTGGTTCTACTTAGTTGATTTGAAAATTTTTGAAAGTTTTAGTATAACTACATTCTGATGTTATTTGGTTTAAAATTCCAGTCATGCATTCATTATTAATTAATTTTTTTGTTTCTTTGCTATAAACTTTTTTGTCTTCTGTAAAATATTTTTCATGAGCTATTTCTGTCAAAATGTTATTATTTTCGTCTGGGTATGGAATTATTTCATATACCGGGTTTTTTATTATTTCTCGAGGAATAAGGGATATTATCAGTATTTCGTTTGTATCTGATTTAAGCCAAGTAGAAGTTTTTATATTCAACAATTTCTCTGAATTAACATGCAACAAATAGTCATGTTTTAATAATTTTGGGTTAAAAATGCCTAATCTTGTGAGCTGCATTCCCATCTCTATGTCTTCTATATATTCTGTAAAGTGTTGTAAGTTAAATATAAGGATATCTAATTTCTTTCCTTTTTCTGTCTCTTGATTTAGTTCGTTCATGACTTCTATTCCTTTGTTTTTAGCTTCTATTATGTAATTCAATTCGTTAACCTGAACGCTGTTTTCTGCTAAGCTGCTTATTTTTTGTTCAATTTCTGTTCTGTCTTCTTGGTCTAATGTTCCAAATAAGTATTTGTATACTGTTCCTACTATGTTTACTAAACCTCTTTTGCTGCGTTTGGCTATTTTTAAGCCGTTTATTTCTCTGTTTAATTTTTCTACTAGGTATTGGATTTGTATTAGGTTATTAAATTCTTTAGTTTGTTCAATTAAATTGTTAAAAGTTTCTTCGGTTTTTGTTATGTTAACCGTTAAACAATGGTATTCGTAATCTGTCGGAATGTCTATGGTTCCTGTTTTGAATATGAGATAACCGTTATGGGCTTTAATAGGATTAATTTCAATGCTTTGTGCATTTATATGGTTTGTAGTTATTGATAGTAATATTATAATAATTAGTTTAAGCTGGTGCTTGTATGTTCTGGTCGCTGTCTGTTGTTGACCTGTAATTGTTATATTTACTTTGATTAGTCTTCTTTTTCTTTTTGAATTTGGTTTTGTAATGTATTATCTTCCTGCCTCTGTTTGTTTCCTCAAAATGTTTATCGTCGATTTGTCTTAGTTCTCCTGTTTTCTTGAACGGGGTTGTTGTCTTTGATTTAACTAACGGTGAATGTTTGTATCTTGTGTCAATTTCATAATTTGTTCGTTTTTTGTTGAGGTTATTTATTAGTTTTTCTTTATTAGCTTGAGTGTCATACTCTGGTGTACCTGCGTATATGAATATGTCCGCTGGTGTTCTGTTAGTCGTTTTGTGTTTTGTCTTATGATTGTATGTGTAAAGTATTGTTTCAAATTTTGTAAGTTTATTTTCGACGTCTGAGTCGCTGTTAATGATTCTTAATTTTTCGTTAACTGTCTTATGAAATCGTTCTACGTCGGATATGCCGTTTTTACTAGTGGTTATGTTAATAATTACTACTTCTGATTTTAACCATAATTGTAAAGCTGTGCACATAAAAGATGAGTCTTTGTCTGCTTTTATTTCGATGGGTTTACCCATTTGGTTGAATACTTGTATTATAGCTCGTTTGGTTTCTAACCAGTCTCTACTTTTTATTTCTATTAATGATGCAAATTTTGAATAGATATCAATGCAAGATAAAAATTGTTTATCTACTATTATGTAAAAATCCATTACATATTTTTCTCGGATATTAGCGATTTCCGGAGTTATTTCGAAAGTTAATTTTGTATCCCTGTGTTCTGTTTTTGCGATGTTGCAAATCTCACATTCGTTTATTAGATTTTGAATTAAATTTTGATAATCTGGGAAAAAGTGGGTTTCTTTGAACCAATTAATAGTTTTTTCAATTCCTGGATGTAATAATTCTTTGTGTTTTTTTAATATTAGTTCCTTGAATTCTGCAAATGTTTGAAGATCTATTAATTTTTTACTAGTTTTCATTGCCTTTGTTAAATTATTCGGGCTTATTATTTCTAAGTAGGCTTCTTGAAAAATTGGAAAATCTGCTTCATTGTGGAAGCATTGTACACTTTTCTTTGTGCATAAATATTCTTTTATTAATTCTTTGGCATGTGCGTTAGTCATGTCTTTGTATGTAATTTTTATGTTGGTTTTATGAAAGTAATTTGTAACTTTTGTTACGTTCTCGGTTCCTTTTTCAAATTCTATTTGCCGATTATAATAATTAAGGGGTCTTTCTGTGATTTGTAAATGGTTACTGTTATCTTTCTGAGCACTATGTATAGTTGCTCTTGTGATAATGGTATCTTCGCCTAAAAAGTTTTCGTTTAATTGGATTCTGGACAGAGCATCTGCCACATAGTTTTCTTTTCCTGGGACGTATTTAATTTGGAAATCAAATGATTGATTTTCAATCGTTGTAATTTCATGTTAGGTTCTTTCAGGTTATTTAACCAGACGAGTGGTCTGTGATCACTAAGGATTTGAAATTGTCGACCAAAAATATAGGACCTAAAGTATTTAGTGGCCCAAACGATTGCTAATAATTCTTTTTCAATCGTTGAATAGTTTATGTCATTCTCGTTGAGAGTTCTGCTTGCATAGCATATAGGCTTATGCTCTTGCGAAAGGACGGCCCCTAATGCCATATTACTCGCGTCTGATGTTAATGAAAATGGTTTTTCGAAATTAGGGTATATTAAAATTGGGTCGGATGTTTTGAGTACTTTTAGCTTTTCAAACGCTGATTCGTAGTCTTTGTCATTTATATTGATCTTTGCTCCTTTTTTTAATTTAAGTTTTAATGGTTTTACTATATTAGCGAAATTTGGTATAAATTTCCTATAGAAACCACTTAATCCTAGAAATGATTTAATTTCTTTTGGGGTTTTTGGAATTGGGAATTTGACAATTGCTTGTATTTTGTTGGGATTTGGTTTTATACCCTCAGTTGGGATGATGTGACCGAGAAATGCAGTTTCTTTTCTCATGAACTCGCATTTATCCAACTGTAGTTTTAAGTTAGCTTCTCTAAACTTCTCAAATAATTTTTGTAGCGACAATATGTGTTCCTCCAATGAAGTGGAAAAAATTATAATGTCGTCTAAGTAGACCAGACAATCCTTAAAAATTAAATCTTCTAAGAGATTGTTCATACAACGTTTGAACGTTGCAGGTGCATTTTTAAGACCAAATGGCATGCGAGTGTACTCGTAATGGCCATGTTTAGTCGAAAATGCGGTCTTGGGTATTGAACCAGGATCCATTTGAATTTGGTGGAAGCCTTTGGCTAGATCAATGGTTGTGAAATATTGACATTTTCCAAGTTTGTCTAATATTTCATCCATGATCGGGATAGGGTATTTATCATTAATAGTTAGTTCATTGAGATTGCGGTAATCTATGACTAACCGGAATTTTTGCTTTCCAGATGCATCGTTTTTCTTTGGAACGATTATTACTGGTGAGCAGTAAGGGGATTTGGATTTGCGTATGATATTTTGTTTTATCATATCGCTTATTTGTTTATTTACTTCCTCATCGTATATTTGTGGATATTTATATGGACGCTTGTAAATTGGGTCCTCATGTTTTGTTAGAATTTTGTGTTTAATTGTACTAGTGAAAGTCAAATTGTCACCTTCATGGTACTGGATATCACGAAATTTATGTAAAACATTTTTAATTTGTTCTTTTTTTTCTGAGTTTAGGTGCTCTAGCCTAAACTCATTGTTTTCTGTTAATTCGTTATTAATAGCGAAGTTAAATGGCCTGTCCTCTTTTGAGGGTGGATCAAGGCACTCTTGTGCGGTCATGTCCTCTTCGACCTCTTCGATTATATCTAAAACAAAAGTTAAACTCTCCTAAGGTTACGGATCCTTGTGCATAGTCTATTTTCGCTTTACATGCTTCAAGGTATTCTCTCCCAATCAGAACATCATAATGCTCTGAGAAGTCGTGAATATAGAATTTTTGATTACTCGGACAAATTTTGCTTGCTCCTAATCTTATGATTTGTTTTAATTCAATAACACCATTTATGGTGTGAACCTTAAGTGTTTCGTTGTATATTGGAAAATTTAAGCAGTTTGTTTTCATTAGGTTTATAGTTGAACCTGTGTCAATGACACATTTTAGAGCTTCGTCATTCATAATCAATTTTATGAATGGATTTCTTCTGTTTGTTCCGAGGCTTGCTGATGAAAATTTTCAAATGTGTCCATTTTCATCTGCCCACTGTTGCTGTTCGGTCATATACCTCATATATACATTAGTCAGGGTATCAATAGCAATGTCAAAGCAGATTATGTTAAGATTATGCTAATTCTCTTCTATTTGAATGTCACAAGCACTCATACACATGTACGAAGTCTCGCTCTCTTTCGAACTCTGTAATTGCTCGGTCCCTTTATCCTTAAGGAAGCTTCTGGCCGGGGTATAATTCTCAGTCTTACCAGGTCTAGCGAGTTACAAGATATTTATAATTTCGCTGGGAGAGAGGGCTTAGGGGGGGGGGGTGAGTATCCTGACCAAACCAAACCCAGATCTACCTCTACACACCTACACCATCGGGCGCGGCCTCGTGCCATCTATGCTAGCGGGCCGTGGCCTCGCACCAACTACACTATCGGGCCGTGGCCTCGCACCAACTCCACTGCTCTATCTCTCTGCCGGGCCGTGGCCTCGTACCACTATGCTAGCGGGCCGTGGCCTCGCACCAACTACACTAGCGGGCCGTGGCCTCGCACCAACTCCACTGCTCTATCTCTCTGCCGGGCCGTGGCCTCGTACCACTATACTCCCTAGCAGCTAACCCGTAATACCCACTCACAGGCCATAGTCCCGCACCACATGCTCCCGCTTTTGGTTAGGGTGAACATCGGCCAATTCCGATGTTAGAACAGATAGGGTTACTGAAGAATAAAGAATTAGCAGACTTCCTTCGTTAATTGCAGCATGTGCACTTTATTCACTGATTTATTTAACACTACCCTACTGTACTTCCTAGACTTAGGGCCCTGCCGCACTGCTTAGAGCCCTAGCGCTCCACTATACCATCTATGACTCCGTTTATCTCGCGCAGCACTTCTACTCACTCTTAATGTTCAATCCAAAGTGCCGGCACGCTCGCCGGCAAGCCATGCGCTCGCTTCGGCTGCTCAACTTCGCCGCGAGCTTTCGCAACTTCGCCTCGGAGCTTTCGCTCTTCGCCGCCGAATTGAAGTTGCGCTCTCGAAGACGGTGTTGAGCTACCGATCGACAACGCTCGGTTGCAGCGGCGGCCGGCGGTTAAATTCAAACTCATTCTTTAAAAATAATTATAATATTCGCGGCTCCTTGCCTCATTACTCCTAACATCGAACTGCTTATAATACTGATGGCTTCTTGCCTCTTACTCCACTAAGATCTTAACCTAATACAATTAATACTTATAACTAAAGAAAATTAATACGCCAGTGGCTCCCTGCCGTAATTTGGCCAAAGGGATGACGGCTCCTTGCCGTGAAAACTGTGGGGTGGCTGGTCTCATTAGCCGCCTCACACCCCCCCCCTCACTTCGGACAGGTGACGGTCACGTCGCCTTTCGCGTTCAGCGTAACACTGTACTCGCTCTCCCCGTTGCTGTTGTCTTCGTTTGACGATATGTCGATAACTTCGGGTTCCGTCTGAAAGTTCAGCTTATTGGTTGACTTACTCTTTACTTATTTGTTAATGCCCTATTCTCTCAGTGCGGCTCACACTTTACTATGCCTATTCTGAATTATGTTGTTAATGTTAGTTTTATCTAAGCTTAATCATAATAGTTGCGTTGGGCGACGGGTGTTACTCTCATCCTTCGCTTACTCGTGGGCATTTACGTGCCCTGGATCTTCGTCTTCTTCGTCGCTCGTCGTCTTTCTGTAGAATGGTTTCAATTGTGAGATGTTGGCCACCCTCTTCTTGCGGTCGTCTGGTTTCACCAGCCGCACAATATTGGGGGATATGAATTTGACGACTTTGTAGGGGCCGTCAAATTTGGGTGCCAACTTTGCGGCGAAACCTTCGGCAGCGTTGGACAACTGGTGCTGCCTCAACAGGACCATCGAGTCCAACGAAGGCCGCCACTCTCGTCTCCGCAAGTTGTAATGCCTGCCCTGATCCTTTGATGCGCGCTGGAGGTTGCTGTGGACGATATCAAACATTTCTTTTAGCCTATCCGCCTTTGTCCTAGGGTCGAGCGCACTAGTTGCGGACCCCGGAGTTACCTGATCGTACAGAGCTGCGGGTAACCGAGGCTCCCTGCCCTGCATCAGGAAAGCGGGACTAAAACCCGTTGAAGCTGCCACGCTCGTGTTGACCGCCAGCGAGATCTCGGGCAGGAGTTCATTCCATGAACTCTGGTGGCACTCAATAAATTGCGCTATCATGGTCTTTACAGTCCGGTTAGTCCTCTCGGTGGGATGCTCTTGCGGACAGTACGGGGCGGTATACTGGATCTCTACACCCAGGGACCCCAAAAATGACTTGAAGCTCCGACTCGTAAATTGTACCCCGTTGTCGCACACAAACTTTCTAGGTAACCCGAACCTACTTAGAATCCTCTCTCGAAACGCAGTTTGCAGGTGTGCTGCCGTGGCTCTTCGGAGAGGGACCAACTCCACCCATTTCGAAAAAGCGTCATGGAATACCAACAGCATCGTGTTTCCATGTTTCGACCGTGGAAGGGGTCCGACGAAGTCCGCGCAAAGTACCGCCATCGGCTCTGCCACCTGCCTCGTCAGCATGCGACCAGCCGGTTTGAGTTGCTCACTCTTGAATTTTTGGCAGTCTTCGCAACATTTCACGTATCTGGCGGCATCGCGGAACATACCCGGCCAGTAGTACCGCTGGGCCAACCTCACCACCGTTTTTCTGACACCTTGATGTCCGGCCGTGGGAGCATCATGACATTCCCGCAGTACCCTCTGGCGTTGACCACTGCCCACGCATAGTTTCCAAGGGATGTAGTCCTCATCGTCTATCCGGTGACCCAAATGCCTATATAGCTGTCCGTTTTCCTCGGTGTAATCCGGGAACTTGACTGGCTCTTCGGCGATTCTAGAACGCATCCTCGCGACCCATTTGCAGGGAGCCTCGGCCACCACTGCTTGCTGAAAGGTCTCTAGAGGATGCCTCGACAGGGCATCGGCCACGACGTTGAGCTTCCCTCGACGATAATGAACGTCAAATTGGAATTGCTGCAGTTCCAATGCCCATCGCGCAATCCTTCCTGACGGGCTCTCGATCGAATTCAACCACTTGAGCGCTAGATGGTCCGTTATTACGTCGAATCGGTACCCTTCTAGGTAGCAACGCAACTTCCGGATCGACCACACGATTGCCAGGCACTCTTTCTCAGTGGCGGAATAGTTTACCTCGGCCTTCAGCAACTTTCGGCTCGCGTATGCTATCACCCGCTCTTGTCCATCGATCGTCTGCGTCAGCACTGCACCGAGGCCATACTCACTCGCGTCAGTCTGCAAGATGAACTTGGCGGAAAAGTCAGGGCAAGCCAACACAGGGGCAGTCGTCAAGCTCTCCTTCAATTGACGCAATGCCTCCTCCTGTTCTTGCTCCCATGCCCATTTCTGCCCCTTCTTTAAGAGCGCTGTGAGTGGCTGTACCTGGGTCGCGAAATTGGGTACGAAACGCCTGTACCATGACGCCAACCCGAGACACTGTCGCAGTTCTTTGCAATTTGTTGGGGCCCTCAGGTTTCGTATCGCCTCCACTTTCTCCGGATCGGTCCGTATCCCTTCTCCGCAAATTACATGTCCTAGGTAGACTAACCTCTCCCGGAAGAAGCTGCATTTTTTTCTATTTAACCGGAGATTGGCCGCCCTTAGCCGGCGGAATACCTCCCTCAAATTCTCTACATGCTGTGTTTTCGTCGCTCCTATTACCACGATGTCGTCTAGGTAGGCGAACGCATGAGGCTCCATCTGCGGCCCTATTACCGTATCCAAAGCGCGCTGGAATGTCGCACACGCCGAGTGTAAGCCGAATGGCATCACCCGCCATTGGAAAAGACCTCTTCCAGGGACTGTGAACGCCGTACACTCCCGGCTATCGGCTGCCATCGGTATCTGCCAGTACCCGTGCTTCAAATCCAGAGTGGAGATGAACCGGGCGTGGCGCAACCGCTCCAGGATGTGGTTAATACGAGGCAGCGGATAAGCGTCCGGAATGGAATGCGCGTTGAGTTGGCGGTAGTCAATGCACATACGCCACTCGCCAGTCTTCTTCTTGACCAAGACGATCGGGGCGCTGTGCGGACTACGCGACGGCTCGATGGCATTTGCCCGGATCAACTCATCCACTTGCTCGTCGATCACCCTCTGCATGGCCGGATTCTTGGGGTAGTACCTTTGTTTCAACGGCTTGTCATCCTTCAGCCGGATTCGGTGCTCCGCGATGTGCGAGATTCCCTGCAGCCCCTCGAAGAGAGCCAGCTCTGACTCCAGGAACACCCTCAATTCTGGGTCCAGATCCGCTGGCCACTCCGCCTCTTCGATGCCGTTATCGCCGCCTCCAGGGACCATTTCGATTCCAGATAGAACTCCGTGGCCGCTCGATTCTGGCAATCGCTCCTGGCCTTCTATGTCCGTGTGGATTCTGGTCATCGCTCCTACTCCGTCTTTTCTCTTGCACGTTCCCGCCGTGCCGCTTCCGTAGCCATCAGAAGTCTGCCTCTGCAGCTCTATGTGCCACTTCTTGGGTTCTCCAGGCTGTCGACTCGAGCCGGACTTTACTCCCCTTTTCCTGACCTTTTCCGTCGAAGGCCGAGCAGGTACTCCCTTTTCATGACTTGGGAGGCCTGCCTCTGGCTCCCTCTGTAGCCGAGCAGGTGCTCCCTTGTCATGACTTGGGAGGCCTTCCTCCGGCTCCCTCTGTAGCCGAGCAGGTGCTCCCTTTTCATGCCTTGGGAGGCCTTCCTCCGGCTCCCTCTGTAGCCGAGCAGGTGCTCCCTTTTCATGCCTTGGGAGGCCTTCCTCCGGCTCCCTCTGTAGCCGAGCAGGTGCTCCCTTTTCATGCCTTGGGAGGCCTTCCTCCGGCTCCTTCTGTAACCGAGCAGGTGCTCCCTTTCCATGCCTTGGGAGGCCTTCCTCCAGCTCCCTCTGTAGCCGAGCAGGTGCTCCCTTTCCATGCCCTGGGAGGCCTTCCTCCGGCTCCCTCTGGAGCCGAGCAGGTGCTCCCCTATTATGACTTGGGAGGCCTTCCTCCGGCTCCCTCTGTAGCCGAGCAGGTGCTCCCTTTCCATGCCTTGGGAGGCCTTCCTCCGGCTCCCTCTGTAGCCGAGCAGGTGCTCCCTTTCCATGCCCTGGGAGGCCTTCCTCCGGCTCCCTCTGTAGCCGAGCAGGTGCTCCCCTTCCATGCCTTCGGAGGCCTTCCTCCGGCTCCCTCTGTAGCCGAGCAGGTGCTCCCTTTTCATGCCTTGGGAGGCCTTCCTCCGGCTCGCTCTGTAGCCGAGCAGGTGCTCCCTTTCCATGCCCTGGGAGGCCTTCCTCCGGCTCCCTCTGTAGCCGAGCAGGTGCTCCCTTTTCATGCCTTGGGAGGCCTTCCTCCGGCTCCCTCTGTAGCCGAGCAGGTGCTCCCTTTCCATGCCTTGGGAGGCCTTCCTCCGGCTCACTCTGTAGCCGAGCAGGTGCTCCCCTATTATGACTTGGGAGGCCTTCCTCCGGCTCCCTCTGTAGCCGAGCAGGTGCTCCCTTTCCATGCCTTGGGAGGCCTTCCTCCGGCTCCCTCTGTAGCCGAGCAGGTGCTCCCTTTTCATGCCTTGGGAGGCCTTCCTCCGGCTTCCTCTGTAGCCGAGCAGGTGCTCCCTCTCCATGCCTTGGGAGGCCTTCCTCCGGCTCCCTCTGTAGCCGAGCAGGTGCTCCCTTTTCATGCCTTGGGAGGCCTTCCTCCGGCTCCTCGCTCGTTCCTGGCCTCACGCCCGGTGTCGTCGCTGCTTCGAGGACCAGTTCCGCCTCGCCGCAGCGTATTGTGGTACCCATCGCCCCCAAAAAATCCATACCTAGGATTACGTGGTCCAGCATTGAGGGCATGATGAGCATCGTCATGCTGATCATTCTTACCCCTAAGCTGACGTCTACTCTCAAAGCCTTTTCTACCTCTAAGGTGGACCCATCTGCCAGGCGGATACGTGCCTGTGTTTCCTCCGCTCTTCCCCGGATCGTCCATTTGCGTACGCAGTCCTCACTCATGAAGCTACGAGTGGCTCCGGTATCGATCGTGGCGGGCATCGTTCGTCCGCCAATCTCTACCGTAGCGACGATCCGGCCACCGTCCACCTTCAGTGGGTGTCCTATTACTGCGTTCCGTGTGTATTGGCGCCGACCCGATCCTGGTCCGGACGACGCCGTTGCCCGTTTCCCGTCTCCGCGCGGCGGCAACACTCCCGACTACTTCGGCCCCGGCTTCCACATACCCAACAAAACAAAACAGGAGCGTTGGGGCATTCCCTGGCAAAATGCCCCTCCTGTGCGCACCTACGACACGCCCGTCGCGGATCATATCCGTTCCCGGCCTCTTGGCTCATCATCTGATGGGCCACCTCTGCGTGAGTTGCAGCGGGTGGGGTGGAGACCCTGTTGTCCACAACGGTCGTCCCGGATCCGCTGGGAGCAGACCGGAACGGATTGAGATGCCCCGAGGACTGCGCCGTCCTCGCCCACTCTACACTATTTGAACTAGAGACACCCGGACCCAAGGGTTGGCTGCCTGAGTACTCTGCCCTCTGCCTCACGACGGTCTCGTATTCTACGGCCAGTTGAGTTAGCTGGGATAGGGTAGAAAAGTCTTGCCGTCGCACATAGAGCCTGTATTCCGGAGCGGCGTTCTCGTAGATCCGATGCAACTCTTGTGCCGGCTCGTATCTAGCGTGGTGCATAAGAGCCCTCAGCTCTATCAAATATTCCTTGAACGCTTCACCTACGCGCTGCCTCCGGGATCGGATCTCGTCCTCAAGCCTCTCGAAGTAACGAGGGGGCAAGAAAAACTCCAAGAAATCCCTCCTAAACACGGCCCACGGCACATCCCTTAGCCCACTGCTCAGAAACCAACGAGCAGCCCTATCGCAGAACACCTCGCTCATTGCCCTGGGCATACGGTCGAGGGCTATACCATAGGTGATAGCGCGCTCCTCGAGGTCCTCTAAGAACCCAAGGGGGTCGGAGCGTCCATCGTACCTCATACCCCACTTCCGAACTTGCTCCGGGACATTGGGAAGTGGCCTCGCCTCCGATGGATGGGGCGGTCTGGTGTAACGGAGACCACCACCCGGTTCAACAGGGGACCTCCCCACCTCTGCGCTGACCGCAGTTGCTCGGCGGTCTTCATTTTCCCCGAGAACGGGAACTGCCTCCACGCCCGAGACGGTCAAACTCGGGGTGGGCGCCTGCAAATGCCCGTACAACTGGGAGCTCCTGAGGTCCGGTTCCGACTTTTGCCGTGGCCGTCCACCAAAGTCGGGTGGGACGCCCCAAGATGGCGGCTCAAGAGTTTTAGCGTACTGGGATTCCAGCTCGGCAAGCCGAGCCCAAACCCCAGTCGAATGACCGCCATCCTGCACGTAGGTGGACAGCCGCTTACGTAGCTCCTCCACGCGCCCCTCCTTCTCCAGCCCAAACTCCTGGGCGATCGCCACTAACTCCTCTTTACGTCGCTGGTGAATCCACCGGACGCCTACCCCCGGGTTTTGGCACTCACCTGCCTCCATCCTTTATTGTATACTTTCTTGCTAGTCGACGTCGCTGTTTCCCTCTCTTCCCCTTCTAGGGGTTCCGTCGGTCCTTTTGCTTATTTTATTTTATGTCGGTGTCCTTGTCACTTTGTTCCTCTCTTGTTTATCCACTTTTGTTATTTGTTTCTTTTTGGTTTATTTCCCTTTTCTTTTAATTCGTTTTCTCGCCTTTTTTTTCGATCACTTCCACAAACGCATAAGAAAAAAAAACCCTACAAAATGCACTTAATGTTCTTTTAAGTTTAGCCATTCCTCACTTTGGTCGCTGCCTTAGTCTTTATTGTTTTCCTTTATACATTCTTGTTCATTTATTTTATTTAATTATTTATTTTTATTTAATTATTTATTTTATTTAATTATATATTTTTATTTAATTTATTTGTTAATTTAATTATTTATTTTATTTATTTTTTTTTTTTTTTCCTGTTTGTTTAGTATTATTTATTCATTTTTATTTATTTATTTTTCTTACTTTCGACCACTTCACAAAAAATACTCAAAAAAATAAACAATCCTCTTTATGATCTTTTCACTTTTAACCCGCGTCCATTTGACCTGTTTGCTGCTTATTAGTTCTTATTGCTCACTTGGTTCGTATTCACCATTAAACGTACCCGCTCTCAACACTTTCGCCAACTGTACTCACGAATTCAACTTTTCACCGCGCGAGAGTTGAATTCGTCCCACTGTACAGCCGCTGCCGCGACGCCTTAACGGCCCTTCGACGCCGACGTCGACTGCGCCGCGCGTTTGGGCACCCGTGTGCGAGCGTGGTTTCGAAGTCGCCCGGCTGGCGCGCGCGCGCTGTACTTTTACGACCGACCGTTATGTTTTCGTCTCTTTATCTTACTTGCCGGCTTGCTGCTAGCATTTTTGTCACTCACCAGCTGCACGTGTTCATTTTCTGACTATGCCTAACACAGGGTATAGAAATGTTCTCTGGGGTATACCGGACTACTTAATACCCTATTTTCATATTTCGCACATACATGACCTTCTTATTTTCTTGCTCTCTGCTAGGTTACCTTCCCTCTAGGGTATACCCGACTAGAAATACCCTATATTTTTTTTTTTTTGAAAATACCTATTCGGGCATGCTTGCGAGCTTTAATCCGCCGACATGCCACACCCCTAAACGCCTCTTCGTCCCTGCTCGGGCGCCACTTGTAAGGAAGCTTCTGGCCGGGGTATAATTCTCAGTCTTACCAGGTCTAGCGAGTTACGAGATATTTATAATTTCGCTGGGAGAGAGGGCTTAGGGGGGGGGTGAGTATCCTGACCAATCCAAACCCAGATCTACCTCTACACACCTACACCATCGGGCCGCGGCCTCGTGCCATCTATGCTAGCGGGCCGTGGCCTCGCACCAACTACACTATCGGGCCGTGGCCTCGCACCAACTCCACTGCTCTATCTCTCTGCCGGGCCGTGGCCTCGTACCACTATACTCCCTAGCAGCTAACCCGTAATACCCACTCACAGGCCATAGTCCCGCACCACATGCTCCCGCTTTTGGTTAGGGTGAACATCGGCCAATTCCGATGTTAGAACAGATAGGGTTACTGAAGAATAAAGAATTAGCAGACTTCCTTCGTTAATTGCAGCATGTGCACTTTATTCACTGATTTATTTAACACTACCCTACTGTACTTCCTAGACTTAGGGCCCTGCCGCACTGCTTAGAGCCCTAGCGCTCCACTATACCATCTATGACTCCGTTTATCTCGCGCAGCACTTCTACTCACTCTTAATGTTCAATCCAAAGTGCCGGCACGCTCGCCGGCAAGCCATGCGCTCGCTTCGGCTGCTCAACTTCGCCGCGAGCTTTCGCAACTTCGCCTCGGAGCTTTCGCAACTTCGCCTCGGAGCTTTCTCTCTTCGCCGCCGAATTGAAGTTGCGCTCTCGAAGACGGTGTTGAGCTACCGATCGACAACGCACGGTTGCAGCGGCGGCCGGCGGTTAAATTCAAACTCATTCTTTAAAAATAATTATAATATTCGCGGCTCCTTGCCTCATTACTCCTAACATCGAACTGCTTATAGTACTGATGGCTTCTTGCCTCTTACTCCACTAAGATCTTAACCTAATACAATTAATACTTATAACTAAAGAAAATTAATACGCCAGTGGCTCCCTGCCGTAATTTGGCCAAAGGGATGACGGCTCCTTGCCGTGAAAACTGTGGGGTGGCTGGTCTCATTAGCCGCCTCACAATGTTAAGAAATCAGTTCTGTAAGCATCATCATAGAAGTCAGTCGAGTTGCTTATCAATTTGTTAAACCTTTATTAAAACTCCATACCATCCATACACGCCCACTTGAGATAAGATTCATAAAAGGTCAAAAAACGCTTTTGAACCAACATTTTGGCGCCAAACGTGGGGCACGAGTGTGTGGAAATTGACGGCATATCGTTGCCGCACAACATTTCGTTGGAGAAAGGTTTTATCGAACTCTTCGCAAAATACAGCATCGGCTGCAACACTTGGCCAGGTCTTCCTTCTCGTTGCCGTTGCTTCGTCGCTGAAAACTCGCTACCTTCGCTTCACTACTGCATTCTTATAGCCGTTACTTCGCGCTGGATACGCTCTGAGTTTGATTGCTCATTGCCTTTGCTTCACAGCTTCCTTCATGTTGCCGTTGCTTCGTCGCTGGAAACTCGCTACCTTCGCTTCGCTACTGCATTCTTGTAGCCGTTACTTCGCGCTGGATACGCTCTGAGTTTGATTGCTCATTGTCTTTGCTTTACAGCTTCCTTCTCGTTGCCGTTGGTTCGTCGCTGGAAACTCGCTACCTTCGCTTTGCTGCTGCATTCTCGTTACCGTTGCTTCGTCGCTGGAAGCTCGCTGCCTCTGCTTGTTCACTGCATTTTGCTTCATCACTGCAAGCGACCCTCACATCGGTGAGCGCAACATTTACAAGTCTTAGCTGTTTTGTTAACAGTGGGAGCATTTGAACTGTCGCTCGCTCAAATCGGTGAGAGTGACATTATCAGGTTAAAGTTAGGCTGTGAACATTTTGCAGTATCAGAACTGTCGCTCGGTCACATCGGTGATCACAACATTCTCGATACATAATGTCAACTCTTGAAGCAAACTTACGTAAGCGAGCGAACATAAAACGCAATATCGCACACTTAGAGGATGTTGTAAGAGTGTCTACTGAGATCGATGGCAGTGAAAAGAGATTATCACACGGTGAGCTACAATTACGCTTGGATATGTTGGAGATATACATTAAGGAGGTTTTGGAAGTTCAATCTGAAATTGAATTGGAAGATCCTCAGGACAATAGACGTGCAGAGCTGGAAGACACATATGTGAGTATCAAATTGTCCTTATAATCTCAACTGGATGATGTACTGCACAGCACCTCATTTGCTAACCCTGCTCCAATTCGCTCTTCGCCGCCACCTAGTCTTCCTCGATTGGCTCCGCCTGTATTTGATGGGAAACGAGCAGAGTTTAAAAACTTCATTACATCATTCAATCAGATTATCGGTCGTGAGTACTCTCTTTCGAACATTGAAAAGTTTAATCATCTGCTGAATTGCTTGAAGGGCCCTGCCCTACAGGCAGTAAAGGCATTCCAAGTGACTCAAGAAAATTATCCCAAGGCTCTTGCTCGTTTAAGTGAACGTTATGACAATCCTACACTTACATTTTTAGACACAATAGAATCACTTTTCAATCTACAGCCAGTCGACAAACCGGACGGAAATCAGCTGCGCAGTCTGCTGGACAATGCGTCAGCCTTGTATTCATCATTATCGTCATTGGGTACCGGATCAGATATTGCCCAAGCCATGTTGATATTCATCGTCATCGGAAAATGTGACCAGCAAACTCGTAACAAGACGAATGAGTCTCTTGACTTACGTACATTGCCAAATTGGGCTCACTGCACAACTATTTTGGAACGTCATTGTCAGTTTCTGCAATCAAGCGGCATTGCATCGTATCGAATGGCTGATTCTTCGAAACAAAAACACGTGTACAAGCCTAGCAAGGGATTATCATTTGCTATTACTAATCCAACATGCATTGTTTGTTCCAGCTCCGACCATATAATTGTTCAATGTTCTCAGTTTTAAGACATGAGTCCTAAACTCAAGTACGGAGTCGTTAAAAATGCTGGACTTTGCATTAATTGCCTTCAATTAGGACATCGGATGGCTGTGTCCTTCTAACAATCGATGTCGAAGCTGCAAGCATCGCCATCGAACGCTTCTGCATTTTGGCCAACCGCCTGCATCATCATCGTCTACATCGCCATCATCCATAACGCAAATGTCCTCAACAACGACTCCTGCTGCAACGCACTCGCATATGAATCAATCGCCAGGCGGACAAATAATTCTTGCTACTGCAAAGGTACTAGTGCGAGATTCATCAGGGGCATATAAACAAGGCAGAGCATTGCTTGACTCATGTTCCCAAGTCAATTTCACAACTGATCAATTCGCCCAACGTCTGCATCTACGCCGTGATAAGCATCATTTCGAAATCCGCAGCATAGGGGAGACCTCGACTAAAATTAACAACTGTACAACTACTGGAATTAAATCTCGTTTGTCACCATTTGAAGTAACACTACAGCTCTGCATAACGTCTCACATTGCCTACCAGCCGGATTCGGAAATCGACACGTCAGATTGGAGGAATACACCACTTGCGGACGAAACTTTCCACAGGTCAGGTCGGATTGATCTCCTTCTCGGTGCCGAGGCATTTTTCGAACAATTTGCCAGTCCTTCAGAAAACGTTACTTGGTTGGGTTGTGTCTGGCAAGTATCGTCATCAGTCAGCTAAGCAGTCATCAACGTGCTTGCTTTCTGTGGAGGAGTCAATCGACAAAAATCTTCAATTACTGTGGAGCATTGATGCTCTAGAAAATTCTCCAAAGTCAATCAATCTAGAACATCGGCTCTGTGAAGATATGTATTCAAGGACAACACAGATGAATAACGGCAGGATTGTTGTGCGTCTACCTTTCAAGGGAGATCCAATGTGCCTTGGCAATTCAAGCGATGTTGCACGTCGTCGTTTTTTATCGCTCGAGAGGCGCCTCAGTCAGCAGCCTACTGTTCAATCGCAATATGTAACTTTCATGAAAGAATATGAGGATCTTGGCCATATGACTTTAGTGACGAATCCGAGATTAAGTGAGCCACACTTTTATATACCTCACCATTGTGTTTTTAAACCCAGCAGTACATCGTCCCAGCATTCATTGAATGATTTGCTTCTCGTTGGCCCAACACTCCAAGAAGATCTGTATATACT
Organism: Drosophila borealis; assembly: GCA_035045885.1. NCBI lineage: Eukaryota > Metazoa > Arthropoda > Insecta > Diptera > Drosophilidae > Drosophila > Drosophila borealis. Next base: position 1,033,041 of record JAWNOR010000313.1, read on the forward strand.
TCTCCTTCGTTTTCGATTGGTTCGTTACGCCATTACAGCGGACATTACGAAAATATATAGACAAGTTTTAGTCAGCCCAGTGGATTGGAAATTTCAATATATATTTTGGAGAGCGTCCCCTGATGCTGATTTGCAGACCTTTGAGCTAAATACAGTGACGTATGGAACCGCCTCGGCCCCATACTTAGCAGTTCGCAGTTTGCAATATCTGGCAGATCTGCATGTGAACGAGTTTCCCATTGGCGCATCCATTGTAAAATCATCTTTTTATGTTGATGATCTGCTATGCGGAGCAAACGAGCTCATCGAGTTGCAGAACATCAAACACGATGTCACCGAGATACTTCGCCGAGGATATTTCCCATTGGTTAAGTGGCACTCCAATCATCCCGCCGTCAGGGATGACGAATCGGTAAAGGATTTAAACTTGGGTGAAAACGCTGTCACTAGCGAACTTGGCGTAGCTTGGGATCAACGTCGTGATGTTCTACTATTTGAATTTAAGCCCAAAAAATTGTATTCAACCGTCACACAGAGGACTATTCTCTCGACTGCGTCTTCTCTGTTCGATCCATTAGGATTGCTGGCACCAATCATTATCGTCTCGAAAATCATCATACAGGAGCTATGGCTGCTAAAACTCGCCTGGGATGAATCTGTTCCGCAATCACTTCTACAAGCATGGAGAAACTGCGTAACGTCTCTCAAGGAAGTGACGTCGATTTCAGTACCCCGTTTTTGCTTGCAAGCAGAGCTCACAGACATACAACTGCACTTTTTCTGTGACGCATCAATACGTGCTTACGGCTGTTGCGTATATGTGCGTTCCACGGACTCGTTTGGCAATGTCCAGGTTCAGCTTCTGACTGCTAAATCTCGGGACGCTCCTGTCAAGAAGCTGACGCTTCCTCGATTAGAGTTAAGCGGAGCTCAACTTTTGAGTAAGTTATATACAACTGTCAAAAACATATTCATCGGCAAGCCGCACAGCTCGCATTTCTGGTCTGATTCGCAGATTGTCTTGCACTGGCTGCAACAACACTCTATCACCTTGTCGACATTTGTTGGAAATAGAGTATCCATTATACAAGATCAAACAGCAGATGGAAAGTGGAGACATGTACCGTCAAAATTGAACCCTGCTGACATCGTGTCACGTGGATGCCCATCTAATGAGCTCCAGCAATCAATTTGGTTTACAGGACCTGCGTTTCTGCGTGATTCCGTGACTGAATGGCCCTGCCAACAATTCGACAATGATTTGGACATGGACATTATCGATGCTGAAAAACGGAAGTCTACATTTGCTGCAATTATCGAAAGTAATTATATTCTGGACTGGCTGAACGGAACTAGTTCATACATGCGGGCGCTTCGAATTATGGCATATATGTTCAGGTTTTACCATATCGCCAAAAAGGAACACCCTGTCGAAAGTTCGCCGCCATGCCCAGAAGAACTTCGCCACGCGTTGCACTGCATCATCAGGATCATCCAACAGCAATATTTCAAGGAAGATTTACAATTGCTAAGGAAACAAAGAGATTTGAAAAGCAATTTGAAATTTCTCAGCCCCTTCATAGATGACTCTTCTGGATACGAGCTCATTAAGGTTGGCGGCAGACTCGAGCATGCTGATATCCCCTCTCGTCAAAGGCATCCTTTACTTGTTCCCAAGGAATCGCAATTTCTCCACAATTATGTTCGGCATCTTCACTTGCGCAATTACCATGCAGGACCAAAGGCATTAGTTGGACTGCTGCGGCTTCAATTCTGGGTCATAAACGCAAGAGCTTTAGCACGCAGCATTGTTCGTTCTTGTGTACACTGTGTCAGATATCGTCCAGTTCTACTTCGTCAAGTCATGGGTTCCCTGCCACCTGAGCGTTTATCCACAGACAAGCCATTTCGCCACGTTGGAGTCGACTTCTGCGGTCCAGTGAACACCTATTTTCGAATACGTGGCAAGGGTCCCACAAAATCCTATATCGCCATATATGTCTGCATGGCCGTAAAGGCCGTTCACATTGAAATCGTGTCAGATCTTTCAACGAATAAGTTTTTGGAATCGTTGAAACGCATGGTTGCCCGTCGTGGACCAGTATCGCACATCTATTGTGACAACGCCACAAATTTTGTCGGAGCATCCAACAAGCTACTCCAGTTGAAGAAGTTCATGTTCAACAATAGCACTCAAGATGCTATTCTATCATATTGTTCCTCTGAAGAAATAACCTTTCATTTCATTCCACCTAGGGCTCCACACTTTGGCGGTCTTTGGGAGGCTGCTGTCAAGAGCGCAAAGAGTCTGCTGGTGCGTACCCTCGCTAACACCCGGTTCACCTTTGAGGAACTGAACACCGCAGTCGTTGAGATAGAAGCAGTACTCAACTCTCGCCCGCTGTCACCGCTATCATCTGAACCCAACGACTTCAGCGCTCTCACTGCAGGACACTTTCTAAATGGAGATGCACCGCGCGCTTTGCCCGAGCGTGAGATTATCACCAACAACATCTCCAACTTGGATCGTTACGAGCAGATCACAGCTGTTAAACAGCAATTCTGGCGGCGTTGGTCTGCGGAGTATGTGAACGAGCTTCGAGCCAGGACAAAGTGGACTTCGGCTTCCCCAAATCTCACAGTTGACTCTATGGTCATCGTACATGAGGACAACACACCGCCATTACACTGGAAATTAGGGCGTGTTGAGTCTGTTGTGAGTGGCAAAGATGACCGTGTTCGTGTCGCATACATTCGCACTGCATCTGGACTCTGTTGCCGGCCAGTACATAAGCTGGCTGTTCTACCTGTCTCTTGAAAGATAATTCTTTCAAGGCGGCCGGGATGTTCGGTCATATACCTCATATATACATTAGTCAGGGTATCAATAGCAATGTCAAAGCAGATTATGTTAAGATTATGCTAATTCTCTTCTATTTGAATGTCATAAGCACTCATACACATGACCGAAGTCTCGCTTTCTTTCGAACTCTGTAATTGCTCGGTCCCTTTTATCTTAATTTATGTTAAGAAATCAGTTCTGTAAGCATCATCATAGAAGTCAGTCGTGTTGCTTATCAATTTGTTAAACCTTTATTAAAACTCCAGACCATCCATACACGCCCACTTGAGATAAGATTCTTAAAAGGTCAAAAAAACGCTTTTGATCCAACAGTTGCTATCTCTTTGACGTTTAGTCGGCTGATTTTGATAATTTAAAGGGTTTAGGGTTCTACCTTGATTTAATTTCTGTTGGAACTCGTGGTGAGCCTTTTGATTGTCTTCGGAATTAGTGTGCTGTTTATTTTGTACATGATAACTCTGATTCGTGTTGGAATAGCCACTTGAACTGGTGGCTGGGTTGACATTTTGCTGATAATTTCCCGTGTTCCTACGATTGTTATTTTGATTTCCCTGAACGTTATTAGTTTTAGGTCTATCAGTTACGCTATTTTCGTATAATCCTTCTCTTTGCGCTACTCGTTTAAGTTTCTGTGTTGACGTTATGTCGTATCTGGCTAACATCATGAAAAGCCTATCGGGTAATTTTTTCGTAATTACATCTTTAATTGTGTTATTCATGGCATTTGTATAAAGTGACGTATTGCTAGGTATATTTTCTAAAGCTAACTTGTTTAATATAACGTAAGATTTATTTTCGAGATCCTCGATGAGCTTACGGACGTTTCCCTGGTAATTCGTGTTGTATAGGCGTCGAAGGAATTCTTCAAATGGTGTTTGTACTTTGTATTCTTCAATCAGTGCGTTCCTCAACTCCTGCCAAGTGTTGGCTGCTGTCCTTTGTGAAACTCTCTGTGCATCTCCAGCAACTTGCAATTCGATGGCTCCGTATAGGATGCTGTGTTGTCTGACATCTCGGGTTGGATAAAGATGTAGGATATAATCGATCCTTTTAATAAAAGCATTGAGATTTTCTGTTGATCCGTCAAAACTTGGCACCTGTCTAAGTTGTGAAAGGGCCTGGTTGAGGTGTTGTTCTGATAATTCCATCGTCATAATCTTAGTGTAATACACTTTTTGGTGTTCTTTTTTTTTTAAATAGTTTTTGTTTTTCTTTGAGTTTGTGGTTCTTTGAACTTTTTTAGTTCTTTGATTTTGCACTTTGTTCTAGCACTTTTATTTCTTTGCACTTTAATTTCTTTGCACTTTGTTTTTAATTTAGTTTATAGTTTGTGATTAATTATTATTGTTTTAATGTTTTTTTTTTTTGTGTGTGTGCCTTACTGATAAGACCCAGTAATAACGTATTGCAGGGATCAAAAGATATGCAAAGCCAGTCGTTATTAACTGTAGTAGTTTTATTGCCCGAAGGGTCAATGTTATTAGAGTACTAATGACTCGAAGGTTCTTGTGCGGATACGTATTCCAGAAAACGTTTGTTACACACCGACAACAATTTCGGTCGCGATTGTGCTTTAGATCTAGGAATTAATTATCCTTTAGCGATCTTTACTTTTTCCCGACGTAACCTACCGGCTGCGCCAATTAAGTTTTACACGTTTAATTACTTTAAAAATATATTTCAATTCTTTATTTTCACTAACGGCTACTTCTTATAATGAGTACATTCAGATTTGCCTCCCGAATATTGACTAACTGATCTATCTGTTGCGGTCGCTTAGCAAACTTCGTTTTGAGAGAGTTTGAGTCAAAATTGAGTGAAGTTTGAGCTGCGTCAGCAATTATGCGTGGGATAGTACTCTGATGGGAACATTGACAGTGGCGTGATATTTAGGGTGAATTGTTTATGTCTACCAAAGGGGGACAGTTTGATCTTGACCAATGTCGATATTATCATCAGGCTTTTTGTTTACAGTATTGGACATGTTTATACTTATACTTATGCTTTTGTGCTAAGTTATGTTGAAGGGTGGGTGCGACTATGGATATGTCACTATATATATATATATATATATATATATAATAAATATATATATATATATATATATATATATATATATATATATATATATATATACATATATATATATATATATATACTAAAACATAAGCTACTTGCAAAGTTTGGTGACCCTCTTAAAACTTACGAGATTTGGTCAGAAACAGGATTTCGGTATCGATTTATATCGATTGTTTGGAGACGGAGCAAGTTATCAATTATCGGAAACAAGCTCGTACTCCGCAGTCACCTCATAGTGCCTACGTTCCAAAATTTAAGTCTTTAGATTTTATATTTGATATATCCGCGTTCATACATACGGGCGGACGGACAGACGGACATGGCTAGATCGACTTGGCAATTGATGCTGACGAAGGATCTATATGCTTTATGGGGTCGGAGATGCTTTCTTCTGTCTGTTACATACATTTGCACAAATATATTATACCATTTTTACCCATTTTGAATGGGTTGAGGGTAGAAAAAGAATCTGTGTCACCGAAAATCTAGAATTATCTTACCGCTAGATAACGACGGAAGATTAAAAGGAAGAGGCCTGTTCTGGTGCGATGGGAACCAAAGATTGGGGTCCCAGTTTTATCCTCGTAAGACAAAAAGCAGAAGCAGTAGCCGTTCGCTGAAAAAGAGCATCTAACAATGGTTCCAAGCTATCTCAAAAGCGCTCCACGATCACCTTCCACTTATTCGATTAAAAATATTTGCAGATTTTACTATAGAATACATTTCCTGAAACAATATCTAAAGTGGGAGACGAAGTACCCCAACGACTATATAGGTCCATTATACAGCATTTCGTGTCTACATACTTCTCAACTGGCAATCAAACCAGTGCGAGGACCAGCACCGACCTCGCTCCCCGCATTAAAGGTCCGATAAGGATCCATTGCGGGAGGACGTCGATCAGACCCATATCTGCGGGGTTTTGTATTCTCTTACTTCGAAGTGTTTCGGCCACTGTCCATGACTCGGGCACAGCGGTGGTTCATAATGGAAAATATAGAAGCAGCTCGCTAAATTCATAAATGCATTAAGAAAATCTCTTAGGTGAGCTGTTTTTCAGTTAAGCCACTTGAAGACTGATGACAATCCAAAAAAGCATCCATAACATGAATTGGGACTTATGAACTAATTTAAGGTAATGAAGCCTAGAACATGTCTGTGTTAAATTCAGACCTGTAACGCATGCAATTTCTGACGTTTCACCACCTTCTCTGCATATTCAGGAATGTGTCCAGAGATCCATCATAAAGAAAACAATCGATAATTTGAATAGATAAATAAAACAAATTTAACGAATCAAACATTTATATATTTTACAATGTCGGACGCTAATGTTTATCTTTGAAACATCATGGCTTAGAAGTTCTATAAAATTTCAAGAGCAGTAATTATTTTGTTTCCGGTAAATAATTTAACTGGAACATGTGCGTGTGTGCTACAACGAATGCAAACTGACACTATATACTTGCTAAATAGTTTAGAATAGTAGACTTAATACCTGTTAGTCTAGTAGGGACAGAAAGCGGTCGTAATTAATTTTTAAATTAATATGACCCCAAACATAATTCTATGATTAATGAAACAGGCGAGATCGTCAGGGCTCTACTGGAGTATGAATGCAAACGAACACCGGGATCCCAGTTTAAGCCACGAAGGACAAATACCGTATGTACAGATTCAATTTTCTTGGTAAATCAAATACTCTTGGGACCAGACACCCCTTAAAAATAGGTCGCACAAAAGATACAAAAATTGTATTCATCATATATGAATTCTCAGACTCCTTATCCATTTTTTAATGTAACCCAAAATAATCCTGGCCGTATGGACCAGCATGTTGGTTCGAGTTTAACTTAATGAACTATATTACCGGCATGGTCGTTCGAGTTGTAAAATATATCTAATAGTCGACAAAACAAGTATTAACCCAAGTATTTCGTAATGCAAACATCTTTTTAACATCACCGACACGATTAAGGTTGTAAAGTAGTTTCTTTGGCCGGGGTAATAATTCAATCTTACCAGATCCACTCTACAAGAAGTTTTTAGTTTGCCGAGACGTGAAGTTGAAGAGGGAGGGTAAGGAGCCGTAGGGATAACTCCGCCATAGAGTGGTTGCTAATACTAGTAAGGAAGGAGGGAAGGGGCCGCTGGGATCGCTCCGCCGCGGTTAGGTTAAGGTAGGTCAGCGTGATGGGTACTGCTGGGATCGCTCCGCCGCAGAACGAAAAGCCTGGAAATGCACAATTTCTACGGGAAACAACACGCAAAAACTGATTCGCTTTGTATATGAACGCTATTGTTGTATTTCCTATGCTTCTTTGGCCTTGCTGCACCGTCAGTTCTCGGCCCCTATTTCCTAACCTTGCAGCTAACTCGCGGTCCCTCTGAGCCTGTATATCGTCATGTTCGCACGTCTAATACTCACGCTTGCTGATTCCAAGAAGTTGCTGATCAGCTTCAGCAGCTCACGACCCTTTCTCGCCCTTTCTCATACTGTGGCGAAAATACTCTCTCTTCTACTCCTAACAACGTTAACAGTCAGAGTTGCAAGTGATTCGATTTCATTAACGATAAGTAATTTTATTTCAGATTTCGCTATACTCCATTGTTTACTCTTAACCTATGATTATTGTATGTTTCTATAATATTGGTGGGTCTATTGTGACTCCGCGTCACACCCTCCCCCCTTTCTTGATGGCTTGTGATCGGCTTGTGATTTATCCGCGTCGCTTTCGAATGACGCCACGAGGCCGGGTTCCCACCTCTTGAATGCGTCCTCCAGCGCCTCCCAGAACAGGTGAGGCTGGCGAGATGGATCCCGCCTTAAATACTAGATGACCCCTGCGATGGACGGTGGTCTTATTACCAATGGTGGTGGCGAGTCGCACCACTCCACGTCGCGTGTCCTGGGTATGAGTGGTGGCGGCGAGTCGCACCACTCCACGTCGCGCGCCCTCGGCACGAGTGGTGGCGGCGAGTCGCGCCACTCTGGGTCGTCGGCTTTTGGGGACGGTGGCGGCGACGAGTCTCCCGAATCGTAATTGAGAGCCCATTGCCACGGGTCGTCGCTATTGTCGTTGTTTCGCTCCCACTCATAAAACATACAAACAAATAATAGCCCCACAAATTGTTCTTAATCTATTCTTCACCTGGTTTGTCGTCTTCTGGCCCTCTGACCTCACTGGGGTCTTCTTCGTGTGGTCCATGGTAGACCTTTAGCTGGGCAATGTTCGCCACCCGCCTATTCGCGCGCCAAGCGCAGGATATTGGGCGACACGATCTTCACGACCCGAAAGGTGCCATCAAACTTCGGCGCTTGCTTTGCCGCGAATCCGTTTGCGGCCCTTGACAGCTAATGCTGGCGTAGCCTGCTCGCCCATTTCTTTCCGCCACTCTCTTCGACGCAAATTATAGTACCTGGTCCTGGGAAGCACGCTGCAAGTTATGACGGACGATGTCAAACACCTCCCTCAGACGCCCGGCCTTTTCCCCTGGCGTTTGCTGAACGGTGGCGGACCCAGGCGTAACCTCGTCTTATAAGGCGGCGGGGAGACGAGGCTCGGGACCTTGTACCAAGAAGGCGGGAGAAAATCCCGTCGAGTCGGCCACGCTCGTGTTCACCGCCAAAACTATTTCGGGTAGCATCTCGTCCCACGAGCTCTGGTGTTCTTCGGTGAACTGGGCGATCATCGTCTTGACCGTTCGGTTCGTCCGCTCGGTAGGGTTTTCTTGAGGGCAATATTGCGCCGTGTATTTGCATCTCTACGCCGATAGAAGTCAAGAAAGCCTTAAATGTCCGGCTTGTGAACTGCACTCCGTTATCGCATATGAACTTCCGAGGGACTCCGAAGCTAAACGCGTCGTGGAATACCAGCAGCATAGTGTTCCCCTGCTTCGAGCGTAGTTGGGGTCCCACGAAGTCGGCGCATAAGATGGACCACGGTTCCGTCACCTGGCGCGTCAGCATTCGTCTGCCGGTCTCTGTTACTGTTCTACTTTGAACTTTTGGCACACCTCAGAGCACCTCACATGTCGTGCGGCATCCCGAAACATTCCTGGCCAATAAAACCTCTGTGCTAGTCGAGTTTTCGTCTTCCTCACCTCTTGAATCCCTGCCGTCGGGGCATTGTGGCACTCCTGCAGGACTCTCTGCCTCTGATTGCTGGCGACGCACAATTTCCACGGCACGTAGTCTTCGTCGTCGGCTCTGTGTCCCAGATGGCGATAGATTTGGCTGATCTTGGCGCATTGTCCGGGTAGTTTTCGGGCTCCTTGGTGAGTTTTTCCAGCATGCATACGGTCTATCCGCAGGGATGCTGCTCCTCCACGGCCTGACGACATGCCTCCAATGACTGTCGGGTTAGTGCGTCAGCTACCACGTTCAGTTTCCCTCGCCGGTACTGCACGTCGAACTGGAACTGCTGTAATGCTAAGGCCCATCGAGCTGTCCTTCCAGATGGACTATCTATTGAGTTGAGCCATTTGAGTACCATGTGGTCGGTAATGACATCGAACCTGTACGTCTCCAAATAACACGTCAACTTGCGGATTGACCAAATTACAGCCAGACATTCTTTCTCCGTGGCTGAATAGTTGATCTCTGCCTTCAGGAGTTTCTTACTGGCTCCGTTGACATGGCTGCCCATCCGCTCCCGGTCCGGATGGTGCCGCTGCCCGTTTCCCTGAGCCGTTCGTCTACAGCATTCCTGGCTGCTCACCCATTCCTGGCTGCTCACCCCTCTAGTTCCACATCGCGCACAAAAAACTACCTGAGGGTTGGGACATTCCCTCCTAAAATGCCCCTCTTGCCCACAACGAAAGCAGATCGGGCGTCGCCTACCTATTCCTCCAGTTTCTTGGCCAATCATCCTGTTGGCGGCCTCTTCCCTTGGTACCGGTAGCGCCCCTGGGACTACTCCACCGAGAACCATCCCGCCGACTTGCGATGAAGCTATCCTGAACGGGTTGTTTATGCTGGTTGTTGTTTGTGCTTGCCCCTCGCCTAGACACGTGCCCATGCTACCCCCTAATCGAGATCGCGAACCAGTCGGGTACTGCTGACCCTGCTGTTTTATACACTCGTACTCGACGGTTAACAGTATGAGCTTCGACAGCGACGAGAAATCTTGTCTCCGCACATACAATTTGTACTAGAGTGGTGCATCAACGCCCTTATGTCCACCTCATATTGTTTAAATCCTTCGCCATCTCGTTGACGACGAACCCGGATTTCGTATTCCAACAATTCGAAGTACCGCGGGGGCAAAAAGAAACCTAAGAATCTCTCCTTGAACTCGTTCTATGGTACATCTCTTAGCCCACTTGTCATGAACCAGCGAGCGGCTTCGCCCAAGGCAACCTATCGGTGTCGATGTCATAGGACAGGGCCCGACCCTCGATGGCTTCCACGAAGGACAGTGGATCAGCCTGCCCATCGAAGCGTATACCCCGTTTCCTGACGATGCAGTGTACCCTCAACTTAATTGGTAGGCGCGCTGGTGTTAATGGGACGCCCTCAGTAACACGAGCCGTCCCCGATTCCTTCATCCTATCGTTCGCATCGCGGGCCTTATAGCTCGCGATCACCGGAACCTCGAGTTAGCCGGGGATGTTCGAACGTGGGCCAGAGCCCAGCTCCGACTTCGAGCGTCTGTCCCATTCAATTGGGTCGGGTTCGGGCTGGGCTTTTTATATATATTTGCCTCCAACTCGGCTAGCCGAGCCCATATTTCCGTATCTATCCTTTCGTACGTAACCTCTCAGTTTCTCGTTACTCCTCTTAGATATCCTCGTTTCGTTGCCTTCTTCTTGGGTTGCGCTTTTATTTCCGTCGACTGTTCTGTCCTTATTGCTCGCCTTGATTTAATAACTTTATTTTGGTTTTAATTTTAATTATTTTATTTTAAGTTATTTTATTTACAATTGTTTTATTTTGATTTTAATTTCAATTATTTTATTTTTTAGTAACTTAATTTAGATTTTATTATTTATTTAATTAATTATTTTATTTTGATTTTAATTTTATTTTTAGTTATTTTATTAATAATTATTTTATTTTGATTTTAATTTTATTTGTTTTATTATTAGTTGTATTATTTATAATTATTATATATTGATTTTAATTTAATTTATTTCGTTTTTAATTATTTTCGCCGAACCATAACACAAACATTGGTCGTACAAAATCGCTCCGCCGCGGTTAGGTTAAGATAGGCCAGCGTGATGGGTACTGCTGGGATCGCTCCGCCGCAGAACGAAAGGCCTGGAAATGCACAATTTCTACGAGAAACAACACGCAAACACTGATTCGCTTTGTATATGAACGCTATTGTTTTATTTCCTAAGCTTCTTTGGCCCTGCTGTACCGTCAGTTCTCGACCCCTATTTCCTAACCTTGCAGCTAACTCGCGGTCCCTCTGAGCCTGTATATCGTTATGTTCGCACGTCTAATACTCACGCTTGCTGATTCCAAAGTAAAGTTGCTGATCAGCTTCTGCAGATCACGACCCTTTCTCGCCCTTTTTCATACTGTGGCGAAAATTCTCTCTTTTCTACTCCTAACAACGTTAACAGTCAGAGTTGCAAGTGATTCGATTTAATTTGCAATCGGCCTCTCTTAATTTGATGAATGTACGCTCAAACGATTAGTAATTTATTTTCAGATTTCGCTATACTCCATTGTTTACTCTTAACCTATGATTATTGTATGTTTTTATAATATTGGTGGGTCTATTGCGACTTCGCGTCACAAGGTATTTTATGAGCGTGTCGGGTCAGTTTTGCCCCTAGTCACAGCTAATTTTATCAGTGACGTTATTAGAACATATACTAGTTGAAGAGGAAGGCGTTAGTAGGGGACAATAATTTAAATTCGACACACTTTTTGGTGTTCGAAGTGAACGGACGTGCTCGCGGAATAAAATTGAAAATTTGAGTGCACGCCCAAACGGCCAAACGAGGCTTTTGCAATCCCGCACAAAGATTGCAACGCATCATATATTGGAAAGCCCAAAAACGCCAAAAATAAAAACGATACTACTTGCTGACAAAGCAATTTGATTTAAGTGAAATAAAACCAAACCGAAAAATGAGGTAGTCAAAAAAATTGATCAATTCGTCAGCGCTGCCGTGCTGACATGCACCCAGCCAGGGACAATAAAAATAGAGCCACCATACCAGTTAGTGCTGAGAACGGCAACGCACTAACAATGAGTAAAAAGGGGCCGTCTCGAACTAACGAGGTAGGCCAACTAAATGCTGACGCCGCTAGGCCGCCGAGCACCTCAATGCTTAACAGCCGCTTAGCAACAGCTGCCAATTAATTCTCCGCGCTGATGTCTGCAAGCATTACTTCAGTTTCACCTTCCTAACCTTTAATGGACTCCGAAGACCCCAGCAGCAGCTCACACGCTGGTGCTAGCGTGAATAGAGACCCCATTGACGCCCTAGTGCATATAATAGATATCGTCAAACCCAATTCACTTGCCGCAGCCACGGCTCCAATGTTCCAAACACAGGCGAGAAATAAAAATGATAAGCGCAAAGTCTTAGACAACAGGTCCCCACCTGCCGCGCGGTGAAAACAGAACAAGACTGACACCAGTCCAGTTGGCACTCATTCTCCCAATAGATATGCACTCTTGGCCCCACCCGAAAACGACGAAGACATGAATACTGACGAATCTTAGGACGAGCAGATAAACCCAGTCCAAGAAAAGAACTTGTCTGGCTCAGCGACTCCTCAGGTTGGGGGCGGCAGCCAGCCCAACGCTGTCGCCCATGCCAGCACCAGCTCCTCCGTGCCCGAAAAAAGACCCAACAAAAATGCCCCCACTGAAGGAAAGAAACCACTCCCCATCGTCCTAAATCGCATTGACGACATCAACGACCTCTGGCTCATACTTTCCGAAGTAGTGGACCGGGATAGCGTGACCATAAAATTCAACCTAGGTAGGACTATGCGACTCCTAGCTAATTATGTGCCCATACAGGCCACCATACAGATACTAGAGGAACATAAAATTGAGTTCTACTCATACCAGCTGCATGAGGAGAAGCGCTACCGCGTAGTAATCAAAGACATCCACCACTCCACACTCAACCGAGAGCTCATCGACGACCTGCGGAGCCAGGGCCATACCGTTCTCCACGTACACAATCCGGCCAACAACAAGGAGTCTCTAACCATCAGGCAGCTGTGCAAGCAGGTGGTCAAGGTTGCGACTGCTCGAAGAAGCCAGGATGTGGTGCAAAACCATAGATGTCAGGAGTACGGGCACACGGCCACATACAGTAGAAAACAACACAAATGCGTTAAATGCGTGCTCAATCATCGCTCTGCTGATTGCACACGGCCAGACTCAGCTCCCAAAACATGCGCCCACTGCGGTGGTAACCACTCTGCCAACTATAAGGGCTGCGAATGGTTCACCGAATATACAAAGCGTGCCGTGGCCCCTTTTTTTTTTTTTTTTTTTTTGTTTGTTTATTGTATTGAATCAAAAATAGCATACATTTTTATTACAACACAGTTGGCTTAGGTGATATTACGCCAAGGGTTGGGTTGGGTCCTCAGGTTGGGTCCTCAGGCTTTATCGTGGACAAACGTCAAAGGCGGCTTTTTGAGTAAGGCTGCATCGTCACGTAGGTAGTCGGGGGACTCTGGGGCGTCTCCTATGTCGTGGTTGGAGGAGGTCCTTGAACGATCTTCTCTTGAGCCTCCTGACTACACACCTCCCAGCGAGGTATCTTGCTACCCGGCTGCAGTGTCGCAGCAAGCGTTCGCTGTACCGGTTGGCGAATGCTCCGACTTGGCTGTCTATGGTCTCCATGCTCTGTGCAAGGTAGAATTTCTGACGTATCAGTCAGCACCCGTAATTCGGCACAAGGCCAAGTTTTGGAGTGTCTGAAACCGTCTTCGATTTGTCCGAGATGCAATGCCCCAAACCTGAATACCGTATCTCCAAGTTGGTGCCACCACGACGGCACTGCTTAAGAAAGCCGTCGATGTGCGCCCGAAAACTAAGCCTCTTATCCAGTACAATTCCAAGATACTTGGCGCTTCTGCCAGGGTGGAGGGGGCTACCGTCTATCCAGACTGCTGGAGCCTTGCCACGCCTCAGTGTGTAGTTGACCGCCTGGCATTTGGAGGCATTGAGCTTGATGTTCCACCAGCCTGTCCAGCTCTCAAGCAAGTGAATGTATTCCTGAGCACCGTCAGTGGCTTCGTACTCGCAGTGGGCTGAGTAAAATATTGCCACGTCGTCGGCAAATGTAGCCATCAAGTATTTGCCTGGGGTGGCAAACTCGTGTAGTTCATCCGGAGTGGGGATGTCTGCCGTGTACAAGTTGTAGAGAAAGGGGCCCAGTACGCTGCCTTGGGGGACACCCGCCTTCATTTTGCGGGCAGGAGAGATTGCTGCTCTAACTTTGACTTCGAACTTTCGCCCCATTAGATAAGAGCGCAGAAGTAGAAAGAAGGGGGCGGGAAGACTCATCTTGATTTTCTGGAGCAATCCATCAATCCAGACTCGGTCAAAAGACAAAAGACTACAAAGACTCCATAGCAGTAGTCGTTGTGGTCGTAAGCCTTAAGAATATGGTTAATCACTCTGTGAACCTGTTCGACAGCGCCATGCCCTCCCCTGAATCCAAATTGGTGTTCAGGAAGGATGGCCATGTGATCCATAAGCTTTGAAAGGCGGGCGACAATCAGTCTTTCCCAGACCTTCGACAAGGAAGGCAGGAGACTGATCGGCCGATGTGACTCAGGGTCATATTCCGGCTTGCCCGACTTATGGATCATATGGATCCTCGCTAACTTCCACTGGGCAGGGAAGTGTTGCGTCCTTAATATGGCGTTGAAGATCAACGTTATAAAAAGGAGCGCGCGCATTGGTAGGGCCTTCAGAGTGGTGTGGCATATTCCATCATGGCCCGGTGCTTTAGCCCTGGGAAGGACTTTGACGACGTTGATCACCTCCTCCACGCGGATGGGGCCGATAGGTGGTGACATCTGTAGCGGTGTCTCCAACGCTCGGGTTGTTTCATCGAGCTCTTCTGAGGAGGCCAGATTGAAGGGAGTAAACCGTTCCTCCAGGTGGCTGGCGAAGGTATCAGCTTGCTCTTCGTCTGTAAGGCAGTATTTACCATTGTGGCGAAGAAGGGGAACGGTTCTCCAGGGTTGGCACTTCAGGTTTTTAGTTGCTCGCCAGAGCGAGTATCCTGAGTCATGGGTATAGTCCCTGCTCTCCAACCTTCTAGAGAAGGATGCGTCTTTGTGTCTGCGAAGGGCCTCCTTGAGTTGCCGCTCCGCTCTTCGCCACTCCGCCTTGTCCCACGGATGCTGTGTCGTCTGGAACCTGCGTCTGCTCCGCCTTTTGATCCTGAGCAGGTTGTCTATGTCTGCGGGCAGCCCGTCGCCAGCATTGTCCAGCCGCCTGGCAACTGGTGGGGAGGTAGCTTCGGCTGCTGCTGCGCAAATCTTTGCGTTCAGCAGCTCGATGGCGTCCTCTACATCCCGTCCAGTGCAGATTTCGGTGTTGAGATGTATACTTTCACTCATCTGTCTCTGGAAGACACCGAGATCAGTGCGTGCGTTGATCAGCCTCGGTATTGCGCTGACCACCCTGGCCCTGCTCTCCAGGGTAACTATCAGGGCCAGGTGATCGCTGGGGAGATCTCAATCGTCAGCGATTGAGAGGCACTGGTCAGGGATCCCCTGGTAGATGGCGAAGTCTATACAAGACGGAGTGCCTCGGCTGCCGTACTGGTATCTTGTGGGAGAACCTGTGGCCAGTACTTTCGCTTGACGGTGCGCTAGACTGCTAGCTAGTTGAAGGCCGCGCGCATTGCTGTTTTTTGCGCCCCACAGCCAGTGATGTGCATTCCAGTCGCCTCCCACCAGATATCTGCTTCCAGCCGAGTTGAGTATGACGTTGAAGTCGTCAGTCGACGTCTGCTCATTTGGTCTGCAATAGACTGCTCCAAAGTCCACGTTACCAGCATCAGTGGAGACTTTCACAGTCAAGTATTAGTACACACGGTTAGTAATAGTCAATTGCGGAAAGTGAACCAAGTTACTCCGAACGAGGACAGCGCAGCCACCGCTAGCTGAGCGATTTTGAGTCCAGTGTACAGGGTATGCCTCAAAGCCAAAGATTTTAGGGAAAGTTGGACCGTTGGTTCTAGTTTCTGACAGCAGAATTATTCCGATTACGTGTTTTTGTACTAGGGCCTCCAGCTCTAGTACTTTACCTGAAATGCCATTGGCATTCTAGATTAGCACCTTCAGTGGTGTGTTCATTTGGATAGTAACGCTGTTAGAAGGGTAAGGATTTGCTGTTGCATACCCAAAACCTGCTGTTGCATTTCTGTCATCCTCTCGATAGCTCGGCTCATGTCCTTGATGGCAGAGGAAAGTCCTTCCCCGTTTCCAGATATCTGATGTTGCTGTTGTTGCGCAGTCAGCCTCTCCTGTTGCTGTACCCTCAGCAATCTATGTAGCCTAGCTTGCGCTGGTCCTTCTCGCTGGCTAGAGCTGGGGACGTTGTTCTCTTTGCTGAATGCAGTTAGTCCTATTCTGGTGGCAGCGGCGTATGAAAGCCCTTCTACTTGTTCAGTGGGTGCTGTACGGGGGAAGACAACAGGTGTAGGCCCATGTACTTTATTGCTGCGGCTTCGGTTAGCTTGAGTCGGTGGGAGATTTTTCATTTTGGCGGGCTTTGGGGCTCCCGCACGCTTTGTATATTCCGTGAACCACTCGCAGCCCTTATAGTTGGCAGGGTGGTTACCACCGCAGTGAACGCATGTTGCCGGTACTGAGTCGGGCCGTGTGCAATCAGCAGAGCGATGATTGAGCCCGCATTTGACGCATTTGTGTTGTTTTTTACAGTATGTGGCCGTGTGCCCGTACTCCTGGCATCTATGGCATTGCACCACATCCTGGCTTCTTCTAGCAGTCTCAACCTTGACCACCTGCTTGCACAGCTTCCTGATAGTAAGAGCCTCCTTATTGTTGGTCGCCGGCTGCAAGTTGATGAAGTGGATGTTCATGGGCTCCTTGGTAGCTTTGCTGCTCGGATTGTGCACGTGGAGAACGGTGTGGCCCTGGGTCCGCAGGTCGTCGACGAGTTCTCGGTTGAGTGTGGAGTGGTGGAGGCCTTTTATAACTATGCGATAGGGCTTCTCTTCCTGCAGCTGGTATGAGTAGAACTCAATTTTGTGTTCATCCAGTATCTGTATGATGGCCCTGTATGTGGGCACATCATTGGCTAGAAGTCGCATAGTCCTACCTACTTCGGATAGTTGGAGCCACCCGTCGTTGATGTCGCTGACCCGATTTAGTACGATGGGGGGTGGCTTCTTTCCTCCAGTGGGGGCATTGTTGTTGGCCATTATTTCGGGCACGGAGGAGCTGCTACTGGTATGGGCTACAGCGTTGGGCTGGCTGTCGCCCAAGTTCTCTTCTTGCTCGGCCTCAGATTCGTTAGTATCCATGTCTTCAGCGTTTTTGGGTGGGGCCAAGAGTGCAAATCTATTGGAAGCATCAGTGCCATCTGGGCAGGTGTCAGTTTTGTTCAGTTTTCGCCGCGCAGCAGGTGGGGTCCTGCTGTCTGAGACTTTGCGCTTGTCGTTAGTTTTTTTTTGCCTGTGCTTGAATCATTCGAGCCGCAGCTGCGGCGCGCGAATTGGGTTTGACGATATCTATTATACGCACTAGGGCGTCAACGGGGTCTCTATTTGCACTAGCACCAGCATGTGGGCTGCTGCCGGGGTCTTCGGATTCCATTAAAGGGTAAGTAGGAGAAACTGAAGTACTTCTTCCAGACATCAGCGCGGAGAATTTGTTGGCAGCTGTTGCTAAGCGGCTGTTAAGCATTGAGGTGCTCGGCGGCGTAGCGGCGTCAGCATTTAGTTGGCCTACTGGAATTATTGCTCTATTGGCATTGCCGCTGGTCGGGTGCATGTCAGCAAGGCAACGCAGCCGACTTGCTCAATTTGTGACCACCTTATTTTGTGTTTGATTTGGTTTCGATCCACCTAAAAAAAATTGCTTTGTCAGCAATTAGTTTTGTTTTAATTTTTTTCGTTTTTTGTGAAATTATTGGTGCTTTGCACTCTTTGTGCAGAGTTGCAATAGCCGCTTTGACCGTTTGGGTGCGCACTGGAGTTTTGGTTATTAATTGTTTTCCGCGAGCACGTCCGTTCACCCTAAGCACCGAAAAGTGACTCGCCGTGGCCCCAAAGCCCGCGAAAATGAAAAATCTCCCACCGACTCAAGCGAACCGAAGCCGCAGCAATAAAGTTCATGGACCTACACCTGTTGACATCCCCTGTACAGCACCCACTGAACAAGTGGAAAGGCTTTATACGCCGCTGTCACCAGAAAAGGACTAGCTGCATTCAGAACAGAGAACAACACCCAGAGCTCTAGCCAGCGAGATGGACCAGCGGAAGCTAGGCTACATAGACTGCTGAGAGAACAGCAACAGAAGAGGCTGACTGCGCAACAACAGACATCTGGAAATGAGGAAGGGCTTTCCTCTGTCATCAAGGACGTGAGCCGATCTATTGAGGATGGCAGAAATACAACAGCAGGTTTTGGGTATGCAACAGCAAATCCTTACCCTTTTAACCTCGTTGCTACCTAAAAGAACACAACTGAATGCCAAGGGCATTTCAGGAAAAGTACTAGAGCTGGCGGCCCTAGTACAAAAACACGCCATCGGAATAATTCTGCTATCAGAAACTAGAACTAGAAAACTAGCTGACACCTTCGCCAGCCACCTAAAAGAACGGTTTTCAACATTGACTCGGCCACTCCAGAAGGGCTTGATGAGCCTACTCGAGCGTTGGAGACACAGATTCAGATGTCACCACCTATCGGTCCCACCCGCGTGGAGGAGGTAATCAACGCCATCAAAGTCCTGCTTAGGACTAAGGCTCCGCGCCACACCTCCCTGAAGGCGTTGCCAATGCGCGCGCTCCTTTTAATACCGTTGATTTTCAACGCCATATAAAGGACGCAACACTTCCCTGCCCAGTGGAAGTAATGACCCTAAGTCATATCGGCCTATCAGTCTCCTGCCTTCCTTGTCGAAGGTCTGGGAAAGACTGATTGTCGCCCGACTTGCACGGCTTATGTATCACATGGCCATCCTTCCTGATCACCAATTTGGGTTCAGGGGTGGGAAACCACGATACAGGAGACGTCCCAGAGTCTACCGACTACCCACGTGACGATGCAGCCTGATTCAAAAAGCCACTTTTGACGTTTGTCCACTTTAAAGCCCGAGGACTCAAACAGGCTTGGCGAAACATCACCTAAGCAACTGTGTTGTAATGAATATGTATGATATTTTTGCTCCAATACAATAAACAAAACTTACAAAGTAAGAGGTTCTAGTCGGGAGCTCCCGTCTAGGGGATACCCTGAACCCTCTTATTCCAACACCAAATGTAGCTCGCGCTCTTTTTCTTTAGTAGTAAAATAGATAAATTAAAAAAAGAAAGTTCTCTTGGCAGGGTTTGAACTCGCAACTGACAGCATTACTTGCTGCCGCCTCTTCGCAACAGCCATACCACCAAAAAAAAAATTAAAAATGGTTTCCTGAGCAGGAACTCGGAACTGGCCGCGTGCTTATAACTTGTGGCTTAAATTGATCGGCAATACAAGTTGGATTACTAACTTGATTTATGGCTATGCGGTGGTAGCGATGAGGTGGCGATAGGTACAAAATGAAAGATACTTGATATATATATACTTTTCTAGAAGCTACATGTCAAGTTTGGTGACTCTAGCTCATATTATTTACCGAAATTGCTCAGAAAACAGGATTTCGATATCGTTTTTTATCGATTACTTGGAAACGGGGCAAGTTATCGAATATCGGAAACAAACTCGATCTGCGCGGGCACTAGGAGGACCTACAGCTAAAATTTCAAGTCTCTAGCTCTTATAGGTTCTGATATCCTTGCGTTCATACATACGGACGGACGGACGGACGAACGGACGGACAGACAGACGGACAGAGCTAGATCGACTCGGCTATTGATGATGATCAAGAATATATATACTTTATGGTGTCGGAGATGCTTCCTTCTGCCTGTTACATACATTTGCATAAATATAGTATACCCTTTTTACCCATTTTTAATGGGTTCAGGGTTTAAATAGTAGCGCATAAACATAGCACAGAAAATAATACAATCGAAAATGTAATTTTAATGATATAACTCAATAAAGACGCGCATGAATGCGTGTGTGTTCATGGACATGTTTGCAGGGCATAACACATTTTCTTTCGTGTTTTTTAACCGATCTTGATGAAATTTTCAGTAGTAGATCTTATGGTACTTAAAATATTCGTGTATTCTCAAAATGACAATTGCATTTAACTTGTGGCTTAATTAGATATGCAATACAAGTTGGTTTACTAACATGATTTATAGCTTTGCGGTGGTAGCGGGGAGGTGGCGATAGGTATAAAATGAAAGATACTTGATATATATATACTATTCTAGAAGCTACATGTATAAAAAATAGCTCCCCCAATAGGACTCGAACCCATACAGACCGCATTACTCGCCATCACCTCTGGTCGAAAGAATTACCAACAACGAAAGAGAAAAAAAAAAGAAATAAAATAGCAGCACATTTACACAGCACGAAAAACAATACAATCGCAATTGCAATGCTGTTTATAGAATTCAACAAAAACGCGCATGAGTGTGTATGTACATGTATACAGAAATTCTTGCAATTTGCGCTAGCTACCGCTAACACGTGGCCAGCCAAAACACTTTTAATTTAATAACTTCTGTTTTTCTTAACCGATTTTGATGAAATTTTCAACAATAGATCTTATTATGCTATAAAATATTCCTGTATTCTCAAAAAGATAATTTAATGATAATTGTGTCTTAAATTGCTGGGTTCCAATTGGTTTATTTATTTGATTTATAGTTATTTTGTGTAGGACAGCAGTGGCAATAGCTATAAAATAAAAGATCCTTGATATATATATATATATATATATATATATATATATATATATATATATATATATATAGCTTATCTTATAGTATATATATATATATATATATATATATATATATATATATATATATATATACTATAAGATAAGCTACATGCAAAGTTTGGTGACCCTAGCTCTTATAACTTACGAGATTTGGTCAAAAAACAGAATTTTGGTATCGATTTATATCGATTGCTTGGAAACGAAGCATGTTGTCAATTATCGGAAACAAGCTCGTACTCCGCAGGTACCTCCTAGTGCCTACGTTCCAAATTTTAAGTCCTTAAATCTTATATTTGATATATTTGCGTTCATACATACGGGCGGACGGACAGACGGACATGGCTAGATCGACTTGGCAATTGTTGCTGACGAAGGATTTATATACTTTATGGGGTCGGAGATGCTTCCTTCTGTCTGTTACATACAATTGCACAAATATATTATACCATTTTTACCCATTTTTAATGGGTTGAGGGTATAAAAAGAATCTGTGTCACCGAAAATCTAGAATTGTCTTACCGTTAGTTTACGACGGAAGATTAAAAGGAAGAGGCCTGTTTTCGTCCGATGGGAACCAAAGATTGGGGTCCCAGTTTTATCCTCGTAAGACAAAAAGCAGAAATAGCTTCTAAGCAGATTTAATTCGATCCTTGCTATTTTTATAAAACGGAGACCAACTTCAAAGTCTATCGCACCCCTAGCCCCATTAACAATAGTAGAGATATGGAAATTGAATAAAGTCTGTAAGAGAATTCAAAACATAAAATGTGCCAACGTCGATATAACTCTCGTTAGAGGAGCAGGCAGGAGAAGACAGTTGACGACCACGGAAACAGCCGTCAGCATTAATTACGGGAAATCCGTTAAGCTGAATAAAAGGTTCAGTTCTACGACAGTCCCAAGCTCCACAGTGGGAAGTAGCCGTTCGCTGAAAAAGAGCATCTAACAATGGTTCCAAGCAATCTCAAAAGCGCTCCACGATCACCTTCCACTTATTAGATTAAAAATTTTTGCAGATTCTACTATAAAATCAATTTCCTGAAACAATATCTAAAGTGGGAGACGAAGTACCCCAACGACTTTATAGGTCTATTATACTTTTCAACTGGCAATCAAACCTGTGCGAGGACCAGCACCGACCTCGCTCCCCGCATTAAAGGTCCGATAAGGGTCAGATCTGCAGTGTTTTGTATTCCCTTAATTCGAAGTATTTCGGCCACTGTTAGCGGTGGTTCATAATGGAATATATAGAAGCGGCTCGCTAAATTCATATATGCATTAAGAAAATCTCTTAGGGGAGCTAAGGGAAGAAAATCCCAGATATACCGGAGTCAATGGTCTCAAGGCGGGCGACCAAGAACAGTATAAAAGGACAATATTAGACCTAGAGAACAGTAACATGGTAGCGAAGTTGCGAAGTGGAGACCGTCGCAGACCTATGAAGGCGACGGCGCAGTCAACACCACTTTCTGCAAAAGACTGAAGACTCCAACTAGCGATCAACAGCTGGTGTCTAGAACCGTTGCACATTGTGCCACGCATTTTCAATGCGTTCAGGGTATAATTAATATATTTTAGATAAATTTGCGTTACGATCATTTAATTTGAATTAACGGCCTTAATACGATTTAGCTCGCCATGATAACCTTTTCCTTAATTTATAAAAAAACATGTTCAAGTCAGGAGCTCCCGACTAGGGGATACCCTGAACCCTCTTCTTCCAACACCAAATGAAGCTCGCACTACGCGCTCGTTTGATTTAGTAGTAATAAAGATAATGAAAATAAAATATGGTTCGAACTCGCAACTAACCGCACCACTTACCGCTGCCTCTACTCAAAGGCCACACCAATAATTGAGCTTTAATGAGAAAAAAGGCAATTAAAATAGCAGCACAGAAAACAACGCAATTGCAATGCTGTTGATAGAATTCAAAGCAAACTAGCATGAATGTGTGTGCGTGTACATGTATACAGAAATTCTTGGAATTTGCGCAGCAGCTATGCTGCTAACACGAGCGGACATAATAGAATACAGAATATTTGGGTATTCTCAAAAATTCAATTGCATATAAATTGTGGCGTAAATTGATGGGCAATTCAAGTTGGATAATTAACTTGATTTATAGCTCTGAGGTGGTAGCGGAGAGGTAGCGATAGGTATAAAATGAAAAATACTTGATATATATTTACTTTTCTAGAAGCTACATGTCAAGTTTAGTGACTCTAGCTCATATTATTTACCGAAATTGCTCAAAAAACAGGATTTTAATATCGAGTTTTATCGATTACTTGGAAACGGGGCAAGCTATCGAGTATCGGAAACAAACCCGATCTGCGCGGGCACAAGGAGGACCTACAGCTTTCAAGTCTCTAGCTCTTATAGGTTCTGATACCCTTGCGTTCATACATACGGACGGACGGACGGACGGACGGACGAATGGACGAACGGACGATCGGACGGACAGACAGACGGACAGAGCTAGATCGACTCAGCTATTGATGCTGATCAATAATATATACTTTATGGGGTCGGAGATGATTCCTTCTGCCTGCTACATACTTCTGCATAAATACATTATACCCGGTTTACCCATTTTTAATGGGTTCAGGGTATTAATAAAAAGTTCCCTTGATGCCTCCTCTACTCAACAGCCACACCAGCCAACAAAAAAAAAAGTTTTCTCCATAGGGTTCGAACTCGCTACATACTGCACCTCTTGCCTCCGCCTCTTCTCAAGACGCACTGAGAAGAAAACCAATTAAAATAGCAGCACAGAAAACAATATAATCGCAATTGCAATGCTGTCGATAGAATTCAAAGCAGACGTACATGAATGTGTGTGTGTACATGCACACAGAAATTCTTGGAATTTGCGCTTGCTGCTCATAACACGTGCGCACATAACTTTTGTTTCTTAACCGACATTAATGAAATTTTCGACAATACATCTTATTATGCCATAGAATATTTATGTATTCTAAAAAAGTCAATTGCTTATAACTTGTGGCTTAAATTGATCGCCAATACAAGTGGTATTATTTATTTGATTTATGGCTATGCGGTGGTAGCGGGGAGGTGGCGATAGGTAAAAAATGAAATATACATGATATATACATATAAGCATAATACCGATCTTGATGAAAGTTCAACTGTAGATTCTCTTCATTATTCTTCTTAGCCAGGTTCAGGGTATAAAAAAAATATTTAAGGTCGGGCAATTAGTCTTGTACCCCTAACAGACCGCACAAATTTACAATGGGTACAGGGTATAAAAAAAATATTTTCCTCAGTAGGGTTCGAACTTTCAACGGACCGCACTACTTGCCGCCGCCTCTACTCCACATCCACACCAATAATTGAAATACCAAGTAAAATAGCAGCACAGAAAACAATACAATCGCAATTGCAATGCTGTTAATAGAATTCAAAGCAGACTCGCATGAATGTGTGTGTGTACATGTATACAGAAATTCTTGCAATCTGCGCTAGCTGCTGCTAACACGTGCGCAGCTAGTTAATGTTAATACACATAACTTTTGTTTGTTTCTTAACCGATCTTATTGAAATTTTCTAGAGTAGCGCTATGGAAAATTTGTGTATTCTCAAAAAGTCAATTGCATTGGTGGACAATACAAGTTGGGTTGTTAACTTGATTTATAGCTTTGTGGCGGTAGGGTTCGAATTCGTAACTGTTCACGCTACTTTCCGCCGCCTCTACTCAATAGCCACACCAATAATTAAGTCTTAATGAGAAAAAAACGAATTAAAATAGCAGCACAGAAAACAATACAATCGCAATTGCAATGCTGTTGATAGAATTCAAAGTAGACGCGCATGAAAGTGTGTGCGTACATGGACATGTTTGCAGGCCATAACACATTTTCTTTCGTGTTTCTTAACCGACCTTGATGAAATTTTCAGTAGTAGATCTTATTGTACTATAAAATATTCGTGTATTCTCAAAATGACAATTGCATTTAACTTGTGGCTTAATTAGATATGCAATACAAGTTGGTTTACTAACATGATTTATAGCTTTGCGGTGGTAGCGGGGAGGTGGCGATAGGTATAAAATGAAAGATACTTGATATATATATACTATTCTAGAAGCTACATGTATAAAAAATAGCTCCCCCAATAGGACTCGAACCCATACAGACCGCACTACTCGCCATCACCTCTGGTCGAAAGAATTACCAACAACGAAAGAGAAAAAAACGAAATAAAATAGCAGTACATTTACACAGTAAAAAAAAAACAAAAAACAACACAATTCCAATTGCAATGCTGTTTATAGAATTCAACAAAAACGCTCATGACTGTGTGTGTACATGTATACAGAAATTCTTGCATTTTGCGCTAGCTACCGCTAACACGTGGCCAGCCAAAACACTTTTAATTTAATAACTTCTGTGTTTCTTAACCGATTTTGATGAAATTTTCAACAATAGATCTTATTATGCTCTCTAGCTCTTATAGGTTCTGATATCCTTGCGTTCATACATACGGACGGACGGACGGACGGACGGACGAATGGACGAACGGACGATCGGACGGACAGACAGACGGACAGAGCTAGATCGACTCAGCTATTGATGCTGATCAAGAATATATACTTTATGGGGTCGGAGATGATTCCTTCTGCCTGCTACATACTTCTGCATAAATACATTATACCCGGTTTACCCATTTTTAATGGGTTCAGGGTATTAATAAAAAGTTCCCTTGATGCCTCCTCTACTCAACAGCCACACCAGCCAACAAAAAAAAGTTTTCTCCATAGGGTTCGAACTCGCTACATACTGCACCTCTTGCCTCCGCCTCTTCTCAAGACGCACTGAGAAGAAAACCAATTAAAATAGCAGCACAGAAAACAATATAATCGCAATTGCAATGCTGTCGATAGAATTCAAAGCAGACGTGCATGAATGTGTGTGTGTACATGCACACAGAAATTCTTGGAATTTGCGCTTGCTGCTCATAACACGTGCGCACATAACTTTTGTTTCTTAACCGACATTAATGAAATTTTCGACAATACATCTTATTATGCCATAGAATATTTATGTATTCTAAAAAAGTAAATTGCTTATAACTTGTGGCTTAAATTGATCGCCAATACAAGTGGTATTATTTATTTGATTTATGGCTATGCGGTGGTAGCGGGGAGGTGGCGATAGGTAAAAAATGAAATATACTTGATATATACATATAAGCATAATACCGATCTTGATGAAAGTTCAACTGTAGATTCTCTTCATTATTCTTCTTAGCCAGGTTCAGGGTATAAAAAAAATATTTAAGGTCGGGCAATTAGACTTGTACCCCTAACAGACCGCACAAATTTACAATGGGTACAGGGTATAAAAAAAATATTTTCCTCAGTAGGGTTCGAACTTTCAACGGACCGCACTACTTGCCGCCGCCTCTACTCCACATCCACACCAATAATTGAAATACCAAGTAAAATAGCAGCACAGAAAACAATACAATCGCAATTGCAATGCTGTTAATAGAATTCAAAGCAGACTCGCATGAATGTGTGTGTGTACATGTATACAGAAATTCTTGCAATCTGCGCTAGCTGCTGCTAACACGTGCGCAGCTAGTTAATGTTAATACACATAACTTTTGTTTGTTTCTTAACCAATCTTATTGAAATTTTCTAGAGTAGCGCTATGGAAAATTTGTGTATTCTCAAAAAGTCAATTGCATTGGTGGACAATACAAGTTGGGTTGTTAACTTGATTTATAGCTTTGTGGCGGTAGGGTTCGAATTCGTAACTGTTCACGCTACTTTCCGCCGCCTCTACTCAATAGCCACACCAATAATTAAGTCTTAATGAGAAAAAAACGAATTAAAATAGCAGCACAGAAAACAATACAATCGCAATTGCAATGCTGTTGATAGAATTCAAAGTAGACGCGCATGAAAGTGTGTGCGTACATGGACATGTTTGCAGGCCATAACACATTTTCTTTCGTGTTTCTTAACCGACCTTGATGAAATTTTCAGTAGTAGATCTTATTGTACTATAAAATATTCGTGTATTCTCAAAATGACAATTGCATTTAACTTGTGGCTTAATTAGATATGCAATACAAGTTGGTTTACTAACATGATTTATAGCTTTGCGGTGGTAGCGGGGAGGTGGCGATAGGTATAAAATGAAAGATACTTGATATATATATACTATTCTAGAAGCTACATGTATAAAAAATAGCTCCCCCAATAGGACTCGAACCCATACAGACCGCACTACTCGCCATCACCTCTGGTCGAAAGAATTACCAACAACGAAAGAGAAAAAAACGAAATAAAATAGCAGTACATTTACACAGTAAAAAAAAAAACAAAAAACAACACAATTCCAATTGCAATGCTGTTTATAGAATTCAACAAAAACGCTCATGACTGTGTGTGTACATGTATACAGAAATTCTTGCATTTTGCGCTAGCTACCGCTAACAGGTGGCCAGCCAAAACACTTTTAATTTAATAACTTCTGTGTTTCTTAACCGATTTTGATGAAATTTTCAACAATAGATCTTATTATGCTCTCTAGCTCTTATAGGTTCTGATATCCTTGCGTTCATACATACGGACGGACGGACGGACGGACGGACGAATGGACGAACGGACGAACGGACGATCGGACGGACAGACAGACGGACAGAGCTAGATCGACTCAGCTATTGATGCTGATCAAGAATATATACTTTATGGGGTCGGAGATGATTCCTTCTGCCTGCTACATACTTCTGCATAAATACATTATACCCGGTTTACCCATTTTTAATGGGTTCAGGGTATTAATAAAAAGTTCCCTTGATGCCTCCTCTACTCAACAGCCACACCAGCCAACAAAAAAAAAAGTTTTCTCCATAGGGTTCGAACTCGCTACATACTGCACCTCTTGCCTCCGCCTCTTCTCAAGACGCACTGAGAAGAAAACCAATTAAAATAGCAGCACAGAAAATAATATAATCGCAATTGCAATGCTGTCGATAGAATTCAAAGCAGACGTGCATGAATGTGTGTGTGTACATGCACACAGAAATTCTTGGAATTTGCGCTTGCTGCTCATAACACGTGCGCACATAACTTTTGTTTCTTAACCGACATTAATGAAATTTTCGACAATACATCTTATTATGCCATAGAATATTTATGTATTCTAAAAAAGTCAATTGCTTATAACTTGTGGCTTAAATTGATCGCCAATACAAGTGGTATTATTTATTTGATTTATGGCTATGCGGTGGTAGCGGGGAGGTGGCGATAGGTAAAAAATGAAATATACTTGATATATACATATAAGCATAATACCGATCTTGATGAAAGTTCAACTGTAGATTCTCTTCATTATTCTTCTTAGCCAGGTTCAGGGTATAAAAAAAAAATATAAAAGGCCGGGCAATTAGACTTGTACCCCTAACAGACCGCCCAAATTTACAATGGGAACAGGGTATAAAAAAAATATTTTCCTCAGTAGGGTTCGAACTTTCAACGGACCGCACTACTTGCCGTCGCCTCTACTCCACATCCACACCAATAATTGAAATACCAAGTAAAATAGCAGCACAGAAAACAATACAATCGCAATTGCAATGCTGTTAATAGAATTCAAAGCAGACTCGCATGAATGTGTGTGTGTACATGTATACAGAAATTCTTGTAATCTGCGCTAGCTGCTGCTAACACGTGCGCAGCTAGTTAATGTTAATACACATAACTTTTGTTTGTTTCTTAACCGATCTTATTGAAATTTTCTAAAGTAGCGCTATGGAAAATTTGTGTATTCTCAAAAAGTCAATTGCATTGGTGGACAATACAAGTTGGGTTGTTAACTTGATTTATAGCTTTGTGGCGGTAGGGTTCGAATTCGTAACTGTTCACGCTACTTTCCGCCGCCTCTACTCAATAGCCACACCAATAATTAAGTCTTAATGAGAAAAAAACGAATTAAAATAGCAGCTCAGAAAACAATACAATCGCAATTGCAATGCTGTTGGTAGAATTCAAAGTAGACGCGCATGAAAGTGTGTGCGTACATGGACATAACACATTTTCTTTCGTGTTTCTTAACCGACCTTGATGAAATTTTCAGTAGTAGATCTTATTGTACTATAAAATATTCGTGTATTCTCAAAATGACAATTGCATTTAACTTGTGGCTTAATTAGATATGCAATACAAGTTGGTTTACTAACATGATTTATAGCTTTGCGGTGGTAGCGGGGAGGTGGCGATAGGTATAAAATGAAAGATACTTGATATATATATACTATTCTAGAAGCTACATGTATAAAAAATAGCTCCCCCAATAGGACTCGAACCCATACAGACCGCACTACTCGCCATCACCTCTGGTCGAAAGAATTACCAACAACGAAAGAGAAAAAAACGAAATAAAATAGCAGCACATTTACACAGTAAAAAAAAAAACAAAAAACAACACAATTCCAATTGCAATGCTGTTTATAGAATTCAACAAAAACGCTCATGAGTGTGTGTGTACATGTTACAGAAATTCTTGCAATTTGCGCTAGCTACCGCTAACACGTGGCCAGCCAAAACACTTTTAATTTAATAACTTCTGTGTTTCTTAACCGATTTTGATGAAATTTTCAACAATAGATCTTATTATGCTATAAAATATTCCTGTATTCTCAAAAAGATAATTTAATGATAATTGTGTCTTAAATTGCTGGGTTCCAATTGGTTTATTTATTTGATTTATAGTTATTTTGTGTAGGACAGCAGTGGCAATAGCTATAAAATAAAAGATCCTTGATATATATATATATATATATATATATATATATATAGCTTATCTTATAGTATATATATATATATATATATATATATATATATATATATATATATATATATATATATATATACTATAAGATAAGCTACATGCAAAGTTTGGTGACCCTAGCTCTTATAACTTACGAGATTTGCTCAAAAAACAGAATTTTGGTATCGGTTTATATCAATTGCTTGGAAACGAAGCAAGTTATCAATTATCGGAAACAAGCTCGAACTCCGCAGGTATCTCCTAGTGCCTACGTTCCAAATTTTAAGTCTTTAGATCTTATATTTGATATATTTGCGTTCATACATACGGGCGGACGGACAGACGGACATGGCTAGATCGACTTGGCAATTGATGCTGACGAAGGATATATATACTTTATGGGGTCGGAGATGCTTCCTTCTGTCTGTTACATACAATTGCACAATTATATTATACCATTTTTACCCATTTTGAATGGGTTGAGGGTATACAAATAATCTGTCACCGAAAATCCAGAATTGTCTTACCGTTAGTTAAGGACGGAAGATTAAAAGGAAGAGGTCTGTTCTCGTCCGATGGGAACCAAAGATTGGGGTCCCAGTTTCATCCTCGTAAGACAAAAAGCAGAAACAGATTTAATTCGAACCTTGCTATTTTTATACTACGGAGACCAACTTCAACGTCTATCGCACCCCTAGTCCCATTAACAATAGTAGAGATATGGAAATTGAATAAAGTCTGAAAGAGAATTCAAAACATAAAATGTGCCAACGTCGATATAACTCTCGTTAGAGGAGCAGGCAGGAGAAGACAGTTGACGACCACGGAAACAGCCGTCAGCATTAATTACGGGACCGCAGACGCCGTGGCCTACAAGAATGAATTGAAATCCGTTAAGCTGAATAAAAGGTTCAGTTCTACGACAGTCCCAAGCTCCACAGTGGGAAGTAGCCGTTCGCTGAAAAAGAGCATCTAACAATGGTTCCAAGCAATCTCAAAAGCGCTACACGATCACCTTCCACTTATTAGATGAAAAATTTTTGCAGATTCTACTATAAAATCAATTTCCTGAAACAATATCTAAAGTGGGAGACGAAGTACCCCAACGACTATATAGGTCCATTATACAGCATTTCATGTCTACATACTTTTCAACTGCCAATCAAACCTGTGCGAGGACCAGCACCGACCTCGCTCCCCGCAATAAAGGTCCGAGAAGGGTCAGATCTGCAGGGTTTTGTATTTCCTTAATTCGAAGTGTTTCGGCCACTGTTAGCGGTGGTTCATAATGGAATATATAGAAGCGGCTCGCTACATTCATATATGCATTAAGAAAATCTCTTAGGTGAGCTGTTTTTCAGCTAAGCCACGCGAAGTTTGCAAAACAAACAGAAGAAAAATCCCAGATATACCGGAGTCAATGGTCTCAAGGCGGGCGACCAGAACCGTATAAAAGGACAATATTAGACCTAGAGAACAGTAACATGGTAGCGAAGTTGCGAAGTGGAGACCATCGCAGACCTATGAAGACGACGGCGCAGTCTACACCACTTTCTGCAAAAGACTCCAGACCCCAAGACTGCAGCGCTCAACAGCTGGTGTCTAGAACCGTTGCACATTGTGCCGCGCATTTTCAATGCGTTCAGGGTATAATTAATATATTTTAGAAAAATTTGCGTTACGATCATTTAATTTGAATTAACGGCCTTAATACGATTTAGCTCTCAATAACAACCTTTTCTTTAAATTATAAAAAAACATTTTCTAGTCGGGAGCTCCCGACTAGGAGATACCCTGAACCCTCTTCTTCCAACAACAAATGAAGCTCGCTCTACGCGCTCGTTTGATTTAGTAGTAATAAAGAAAAATGAAAATAAAAAAAATAATGGTTCGAACTCGCAATTAACCGCACCACTTACTGCTGCCTCTACTCAAAGGCCACACAAATAATTGAGCTTTAAGAAAAAAACCAATTAAAATAGCAGCACAGAAAACAACGCAATCGCAACTGCAATGCTGTTCATAGAATTCAAAGCAAACTCGCATGAATGTGTGTGTGGTTACATGTATACAGAAATTCTTGGAATGTGCGCAGCAGCTATGCTGCTAACACGTGCGCACATATCTTTTGTGTTTCTTAACCGATCTTAATTAAATTTTCGTCAGTAAATCTTATTGTAGAATAGAATACAGAATATTTGGGTATTCTCAAGAATTCAATTGCATATAAATTGTGGCTTAAATTGATGGGCAATACAAGTTGGATAATTAACTTGATTTATAGCTCTGAGGTGGTAGCGGAGTGGTGGCGATAGGTATAAAATGAAAATTACTTGATATATATATACTTTTTTTTTTTTTTTTTTTTGAATCGATCAGTGCCTTCTGATCTCTACCAAGCGAATAATTAATATTTGTTTATAGTTACTATAATGTAACTTATGTTATATTGACAGTGATGTTATTTACAATGATGTTATTTATATGCTAAAATAATACGCCTCGTGGG
This sequence comes from Drosophila borealis, assembly GCA_035045885.1. Lineage (NCBI taxonomy): Eukaryota > Metazoa > Arthropoda > Insecta > Diptera > Drosophilidae > Drosophila > Drosophila borealis. The sequence goes on from JAWNOR010000313.1 coordinate 1,065,345, forward strand.
TAGGTCGTCGGGGTGTAGCCTTCGGAGGCGCCTCTCGCTGATGGAATCAGCCAGGGCCCTGGCGGCAGCGTTCGGGTGCTGCAGCAGCTTGTTGGCGTATCGGCTGTTGAAAAAGTTCAGTTGGTCTCCGACCTTTCAAAGGCGGAGGTCACGTTCGATGGAGTCGGTTGTCACCATGGCAGGCCAGCACTTTGCGTGCTGCCTTGGCTTGGACAACTCTTAAGCGATGCAGCTGGTGTGCTGACGCCGTGCCCCAGACTTGGATGGCGTATGTCCAGATGGGCGTTACCATCATTTTAATAAGCAGCACCTTTGTGGAAATGTGGAGCTTGCTTTGCGGTTTCAAGAGCCAGTCGAGTTTTTGGAGCCTTCTTATGCATTTTGCTTTTGTTGCTGTGAAGTGAGATCCCTATATGAGCCTTCGGTCCAAGTGGACGCCCAAGTAGCAAAATGAGCTGGTGTGCTCAATGGTTCTTCCATTGAACCGAAGCCCCTGAGCCCCTGTAAAAAACAACACAAATGCGTCAAATGCGGGCTCAATCATCGCTCTGCTGATTGCACACGGCCCGACTCAGTACCGGCAACATGCGTTCACTGCGGTGGTAACCACCCTGCCAACTATAAGGGCTGCGAGTGGTTCACGGAATATACAAAGCGTACGGGAACCCCAAAGACCGCGAAAATGAAAAATCTCCCACCGACTCAAGCGAACCGAAGCCGCAGCAATAAAGTTCATGGACCTACACCTGTTGACATCCCCTGTACAGCACCCACTGAACAAGTGGAAAGGCTTTCATACGCCGCTGTCACCAGAAAAGGACTAGCTGCATTCAGAACAGAGAACAACACCCAGAGCTCTAGCCAGCGAGATGGACCAGCGGAAGCTAGGCTACATAGACTGCTCAGAGAACAGCAACAGAAGAGGCTGACTGCGCAACAACAGACATCTGGAAATGAGGAAGGACTTTCCTCTGTCATCAAGGACGTGAGCCGATCTATTGAGGATGGCAGAAATACAACAGCAGGTTTTGGGTATGCAACAGCAAATCCTTACCCTTTTAACCTCGTTGCTACCTAAAAGAACACACTACTGAATGCCAAGGGCATTTCAGGAAAAGTACTAGAGCTGGCGGCCCTAGTACAAAAACACGCCATCGGAATAATTCTGCTATCAGAAACTAGAACTAGAAAACTAGCTGACACCTTCGCCAGCCACCTAAAAGAACGGTTTTCAACATTGACTCGGCCACTCCAGAAGGGATTGATGAGCCTACTCGAGCGTTGGAGACACAGATTCAGATGTCACCACCTATCGGTCCCATCCGCGTGGAGGAGGTAATCAACGCCATCAAAGTCCTGCTTAGGACTAAGGCTCCGGGCCACACCTCCCTGAAGGCGTTGCCAATGCGCGCGCTCCTTTTAATACCGTTGATTTTCAACGCCATATAAAGGACGCAACACTTCCCTGCCCAGTGGAAGTAATGACCCTAAGTCATATCGGCCTATCAGTCTCCTGCCTTCCTTGTTGAAGGTCTGGGAAAGACTGATTGTCGCCCGACTTGCACGGCTTATGTATCACATGGCCATCCTTCCTGATCACCAATTTGGGTTCAGGGGTGGGAAACCACGATACAGGAGACGTCCCAGAGTCTACCGACTACCCACGTGACGATGCAGCCTGATTCAAAAAGCCACTTTTGACGTTTGTCCACTTTAAAGCCCGAGGACTCAAACAGGCTTGGCGAAACATCACCTAAGCAACTGTGTTGTAATGAATATGTATGATATTTTTGCTCCAATACAATAAACAAAACTTACAAAGTAAGAGGTTCTAGTCGGGAGCTCCCGTCTAGGGGATACCCTGAACCCTCTTATTCCAACACCAAATGTAGCTCGCGCTCTTTTTCTTTAGTAGTAAAATAGATAAATTAAAAAAAGAAAGTTCCCTTGGCAGGGTTTGAACTCGCAACTGACAGCATTACTTGCTGCCGCCTCTTCGCAACAGCCATACCACCAAAAAAAAAATTAAAAATGGTTTCCTGAGCAGGAACTCGGAACTGGCCGCGTGCTTATAACTTGTGGCTTAAATTGATCGGCAATACAAGTTGGATTACTAACTTGATTTATGGCTATGCGGTGGTAGCGATGAGGTGGCGATAGGTACAAAATGAAAGATACTTGATATATATATACTTTTCTAGAAGCTACATGTCAAGTTTGGTGACTCTAGCTCATATTATTTACCGAAATTGCTCAGAAAACAGGATTTCGATATCGTTTTTATCGATTACTTGGAAGCGGGGCAAGTTATCGAATATCGGAAACAAACTCGATCTGCGCGGGCACTAGGAGGACCTACAGCTAAAATTTCAAGTCTCTAGCTCTTATAGGTTCTGATATCCTTGCGTTCATACATACGGACGGACGGACGGACGAACGGACGGACAGAGCTAGATCGACTCGGCTATTGATGATTATCAAGAATATATATACTTTATGGTGTCGGAGATGCTTCCTTCTGCCTATTACATACATTTGCATATATATAGTATACCCTTTTTACCCATTTTTAATGGGTTCAGGGTTTAAATAGTAGCGCATAAACATAGCACAGAAAATAATACAATCGAAAATGTAATTTTAATGATATAACTCAATAAAGACGCGCATGAATGCGTGTGTGTTCATGGACATGTTTGCAGGCCATAACACATTTTCTTTCGTGTTTCTTAACCGATCTTGATGAAATTTTCAGTAGTAGATCTTATTGTACTATAAAATATTCGTGTATTCTCAAAATGACAATTGCATTTAACTTGTGGCTTAATTAGATATGCAATACAAGTTGGTTTACTAACATGATTTATAGCTTTGCGGTGGTAGCGGGGAGGTGGCGATAGGTATAAAATGAAAGACACTTGATATATATATATACTATTCTAGAAGCTACATGTATAAAAAATAGCTCCCCCAATAGGACTCGAACCCATACAGACCGCACTACTCGCCATCACCTCTGGTCGAAAGACTTACCAACAACGAAAGAGAAAAAAACGAAATAAAATAGCAGCACATTTACACAGCACGAAAAACAATACAATCGTAATTCCAATGCTGTTTATAGAATTCAACAAAAACGCGCATGAGTGTGTATGTACATGTATACAGAAATTCTTGTAATTTGCGCTAGCTACCGCTAACACGTGGCCAGCCAAAACACTTTTAATTTAATAACTTCTCTTTTTCTTAACCGATTTTGATGAAATTTTCAACAATAGTCTTATTATGCTATAAAATATTCCTGTATTCTCAAAAAGATAATTTAATGATAATTGTGTCTTAAATTGCTGGGTTCCAATTGGTTTATTTATTTGATTTATAGTTATTTTGTGTAGGACAGCAGTGGCAATAGCTATAAAATAAAAGATCCTTGATATATATATATATATAAGCTACATGCAAAGTTTGGTGACCCTAGCTCTTATAACTTACGAGATTTGGTCAAAAAACAGAATTTTGGTATCGATTTATATCGATTGCTTGGAAACGAAGCATGTTGTCAATTATCGGAAACAAGCTCGTACTCCGCAGGTACCTCCTAGTGCCTACGTTCCAAATTTTAAGTCCTTAAATCTTATATTTGATATATTTGCGTTCATACATACGGGCGGACGGACAGACGGACATGGCTAGATCGACTTGGCAATTGTTGCTGACGAAGGATTTATATACTTTATGGGGTCGGAGATGCTTCCTTCTGTCTGTTACATACAATTGCACAAATATATTATACCATTTTTACCCATTTTTAATGGGTTGAGGGTATAAAAAGAATCTGTGTCACCGTAAATCTAGAATTGTCTTACCGTTAGTTAACGACGGAAGATTAAAAGGAAGAGGCCTGTTTTCGTCCGATGGGAACCAAAGATTGGGGTCCCAGTTTTATCCTCGTAAGACAAAAAGCAGAAATAGCTTCTAAGCAGATTTAATTTGATCCTTGCTATTTTTATAAAACGGAGACCAACTTCAAAGTCTATCGCACCCCTAGCCCCATTAACAATAGTAGAGATATGGAAATTGAATAAAGTCTGTAAGAGAATTCAAAACATAAAATGTGCCAACGTCGATATAACTCTCGTTAGAGGAGCAGGCAGGAGAAGACAGTTGACGACCACGGAAACAGCCGTCAGCATTAATTACGGGAAATCCGCTAAGCTGAATAAAAGGTTCAGTTCTACGACAGTCCCAAGCTCCACAGTGGGAAGTAGCCGTTCGCTGAAAAAGAGCATCTAACAATGGTTCCAAGCAATCTCAAAAGCGCTCCACGATCACCTTCCACTTATTAGATTAAAAATATTTGCAGATTCTACTTTAAAATCAATTTCCTGAAACAATATCTAAAGTGGGAGACGAAGTACCCCAACGACTTTATAGGTCTATTATACTTTTCAACTGGCAGTCAAACCTGTGCGAGGACCAGCACCGACCTCGCTCCCCGCATTAAAGGTCCGATAAGGGTCAGATCTGCAGTGTTTTGTATTCCCTTAATTCGAAGTATTTCGGCCACTGCTAGCGGTGGTTCATAATGGAATATATAGAAGCGGCTCGCTAAATTCATATATGCATTAAGAAAATCTCTTAGGTGAGCTGTTTTTCAGCTAAGCCACGCGAAGTTTGCAAAACAAACAGAAGAAAAATCCCAGATATACCGGAGTCAATGGTCTCAAGGCGGGCGACCAAGAACAGTATAAAAGGACAATATTAGACCTAGAGAACAGTAACATGGTAGCGAAGTTGTGAAGTGGAGACCGTCGCAGACCTATGAAGGCGACGGCGCAGTCAACACCACTTTCTGCAAAAGACTGAAGACTCCAACTAGCGATCAACAGCTGGTGTCTAGAACCGTTGCACATTGTGCCACGCATTTTCAATGCGTTCAGGGTATAATTAATATATTTTAGATAAATTTGCGTTACGATCATTTAATTTGAATTAACGGCCTTAATACGATTTAGCTCGCCATGATAACCTTTTCCTTAATTTATAAAAAAACATGTTCAAGTCAGGAGCTCCCGACTAGGGGATACCCTGAACCCTCTTCTTCCAACACCAAATGAAGCTCGCACTACGCGCTCGTTTGATTTAGTAGTAATAAAGATAATGAAAATAAAATATGGTTCGAACTCGCAACTAACCGCACCACTTACCGCTGCCTCTACTCAAAGGCCACACCAATAATTGAGCTTTAATGAGAAAAAAGGCAATTAAAATAGCAGCACAGAAAACAACGCAATTGCAATACTGTTGATAGAATTCAAAGCAAACTAGCATGAATGTGTGTGCGTGTACATGTATACAGAAATTCTTGGAATTTGCGCAGCAGCTATGCTGCTAACACGAGCGGACATAACTTTTGTGTTTCTTAACCGATCTAAATGAAATTTTCGTCAGTAAATCTTATTGTAGAATAGAATACAGAATATTTGGGTATTCTCAAAAATTCAATTGCATATAAATTGTGGCGTAAATTGATGGGCAATTCAAGTTGGATAATTAACTTGATTTATAGCTCTGAGGTGGTAGCGGAGAGGTAGCGATAGGTATAAAATAAAAAATACTTGATATATATTTACTTTTCTAGAAGCTACATGTCAAGTTTAGTGACTCTAGCTCATATTATTTACCGAAATTGCTCAAAAAACAGGATTTTAATATCGAGTTTTATCGATTACTTGGAAACGGGGCAAGCTATCGAGTATCGGAAACAAACCCGATCTGCGCGGGCACTAGGAGGACCTTCAGCTCAAATTTCAAGTCTCTAGCTCTTATAGGTTCTGATATCCTTGCGTTCATACATACGGACGGACGGACGGACGGACGGACGGACGGACGGACGAATGGACGAACGGACGATCGGACGGACAGACAGACGGACAGAGCTAGATCGACTCAGCTATTGATGCTGATCAAGAATATATACTTTATGGGGTCGGAGATGATTCCTTCTGCCTGCCACATACTTCTGCATAAATACATTATACCCGGTTTACCCATTTTTAATGGGTTCAGGGTATTAATAAAAAAGTTCCCTTGATGCCTCCTCTACTCAACAGCCACACCAGCCAACAAAAAAAAAAGTTTTCTCCATAGGGTTCGAACTCGCTACATACTGCACCACTTGCCTCCGCCTCTTCTCAAGACGCACTGAGAAGAAAACCAATTAAAATAGCAGCACAGAAAACAATATAATCGCAATTGCAATGCTGTCGATAGAATTCAAAGCAGACGTGCATGAATGTGTGTGTGTACATGCACACAGAAATTCTTGGAATTTGCGCTTGCTGCTCATAACACGTGCGCACATAACTTTTGTTTCTTAACCGACATTAATGAAATTTTCGACAATACATCTTATTATGCCATAGAATATTTATGTATTCTAAAAAAGTAAATTGCTTATAACTTGTGGCTTAAATTGATCGCCAATACAAGTGGGATTATATATTTGATTTATGGCTATGCGGTGGTAGCGGGGAGGTGGCGATAGGTAAAAAATGAAATATACTTGATATATACATATAAGCATAATACCGATCTTGATGAAAGTTCAACTGTAGATTCTCTTCATTATTCTTCTTAGCCAGGTTCAGGGTATAAAAAAAAAAATATAAAAGGCCGGGCAATTAGACTTGTACCCCTAACAGACCGCACAAATTTACAATGGGAACAGGGTATAAAAAAAATATTTTCCTCAGTAGGGTTCGAACTTTCAACGGACCGCACTACTTGCCGTCGCCTCTACTCCACATCCACACCAATAATTGAAATACCAAGTAAAATAGCAGCACAGAAAACAATACAATCGCAATTGCAATGCTGTTAATAGAATTCAAAGCAGACTCGCATGAATGTGTGTGTGTACATGTATACAGAAATTCTTGCAATCTGCGCTAGCTGCTGCTAACACGTGCGCAGCTAGTTAATGTTAACACACATAACTTTTGTTTGTTTCTTAACCGATCTTATTGAAATTTTCTAGAGTAGCGCTATGGAAAATTTGTGTATTCTCAAAAAGTCAATTGCATTGGTGGACAATACAAGTTGGGTTGTTAACTTGATTTATAGCTTTGTGGCGGTAGGGTTTGGAATTCGTAACTGTTCACGCTACTTTCCGCCGCCTCTACTCAATAGCCACACCAATAATTAAGTCTTAATGAGAAAAAACGAATTAAAATAGCAGCACAGAAAACAATACAATCGCAATTGCAATGCTGTTGATAGAATTCAAAGTAGACGCGCATGAAAGTGTGTGCGTACATGGACATGTTTGCAGGCCATAACACATTTTCTTTCGTGTTTCTTAACCGACCTTGATGAAATTTTCAGTAGTAGATCTTTTTGTACTATAAAATATTCGTGTATTCTCAAAATGACAATTGCATTTAACTTGTGGCTTAATTAGATATGCAATACAAGTTGGTTTACTAACATGATTTATAGCTTTGCGATGGTAGCGGGGAGGTGGCGATAGGTATAAAATGAAAGATACTTGATATATATATACTATTCTAGAAGCTACATGTATAAAAAATAGCTCCCCCAATAGGACTCGAACCCATACAGACCGCATTACTCGCCATCACCTCTGGTCGAAAGAATTACCAACAACGAAAGAGAAAAAAACGAAATAAAATAGCAGCACATTTACACAGTAAAAAAAAAACAAAAAACAACACAATTCCAATTGCAATGCTGTTTATAGAATTCAACAAAAACGCTCATGAGTGTGTGTGTACATGTTACAGAAATTCTTGCAATTTGCGCTAGCTACCGCTAACACGTGGCCAGCCAAAACACTTTTAATTTAATAACTTCTGTGTTTCTTAACCGATTTTGATGAAATTTTCAACAATAGATCTTATTATGCTCTCTAGCTCTTATAGGTTCTGATATCCTTGCGTTCATACATACGGACGGACGGACGGACGGACGGACGAATGGACGAACGGACGATCGGACGGACAGACAGACGGACAGAGCTAGATCGACTCAGCTATTGATGCTGATCAAGAATATATACTTTATGGGGTCGGAGATGATTCCTTCTGCCTGCTACATACTTCTGCATAAATACATTATACCCGGTTTACCCATTTTTAATGGGTTCAGGGTATTAATAAAAAGTTCCCTTGATGCCTCCTCTACTCAACAGCCACACCAGCCAACAAAAAAAAAAGTTTTCTCCATAGGGTTCGAACTCGCTACATACTGCACCACTTGCCTCCGCCTCTTCTCAAGACGCACTGAGAAGAAAACCAATTAAAATAGCAGCACAGAAAACAATATAATCGCAATTGCAATGCTGTCGATAGAATTCAAAGCAGACGTGCATGAATGTGTGTGTGTACATGCACACAGAAATTCTTGGAATTTGCGCTTGCTGCTCATAACACGTGCGCACATAACTTTTGTTTCTTAACCGACATTAATGAAATTTTCGACAATACATCTTATTATGCCATAGAATATTTATGTATTCTAAAAAAGTCAATTGCTTATAACTTGTAGCTTAAATTGATCGCCAATACAAGTGGGATTATATATTTGATTTATGGCTATGCGGTGGTAGCGGGGAGGTGGCGATAGGTAAAAAATGAAATATACTTGATATATACATATAAGCATAATACCGATCTTGATGAAAGTTCAACTGTAGATTCTCTTCATTATTCTTCTTAGCCAGGTTCAGGGTATAAAAAAAAAAATATAAAAGGTCGGGCAATTAGACTTGTACCCCTAACAGACCGCACAAATTTACAATGGGAACAGGGTATAAAAAAAATATTTTCCTCAGTAGGGTTCGAACTTTCAACGGACCGCACTACTTGCCGCCGCCTCTACTCCACATCCACACCAATAATTGAAATACCAAGTAAAATAGCAGCACAGAAAACAATACAATCGCAATTGCAATGCTGTTAATAGAATTCAAAGCAGACTCGCATGAATGTGTGTGTGTACATGTATAAAGAAATTCTTGCAATCTGCGCTAGCTGCTGCTAACACGTGCGCAGCTAGTTAATGTTAATACACATAACTTTTGTTTGTTTCTTAACCGATCTTATTGAAATTTTCTAGAGTAGCGCTATGGAAAATTTGTGTATTCTCAAAAAGTCAATTGCATTGGTGGACAATACAAGTTGGGTTGTTAACTTGATTTATAGCTTTGTGGCGGTAGGGTTTGGAATTCGTAACTGTTCACGCTACTTTCCGCCGCCTCTACTCAATAGCCACACCAATAATTAAGTCTTAATGAGAAAAAACGAATTAAAATAGCAGCACAGAAAACAATACAATCGCAATTGCAATGCTGTTGATAGAATTCAAAGTAGACGCGCATGAAAGTGTGTGCGTACATGGACATGTTTGCAGGCCATAACACATTTTCTTTCGTGTTTCTTAACCGACCTTGATGAAATTTTCAGTAGTAGATCTTATTGTACTATAAAATATTCGTGTATTCTCAAAATGACAATTGCATTTAACTTGTGGCTTAATTAGATATGCAATACAAGTTGGTTTACTAACATGATTTATAGCTTTGCGGTGGTAGCGGGGAGGTGGCGATAGGTATAAAATGAAAGATACTTGATATACATATATATACTATTCTAGAAGCTACATGTATAAAAAATAGCTCCCCCAATAGGACTCGAACCCATACAGACCGCACTACTCGCCATCACCTCTGGTCGAAAGAATTACCAACAACGAAAGAGAAAAAAACGAAATAAAATAGCAGCACATTTACACAGTAAAAAAAAAAACAAAAAACAACACAATTCCAATTGCAATGCTGTTTATAGAATTCAACAAAAACGCTCATGAGTGTGTGTGTACATGTTACAGAAATTCTTGCAATTTGCGCTAGCTACCGCTAACACGTGGCCAGCCAAAACACTTTTAATTTAATAACTTCTGTGTTTCTTAACCGATTTTGATGAAATTTTCAACAATAGATCTTATTATGCTATAAAATATTCCTGTATTCTCAAAAAGACAATTGAATGAAAATTGTGTCTTAAATTGCTGGGTTCCAATTGGTTTATTTATTTGATTTATGGTTATTTTGTGTAGGACAGCAGTGGCAATAGCTATAAAATAAAATATCCTTGATATATATATATGTAAATATGTACCCCAACGACTATATAGGTCCATTATACAGCATTTCATGTCTACATACTTTTCAACTGCCAATCAAACCTGTGCGAGGACCAGCACCGACCTCGCTCCCCGCAATAAAGGCCCGAGAAGGGTCAGATCTGCAGGGTTTTGTATTTCCTTAATTCGAAGTGTTTCGGCCACTGTTAGCGGTGGTTCATAATGGAATATATAGAAGCGGCTCGCTAAATTCATATATGCATTAAGAAAATCTCTTAGGTGAGCTGTTTTTCAGCTAAGCCACGCGAAGTTTGCAAAACAAACAGAAGAAAAATCCCAGATATACCGGAGTCAATGGTCTCAAGGCGGGCGACCAGAACCGTATAAAAGGACAATATTAGAGCTAGAGAACAGTAACATGGTAGCGAAGTTGCGAAGTGGAGACCATCGCAGACCTATGAAGACGACGGCGCAGTCTACACCACTTTCTGCAAAAGACTCCAGACCCCAAGACTGCAGCGCTCAACAGCTGGTGTCTAGAACCGTTGCACATTGTGCCGCGCATTTTCAATGCGTTCAGGGTATAATTAATATATTTTAGATAAATTTGCGTTACGATCATTTAATTTGAATTAACGGCCTTAATACTATTTAGCTCTCAATAACAACCTTTTCTTTAAATTATAAAAAAACATGTTCTAGTCGGGAGCTCCCGACTAGGAGATACCCTGAACCCTCTTCTTCCAACACCAAATGAAGCTCGTTCTACGCGCTCGTTTGATTTAGTAGTAATAAAGAAAAATGAAAATAAAAAAAATAATGGTTCGAACTCGCAATTAACCGCACCACTTACTGCTGCCTCTACTCAAAGGCCACACAAATAATTGAGCTTTAAGAAAAAAACCAATTAAAATAGCAGCACAGAAAACCACGCAATCGCAACTGCAATGCTGTTCATAGAATTCAAAGCAAACTCGCATGAATGTGTGTGTGGTTACATGTATACAGAAATTCTTGGAATTTGCGCAGCAGCTATGCTGCTAACACGTGCGCACATATCTTTTGTGTTTCTTAACCGATCTTAATTAAATTTTCGTCAGTAAATCTTATTGTAGAATAGAATACAGAATATTTGGGTATTCTCAAAAATTCAATTGCATATAAATTGTGGCTTAAATTGATGGGCAATACAAGTTGGATAATTAACTTGATTTATAGCTCTGAGGTGGTAGCGGAGTGGTGGCGATAGGTATAAAATGAAAATTACTTGATATATATATACTTTTTTTTTTTTTTTTTTTGAATCGATCAGTGCCTTCTGATCTCTACCAAGCGAATAATTAATATTTGTTTATAGTTACTATAATGTAACTTATGTTATATTGACAGTGATGTTATTTACAATGATGTTATTTATATGCTTAAATAATACGCCTCGTGGGTAGGTCGTCGGGGTGTAGCCTTCGGAGGCGCCTCTCGCTGATGGAATCAGCCAGGGCCCTGGCGGCCGCGTTCGGGTGCTGCAGCAGCTTGTTGGCGTATCGGCTGTTGAAAAAGTTCAGTTGGTCTCCGACCTTTCAAAGGCGGAGGTCACGTTCGATGGCGTCGGTTGTCACCATGGCAGGCCAGCAACCTTGCGTGCTGCCTTGGCTTGGACAACTCTTAAGCGATGCAGCTGGTGTGCTGACGCCGTGCCCCAGACTTGGATGGCGTACATCCAGATGGGCGTTACCATCATTTTAATAAGCAGCACCTTTGTGGAAATGTGGAGCTTGCTTTGCGGTTTCAAGAGCCAGTCGAGTTTTTGGAGCCTTCTTATGCATTTTGCTTTTGTTGCTGTGAAGTGAGATCCCTATATGAGCCTTCGGTCCAAGTGGACGCCCAAGTAGCAAAATGAGCTGGTGTGCTCAATGGTTCTTCCATTGAACCGAAGCCCCTGAGCACTGTCTGGGCGCAGCGTGAATGTGACGCAGGCGGACTTGGCACAGTTTATGGCGATGTTCCAATTAGCTGTCCAATTTCGATCTGCAGCAGCCAGTCTTGCACTGCATTTGTTGCGGTTTGCAGGTGGTCGTGCGAAGCTAGAAAGGCGGTATCATCCGCGTACGTTGCCACCAGCATTCTCGCGGGGCTGAAGGCTACACTGCTTTGTCCTTGTATGGGGAGGTTCACCGTGTACAGCGTGTACAGCATCGGGCCGAGGACGCTGCCTTGTGGGACATCTGCTCTAATGCCTTTGATAGCCGACCTTTGGTCTTTAACTGCCACGTTAAAGGTGCGTTCTGCCAAGAAGGATCTCAGAATGCTAAAGTATGGCGCAGGGTGTAGGGCTTTGACATTGGACAGAAGGCCATTGTGCCAGACCTTGTCGAACGCCTGTTTGACGTCGAGAAACACTCCGACGCAGTATTGCTTCTGTTCAAATGCCTTCAGTACATGGATAACTACCTGGTGGACCTGCTCGGGGCAGCCGTGAGACTTTCTGAAGCCAAACTGATGGTCCGGGACCAGGCGCGTGACCTCGTCGAGCTCTAGAAGTCGGCTTAGTAGAAGTCGCTCAAAGACTTTGGAAAGCGTTGGCATCAGGCTTATAGGGCGGTAAGATTCCAGCTGAGTTAGCGACTTTCCGGGTTTGGCGATCATAATAATATTTGCTCATTTCCACTGCTTCGGGAAGTGACCAAGCCTGAGCATTGAATTGAAAATTAACGCGAGCGCCATGATGCCTTTGCGTGGGAGTGCCTTGGCTGCTCTGTTGTTAATTTCGTCGCGTCCAGGGGTCTTCTTCACCTTGAGCGCTTTTAGCTGCACTTCGATTTCCGCGGGGGATATGCTCCTTATTGGGAGAGCCATCTGCAGTGGCGCATCAAGTGTTTAAGCCACTTTACGGCGCTGTGCAACATTTGCGAAGTGGAAGGGCGTAAAAATTGCTTCCAGGTGGTCAGCAAACGCATTGGCCTTCTCCTCGTCCGATCGCAGCCAGAGGCCAGAGCAATCCATGATCGGGGAGGTATAAATTGATTGCCTTTTAAAGTGTCAGGTGAGTTTCCACACTGAGAAGGTGCTATTGCCGTCGTGCCCAGCTGCTTCTAGGAGGCTGTCAAAGTTTTCTCTTCGGGTCCTAGCCAGCAGTCGACGGAGCCGGTTGGACGTGCTGACCATTTCCGCCTTGACAGAGGGATCTCCGTTGCGGATGTACAGCCTCCTTAGACGTATTTTGTCGGCAAGGAGACTCCTGGCTTCTGGGTTAAGTAGGGAGCTTCTGAGGGTGTGAGTGCAAGGCAGAGTTTGCGGGGCTGCACGTCTGGCAGCTTCCGTAATTTTTGCTGTGAGGTGGTCAACATAGCTTTCCAGTTCACTTGCCGTACTTATAGTGACGTTGAGTTCTAAGGTTTCCTCGAGGTAGGTCCGATAGACGTCCAAGTTAGAGCGCGGCGGGAGAATTTTGCGGGTGCCAACGAACGGCTTGGGAGTCTCTTCTAGCTCGATCAGTAGTGGGAGGTGATCCAAGGTCAGGTCCAGGAGACTTCTTATTCTAAGCTGCTCCTGTCTGAATCCCTTGTATAGCCCAAAGTCGAGTGCACTTGGTGTTGCAGTAGCTCTATATGGGTAGCACGTTGCCTCTCCGGTGGCTATAACCTCGATGCCTTAGGTCTCAATGGTAGAGAAGAGCGTTCTCCCTCGGGGGCACATCCGGTAGTTTCCCCACCAGCGATGTTTGGCGTTCCAGTCTCCCCCAGCTAGGAATTTTGGGCCGAGCTGGTCGAAAAGTGTTTCAAAGCGTGCCTCCGTCACTCTTATGGCCGGGGGCCAGTATACAGCAGCAAGGTTGAAGTCGCCTCTGCCGGATCCGAGTCGGATAATAGCGGCTTGCATATGCCAGTGGCAGGACGACTCAAGTGGATGGTGGGACAAGGACGACTTGATCAGTATTGCTGCTCATCCATGTTGGCTGTTGTCTGGGTGGTTGGCGGTGTGGAGAGTGTAGCCTGACACCCTGAAAGTGATACGGGAGCAGAAATGAGTCTCCGTGAGCAGAAACACATCGATGTGATGAAGCTCGATGAAGGCTGAAATCTCATTCGCTTTGGAAAGGACTCCGTTGGCGTTCCACAGTACTACCCTAATGGAGTTCATTTTGGACACTGTTATTTTTTGTGCTATTAATAAGCATAGTGTTTAGCGCTTGAAGTAGGGCCTCTACTAGAGATGTCATTTTGTCAAACCTGGCGAACAGTTGCTCCACCCTGAACTCGAAGGCTGAGTTGGAACTGTTGTCAGCAACTAGACGGAATCGACTGGGAATGCTGCCTGTGTACCTCCTGCGAGACGATGAGCGAGCTCTGTGCTCGGCGGGCTGGCTACCGCGTAGGACGCTAGCAAACGATTGCTACGGGCAGCAGTTTTGGGGCGACGATCCATTGAGCGGCTTGCATCTCTGCCAATTGCCTTGTGCTGATATTTTGGCTGGAAAGAATATTGCAAGTACTTCTTGCTGCCCCTGAAGTTTGCGGCGTGTGGTTCGCCACAGTGGTAGCAGCACCGATCCTAATCTTTACCAAGTGAGCATTCGCTTGTTGATTGGTTGTCGCCACACACTTCTTGCACACATGGTGTCTCTAGCAATAGGACTTGGTGTGCCCGTATTCTTGGCATCTGCTACATTGAACTGGGCCCGACGTCTTGCGAGGCTTCTCCCACGAGACTTTATGTCTGCATAACACAGTTATGAATTTAATGAGACTGTTGTTGTCCGCCTTCCTCAGGTCAACAAACCTCATATTGAGTGGCTCGTTGTTGACTCTGCTAGGCTGGGTGTATATGCGGACAACATGGTGCCCCTTGTCTGCCAGTTGCGCTGAGATATCTTCAAATGGGATCTCGTGGTGTATGTTTCTTAGGACTATGCGGTATGGACGGTCCTCTGTAAGCTGGTGGTGGTGAAACACGCAACCGCTCTCGCGAAGGTGCCTTTCCACCTCTCTGTAATCATCCGAGTTGCGGCATTGGATGACGCAGTCGCCAGAGTTGAGTGCTCTCACGGTGTAGGTGTACTCGCCTACGATGCTGTCCAATTCCTTGCAGAATGTGAATCTGACGATGCCTGGCACAGTTGTTCTGGGCTCCTTAGTGGAAGGGTGCTCGTTAAGGGGCGCCGTATGAGTGGGTTGCAGGGGGGTGACGAGCTTCTGGCTTGCCATTTGTTGTCTGCTGGCCCTTGCGCGTGCTGCATGCGAGGTGGATGGTCTATCATCTTCATTTACACCGTTAGCGACATTGTTATTGGCAGTATGCATTACTTCCATGTCCATGTGGCTTTTGTCTTTGTCACAGAGGGCCGAAAACCGGTTTTGGCTGCCTTTTTTAGCTTTGGTGGTGCTCGCCTTCTTGCGAGATATACAAGGTGAGAGAACACCACCTTCTCTTTTTTTAGCGGCGCCTTTTTTGGGCTTGAACGGATATATACTTTTCTAGAAGCAACATGTCAAGTTTGGTGACTCTAGCTCATATTATTTACTGAGATCGCTCAAAAAATATGATTTCAATATCGATTTTTTTCGACTACTTGGAAATGAGGCAAGCTATCGAATATCGGAAACAAACTCGATCTGCGCCGGCACTAGGAGAACCTCAGCTAAAATTTCAAGTCTCTAGCTTCTAAAATCCTTGCGTTCTTACATACGGACGGACGGACGGACAGACAGACGGACATGGCTAGATCGACTCGGCTATTGATGCTGATCAAGAATATATACACTTTATGAGGTCGGAGATGCTTCCTTCTGCCTGTTCCATACATTTGCACAAATACATTATACCCTTTTTACCCATTTTTAATTGGTTCAGGGTATAAATCGTAGCGCATAAACATAGCACAGAAAATAATACAATCGAAAATGTAATTTTAATGATAAAACTCAATAAACACGCGCATTAATGTGTGTGTACATGTAGACAGAAATTCTTACAATTTGCGCTAACTGCCGCAAACATGATAACTTTTGTGTGTGTTAACCGATCTTTATGAAAGTTTCAACTGTAGATTCTCTTCATTATTCTTCTTAGCCATTTTCAACAGGTTCCGGGTATAAAAAAAAATATTTAAAGTCCGGCAATTAGAATTGTACCCCTAGCAGACCGCACAAATTTACAATGGGTACAGGGTATAAAAAAAATATTTTCCTCAGTAGGGTTCGAACTTTCAACAGACCGCACTACTTGCCGCCGCCTCTACTCCACATCCACACCAATAATTGAAATACCAAGTAAAATAGCAGCACAGAAAACAATACAATCGCAATTGCAATGCTGTTAATAGAATTCAAAGCAGACTCGCATGAATGTGTGTGTGTACATGTATAAAGAAATTCTTGCAATCTGCGCTAGCTGCTGCTAACACGTGCGCAGCTAGTTAATACACATAACTTTTGTTTGTTTCTTAACCGATCTTAATGTAATTTTCTAGAGTAGAGCTACGGAATATTTGTGTATTCTCAAAAAGTCAATTGCATTGGTGGGAAATACAAGTTGGGTTGCTAACTTGATTTATAGCTTTGTGGCGGTAGGGTTCTAACTCGTAACTGATCACGCTACTTTCCGCCGCCTCTACTCAATAGCCACACCAATAATTAAGTCTTAATGAGAAAAAAACGAATTAAAATAGCAGCACAGAAAACAATACAAGTTGGTTTACTAACATGATTTATAGCTTTGCGGTGGTAGCGGGGAGGTGGCGATAGGTATAAAATGAAAGATACTTGATATATATATATACTATTCTAGAAGCTTCATGTAAAAAAAAAACCCTCCCCCAATAGGACTCGAACCCATACAGACCGCACTACTCGCCATCACCTCTGGTCGAAAGACTTACCAACAACGAAAGAGAAAAAAACGAAATAAAATAGCAGCACATTTACACAGCACGAAAAACAATACAATTGGAATTGCAATGCTGTTTATAGAATTCAACAAAAACGCGCATGAGTGTGTGTGTACATTTATACAGAAATTCTTGCAATTTGCGCTAGCTACCGCTAACACGTGGCCAGCCAAAACACTTTTAATTTAATAACTTCTGTGTTTCTTAACCGATTTTGATGAAATTTTCAACAATAGATCTTATTATGCTATAAAATATTCCTGTATTCTCAAAAAGACAATTGAATGAAAATTGTGTCTTAAATTGCTGGGTTCCAATTGGTTTATTTATTTGATTTATAGTTATTTTGTGCAATTATAGCAATAGCTATAAAATAAAAGATTCTTGATATATATATATATATATATATATATATATATTAATATAAGCTACTTGCAAAGTTTGGTGACCCTAGATCTTATTACTTACGAGATTTGCTCAAAAAACAGAATTTTGGTATCGATTTATATCGATTGCTTGGAAACGAAGCATGTTATCAATTATCGGAAACAAGCTCATACTCCGCAGGCACCTCCTAGTGCCTACGTTCCAAATTTTAAGTCTTTAGATCTTATATTTGATATATTTGCGTTCATATATACGGACAGACATACATACGGACATGGCTAGATCGACTTGGCAATTGATGCTGACGAAGGATATATATACCTTATGGGGTCGGAGATGCTTCCTTCTGTCTGTTACATACATTTGCACAAATATATTATACCATTTTAACCCATTTTTAATGGGTTGAGGGTATACAAATAATCTGTCACCGAAAATCTAGAATTGTCTTACCGTTAGTTAACGACGAAAGATTAAAAGGAAGAGGCCTGTTCTCGTCCGAACCAAACCAAACCGAACCAAAGATTGGGGTCCCAGTTTTATCCTCGTAAGACAAAAAGCAGAAATAGCTTCTAAACAGATTTAATTCGATCCTTGCTATTTTTATACTACGGAGACCAACGTCTATCGCATCCCTAGCCCCATTAACAATAGTAGAGATATGGAAATTGAATAAAGTCTGAAAGAGAATTCAAAACATAAAATGTGCCAACGTCGATATAACTCTCGTTAGAGGAGCAGGCAGGAGAAGACAGTTGACGACCACGGAAACAGCCGTTAGCATTAATTACGGGACCGCAGACGCCGTGGCCTACAGGAATGAATTGAAATCCGTTAAGCTGAATAAAAGGTTCAGTTCTACGACAGTCACAAGCTCCACAGTGGGAAGTAGCCGTTCGCTGAAAAAGAGCATCTAACAATGGTTCCAAGCAATCTCAAAAGCGCTCCACGATCACCTTCCACTTATTAGATTAAAAATATTTGCAGATTCTACTATAAAATCAATTTCCTGAAACAATATCTAAAGTGGGAGACGAAGTACCCCAACGACTATATAGGTCCATTATACAGCATTTCATGTCTACATACTTTTCAACTGCCAATCAAACCTGTGCGAGGACCAGCACCGACCTCGCTCCCCGCATTAAAGGTCCGATAAGGGTCAGATCTGCAGTGTTTTGTATTCCCTTAATTCGAAGTATTTCGGCCACTGTTAGCGGTGGTTCATAATGGAATATATAAAAGCGGCTCGCTAAATTCATATATGCATTAAGAAAATCTCTTAGGGGAGCTGTTTTTCAGCTAAGCCACGCGAAGTTTGCAAAACAAACAGAAGAAAAATCCCAGATATACCGGAGTCAATGGTCTCAAGGCGGGCGACCAAGAGCAGTGTAAAAGGACAATATTAGACCGAGAGAACAGTAACATGGTAGCGAAGTTGCGAAGTTGCGAAGTGGAGACCGTCGCAGACCTATGAAGACGACGGCGCAGTCAACACCACTTTCTGCAAAAGACTGCAGACCCCAAGACTGCAGAGCTCAACAGCAGGTGTCTAGAACCGTTGCACATTGTGCCGCGCATTTTCAATGCGTTCAGGGTATAATTAATATATTTTAGATAAATTTGCGTTACGATCATTTAATTTGAATTAACGGCCTTAATACGATTTAGCTCGCCATAACAACCTTTTCCTTAATTTATAAAAAGCAAGTAAGAGGTTCTAGTCGGGAGCTCCCAACTAGGAGTTACCCTGAACCACTAACTATACAATGCATAGACATGTCAAAGAGCGAAATAATCGGATACCGATAAATCGTCAACGACTTAGCCCCATGGGTGTCCGCGACCATTTTAGTGTGCTCAGACAAAGTAAGACTGCTGAGAGTGGCAGACGATCGCCGGCCTCGAAAGCCGAACGTTCAGTATGAAGCCGCATATCGCTCAGCGCACGACGTCGCTGCGGCTGATGCTATTTCGTAATATATGTATGTTAGTTTTTAATTCCTTACATCCCAAAAACATACATACATATGTGTGTATGCAGTTGCAGAGTGTGCCTCGCTCTCATTTATTGATTTGCGCACTTGTGTGCATCTCCTTCTCCCTGCATAGCTTTTCAAAACATTTTTTTTCAATTGTGTACCCTTTGTGCCTGTGGCACACACATTCGAATGCTCTATCATGTATTTCTTCGTCCAGCCAGGCATAATGAGAAGAATCTGATATATTTATATTTATTAAAAACTTAAATGAACCAAATGATATATTTATATATTATATTCTAATTTTTATGTTTACTGTGGGGACCAATTTTGCTGGAATTTAAAAAAAAAAGCTAAGTCATATTTCTGCAAGGGTAATTCCTCGTCGGCTTGTCGAATAATTTAAGAAAAGACCAAAAATTGAAAATGTTCAATTTTTTTGACTTGCTACTTGTGCACACGCACACTCTTTCGAGTAAGCAGTTGGGTGACATTATTAAAGGGTTTGGCCTGTTCATGTGCAAAACTCCTATTTTCCATGCATGTTGTAATGGCAAGGGTACCTGAACGTTGGCATAAGTGCATGATTACTCTTTGGGCCTGCCAAGCACACACACTTACACACTTTTCTATATGGATGGAAGCATTTATGTGTTTGTGTTCGTGTTGGTTGCCTGCCTGCCTGCCTGCCCGATGCAAATTTGACCAAATTTGAAGTTTTTGGCATTTCTGAATTTCGAGCTCTACACACAGACACACACACACACAAAAATGTGTGCGAATGAGCCGATCAAGGGTTTGTCGTGAGACGAGGTAGAATAGAACAAAACAAAAAAAAAAAAGGTAGAATAGAACAAAATTCTCAAAAATTCGATTGCATATAAATTGTGGCTTAAATTGATGGGCAATACAAGTTGGATAATTAACTTGATTTATAGCTTAGTGGTGGTAGCGGAGATGTGGCGAAAGGTATAAAATAAAAAATGCTTGATATATATATACTTTTCTAGAAGCTACATGTCAAGTTTAGTGACTCTAGCTCATATTATTTACCGAAATTGCTCAAAAACAGGATTTCAATATCGATTTTTATCGATTACTTGGAAACGGGGCAAGCTATCGAATATCGGAAACAAACTCGATCTGCGCGGGATTATGAGGACCTACAGCTAAAATTTCAAGTCTCTAGCTCTTATAGGTTCTGATATCCTTGCGTTCATACATACGGACGGACGGACAGACAGACAGACGGACATGGCTAGATCGACTCGGCTATTGATGCTGATCAAGAATATATACACTTTATGAGGTCGGAGATGCTTCCTTCTGCCTGTTACATACATTTACACAAATACAATATACCCGGTTTACCCATTTTTAATGGGTTCAGGGTATAAAAACCATTAGGCAGCTATTCATGAGAAGCCCCCGAGCAACAAGTTTTAATAGATAAGTTCCAAAGTTCATATATTTAGATAGTAGGCTTTCGATTTTTAATTGGTATTCAATCAATCCTCAATTAAAAGGTAACGCCAAGAAAGCAAATAAAATTTTACTTGATGAAACTAGATGTTGTTTTTCTATTGAAATAGCTTAATCAGCTATGTTGCTAATAACGTTTCACCAGCCTCATCGCTTAGTTAAATCTACAAGTGAATAAACAAGCACCAGACAAACCAGTCTCCACTCTCTCCGTAACATCGCTAATTTAAATGTGTAAACGAAAGAGTCAAGCCTGTTGTACCAGATACATTGTTATGATAACTTCGTACCGTTCGATATTTTGGAATGGCATCCTCGTTTTAAATTCGTTAGTCAAACTAATTATTGTTACAAATTTTGAAACCAGTACCTATTCCTAAGAGACAATCGCCAACTCGTTTAGGATGTATTATTAAAGCAGAACTACAGGGCAGATTAGGGTTGGATGTTATAGTTGGGATTGGAATATTTGTTTATTCGATTTTATGGGCTGGGGATGCTGAATCAAAAAAATAAAATATACTTTATCTGGGTGTACTATACAAGAAGCCACTTACCAACTTTGGTGACACAAGTTTCCAGAGATAGGATTTCGATATTAATTTTTATCTTTACATGTGAACAAGGCAAGCTATCGACCGTCCACATAAGAGGACCTATCGTCAAAAACGTCCATATATCTTATAGTACATATGGACAAGGCTAGATCGACTCAATTGTTGATAATGCCAAAAATATATAAGTTAACACATGCCGCCCGCTAACATCGATAAAACGCTGACACAGCGCTTTCAGCGAGCAGCGAAATGCGCAGCGGCCAGTGGCGGACCCAGCAGTCAACGGCAGCTCGTTGCAAAACATCCGCTGAGAAATAGGACAGCCTTTCATTATACTCCTTTTTGTGAATTTGATGCGAGCTATAAAGTTGCACAAAGTAACTAATTGATGCCAAACTAACATAGATCTTGCTAGTCAAAATTTGGTAACCACCAGTAAAAACTGTAAAAAGTGTATAATAAAACATGTGAAAATAAATTTAGAGGGGGGGTATCATCTCTGGCTTTAAACGTAGCCTGACAGACGTCTTGTATGCCACTCAGCCACCTGACTTGCCCTCAGCCTTTGCAAAAGCTCAGAAAGCTACGCCTTCGCACCTAATTTCCGGACCAAGAAGGCAAAGGGTAGACCACAACGGTTCGATCACTGGTCAAATTGAGGAGGCTTACAAAGAGAACCTTGCTGAAGCACTTGCTGAACTCGTGGTCGAAGGCGAGCCCGAGAACAAGGGCGACAACATCATTTTTTAGGGTAGGTGCCTGCTCCCATTCATATTTCGCAAAGTAGCATGGACAGACATGAAATTTCTGATTGACAGGGGTGAGTTACCACATTAGCAACCACAACCCCGAAACCCCTTAGATTTCATTCATATGCTAGGCCCACTTGAGCAATCCGATCGCGGTGTCCCAAATTTTTCAAAAGCATTAGACAATACAATAATGTTAGGGCATCGACCATTTGAAAATAACTACAACTAAGCATTTATAAATAAGCAGATAAATTTATACACCACAACCGAAACGTTGGAAATAATTTAACAGCACTGACTAAGAAGGACTAAAATATAAATTAAGCAGTTCCTGGGTGGATCTATATTTGTAATGCGCGGTGTTGCGCAACTGAACTTGAGTTGGGGCTGTTCTAAGTATTAAAGATAACATAATAAAAATCCGTACTGAATCCGATACGATTCTGTATCGTATTGTGGCAAACTTTCAAAGATGTTGGGAAAATACAGAGGTTTTCGCGGACCGGAACGAGTCGCTGCCTTACAACACCTCTGTCATTGCTACAATTCGTACGACGGACAATGAGCCCATATACTCAAATTTGTACCCATACCCCATGGGTGGAGCTGACTTCGTTGCCACTAAAGTAGACAGCCTCCAAAAGGACAAAAGGACAGCCTCAGAAAGCCACATTCACCCTATAACATCTGGTTTGTTTTATGTTCAGTTGACAGTAAACAAGAACTTGATACTCCCGGGTTGAACCTGTTCATTTAAAAGCCATTTAACAATATTTAGTAACAAAGACAATACAAACACTTATATGAGTAGCACCACAGATTGATTTTCACAAAATTGAGAACGAAAGCAAAATCGGTGCCCCTGTGGTCTCACAGCTTAAAGAGTTCAAAGCATATTTGGAGGTGTCGTTATTCACTAATTTTCTTACCCAAGACCGGCTGGCAGCAGCCATGGTAGCAAAGCTGAACATGTATTCCCAAAAAACGTCAGAAAAATTACAGTATCACAGCAGTGAGGACATCAACTTTTACTTGTGTTGCTGTGATGGTGGATTCTGGATGCAGAATTAAGAAAAATGATTTCGAACCGTATCGAAGCTTGTGAGTTGCTACCTTTTCACACAATATTCCAATATTCCAATATTTTGCCAAATTTGTTAATATAATTATTATTTGCCCTTTTAGATTACCCTATTATAACCCCACTTGAGTTGTTAATAAGAAAAATTGTGATGATTTGGGTAACAGCAAGAAGCGGTTGGTTATTGACTTCCGTAAGTTAAACGAGCAAACCATCGCAGATTAGTATCCAATGCCAAGTATCCCTATGATATAAGCTAATCTAGGAAAGGCAAAATACTTTACGACTCTAGATCTGAAGTCCGCATACCACCAAATTTAGTTCTTTCTCCTTAAATGAAGGAAAATATGAATTTTGCCGATTGCCGCTGACTGAAGAATGCGGATAGCATATTCCAAAAAGCAATTAACGATGTCCACCGTGAACAAATTGGTAGAAAATGCTTTGCTCAGTAAATTAATCTGACAACGTCAAACACATCGACTGGGTTTTTAGGAGCCTAGGTGACGCTAACATGAGGGTGTCCATGAAGAAAGCACACGTTTTTATGGAATGTGTTGAGTACTTGGGATTCATTGTCATTCATTGGCGCAAAAACAGACCACGAAAAGGTGAAAGCGATCCCAAAGTTTGTAGAACCTGACTGCTTACTCCCACTAAGGTAATTTGTTGATAGGCTAGCTAGGATTTGTTAGTTCCATTACTATATCGGTGAATAGTAGGATCTTAAAATGCGAAATATTCTGTTTTCAAAGATATTTTCATCAATCTCAGAATTTTCGAGCTTCACTATTTTCACATATCTGCAAACGGGAAATATCTACAAGGGTATTAAGCTTCCGCGGCTTGCTCTGCTTTAGGCTTGACATATGTTTAAAGGTTAGCACGTTTGCCTGTGAATTCTACTTCTCCTATAATAATTTGATTTGATTTGTATGCCAAATGTTTGTACTGATATTTTAAATTGTTTTTATCTCATCGAAAAAAACGTTTGTTAACGCTCTCGAGTAGAGGCGGTAATGAGTAGTGCGGTCGGTACAGGTTCAAGTCAGATTAGAAGAAACTTATTTTATTTTTTTATTTCTGCAAAGGCAAACGATCTCATAATGCGAGCTGCATTTGGTATTGGTAGAAGTCGGTTCAGCGTATCCCCAAGTCGGGAACTCCCCACTAGACCCTCTTACTTGTTAATATTAAGGGGCTCTTCTTGCACCAAATAAGAAAAACAATCGTCAGTACATCATGATGAAATCCGGATCAATTCCTAAGGCTCTAATTATAATGGCAACTGGCCCTTCCATCATAATAACCCTAGTCGCGGCCTTACTGTGCAACAGCAAAGTGGAGTCTGACAGTAGGCAGCTTATTCTTCGTGTTTTAGTTTAAGAGTAACAATAAAACGATCAACTACGGATTGCTCATTGAATTATTTTATGACAGTTATGTCAACTACGGATTGCTCATTGATCGATTTTATGACAGTTGAGTCTAAAGGCCTGTATATAAGACAAGAACAATAGTATTCATCCAATTTATATACAAGTTTATTCCCGATTTGCCAAAAAAGTTGACCTTTATTCAATGATCAAATGCAGACTTTAGTTTATTTAACAACACCTTGGTGGCAGCGCCGTTTACTTATGCGGCAGAGTTTGCACGATCTGCAGCATTAGCATTTTGTGTAGGGGTTCTTGGAATAAACACTGCATAAGCTTTGCTAGAATTAAATAACAAGTGTTTTGGGCGATGTATGTTTTATTAAACTCAACTCGTTCATGTCATTTAACTCTTTAATTGTGCTTTGAATAAAATGTTGCAAAGTGCGACAGTAGTTATTAAAATTTGTTGAGTTGAAATTAGTACTAAACTTACATATTTTGATTAACATGCATTCAAACATAGGTACTTGCACACCATTAACTGAGGGAAACATAAGAGTTTGGAATCAATTTTGTGGGAAATTTTTTGAATATAGTTATTGCACAAGGTGCGATGTGCGATAATATAATTTAATTTTTTAACTTGATTTTACAATTTAGCAATAGTATTTAAGGAAGCTACTAAGCTTTTTCGCTCAATGTATTTTGGTAACGAAACGACGCAGAGCATCATCGACCAAATTTACTGAAGGCAGGCTGACGACTGACTTCGTTGTACGTGTCAGCATCAAAAATCCGATACTTCAGTATTCGTTCTATGTCGCTATTGGAGAGCGAAAAGCAAGTCGGCTGGCGTGTCGCTTGAAGAGTTAAAGCCAGATGAAAACCCAGGCTACAAATTTTACGTCTTATTGAAATGCATGGGTCACCTTAGTGTTAATATTTTCTTTGTTAGTACTATCTTAGAGTTGGTGCGCAGCATATTCTAGTCGTGCATAAAACATAGGTGATAGTTTGGAATCAATGAAGAATACATATATAAATTAAGGAATTTGTTCCTTAAGGTCTTTAAAAAAAAGAACCGTTTATAAGTAGTGCTGCTTAAGAACTAACTTACAATGATGAGTACAAATTATATTAAAGCTAGAACTCCTCTGCTGCTGTCGCTGATGTTATCGCTGTCGCTTCTGTACGCTTTGTTGTTGTCGTCGTTTCCGTTGTAGCTTAGCTAAGGTGTCCTGTTTCATGGTGCGCTCCCACGGATGGCTGTTTTGTGGAATCCGCTGACGCAGCGCACGTTGCAAAGGTGCATGCATTGCGGCCGTGATAACATGGGCGCGTGTGCATGCTTTTTTGTCAACTTCGTCTTTAACTCCTCCCCGTTTAAACGCATACGTCCTCGGATGCGATGTAAAAGCGTTTTTGATTTGTAACTATGCTCGCTTCTGCAGCTGGTTCTGCTTCCACAACTTCTCTGGTTATCTGCTGAGTTGTAGCGAAGATCTTTCGTCTCATTGAGTACGCGATGATTCCGATCATTAGCATCAACAATATTCCAGATAGCGTGAAATTGATTGTTGTTGTAACGTTGTTGTAGCTCTTCAGGGTTTCGAGCTTCAAGGTGTTGTTTATTAACCTCCTTTACCATCTGCAGTGAGAGTACCTCGTCGACTCTGTTTTTTGCTGCAATTATTTGAAATAGGGGTGGTGTGGCTTCTTCGAAGACTACTTCTTTTGCTTCATACACCTCATCTTCTATGGCAACGGTCGAGTTTTGGAACTGGATTAGAAATGTTCCTCTAAGTTCCATTTCTTCTTTGTCGATTCTCAGCTTTCCGTCGAAGTCGTTGAGTAGTATTGTTCCGCTGAAGAGTTCATCATAATGCGGTACATGTTGGCTATTGATCGTTTTGCAATTCGGAGCTTGGCTTTTCAGAAGTGGGGTTACGCATGTATCTTTACTTAAGTTATGAGATTCGCAAGAGTCTTTTATTGCATATGTTATTTGGCCACATTTCACAATGTTTTCGTGTTTTATTTCTTTTATTGTATTAAGTTTTTGAATGGGCTTTAATAACATAGCAGTACATATTTGGTTTGCAATTAAAGGTATATTAATTATGTATAGCAGGCTTTTGCCATTTGTTGCTATCTTTATTTGAACAAATTCTAATAATTCTTCTGCATTTAAGAACATAACTTTTTCTCTTTCTAAAATTGTTTCTATTGTTTCGACTTCTAATTCTGACAATATTATTGAGTTTATTGTATTAGTTTTTGCCCAATCTATGGCATGAACTAGATTTGTTAGATCGCCATTAAAAACTTGAATCTTGGATTTAACTACCGAATTTTTTTCTTCATTAAAATTTTTATTTTCTTTAGCATTTTTAATTATCTCTGAGTAGTCTAGGATTGTTGCCAACCCAAGGCATGTTGGTAGGAATAGCCTGTAACGTAATATTAGGTTTTTATATTATTTTTATGGACTTTTCTGCCGGTTTTTGTGGTAATGGTAGTGTTCCCGTTTTCTGCTAATATTTCTTTTCTATATTTGGGTGTGAGTTTAGAACCTAGTCTTTTGTCTATTTTTACGTAAATGGGATCTCCGATGTTATAGTTCCTTAATTGTTTCTTTTTCATATTTTGGTAATTCAGATCTTTTTCTTGTGTCTTTATGATTTTTTCTCTGATCTGCTGCCTTTGTAGTTCTATTTGTTGGGGATCAATTATATTTAGATTGCCAAAAAATATATCTTTTGGTTTTCCTTTTACTGTGGAGTGTACTGATTGATTATAAAGTTGAACTGCTTTGAAGATTAGGTCTTCGAAATTTACGATACCCTCGTCTTTTTTTATGCAACGCATGATTTCGGTTAATGTTGAGTGGAATCGCTCAACCTAACCGTTACTGGTAGATGTATGGCAGCGTCGTACAGACTGTTGCCTTTAGCTGGTCTTGCAGCAGGAATTTAATAGATGACGCGGTCAGAGCTTTTTCGTTATCCATGACAACTAATTTTGGCATGCCGAATGCTATCATGATTTCGCGTAAGGCGTGTTTTCAATAATCAGATGCCTTTGATATAAGTATTTTAACTTGAGCGTATTTTGAAAATTTGTAGATGGCAGTGAGTACTAGATTCTTCTGAGTTATGAACAAGTCGATATGGATTATCTGACCTGGGTACGAAGGTATTGGTGTTGTTTGGATTTCTCCACATGGTGATCGTCTATCGTAGTTGGTTTCTTCGCATGTTTCGCATGCTTTTGCAAATGCTTCTGTTTTCTTTTTAATATGCGGGAAAAAGAATCTACTTAAAATCTGTATCTTGTTTTCTATGGGGTTCCTATGTGCTCTGGTGTGTTCTTTTGTCAAAATATTGTTCTGTTCGTTTTCATCTGTGACGTCTACTACTTGTTTTTGCGTATAGTGGTCCTTATAAGAACTGAAGTGTAAAGGGAATATATTTTGTATCTTACCCATAATCCAACCAACCCATTCACAATTTTTGGGTCAAGTCGTTTCTTTAAAATTTCTATTCGATTTTTTTTTAATAATGTTTTTTTCTAATTATATGTCTATGGTAAGATGGGAAAGGTATACTAAACTCGTATGATTCTTCGTTTGAGGTAAATAAAAAAACTTGGTTCTTTAATACGTTGATTGGTAATTCCATAACAGGTATAAGGTTGTGCGAAGAACTCCCGTCACTGTGCACAGTGGCACTGGTGCTATTTATTTGTTGATCTATAGGATTCCTAGACAACGCATCTGCTACTACATTAGATATTCCTGGTTGATACCTGAGCTCGTGGTTGAACTCTTCGAGGTAACTCTTCCACCTCTTGAGTTTACCATGGTCAAAGGCTGGTGGTCAGTAAATATGACTACTTTAGCGGTACCGTATAGGTACATCCGCAGGCTCTGGAGGGCCCAAACTATGGACAGCATATCTTTTTCGTTTGCGGCATAATTTTCTTCGGCTTTCGAAAGAGTACGGGAAATGAAAGTAATCGGTCTGCCGTTCTGCTCGAGTACTGCCCCAATAGCGAAGTTCGAAGCATCGGTTGTTTTTGCGTATAGTGGACCTTATAAGAACTGAAGTGTAAAGGGAATATATTTTGTATCTTACCCATAATCCAACCAACCCATTCACAATTTTTGGGTCAAGTCGTTTCTTTAAAATTTCTATTCGATTTTTTTTTTAATAATGTTTTTTTCTAATTATATGTCTATGGTAAGATGGGAAAGGTATACTAAACTCGTATGATTCTTCGTTTGAGGTAAATAAAAAAACTTGGTTCTTTAATACGTTGATTGGTAATTCCATAACAGGTATAAGGTTGTGCGAAGAACTCCCGTCACTGTGCACAGTGGCACTGGTGCTATTTATTTGTTGATCTATAAGATTCCTAGACAACGCATCTGCTACTACATTAGATATTCCTGGTTGATACCTGAGCTCGTGGTTGAACTCTTCGAGGTAACTCTTCCACCTCTTGAGTTTACCATGGTCAAAGGCTGGTGGTCAGTAAATATGACTACTTTAGCGGTACCGTATAGGTACATCCGCAGGCTCTGGAGGGCCCAAACTATGGACAGCATATCTTTTTCGTTTGCGGCATAATTTTCTTCGGCTTTCGAAAGAGTACGGGAAATGAAAGTAATCGGTCTGCCGTTCTGCTCGAGTACTGCCCCAATAGCGAAGTTCGAAGCATCGGTTGTCAATTGGAATTCTTTAGCAAAGTCGGGGTATGCCAGTATCACGTCTTGGGAGGCTAGTGTTCGTTTAATCTTGTCAAACGAGTCTATCGCTTCATTATCCAGAGTGAATTTATTCTATCTGAAATGTTCTTTGAAGTTCTACCGTTTTCTCCCCTGAGAAGGATAGTAAGGGGCTATGCTATTTTGGCGTAGTCCCGAATGAACCGGCGATAATAGCTCGATAAGCCCAGAAAAGATCGTAAGTCTTTCAGAGTTTTAGGTACAGGGAATGCCTCGATGGCTTTCACTTTCTCGACGTTGGTTTTAATGCCATTTTTTGAAATAGTGAAGACCAAGAAATCGACTTCTGTCTTAAAGAATTCGCATTCATCGATTTGGATTTTCATGTTGGCTTTATGTAAGGTTGTGCAAATCATTTCCAGATGTTTAGCATGTTCATCCTCGGATTGACTAAAGACGTGATCCCTTAGAATGTCATCTAGAGCTCTTTGAAATATGGAAGGGGAGTCCTTTAGACCGAAGGACAGTCTAGTGAATTCGAATTTCCCCCCGTTCACGGTGAAAGCCGTTTTCTCAATATCCCTTTCTTTGAGTGGGATTTGGTAGAAACCGCTCTTTAAATCGATGACTGAGAAATACTTATTTTCGCCCAATTGTGCGATTATTTCTCCGATTTCGGGTATTGGGTATCGATCTGAAACTGTTACGTCTTTCAATTTTCTATAATCGATAACCATTCTGTACTTTTTTCCCCAGAGGCATCAATCTTTTTTGGTACCACCCATATGGGCGCATTGTTTGGTGACCGTGAAGGTTTCAATAATGCCGTCTCTTAGAAAATTCTGATCTCTTTTTCTATTTCTGCTTTTAATGATGCGGGGTAAGGGTAATGTTTACAATATACTGGGGTATCCCATGTAGTTCTTATTTCACCCTCTACCTTAGTAGTATATGTAAGTTTCATGTCAGGGTCGGAGAATACTTCCGCATGGGTTTCCGTCAGTTGTTCGATATATTGTTTCTGAGTTTCGGACATGTGATCTCTTCTAATTCTTATATTGTTAATTGCTTGTGTCTCTAGTTTTTTTTTATGTTAATTCTGTAATTAGTACGTCGTTCCGTACGTCTATGTCAGAGTTCAGCTGTTTTAAGGTATCATTCCCCAGAGTGCCATGGAATGTTTTGAGCGTTGGTAAAAGGAAGAATTTAATGGGAACGTCTTTTAAACCAAAAAGTTTAAGACGAATATGATTGGTAACTTTCGTTTGCCCACCAATGGAATTAGCGAAAAAGGGTTGTTCGTAAAGTTTGGGGTTCTGAACTAACTCGGACTGGATATTGTTCTGATTGGATCCTGTGTCGATTAAAAATCGAAGTGTCATGCCGTTCCCCGCTTTGCACTAAAAGTATGGCAAGAGCAACTATTTAATCTAAAAAATAGATATCTGAGGCATCTGTCGCTACGGGCATGTATTCTTGCTCATTGTCCTCTTGATATTGACAACGCAGTTCTGCAACTCCCTCTTGTTCTATAGTTTCGTAATATCCCTGTTCCTCCAGACCGATGGGATAAGGTGATTCTACCTCACTCCCGTTTGTCGTCGGCTCCATATTGTCGGTAGCAATGTGAAATAGCCTTTGGAATTTCTGAGGGGTCCTGTGTAGTCTGCGGCAGGTGGTCGTTTTTCTGCTAGATCATTATTCTGAGGTTTGTTCATATAATTTATATGTTTGGACCTAATGGAAGGATCAATTTCCATGGGAATCGGTCCTGGTTCGGCTTTGTGAGCCTGTGGGCGCGGTGGCGCCGGGAAGTTCTGCCTATAAGGTGCGGCCTGTTGTGGTGCACCATATTGTTGCTGTATGGGATGGGGTACCTGATATTGGTACATTTGAGCAGGCCATGTGCCTTGCGCTTGGTAGTTTGCGTTCGATCGGATTTGCGGTGTATAGTACAACCTGGGCTCGAAGTTCTTTGCTTGACCAACCATGTTATTGAACAGTGTCTTTGCCCTTGGTTTCTTGTTACTATTTGATTTGGGGCTTGTCTAGGTGGTAAGGGTGGAGCCTGCTGTTTAAATTTCGGAATGAATGCGTTCCTATGCTCCTGATTTTCTACTAATCCACACAAATGAAGTGCGTGGCTCAGGTCTCTTGGTTCTTTGATAGCTAATAAGCGAGGTAAATCGCCATTAAGCCCACGTAAAAAGGTGCCCAAGCCTTTATCCCGATAATTTTTGGTTAAAGCTCTCACGGTTTCCGCTGATTCTTCTTGAGAGCTAATTTGGTTGAGTATCAGAGACAGCTGGTGGTAGACTGCCTGATAGAACTTATTTATGGTCTTTCGATCTTGTACCAAGGAGAACTTTTGATATTCGAGGGTTTTCAGATCTCTCTTGTCAGCGTAGTGCGACCTCAGACACCTGGATATTGCCGTCCAATTCATGGAAGTGTTATATGATTCTAGTACTACGTAGACTTCTCCGACTATTTTGTTTCGTATAGCTAGAGTAACTAAGTAATATTTGTAAGTGCCCTCTTGGCCCTCGTATAAACTCATTATACGATCTACATTTTTCTTCCAGGAGCTAAATGTAGTTCTATCCCCGGAGAATTCCCTAATTAATCGCGTTATCTCTGGGACTTTCTCGTGTTCGCTTTTAGGTCCTGGCCTTGCGATTGGTATATCGGACAACATATCTACCCCGTCGGGGTTGTCCATAGTTTGTCTTATCAGATCTTTTTGTGGAATCCGCTGACGCAGCGCACGTGGCAAAGGTGCATGCGTTGGGGCCATGATAACATGGGCGCGTGTGCATGCTTTTTTGGTCAACTTCGTCTTTAACTTATATATATGTCGTAGAATGGTTTCCTATCAGCTCATCCTCCTTCGCTTCCACCATCGTGGCGCCAGCCTTACGTTTCCTCGACATTGACATGCTTCAGCTTTAATTTTCGACTGACTGCAATTTCACAATTATGCTCACACAATACATTCAGTATTGGCACACGTCTTCCTGACGTCTCCGAGTCAAAGACTATATATCTCTCGCTCTAATGCACTGTCTGGCCGAGGCTACGCAAAACAGACAACTCTGTTGGGCTCGCAAAACCACGTGTTATTTTGAGACAGAAGACGCAAGTAGGAAAAGGATAAAGGAAGAGAATAACGGACATAGAGAAAACGCTCAGCATCGTCTGTTTTGGACTTCTTTCATTAGCGATGATACATTTCGTTAGATACCGTACTTAAATGGTAGTGATGGTATTTAATTGAACAAATACAATAATAATAATCATAAAATTATAATATTAAAATAATAATAACGATTCGAAACGGCCTTCCTGACCATCACACGTCCTCGTGTGTTACAAAAGTCTTCAAAACAAAATAGCAGATTATGTCAAATTTAATCTGAAAAGATTATCAAATTAACTAGTTAGATCAATCGTTCATATTTTAGATTTAATGATTAAATTTTTTTTTTTTTTTTGAAGTGGTCTTACTAATTGGAGAGGATAATTCTTAAAGTCTCTAGGTATCCATTAGATAGACAATTCCCAAAGGCTCATGTTTACGTACCCAGGACACTCACCGATATAGGCTCTGGTAAGAGCAATGATAATCACCAGACAGTAAGCAAGTCAACACATTAACTCGTGTACCCACTTGCGCTGGCAACCCAACATTACGGCTTGACCCAAAGGTCTGGTGTCTGGCATACCGCATTGAAGTCCATCAATGCCCTTTACTAGTTGGAATCCACCAACTCGTCTATGACGTCTCTTTCAACGTCTTCATTCTCATTAGAGTCAACCAATGTATCGTCAACGTCCTTTTCAACGTTGAATCTTTCATCACACATGTCCAGTTCTTTGGGAATCTCTTCTTTTGGCATACTTCTCAGAGCTTCATGCGAGTATTTGTAAGTTCGCTTATTTACTAAGGACTTCAAAACATATCGATCACCTTCTAGTATCTCTGCCACCAGGAATGGACCCTTAAACTTTTGATTAAACTTTGTTTGATGTCTTTCCTCGTTCTTAAGCAAAACATAATCGCCAACTTTAAATCTATTAAATGTAGCTTTTTTTTGTCAAACCGTACTTTGTCATATATAGCTTTCTTACTTATGTTTTCTTTTGCCATTTTCCTTACAAAATTAATATCAACTTTATTGTCGTCTTCGACTATAGGTAACATATTAAATGGCCTTGCTTCTTTTCCAATGAGTAATTCTAGAGGACTAGATTTAGTTATACGATTTATTGTACAATTTATGGCTAACTGTATTTCGCCTAAAGCGTCTTGCCAAGATCGTTGACTACTTTCGACAGAGGTGAACATGCGTTTTAACAAGCTCATTACGCGCTCTACCTGCCCGTTTGCGCGACTGGCGCCTATCAAGTGTAATGCTATTTTTTGTGTAGAACAAAACTCATTAAAACTTGTTCCAGTAAAAGATCTACCCTGATCTGCAATGATTCTTGTTGGTACGCCAAATACCGATATTGCTGACCTTACAGCGTCTATACAACGTTCGCTATTAATATTTATGGTGTGTTAAAGGTAAATAAATTTAGTAAATGCGTCTATTTAAACTACAATATGATCCTTTTGATCCTTTTTACCGCTTAATTTACCAGTGATATCCACATGAATCGTATGCCATGGAATGTCTACCTTCGGTATGGGGTGAAGTTCGATTATCAACTTTTCAAGCCTCCGCTTGGTCAGTTTGCAAGTTATGCAATTATCTACGAATTTACGAACGTAGTTTGCCATATGCTCAAACCAATAATATTCGTACATTTTGTCCAACGTTTTTTCCCAACCATGGCCTCATGGACATGATTCACTACAGACCACCTAAAGGACCTGGGGACAACTGGAAGACATCTAGTTTTACCGTTTCTTTGGATTTTACGAAAAAGCATTTTCGAACGTAATTCGTAAGTTTTTGCAACACTCTCGCCAAGTTCATTATTTCGAATTTTCGAAATAATTGACGACGTCGCTGAATCTTTTTGTTGCTCGGCAAGGAGCCGATTGTCTGTTATTTCAGCCAATAGAACACGCTTATTTTGTGGAATTTTATGAGCACGGGTAGGCATTTCAGTTGGTACCAGATTACGTGAGAGGAAATCAACGTGAGCCATTTTTGCTCCCGGTCTATACTGAATATCAAAGTCAAACGATTGCATGTATGCCCACCACCGATGGATTCTTGATGTGAGGTCAATTTTATTTCTCGTGGCTTTCAGGGAATTACAATCGGTAAATACAGTAAAATGTTGGCCATGCAAATAGTGTCGAAAATGTTTCATTGAGTTAAAAACAGCTAAAGTTTTAAGTTCGTAAGAATGGTATCGAGATTCAGTGGAGGATGTTTGCTTGCTAAAATACTCGATGACCCGACGCTTGTTTTCAATTTTATGAAGGAGTATAGCTCCATATCCATCAATACTGGCATCCGTGTGCAGTTCGATAGGATACTGGGGGTCAAATATAACAAGTACAGGCTCATCGGTCAGTACTGTTATAACTGTTTGACGTATTTGCTCATGCTCGGATTTCCACTGGAATATTTTATTTTTGCAGGTGAGGCCATACAACGGTTTCATTTTTTCAGAGAACTTATGAACAAATTGTCGAAAATATGACGCTAGACCTATGAATTGACTTACTTGGGTAACCGACTGTGGAGGAGGAAAATTACGCAATGCCTGTATTTTTCTTGGGTTCGCACGAATTTCCCAATCCTTAAATTGAAACCCAAGATACTCAACACTTGATTTTAAGAACGTACATTTTGCAACGTTAAATAAAAAACCCGCCTCAAATAAAGTTTGCAGTACCCTCTGCAACCTCGAAAGTGCCTCTTCTTTTGTTTGTGAAGTAATCATTATATCATCCACATACACAACGACATATGAATGGGCAAGCTCACCCAACGCTTTCATTACCGCGCGTTGAAAGACAGAGGGCGCGTTTTTTAACACGAAAGGCATGGTTAAATACTCGAATTGGCCCTCTGGTGTAACGAACGCGGTTCGCTCAATCGAATTTTGGTGAATACGAATTTGGTGCAAACCGCTCGCCATATCCATGCACGAAAAGTATTTTGCGC
The DNA here is from genome assembly GCA_035045885.1 of Drosophila borealis. Lineage (NCBI taxonomy): Eukaryota > Metazoa > Arthropoda > Insecta > Diptera > Drosophilidae > Drosophila > Drosophila borealis. Next base: position 1,100,872 of record JAWNOR010000313.1, read on the forward strand.
CTCGTAATCTAGAGATTTGATCACTAATTAGCGGTAAAGGAAATCTTTCGGATACGGTATTTGCATTTAATTCGCGGTAGTCCACGCAAAGTCTATCCGAGCCATTTTTCTTTTTAACGATCAGCATTGGGCTGGCAAAAGGGGAACAGCTGGGGCAGCTAATTTTGTCTCTTACGATTTCCTTTTCTTCGATACTAAGCCGATATGGTCGCCCTTGTACAGTCTTATTTGGATCAATCAAGCGTATTTCCTGCTCGCCAGTTGTGACTCGGCTTTTGGGAAACCTATCTATAAATGCGTTTGAAAATTCATGTAAAATTTCACCACACAACTCGGTATCAATACTGGCAAGACTAGCACGATTATTCAAAGCAGAAAGGCTGTACATAGTTTTTATCTTATATAGTTCGAACGTATTAATTGTTATCTTCACGCCAAAATTCGGAGTTAAAATTTCACGGCCAATTATAATATTATAATCAATGTAGCTGTTAAGAACTACATGAAAAATAACTTCGAGCGAATATCCACTGATAATGACATTTGACATAATTTGTAAAGTGCTTGTTACTGCGTTATTCCCAATACCCTTTAAAACTACAATATTATTGATTCGTGTTCCCGAGAGTCGCTGAGACGCAGATTCCTTTATAAGTGAGCAATCGGCTCCTGAATCAAAGCAGAATGGAAATGACTCACCAGATGAGATCAGGGTACCAATTGGGCTGGCCACATGACATAAGTTTACATGTTTCTCATCCATTTTTTTTTGAGTACAAGCCGATGCAATATGTCCATGAGCTCCACACTTGTAACAAGTAATTACTCTACTCTTTCTTGCAGATGAACGGCTAGAATTTGGATTAGATCCTTGCTGGGGCTTAACGTTGTTTTTACTTGAACGGCAGTCAGCAAATTTGTGGCCCATTTTTCCGCAGAAGTGACATTTTATGGGTGCATGCATACGCTGTCTTTTGCTTGAAAAATTTTCCTCAACAGGACACTCTTTCTTTTTACCGAAAGCAAATGCCCGCAGCTCATTTTGCAATTCGTTACGTGTTTTAATGTTGGTAGTAAAAACCGAACGTTGCAGTTGAGTATCGACTTGGGCAGCATGCGGCAGAACAACGGATATTCAGAAGTCATTGACTTCCATTTTGCCATAAGTGTCGTTATTAATCGACTTCCATACAGAGAAAGGCACTCGCTGTCTTTTGGACTACCATTGAGAATGTTAAAAACAGTAGCTGCTGGAGCCTTCGAATCGTTGCAAAAGCAATTCCTTAAATTCGTCCCACGTCATTCCAGAGAAACAAATTTGTGGCAGCCAGTTAGAAGCGCTACCTTCTAGTGATTTATTTAACGCAATAAGCAAGGCACTGCCATCCAGAGGGTTTTCTGATAGAATGAGGTCCACCGTGGAGCACCAAGCAGCTGCACTTGCACCAACAGAGTCGGGATTAAACTTTGGTAGTACAGCTGAATTTTTTTCGCCTGGCATTGACTGTGCGCCTTTAACAGCAATAAAATCAGATTGTTATGCTGCGTCTCCAAAAGTGTGCACAAACGGTCGTCGGAAATGTCTTGGCGTGGAGGTGATCCCACTTCTGATGTCGTAGAATAGTTTCCTATCAGCTCATCCTCCTGAGCTTCCACCATCGTGGCGCCAGCCTTACGTTTCCTCGACATTGACATGCTTCAGCTTTAATTTTCGACTGACTGCAATTTCACAATTATGCTCGCACAATACATTCAGTATTGGCACACGTCTTCCTGACGTCTCCGAGTCAAAGACTATATATCTCTCGCTCTAATGCACTGTCTGGCCGAGGCTACGCAAAACAGACAAATCTGTTGGGCTCGCAAAACCACGTGTTATTTTGAGACAGAAGACGCAAGTAGGAAAAGGATAAAGGAAGAGAATAACGGACATAGAGAAAACGCTCAATATCGTCTGTTTTGGACTTCTTTCATTAGCGATGATACATTTCGTTAGATATCGTACTTAAATGGTAGTGATGGAATTTAATTGAACAAATACAATAATAATAATCATAAAATTATAATATTAAAATAATAATGACGATGCGACATATATACATATATATCAGCGGATATATAGATATAGGGGGATATAATAACTTTGAAGAAAATGCTTAAAACATAGGTGATGGTTTGGAAACAATGAAGAATATATATATATAATAACGTAGTTATGTGTTTGAATAACAAGACTTTATTTCACGAGAGTGAATTTGTATCAGTTTATTGTTGAATATCTGGATTAAGACTGGCGAACAAAAATTGACTTACGCTTTATTTAAAGCTAAATAATAATTGGAGTACGTGACTTTTTTCAAAGTGACAGCAACTGCAGCTTGATTATGCTAGCGCCTTTCTGTTAGTCAGCTTTTGTTTATAAATGATTGTTGACAATATGTGAGCTTGGCTGCAGAAGGCATTCTGCTCTTATGATTTTTTGCTGCTGTTAGCATTATTTGAATTCGGCTGCAGAAGGCATGCTATTGTTATGATTATTCTATTTGTAAACACACAGTGGGTTATGCTATGCAATGCAGCTTATGAATAACAGTGGTTAAAAATTCTGTTTTTGTGAATATGTCACTCCTCCCCACTAAAAATAAAGCGTGTCCTAACGCGTGTAGGGTATATGAAAAAGGTAAGTATGATAAAAAAAATGTTCTTTAAATGCTAGGATACAATTTTGGTAACATATTTAAATTTTCTTGTTCATTTTCAATTTCAAGTTAAACTGTGAGTTGTTTCTTAATAAATATTTGTTTGGGTATATTTTTATACTTATATGCTAGATACATTATTATGATTAATATGATGATTACAAATACTGTAATTATTATAATTTGGAATATTTTCATTTCTTTAATGTATTCGAAAATTATTTCTTTTGTTTGAATGCACGAAAGTGGTTTTAATTTGGAATTTCGTCATCATGTAAATATTTGCTGTTATTTAATTTCTTTTGTTTTTGATAATTCGTTTTATAATGCTTAATTTTTCGACCTCTGTTAGTCTCCTCAAAATGATCTTCGTCAATTTGTTCTATTTTCCCAGTAGGTTCGTAAGGGTTATGTAATTTACCGTGAAATATGGGTGCTTTCCTAAACTTTGTATTTTCTTCGAAATCATTTCGGTTTTTATTAAGATTATTTGGGTATTATAATTAGGTGTACCTGCGTAAATGAAAATGTCAGCTGGAGTTCTGCCAGTAGAATTATGTTTTAGCTTATAATTATAAGTGAATAACATTACCTCAATTTTCATGAGTCTATTTTCTTCGCATTGTCAGTATTTATAATGCGTATTTGTTCATTAATTTTCTTATGTAGTCTTTCTATATCCGCTACACCATTTTTACTTGTTGTTATTTGAATTTCAACTTTTTCTTTATTCAACCATTCTTTCAGGGCAAGACTCATAAAAGCACTGTCCCTATCTGTCTTCAGACTTTAGGTTTTCCCATGTTGTTAAATATTTGGATGAGTCCTCTTTTAACTTCAATCCAATCCTTGCCGTTAAGTTCAATTACATTTGCAAATTTTGAATATAAATGGTTTTTTATTGAATAAATGTCAACTACGTAAGTTTCTCTACAGTTTTCTACTTCTGGTGTAATTTTAAATTTACAAGATGTGTTCCTGTGATCAATCTTAGCTAGATTACAAACTTCACATTCGTTAATTATGTTTTGGATTAAATTTTGATAGTCTGGGTAATAATATGTTTCTTTAAAAAGTCTGACCATCTTTTCGATGCCTGGATGTAAAAGTTTTTTGTGGTTGCTTACTATTATTTCTTTAAATTCTGCATAGCTCCTTATGTCTTTTAGTTTAATATTTGCTCTTAATATTTGAGTTGTTTTGAGGTTGATTATATCTTAAAGGCTTGTTGTATTATTTCAAAATCGGAATCGTATTCAATGTATAATGCGCTTGAATTGTTGCAAAAATGTTTTATCAATATTTGTTTAGCTTTTTCAATGTTTAAGTTTAAGTATTCGATTTTTATTCCTAATTTTTTAAAATATGGTTCAACTTCTATTTTTTCGGTATCACTTCTAATCATTTCTATTTGTCTTCTAAAATAGTTAAATGCCTTTTAATTGCGTTGTAAGGGGTTTTGTGATCTTTGCGAAGTCTCTAATAAATTCTCTGTAATAACCCAATAGTCCTAAAAAAGATTTAATTTCTTTTCTAGTTTTGGGGAGTGGGAATTTTTTTATTGTGTTAATTTTCTTTGGGTTTGGTTTTATACCGTCACTAGTCACAATGTGTCCCAAGTATTCTATTTCTTTTTTTAAAAACTCAGATTTGTCCGGTTGTAGTTTTAACTTTGAGTCTGTCAGTTTGTTAAATACTTGTTTTAAGTGTTCGATGTGTTCCTGGAGTGATGTTGAGAATATAATAATGTCGTCTAGCTACACTAGACAAAATTTTCCTATTATGTCTTGTAAAAAACTGTTCATAATTCTTTGGAATGTCGCGGGTGCATTTGTTAGCATTCTAGTGAGCTCGTAGTGTCCGCCTTCGGCCGAAAATGCCGTTGTTGCTTTATCTTGGAGTGTCATCTCTATCTGATGGTAGCCACTTGCTAGTCAAGAATCGAAAAGTATTGTACCCTTCCTATTCTGTCGAGTACGTCGTTAATATTGGGCATGGGATATTTATCTTTGATAGTTTTTTCATTTAATTTTCTAAAGTCTACAACTAATCTCAATTTTTTCTCTTGGGAGGAGTCCTGTTTTTTCGGTACTAACCAGATTGGAGCACTCCAGGGTGAATGGCTGTTTCTTATAATGTCTTGGTCTAATAATTTATGTATTTGTCTTTTGACTTCGGCTCTTTCGAAATGTCCGTACCTAAACGGTTTTGTGTAGATTGGTATATTATCTGTTGTCGGGATGTCGTGTTTTATGAGGTTGGTGAATGTCAGTTTTTCCCGGTCATTGTAAAATAAGGATGGATACCTATTGCATAATTTTATAATCTTCGTACGTTCTTCAGGGTTAAGGTGGTTTACTCGTATGTTGAGGTGGTTTTTCTTTATTTGAATTTCAGTTTCTAGAAATGTGCCATTGTTGATGTTTACCGGGAGTGGTGTTATGGCTTTAGAGTTTTCCTCTATTGTATAGCTTTGTGTGATCTTGTTGTTCTGGATGAAAATTGGTAAGTTAGCTTGGGCTGTATGAAGATATAGTTTTTCTAAGTCTAGTTTGGCTTTTAATTGTTGTAAAATGTCGATGCCTATTAGGCCATCGAAAAAGTCATGAAATTTGAATAAGAGGAATGTTCGTTTTCCACTGGTTTGAAATTCCTTGAACATGGGAAATTCGATTTCGTAAAGTGCATGTTCGCGTAGAACTGTTTTGATCTGAACCGGTATATTTAGCTTGATTCTATTTATTTCCTGGGTAAACATAGGGTCAAGGGAAGAACTTGAAGCTCCTGTATCTACTAAGAATTTTACCGGTCTGCTAAGTGGGGAATCTTTTTTAATACATATATGGAAGTGTTGATCCGTGATCACGTCTATATATCCTGTCTGTGATTTGAGGATTCTATTTGGAAATTTGATTGTTCATTAAAATTTTGTGAATGGTCTGTCGTCGTTTTTGCGTTTCTTTCTTCTGTATTGTAAATTTGACTTTTAGGATTTCTCTATATCTGAGTAATAATCTTTTCGGGTTTTGGTATAATTGCCGATCTATTGGAATTGTTGTTCGGGTTATTGTTCCAGCTGTTATTGGATCGTTGCTGATTATTGTTATGTGGGTAATCGTAGTCCTGTCTCCTAACTTGTCCGTTATAAGAGTTTGAGGTTCATGGCTTGTTCTTGTTATTTCTGTATTCTATTGGTTTGTCCTTTTGATCAGTTTGATTTCTATTTCCTGATGGTTTTGTCCTTTCCGAAGTGTTACGTCTACGTCTGCATTCTTGATAGTAAATGTCTCTTTCCTGAATTGCTGCGTCGTAAGCATCTTTAAGAGATGTTGGTCTCATTGCCCTTAGAAATGCTCCTAAGGGTCACCTTACTCCTGTTACGAAAGTGTTCAGACATATTTTCATGTACGAATCTTTTTTTGCTTTAATAATGCTATGTTCTACTTATGTATTTTGTATTAGGTTGAATAGGGCTATTTTTATTTCATTTATTTGTTCATACAGTCGGGTCACTGACGGGTCTTTCTGTGTTAGCAAGTGTAAATCGTAAAGAAGGGCTGATTCTTCGCGTTTATCTGCAAATTTGTTTATAAGTGTCTCTTTAATTTGGTCCCAATCGAGTGGGATCCTTGCTGATAATAGTACGTCGTTGGCTTTTCCCTCTATTTTATTCCTGATAGCTCTCATTAATAATTGTCCGTACGGAGTGTGTTCTGTGCCTCTAATTCGTAGTAAGATTTCTTCTACGTTTGTTATAAATTCTTTAAGTGCCTTAATATTCCCGTCAAAGTGTGGTAGATAGCGAATTGCATCTGGGATGCGCACAGATGCAAATACATCTTGGGGGTTATTAGGTGTCGGTTGGTGTGGGGGTGGTGTATTCGAGGTCGATGCCATTGTTACCGCTATTTTTTTTGTGTAATATTCTTGGGTCGGTGTATAGTTTTTCGGGCAATTACTTCTGTTATATCGGACAAACCAGCTCTTATGCTTGTTCTACTTCTTATTAACGTTTGCTTTACTTTTCCTAATTTAGACATTAATGTTTGTGTTTTGTTTTGTGTTGTTCTTATACTAAGTAGTTTAGATATTGTTATGTATGTGTCTTATATTAAAACTTAGATTATTATTATATGGTATTAATTTTTGCTTGTTTTGTATACTTATAGTAATGTGTCTTATTTCTAGGTTATTGTATGTTTGTGTGTAGTTGTTTGTATTTATGATGAATCACTGTGTGGTGTGTTTTGTGTTTCACAATGTTCTGTAATAAGAGATACTTTAGTATTTTATTTCTTTCATAATCTTAACTTACATCTTGTGAATGAATAGTGAATTGGTAATTTATTGAATTTTTTTTTTTGAATTTGATAAAATTTTTTTGTATGTATGTATAACTTGCATATAACTTTATTTATATTCTTTTATTTTATTTATTTTTTGTTAAAAAAATTTTGTTTTCGTTTTTGCAATGGTACTTGTAACCACCCCATTTTGTGTTCACTCTAATTTGGTTCGACTGCAGATCGGTTGAATGCGACGTATGGAACTTGCTCGATGCAATTCCCACCATCAATGCGATTCCACACATTCTTTAGTCTGCGGCCAAAAAGACATCATATTATTATCGTTGATAATATTACCTTTCTGCAATGGTTCTTTCTTAACCTTGAAGAGCATGACTTGTTTATTTCTTGCCGAACGTTGCGAAGTGCCGCATGTTTCAGTGACCTGTTCAAGCCAATCGAAATTAGTTTGCGTCCAACAAGCTTTACAACGCGGTTCGATCCCGCCCTTAATTATAAGTACATGCCTTCGTTTATGTTTGAGCTCGCCATCGTATTGCCAAGTTCGGTCCCAACATCTATTGTGTTTGCCGCGCCGCACTAATTCGTTCGAACCTCGCATTGCAACGGATTTGTTGGATTGAGCGGACGCAAACGTTCGTTTGCTCCGTTTTAACATGTTGCGCCTAAGTCCGAATCGAAGCACTGCAGCTACGTCACACGACATGACGTGGTCCGCTACTTGTTGCATCACTTTTTACGTCGCCTGTACAATTGTTTTGCATTTATTTCTTTTAATTTCGTTATTTTTGTATCTTTTATATGCACTATACTTGTAACGCTACCATTTCACTTTTCGTTTTTTGTTTTCTCTTTGTGTACTTATACTATTACTTTACATAATTGTTGTTCTCTAGCGGTTGCGATCATAATTAGTCAGTTATCGTTCCTGGCCGAGAGATAACGCTAGAAGTTCTGGTTGAAGGAGGGAATCTTGTTCCAATTTCACTGTGAATTTAAATGTATACAAGAATGTGTTTCCAATAAAGTGACCACTGGTGGGTTTGGTTGTTCAGTAAAGACTGATTTTACATTTTATTCTTTGATCTTAAGCTAAGCTAGTGTTTACAATAACTTTTTCAGTTGGTTCTCAACATGAGTCTGAGAAATTGCTGAATTAGGTATTTTCGAATGCTAGCAACAAGAAATGTCGTAACCACATCCTCTTAAACTGCTTCGCTGAAATTTTATACCTTGCACTTAAACTGTAACAATGTACTCATGCCCTCTTGAGTGGCCAGCGAGAGTTAAGAGGAAGGGGTCTGTATTCGACTTTGCACGCATTTTTGTGGCCTAACTCTTGCAAGTGTTCATTTCGTCGCCTAACATAGGGTATGAAATGCACTTGCTAGGGTATGCTCGGCTATCTAATACCCTAGACTTGCATTTTACCCATATAGATGTATTCCCTTTCTCTTATCCTCTGCTAGGTTACATACATTCTAATGTATGCCCGACTCAAAAATACCCTATAAGCAACTGTTTTATTTTTTTTTGTAAAGCACTTATTTGGAAATATTTGCGGGGCCTTAATCCGAAAACATGCCACGTCCCGGTCTCGGTCTCGCCAGGTTCAGCAAGCCTACAAGACATTTGTTAGTTGCTGGGATGAAGGGTTTAGGGAGAGGGGAAGTGTCACTAATATCGCTACTCTGCCTTCGATCCTCCTAGCGGAAAGGCCTGCGCATATCCGGAACGACCGAGCTGACCTTCAGCGTTCAATGGATAGCGCAGCGGTCCCTGCCAGAGTCCGTCTCAGCCCACACACAAACTACTGTTGGGATGGTTACCATAAGCGGCGTAACGAAGCCTCGTCTCTCTCGATACCCTACACTTTAGGTACGGAAAGGGGTTGTTATTATGAGCGACATAATGAAGCCTCGTGTCTCAATACACTATGCTTTAGGTTAGGAAAGGGGTTATGTCGAGCGACGTAATGAAGCCGCGTCTCTCGATACTACGCTTTAAGTTAGGAAGGGAAGGTTATGTTGAGTACCGGCTAGCCACGGTACCCGAGGTTAGTGTTAATAAAATATGACAAGGATTAGCAGACATTCTTTATGAGTATTACTTTATTCGAATAACCTTAAAATCTATTCTATTCCATTCCTATCTTCTTATTCCAATAAATGTTTAACAATGCTGATATTAGAAACGGCTCCTTGCCTTCTTTACTATTAATACTTATGATACTAACAAAACTTTAAAACTATAGATCTAACGGCTCCTTGCCTTTCTTACTACTAATACTTATGCTACTTAAAGCTAACAAAACAATAAGATTATATATCTAACGGCTCCTTGCCGCGAAAAGGGATTGTCGGGTGGATACTCTGGGTAGCCGCCTCACAGGTTCAATATATCGACGTCAGCCTGTATATTATCTTTTTAATATTTATATTTTGTATTTTATTTATATTTTTATATTTTTATATTTTTTTTATATTTATTAATGGTCGACAAAATGATTGTCTTAAATGCTAAACGCCTAGTTAGAATACACAATTTTCTAATAGCATCATCGACCGATGGAGGTGTTTTATTTGCCTGTCCGGCCAGTTATGCCCCTTTCACAGCTAAGTTTGTTAGTGACGCTATTTGAGCCTACAGCTAAGAAGAAGGGTGTAAGTAGAGAAAATAGTGTTCTTAAATAGAAATTTAAAAAAATCTTAATTCACTATATTATTTAGGAAAATACAATAAAGTTTTTTAATAAAGTAAAGAAATTTTAACTAGATATGAATATAGAATGTTAGGTAGATAGGATAGAGAGATAGTGATGGGAAATCATGGGGGAAAATTCTAAACGAAAGACATCTACTTTGCTTTCTTCGGTTAAGTTTGCACATGAGAGCGCGAACACTGATCCAAGCATAGTCGATCTGTTCGCAAACTTTTTTGAAACTACATACTCCTCCTCTAGGTATAATAAAAATCAGTCTGATCCTTATCAGTTACAGAGATCAAACTGCATCTTAAATCCCATTATTACCGAAAGTTCGCTTCATAGCGACCTTAACACTATCAAGCCGGTTTACTCACCGGGCCCAGATGGTGTTCCTGCTTGCGTGCTTAGGTACTGCGCTGCAGCATTATGTAAACCTGTTTTAAAACTTTTTGAATTGTCCGTAAACACTTCATCTTTTCCGACCATTTGGAAGGAATCATACATTATCCCTCTCCATAAGAAAGGGAGAAAGTCCGATGTCGAAAACTTTAGAGGTATTTCCAAATTATCCGCTATACCTAAAGCTTTTGAGAGAATTATAACATCTCAACTGCAGCATTTATGTAGTTCTATTATTTCACCTTCCCAGCATGGGTTCGTGAAGCGCAGATCTACAACCACTAACCTTCTTGATTTAACTTCGTGTGTAATTGATGGGTTTAAGAAAAGAAAGCAGACTGACGTCATCTATACTGATTTCAGTAAGGCTTTCGACTCTGTCAACCATTCCTTGCTGCTTCATAAATTATGCCTTCTCGGCTTCCCAGTCAATCTCTTGAACTGAATTTCAGAGTATTTGCGTAACAGAACCCAAAAGGTTCTTTTCAGAAATTCATTTTCTAAACGTATTCTGGTGACTTCCGGTGTTCCTCAAGGTAGTCATCTTGGCCCGCTACTCTTTACTCTTTTCATTAATGACCTTCCCTCGATACTGTCTCACTCTCGAGTATTAATGTATGCTGATAATGTAAAATTATGCCTTGCATATAAGGATATGGCATCATGTTATCTCTTACAAGCGGACATTGATGCGTTTCAGGCTTGGTGTCCAGCCAACCTTTTAAACTTAAACTGCTCTAAATGTAAGGCAATGATCTATAGAAGCCCTCCTCAATTGGTTTCTTACATCCTTGATAGCATACCGCTCGAGCGTGTTAATATTACTTCTAATGAAGTTAATGATCTAGGTGTCATCCTTGATTATAAACTTAAATTCGACTCTTATGTTAATACCGTGTTCAATAAGGCCAGAATAGTTATGGGTTTCATCAAGCGATGGTCGAAGGAGTTTGACGATCCGTACACGACAAAAACACTTTATATATCTTTGGTACGACCTATTCTTGAGTATGCCTCATGTATCTGGTCACCACAATATGCTACCCATCAGGACAGAATTGAATCCGTTCAGAAACAATTCTTGTTTGCCCTTAGTGGTTTTCATTGGGATCCTCGAGTGCGGTTACCGTCATACTCCAGCAGACTTCTGATGATTAACCTTCCTTCTTTGATTAATCGTAGAACCATGCTGGGTGTAATATTTATTCATAAATTAATTACTGGTGAAATCAACTCTTCTGTGTTGACTAGCCAATAAAATTTCTCTATCCCTACTAGACTAACACGTAATTTTGTACCTATATCGCTTCAATTTGCTCAACTAATTATGTCTTGCATGAACCGTTTAGGGTTCTCTGTGATGACTATAACAAGCAGTACAGAGTATTCTGCTCGGAAGCTTCTTTTCCTCGTATAAAGTCTTCGATTCTTAACTATTTAGCAAGTAGATAGTCCTATTTTTATTTGTAATTGTATTTGTACACATACTCGTAGTTTGTATCGTTTTTTTTATTTTTAATTTTTTTTTTTCATATTTACTTTGCATTTCTTGTCGTACGTTACACGACTGCGAATCTCGGTCGGTTGGGCGGGAGGTGGGATGCAGTACGTTGCATCGGGACTCGCGTTTAAAAACAAAAAAGAAAAAAAAAATGTATGGCCTGTACGCAAGCTTTGTCCCTACTCATAGCTGGAAATGGCCTATGAGTCCCCGTAGATATCCTAAAAGCAACGATTTTATTAGGGGTAAAGAATGTTCGGTGGAGAAAACGGAGTCCAAACTATTGTAATTTTTACATAAGAAGTGAAAAGAATTGTGCATAGCGTTATCTGTGCACGTTGTAAGGAATAAGCGGCGATAATTCCTGGTAGGTCTAGACGGAACAGAGAATTGCAGACGCACTAACAGAAACGAAAAATCTATGTCGCCAACAATCAACTTATGTAGAAAGACAAGAGAGATGCACAGAAGTTTCGTTATAAAAGGATCGTTAAGCTCTTGAGACCATCGTTTAATGTATCCTTTTGCCGCATTAACGATGTATATGTATGAAGATTACGTATCTATATTAGTATACGTTGCAATTGAGTACATACTCATACACTTTGAACAATTTAGATGCAATTGATTGGCCGAACACCAAAGACGAGAATGATGTAGGGGATGAGTGTATGATAGAATAAGTTTCACATCGTCCGCATACATATGTACACGTGCATGTCAAATAGCCGAGGGGAGATCATTTATAAAAAGAGTAACGAGTAAAGGTCCAAGATGACGTCCTTGAGGAACACCAGAAGTAAGTGAACCTGTTTTGAGGTAGTCAGCCTCAGCATTACTCTTTGGGTCCTACCTTTTAAATAAGAAGAAATCCAATGAAAAAGAGACGGGGGGAAACCTAATCGGTCAAGCTTAAGAAGTAAAATATCATGGTGCACAGAGTTAAACGCCTTATGATGAGAGAATGATGTAGGGGATTAGTGTATGATAGAATAAGTTTCACATCGTCCGCATACATATGTACACGTGCATGTCAAATAGCCGAGGGGAGATCATTTATAAAAAGAGTAATGAGTAAAGGTCCAAGATGACGTCCTTGAGGAACACCAGAAGTAAGTGAACCTGTTTTGAGGTAGTCAGCCTCAGCATTACTCTTTGGGTCCTACCTTTTAAATAAGAAGAAATCCAATGAAAAAGAGACGGGGGGAAACCTAATCGGTCAAGCTTAAGAAGTAAAATATCATGGTGCACAGAGTTAAACGCCTTACTGAAGTCAGTGTAAATGACGTCAGTTTGCATTTTCGAAAGGAAAGCATCATTTACCAAGGAAGTAAATTCTAGCAGATTGGTCGTAGTTGACCAATTCTTTATGAATCCATGTTGCACAGGGGAGACAAATTATTTGCAGAATTGCTGCAAATTCGAAGTGATTATTTTTTCAAATAATTTAGGGATAGCGGACAGTTTTGCAATGCCCCTGTAATTTAGCATATCAGACTTTCCACCTTTCTTGTGGAGAGGAATGATATAGAATTCTTCCCAAAGAGATGGAAAGACAGATGATTCAAGGGATAGATTAAAAAGCTTTAGCAATGGATAAACAAGGGAAGAACTACACTACTTGAGTAGACAACTAGGAATATTGTCAGGTCCAGAAGAGTAAGAAGATTTTAAAGACTTTATAGCTAAAAGAAGAGAGGAATGGGAAATAATAGGAGTAGGTATAGAACTAGAGGAAGTAATAGTATAAGGGTAAGAATTATTATAAGGACAGACTGTAGAGTAGGTTGATTGGAAAAAAATTAGCAAAGAGGTTAGCAGAATCAGAGTCATTGCTAGCTTTATCCATCCCGGGAGAAAAAGAAAATGTCAAAATTGAAGATTTACGCTTCAAGTTTACAAAATTGCAGAACTGTCTCGGATTTGGGCAAATTGCCTTTTGTAACTAGTTAGATTATTCTCATTTGAGAATTCAGAAGAAAGAAGTTCGACTTGGCTATGGAATATTTAGCCATGTCGGCACTCGATCCAGATATATTAAACTTCTTAAAATTTTTAGATTTTATATTTTTATACCCTGAACCCATTCAAATGGGTAAAAGGGGTATAATGTGTTTGTGCAAATGTAGGTAACAGCCGAAGGAAGCATCTCCGACCCCATAAAGTATATATATTCTTGATCAGCGTCAGTGGCCTAGTCGATCTAACCATGTCCGTCTGTCTGTTCGTTTGTCCGTCTGTCCGTATGTATGGACGCAAGGATCTCAGAACATACAAGAGCTTAGAGACTTGAAATTAAAAAAAATGGTTATACAAACAGAAAGAAAAGGACAACAGTTGCCTAGGTAAAGACTTAAAGAGAAAGTAGTGCTAACTTTATAAAGCAACAGTAAGATATAATTAGGTCAGTGTAGAACAGGATGGGCGCAGCTCACTTCTCCGCGTAAGACCAATAAACAACGTCTACAATACAAGGACAGACAATAATATATAGGTTCAAACGGTTTTTAATCAACTAAAGTTTAAACGCATCCAGCTAATCTCAACAAAAGACTTGAATTATTTGCTAAAATAAGTCTAGGCAGTTATGCCAATTTAAATCTGTATTTTATCCACATAGAACTTTATGTAAATAACAGGACAACGGGTATTGACGAAAACAATTGAACTAATAATCGACAGATGAGAAGAAATGATATTACAGAAATATCGGTAATAGCATTAGAGCTTAATTGACCTTCGGTCTCGTTGATTTCTTAAAAGTTTCTCTTTAACCACTGAAAAATTCTGTTCAGCGTGAGTACGTGTAAGATACTGGTTAATTCTTACAAATCTTAGGTGCTATATAATAACATAGTCTTTTATTTGAGATCTGCTGTCGATCCATTCTCGGCAGTAGCCGCCATAAACTATTGCTTTTTATTATGGTATTTTTCTCATACTTGCTACTTATTATAACTTACTAACATGATCTTAGCGTAGGTCACTCTTAGAATCTTAAGCGACCACATGTGCGCTATGTATTTATATGCAGCTGGCTGCAGTTGTACAATAGTTTTTACCGAGGGTCTAACTGAGACTCTGTGTCACGTGTTCATGTGTGAACATTCTGCGGAGGGCCGACAAAGGTGATGGCCTCCAATTTTTTAGTTACAGCTATTTTTCTTATCAGATATACAATAATAATAACGACTAAAATTAATACAATCATGAACGTTGCATGTCCAGACACGTGGTGGAAGTTTAAATCTTTTATTTCAGTGTGGTGTTCTTTTAACTCTTGAACTTTACTTACTTAATTCCTCAGAAGTACTAATCTTGGATGCTGTTAATAGATCCCACATAACTTTGGGTATTTCTCTTAACTCTCCCATGTAAGAGGGAATAATGGTTTCCTGTCTTTCTGATTGTATCTTATGGTGAACAATTAACAATTTGTCTTCCGTTCTAGCTGTTCAGTCAGATCTGATCGATAGTATACCTTGCTCTGGCAGGTTCACTATTTCTGGTGGTGTTTTTTTCACAGTGGATCCTAGTTGTCGTATTACGCAGGTTCTTAAAGAGCCAACTGCTTCTGCCTTTTAATTCTACCCAGTATGTTTAGGATGTTACTAAAGCTCTATAGACAAAATCCGATGGTCTGTTTCGTTCAAAAGGTGAAGCTTCGCAGGTGCTATCACTGGCACTGCTCCAAATCCAATTCCCTTGACACACTTACTTGTTTGATTGCCATTTTTGGCATTTGTTTAATGTCGATTCAATCATTATATGGTCAATCTCAAAGTTATATACTAAATATTCTGAACTTAACTGTAGCATTATCATCTGTCCATCTCTTTGTTTTGGTACTGGTATAATTCTAAATAGCTATGAATGCTAAAATACCATTGTTCAGTAGGCAAACAATGGTATTTTAGCATTTATGATGAGTTTATTCTCTATAAAAATTCCCTTGCCTTTAACAGTAAATCTCCTTAATTTATGTATTAGTTCTTTTTCCTAGTAGTACAAATTTTTCGGATTGGCTATTTTTTATCTTTTTGGCTTCGTCCTTTAATTGCCTTGGTTTTGAAATGTTTGGATTAACTCGACCAATTAATAGTCCTATTATTCCAGATTTATTTTATTTATTTATTATAAAGAAACTAATTGAGAAGTTCGGTCATGTTATCTAATCGTTGATTCATTTTGTGTTGTCTTTTTTATTATATTTGCTGTTGAGTCGATTGTTGACGTCTGTTATCATGTTTTCCTCCATTATTTTCCTATCGTCGGCGTCCATTATACCAAAAAAAATGTGATATAAGGAACCCATAAAATTCAATGGGGAACGCTTTGTTCTTATTGGATTTTTGGTTGTAAATAGTTCGTTATTTTCTTCTAATTCCGCAATTCCGCACTCTTTGTGCGCTTTTGAGTATTTAGTTACACTGATCTTCAAGCCAATGGAGTTTCTCACAAACAACTCTCATTTATTGCACTTATTAGCTTCCTCTATGTAGCATTTCAAAATATGGTTCCATGCCGTAAAATATGACCAGATCCCAAGAGGATGACACTATCTCTACCTCACCCATTGGATCTAGATACATTGCTGAGGAGCTATTAATTTTTTCTATTACGCATTTTATTTGTTCTTCCCTAAACGAGGTAGTATTCGATACTTGACAGAACAGCATGAGTATTATCATCATCATCAATCTTAGCTTTGAGATTTTAAGTCTCTTAGAGCTTCTCCTTTCCTCCTCATTATTTTTCTGCTCATTTTCATTTTTGTCCTGTACCTGTATTGCAATAAGCGGGCACACTTTGGTAACTGGCGTTGTGATAAATCCGTCCTGTAATTTTACTTTTACTACCCTGACATTTTTGTCTTTTCCCAAGGGCCATCTTGCTGGATGACAGTTTTCGTCTTTCATTATTACTATTTGTCCCTTTTGTATATCCCGTGTTTCTTTTTTCCACATACTTCTTTGTTGTGGGGTATACAAAAATCTTCTTTTCATTTTGACCAAAACTCTTACTTCATTCTTTGAATCAGTTTCCATCTGCCTAGGTTGCCTATTCTATTCTGTGTTTCTGATTCTATGCTATCTAATGTTGGTCTTCCAACTAGAAAATGACTGCTGTCAACACTTCGTTATCATCAATGTCTTCTCCGTGTTTGGTCGTGAGTTGAATACTACTTAAATGTGACACAACAATGTTGATATTTCTTCGAATGTTAGATTGTTGTCCCCCATTACCGTTTTAGGTGATATTTTACCGACTTGACTCCGGCCTCCCAAATAACTCCGAAGTGAGGTTCTGCCGGTGGGATTAAATGCCACTAGATTTTTTCGTTTTCCAGTATAGGAGCAATCATATTGTTACTTTGGATTGCTTTTAGAAAATCTTGATCTAGCTCTAGAAATTAGTTCCATTGTCGGAGTATATGTGAGCGCATTTTCTGCGTCTTGCTATAAATCTTCTTAATGCTGCTAAAAAAGCATCTGATGTTAAATCACTAACTACTTCTAGGTGAATTGCTTTGTGGCCATACATACGAATACTGTTATTACCCTTTAATATTTTCTGTCCTCGAGCTTGGAGCATCTGATGTTATATGGTCCTGCATAGTCTACTCCTATATTTACGAATGGGAAGGATTCTGTTGTCCTATATTTCGGGAAATTTCCCATTATCTGTTCTACTTTGTGTTACCTGTATCTAGTACATCTAACACATTCTTCTTTTGTTCTTTTCACATGATTTTCATATGATTGCAAAGTTTCTCTTTTAAACTTGCGAATAATCATGTGTGTAAAAATGACATCAACGTCTTCTGATAAGACCGTTTTCAATTTTATTAAATGTATTGATTCATTAATTGAATTAATAAATGCTTTAATGTGCTTTGCTGAATCACAGTTCAGTACTGGCAACTCTATAAGCCGACTTAGTTTGTCGGAAAATATTTTCCGTTTGTTTTCATAACAATTGCCTAATAGTTTCCAAGTCGCATTGAAATTTTCTGCGGAGCCTTTTAGCAAATGAGACACTATGCATCTTGCTTTTCTTTTTCATGCCGTTTTTAGATAGTTGAATTGAAGAACTGGACTCAAATCATCTCTTGATTGAACCAACTCTGTTAACAACCCGGCAAAGATATCCCACTCTTTGGAATCCCTATACAATTTTCGGAAGCATTGGTAGCTCCTCTGCTTTGACATGGCAACCCCCAATTTTTGGTTGACACTTGTCTTGAACCTGTTCTGCTAGTTCTTCTACCATGTTCTGTACATCGAATCCTAGCGTTTTAATTTCCCTATAGAACGCAACATTGCCGTCAAACCTTTCTTTAAAAAATTGAATTTCTTTTTGTATTTCTTTCCAAAGAAATACTATCTTTCTTTTTCTCAACCCAAACATTTAACAATTGTTTTCGCTATTGTCTACCTGCGTTTCAGTTAGTTATTTGCTTAGCTCCTCTACCTGCCTATCGAACTCATTTGCCCTCTTATCACTTATCTCTGATCCTGGCATTGTTCTTTTTTGGCTATCAGTGGCTTTCGACATTTGTTTTGTTTAAATACATAAAAATCTCCTTTTACTCGCCGTGGGCGCAGGATACCACCAGAGATGTATAAGTTTAGTGGGTGCTTTTTGCCCTTTTTGGCCGATTTGCCGACCTATTTAGCAAGCTCGAGGGAACTCGACGTTTGAATGTTGAGACGTCTTGCAGTTCGGCGTGCTGCACTTGGCTGCACCGCTCGAAAGTCTAGTGGTTCGGCGCGCCGGTTTTTCCGGCACTGCTCGAAGGTCTTAGTTCTGCGTGCCGAAATGCCGGCACTGCTCGACGGACCAAAATGAACATGTTGTTTAGCGTGAGTACTTGTAAGATACTGGTTTATTCTTACGAATCCTAGGTCTTATATACTAACAGAGTGTTTTATTTTAGGTCTGCTGTCGATGTATTCTCGGGTTTTAGGGTATTAGGGTATTTTTCTCACCTTGCTACTTATTATTACTTACTAACATGATATTTCTTAGCGTAGGTCACTCTTAGAATCTTAAGCGACCACATGTGCGCTATGTATTTATATGCTGCTGGCTGCAGTTGTACAATATGAGTTTTTACCGAAGGTCTAATTTAGATAAGTGTGTTCTAGATCATTTACTTAGGCCATTCTCCTTATATAATAATTTCTAAGTGCACAACAAGAATTTAAGAGTCATAGTTCACTTACGTGCATTCAATTTCAGGAAGCGCTTTCACCGATCTCATGTTGCGGTGATCTGCTGTAATAAAATTCACAAGGCACAAAATCATTTTTTGCTTTCCTTTTAAACATTCCTGTGAACATAAGAAGAGGTTGTTATCTTGGTTTAGTAAAACAGCTATTCCTTGCTTGGCAAGCTTGAAGGGTATGTCGACCCCACCAGCGACAATGAAGTATATGAGAACAACTACTTGAAGACTTTGGCGCTCCTGCCTTCACTAAAACGAAGGTTTCTGAGCGGAATTTAATAGTAAACGAACAAGCAATTTCACAATTGGTAAAACAACAAGAATTCTTCGCGAGATTTCCGTTGAATGCGGCAACAACCACAACTACGCACTTCGCACCTGCGACACATTTACGAGAATCACAGATAAAATCTTTTGGTAGCTATTACAGGGAATGCCTAGCATTTAAGATTTGTTTGAAACCATCCACAATAAGCAACATTTGGGAAATACTCAAAAGTTTCACTATTTTAATTATTTTTTGACCAATGAAGCAGCAACTTTAACACGTAATTTGCCAATTACAGGTAAGAGATGGTGCAAATGAAATTGTACAGGGACTAAATGCAATTGGGCAAACAGGACGCGGCTGCTGGATAATGTACTTACTGCTTGTAAAAATAGATTCAGAGTCAAGACGCAAATGGAAGGAGATCAATCAGGATATCATGTCTCCAACAATCGATGATTGTGCCAATTTCTGGACTCGCGATGTGAGGAATTCGAGTTGAGCCAAGGGTTTTCTACTTCTGAAGTTGCTGCATGCAATAACAATGACAGAAGAAGACGCCTCGCAATTTTGTAACCACTAAGCAAGGCGCATGTGCAAAATGTTGTTCATCTGAACATTTGCTTTTCGTCTGCTCGCAATTTCACATGTCTGTTGACCAACGACGCGCCTTTGTCAAGTCATCATGTTTCAACTGTTTAAGGCCCGGTCATATATCATCGAAATGTGGATCAAATTATTCTTGTGAACGTTGTCGTGGCCGGCACCACACTCTAATACACGCAGAAAGTACATCGCTCCAGACTTCTGCGAACTTAGGTCAACTAATCGACGCCGCGGCTGACGTCAGGGGCAAAAGGTATCACTCGTGGCAAAGAGCCACATAGCGCAACTTCTTATAATTCAGAGGATCAGAGATATCTTACGTATCAAGTAAGTTCTCCATCTCGAATCCTAGTTTCGGGAATTTCGTCGGTAAGGGCTATTCGAAGGTTAAAGTTAACTTCACTTGAAATCACGGGTATCGGACGACACTCTATACGCTGCTGTACACATCCTGGAAAAAATCACATCATAATTGGCATGGGACAAGATCGATGCATCTGCATTGGAGATCTTCAATGATATTCCGCTTGCAGATCCGATGTTTAACACCACATCTCCGATAGACATTCTATTAGGGACGGACTATGCGTGGGATGTAATTACTGGCGAGAATAAGGTAGACAGCTATGGCAATGTAATTGCAATTTCGACGGTGTTTGGATGGGTGATCACTGCTATTACCATTTCGAGCATAGCAGCTGCTACCACGCTGCATACTACAATTGACATCAACGCCTCACTCCAAAGAGGAAAAATGGATGTAGATCCAACATCTTCGAAACTTCGTCAGCTAACATACTTTCACCGGCAGCAAGGCCAACAGGGATGCAGTCAGAGGGAATCAGCCGCTTACCACACGATCCAGTAATTATCAAAGTAATTTAAAAAGATCAAACAGTGCGGGTAGGTAAGCTGACTAGAGGCTTCAAGTTAGTTTTTTAAAGAGGACCCTCGCAAGGAAAATTGTGATTATGAGCACAGGGCATCCTCAGCAGTCACATAAATCGAAGATAGAAATAAAATGGGTTATAACAGAAATTCAATTCATTTTTTAGCGGACTCTCCGTGCTCCTGTTCATTGAACGGAAAGTATCAGGGGCGATTTTAAGGATTCCAACAGACACTGGGTCATCAAATAACTACATTCAGCCCACATTACAAATGAAACAAATTATGCACGGTGTCGACAATATCTTGTAGGTATATCCATACCTTGTTCGGCTGGTTTTCATGGTATAATTGGACTTGACCTTTAACGAAGGAAGGCAGGTACCCCTATTGATTGCAAAAGCGGCAGATCGGAACAGATTCAGTACTACAAGTGCGGCCGTTTAACACGTCGAGCCGTACCAAGGACGATGAACCAGTTTTTTCAAAGTTATAACCGTTACCTGTATAAGACCTTTCCAGTTTACTTGTGCGCACATCCTTACAACACAAACATATGTATGTTTGTAGATTTCGGGGTTTTTGAGAAGCTATGCAGGGAGAAGGAGATGCACACAAGTGCGCAAATCAATAAGTGAGAGCGAGGCACATTCTGCAACTGCATACACACATATGTATGTTTTTGGGATGTAAGGAATTAAAAACTAACATACATATATTACGAAATAGCATCAGCCGCAGCGACGTCGTGCGCTGAGCGATATGCGGCTTCATACTGAACGTTCGGCTTTCGAGGCCGGCGTTCGGCTGACACTCTCAGCAGTCTTACTTTGTCTGGGCACACTAAAATGGTCGCGGACAACCATGGGGCTCAGTCGTTGACGATTTATCGGTATCCGATTATTCCGCTGTTTGACATGTCTATGCATTGTATAGTTAGTGCCTGAACCCTCTTCTTCCAACACCAAATGAAGCTCGCACTACGCGTTCGTTTGATTTAGTAGTAATAAAGAAATATGAAAATAAAAAAATAAAATTGTTCCCTCAGTATGGTTCGAACTCGCAACTAACCGCACCACTTACTGCTGCCTCTACTCAAAGGCCACACCAATAATTGAGCTTTAATGAGAAAAAAACCAATTAAAATAGCAGCACAGAAAACAACCGCAATTGCAATGCTGTTGATAGAATTCAAAGCAAACTCGCATGAATGTGTGTGCGTGTACATGTATACAGAAATTCTTGGAATTTACGCAGCAGCTATGCTGCTAACACGTGCGCACATAACTTTTGTGTTTCTTAACTGATTTTAATTAAATTTTCGACAGTACATCTTATTGTAGAAAAGAATAAAGAATATTTGTGTATTCTCAAAAATTCAATTGCATATAAATTGTGGCTTAAATTGATGGGCAATACAAGTTGGATAAATAACTTGATTTATAGCTTAGTGGTGGTAGCAGAGATGTGGCGATAGGTATAATATGAAAAATGCTTGATATCTATATACTTTTCTAGAAGCTACATGTCAAGTTTGGTGACTCTAGCTCATATTATTTACCGAAATTGCTCAAAAACAGGATTTCAATATCGATTTTTATCGATTACCTGGAAACGGGGCAAGCTATCGAATATCGGAAACAAACTCGATCTCGATCGGGATTATGAGGACCTACAGCTTAAATTTCAGTCTCTAGCTCTTATAGGTTCTGATATCCTTGCGTTCATACATACGGACGGACGGACAGACAGACAGACGGACATGGCTAGACCGACTCGGCTATTGATGCTGATCAAGAATATATACACTTTATGAGGTCGGATATGCTTCCTTCTGCCTGTTACATAAATTTACACAAATACAATATACACTGTTTACCCATTTTTAATGGGTTCAGGGTATAAAAACCATTAGGCAGCTATTCATGAGAAGTCCCCGAGCAACAAGTTTTAATAGATTAGTTCCAAAGTTCATATATTTAGATAGTAGGCTTTCGATTTTTAATTGGTATGCAATCAATCCTCAATTCAAAGGTAACGCCAAGAAAGCAAATAAAATGTTACTTTATGAAACTAGATGTTGTTTTTCTATTGAAATAGCTTAATCAGCTATGTTTCTAATAACGTTTCACCAGCCTCATCGCTTAGTTAAATCTACAAGTGAATAAACAAGCACCAGACAAACCAGTCTCCACTCTCTCCGTAACATCGCTAATTTAAATGTGTAAACGAAAGAGTCAAGCCTGTTGTACCAGATACATTGTTAAGATAACTTCGTACCGTTCGATATTTTGGAATGGCATCCTCGTTTTAAATTCGTTAGTCAAACTAATTATTGTTACAAATTTTGAAACCAGTACCCATTCCTAAGAGACAATCGCCAACTCGTTTAGGATGTATTATTAAAGCAGAACTTCAGGGCAGATTAGGGTTGGATGTTATATTTGGGATTGGAATATTTATTTATTCGATTTTATGGGCTGGGGATGCGCAATCAAAAAAATAAAATATACTTTATCTGGGTGTACTATACAAGAAGCCACTTACCAACTTTGGTGACACAAGTTTCCAGAGATAGGATTTCGATATTAATTTTTATCTTTACATGTGAACAAGGCAAGCTATCGACCGTCCACATAAGAGGACCTATCGTCAAAAACGTCCATATATCTTATAGTACATATGGACAAGGCTAGATCGACTCAATTGTTGATAAAGCCAAAAATATATAAGTTAACACATGCCGCCCGCTAACATCGATAAAACGCTGACACAGCGCTTTCAGCGAGCAGCGAAATGCGCAGCGGCCAGTGGTGGACCCAGCAGTCAACGGCAGCTCGTTGCAAAACATCCGCTGAGAAATAGGACAGCCTTTCATTATACTCCTTTTTGTGAATTTGATGCGAGCTATAAAGTTGCACAAAGTAACTAATTGATGCCAAACTAACATAGATCTTGCTAGTCAAAATTTGGTAACCACCAGTAAAAACTGTAAAAAGTGTATAATAAAACATGTGAAAATAAATTTAGAGGGGGGGTATCATCTCTGGCTTTAAACGTAGCCTGACAGACGTCTTGTATGCCACTCAGCCACCTGACTTGCCCTCAGCCTTTGCAAAGGCTCAGAAAGCTACGCCTTCGCACCTAATTTCCGGACCAAGAAGGCAAAGGGTAGACCACAACGGTTCGATCACTGGTCAAATTGAGGAGGCTTACAAAGAGAACCTTGCTGAAGCACTTGCTGAACTCGTGGTCGAAGGCGAGCCCGAGAACAAGGGCGACAACATCATTTTTAGGGTAGGTGCCTGCTCCCATTCATATTTCGCAAAGTAGCATGGACAGACATGAAATTTCTGATTGACAGGGGTGAGTTACCACATTAGCAACCACAGCCCCGAAACCCCTTAGATTTCATTCAAATGCTAGGCCCACTTGAGCAATTCGATCGCGGTGTCCCAAATTTTTCAAAAGCATTAGACAATACAATAATGTTAGGGCATCGACCATTTGAAAATAACTACAACTAAGCATTTATAAATAAGCAGATAAATTTATACACCACAACCGAAACGTTGGAAATAATTTAACAGCACTGACTAAGAAGGACTAAAATATAAATTAAGCAGTTCCTGGGTGGATATATATTTGTAATGCGCGGTGTTGCGCAACTGAACTTGAGTTGGGGCTGTTCTAAGTATTAAAGATAACATAATAAAAATCCGTACTGAATCCGATACGATTCTGTATCGTATTGTGGCAAACTTTCAAAGATGTTGGGAAAATACAGAGGTTTTCGCGGACCGGAACGAGTCGCTGCCTTACAATACCTCTGTCATTGCTACAATTCGTACGACGGACAATGAGCCCATATACTCAAATTTGTACCCATACCCCATGGGTGGAGCTGACTTCGTTGCCACTAAAGTAGACAGCCTCCAAAAGGACAAAAGGACAGCCTCAGAAAGCCACATTCACCCTATAACATCTGGTTTGTTTTATGTTCAGTTGACAGTAAACAAGAACTTGATACTCCCGGGTTGAACCTGTTCATTTAAAAGCCATTTAACAATATTTAGTAACAAAGACAATACAAACACTTATATGAGTAGCACCACAGATTGATTTTCACAAAATTGAGAACGAAAGCAAAATCGGTGCCCCTGTGGTCTCACAGCTTAAAGAGTTCAAAGCATATTTGGAGGTGTCGTTATTCACTAATTTTCTTACCCAAGACCGGCTGGCAGCAGCCATGGTAGCAAAGCTGAACATGTATTCCCAAAAAACGTCAGAAAAATTACAGTATCACAGCAGTGAGGACATCAACTTTTACTTGTGTTGCTGTGATGGTGGATTCTGGATGCAGAATTAAGAAAAATGATTTCGAACCGTATCGAAGCTTGTGAGTTGCTACCTTTTCACACAATATTCCAATATTCCAATATTTTGCCAAATTTGTTAATATAATTATTATTTGCCCTTTTAGATTACCCTATTATAACCCCACTTGAGTTGTTAATAAGAAAAATTGTGATGATTTGGGTAACAGCAAGAAGCGGTTGGTTATTGACTTCCGTAAGTTAAACGAGCAAACCATCGCAGATTAGTATCCAATGCCAAGTATCCCTATGATATAAGCTAATCTAGGAAAGGCAAAATACTTTACGACTCTAGATCTGAAGTCCGCATACCACCAAATTTAGTTCTTTCTCCTTAAATGAAGGAAAATATGAATTTTGCCGATTGCCGCTGACTGAAGAATGCGGATAGCATATTCCAAAAAGCAATTAACGATGTCCACCGTGAACAAATTGGTAGAAAATGCTTTGCTCAGTAAATTAATCTGACAACGTCAAACACATCGACTGGGTTTTTAGGAGCCTAGGTGACGCTAACATGAGGGTGTCCATGAAGAAAGCACACGTTTTTATGGAATGTGTTGAGTACTTGGGATTCATTGTCATTCATTGGCGCAAAAACAGACCACGAAAAGGTGAAAGCGATCCCAAAGTTTGTAGAACCTGACTGCTTACTCCCACTAAGGTAATTTGTTGATAGGCTAGCTAGGATTTGTTAGTTCCATTACTATATCGGTGAATAGTAGGATCTTAAAATGCGAAATATTCTGTTTTCAAAGATATTTTCATCAATCTCAGAATTTTCGAGCTTCACTATTTTCACATATCTGCAAACGGGAAATATCTACAAGGGTATTAAGCTTCCGCGGCTTGCTCTGCTTTAGGCTTGACATATGTTTAAAGGTTAGCACGTTTGCCTGTGAATTCTACTTCTCCTATAATAATTTGATTTGATTTGTATGCCAAATGTTTGTACTGATATTTTAAATTGTTTTTATCTCATCGAAAAAAACGTTTGTTAACGCTCTCGAGTAGAGGCGGTAATGAGTAGTGCGGTCGGTACAGGTTCAAGTCAGATTAGAAGAAACTTATTTTATTTTTTTATTTCTGCAAAGGCAAACGATCTCATAATGCGAGCTGCATTTGGTATTGGTAGAAGTCGGTTCAGCGTATCCCCAAGTCGGGAACTCCCCACTAGACCCTCTTACTTGTTAATATTAAGGGGCTCTTCTTGCACCAAATAAGAAAAACAATCGTCAGTACATCATGATGAAATCCGGATCAACTCCTAAGGCTCTAATTATAATGGCAACTGGCCCTTCCATCATAATAACCCTAGTCGCGGCCTTACTGTGCAACAGCAAAGTGGAGTCTGACAGAGTAAGAGTAACAATAAAACGATCAACTACGGATTGCTCATTGAATTATTTTATGACAGTTATGTCAACTACGGATTGCTCATTGATCGATTTTATGACAGTTGAGTCTAAAGGCCTGTATATAAGACAAGAACAATAGTATTCATCCAATTTATATACAAGTTTATTCCCGATTTGCCAAAAAAGTTGACCTTTATTCAATGATCAAATGCAGACTTTAGTTTATTTAACAACACCTTGGTGGCAGCGCCGTTTACTTATGCGGCAGAGTTTGCACGATCTGCAGCATTAGCATTTTGTGTAGGGGTTCTTGGAATAAACACTGCATAAGCTTTGCTAGAATTAAATAACAAGTGTTTTGGGCGATGTATGTTTTATTAAACTCAACTCGTTCATGTCATTTAACTCTTAAATTGTGCTTTGAATAAAATGTTGCAAAGTGCGACAGTAGTTATTAAAATTTGTTGAGTTGAAATTAGTACTAAACTTACATATTTTGATTAACATGCATTCAAACATAGGTACTTGCACACCATTAACTGAGGGAAACATAAGAGTTTGGAATCAATTTTGTGGGAAATTTTTTGAATATAGTTATTGCACAAGGTGCGATGTGCGATAATATAATTTAATTTTTTAACTTGATTTTACAATTTAGCAATAGTATTTAAGGAAGCTACTAAGCTTTTTCGCTCAATGTATTTTGGTAACGAAACGACGCAGAGCATCATCGACCAAATTCGCTGAAGGCAGGCTGACGACTGACTTCGTTGTACGTGTCAGCATCAAAAATCCGATACTTCAGTATTCGTTCTATGTGGCTATTGGAGAGCGAAAAGCAAGTCGGCTGGCGTGTCGCTTGAAGAGTTAAAGCCAGATGAAAAGCCAGGCTACAAATTTTACGTCTTATTGAAATGCATGGGTCACCTTAGTGTTAATATTTTCTTTGTTAGTACTATCTTAGAGTTGGTGCGCAGCATATTCTAGTCGTGCATAAAACATAGGTGATAGTTTGGAATCAATGAAGAATACATATATAAATTAAGGAATTTGTTCCTTAAGGTCTTTAAAAAAAAGAACCGTTTATAAGTAGTGCTGCTTAAGAACTAACTTACAATGATAAGTACAAATTATATTAAAGCTAGAACTCCTCTGCTGCTGTCGCTGATGTTATCGCTGTCGCTTCTGTACGCTTTGTTGTTGTCGTCGTTTCCGTTGTAGCTTAGCTAAGGTGTCCTGTTTCATGGTGCGCTCCCACGGATGGCTGTTTTGTGGAATCCGCTGACGCAGCGCACGTTGCAAAGGTGCATGCGTTGCGGCCGTGATAACATGGGCGAGTGTGCATGCTTTTTTGTCAACTTCGTCTTTAACTCCTCCCCGTTTAAACGCATACGTCCTCGGATGCGATGTAAAAGCGTTTTTGATTAGTAACTATGCTCGCTTCTGCAGCTGGTTCTGCTTCCACAACTTCTCTGGTTATCTGCTGAGTTGTAGCGAAGATGTTTCGTCTCATTGAGTAAGCGATGATTCCGATCATTAACATCAACAATATTCCAGATAGCGTGAAATTGATTGTTGTTGTAACGTTGTTGTAGCTCTTCAGGGTTTCGAGCTTCAAGGTGTTGTTTATATTAACCTCCTTTACTATCTGCAGTGAGAGTACCTCGTCGACTCTGTTTTTTGCTGCAATTATTTAAAATAGGGGTGGTGTGGCTTCTGCGAAGACTACTTCTTTTGCTTCATACACCTCATCTTCTATGGCAACGGTTGAGTTTTGGAACTGGATTAGAAATGTTCCTCTAAGTTCCATTTCTTCTTTGTCGATTCTCAGCTTTCCGTCGAAGTCGTTGAGTAGTATTGTTCCGCTGAAGAGTTCATCATAATGCGGTACATGTTGGCTATTGATAGTTTACGCATGTATCGTTACTTAAGTTATGAGATTCGCAAGAGCCTTTTATTGCGTATGTTATTTGGCCACATTTCACAATGCTTTCGTATTTTATTTCTTTAATAACATAGCAGTACATATTTCGTTTGCAATTAAAGGTATATTAATTATGTATAGCAGGCTTTTGCCATTTGTTGCTATCTTTATTTGAACAAATTCTAATAATTCTTCTGCATTTAAGACCATAACTTTTTCTCTTTCTAAAATTGTTTCTATTGTTTCGACTTCTAATTCTGACAATATTATTGAGTTTATTGTATTAGTTTTTGCCCAATCTATGGCATGAACTAGATTTGTTAGATCGCCATTAAAAACTTGAATCTTGGATTTAACTACCGAATTTTTTTCTTCATTAAAATTTTTATTTTCTTTAGCATTTTTAATTATCTCTGAGTAGTCTAGGATTGTTGCCAACCCAAGGCATGTTGGTAGGAATAGCCTGTAACGTAATATTAGGTTTTTATATTATTTTTATGGACTTTTCTGCCGGTTTTTGTGGTAATGGTAGTGTTCCCGTTTTCTGCTAATATTTCTTTTCTGTATTTGGGTGTGAGTTTAGAACCTAGTCTTTTGTCTATTTTTACGTAAATGGGATCTCCGATGTTATAGTTCCTTAATTGTTTCTTTTACATATTTTGGTAATTCAGATCTTTTTCTTGTGTCTTTATGATTTTTTCTCTGATCTGCTGCCTTTGTAGTTCTATTTGTTGGAGATCAATTATATTTAGATTGCCAAAAAATATATCTATTGGTTTTCCTTTTACTGTGGAGTGTACTGATTGATTATAAAGTTGAACTGCTTTGAAGATTAGGTCTTCGAAATTTACGATACCCTCGTCTTTTTTTATGCAACGCATGATTTCGGTTAATGTTGAGTGGAATCGCTCAACCTAACCGTTACTGGTAGATGTATGGCAGCGTCGTACAGACTGTTGCCTTTAGCTGGTCTTGCAGCAGGAATTTAATAGATGACGCGGTCAGAGCTTTTTCGTTATCCATGACAACTAATTTTGGCATGCCGAATGCTATCATGATTTCGCGTAAGGCGTGTTTTCAATAATCAGATGCCTTTGATATAAGTATTTTAACTTGAGCGTATTTTGAAAATTTGTAGATGGCAGTGAGTACTAGATTCTTCTGAGTTATGAACAAGTCGATATGGATTATCTGACCTGGGTACGAAGGTATTGGTGTTGTTTGGATTTCTCCACATGGTGATCGTCTATCGTAGTTGGTTTCTTCGCATGTTTCGCATGCTTTTGCAAATGCTTCTGTTTTCTTTTTAATATGCGGGAAAAAGAATCTACTTAAAATCTGTATCTTGTTTTCTATGGGGTTCCTATGTGCTCTGGTGTGTTCTTTTGTCAAAATATTGTTCTGTTCGTTTTCATCTGTGACGTCTACTACTTGTTTTTGCGTATAGTGGTCCTTATAAGAACTGAAGTGTAAAGGGAATATATTTTGTATCTTACCCATAATCCAACCAACCCATTCACAATTTTTGGGTCAAGTCGTTTCTTTAAAATTTCTATTCGATTTTTTTTTTAATAATGTTTTTTTCTAATTATATGTCTATGGTAAGATGGGAAAGGTATACTAAACTCGTATGATTCTTCGTTTGAGGTAAATAAAAAAACTTGGTTCTTTAATACGTTGATTGGTAATTCCATAACAGGTATAAGGTTGTGCGAAGAACTCCCGTCACTGTGCACAGTGGCACTGGTGCTATTTATTTGTTGATCTATAGGATTCCTAGACAACGCATCTGCTACTACATTAGATATTCCTGGTTGATACCTGAGCTCGTGGTTGAACTCTTCGAGGTAACTCTTCCACCTCTTGAGTTTACCATGGTCAAAGGCTGGTGGTCAGTAAATATGACTACTTTAGCGGTACCGTATAGGTACATCCGCAGGCTCTGGAGGGCCCAAACTATGGACAGCATATCTTTTTCGTTTGCGGCATAATTTTCTTCGGCTTTCGAAAGAGTACGGGAAATGAAAGTAATCGGTCTGCCGTTCTGCTCGAGTACTGCCCCAATAGCGAAGTTCGAAGCATCGGTTGTTTTTGCGTATAGTGGACCTTATAAGAACTGAAGTGTAAAGGGAATATATTTTGTATCTTACCCATAATCCAACCAACCCATTCACAATTTTTGGGTCAAGTCGTTTCTTTAAAATTTCTATTCGATTTTTTTTTTAATAATGTTTTTTTCTAATTATATGTCTATGGTAAGATGGGAAAGGTATACTAAACTCGTATGATTCTTCGTTTGAGGTAAATAAAAAAACTTGGTTCTTTAATACGTTGATTGGTAATTCCATAACAGGTATAAGGTTGTGCGAAGAACTCCCGTCACTGTGCACAGTGGCACTGGTGCTATTTATTTGTTGATCTATAGGATTCCTAGACAACGCATCTGCTACTACATTAGATATTCCTGGTTGATACCTGAGCTCGTGGTTGAACTCTTCGAGGTAACTCTTCCACCTCTTGAGTTTACCATGGTCAAAGGCTGGTGGTCAGTAAATATGACTACTTTAGCGGTACCGTATAGGTACACCCGCAGGCTCTGGAGGGCCCAAACTATGGACAGCATATCTTTTTCGTTTGCGGCATAATTTTCTTCGGCTTTCGAAAGAGTACGGGAAATGAAAGTAATCGGTCTGCCGTTCTGCTCGAGTACTGCCCCAATAGCGAAGTTCGAAGCATCGGTTGTCAATTGGAATTCTTTAGCAAAGTCGGGGTATGCCAGTATCACGTCTTGGGAGGCTAGTGTTCGTTTAATCTTGTCAAACGAGTCTATCGCTTCATTATCCAGAGTGAATTTATTCTATCTGAAATGTTCTTTGAAGTTCTACCGTTTTCTCCCCTGAGAAGGATAGTAAGGGGCTATGCTATTTTGGCGTAGTCCCGAATGAACCGGCGATAATGGCTCGATAAGCCCAGAAAAGATCGTAAGTCTTTCAGAGTTTTAGGTACAGGGAATGCCTCGATGGCTTTCACTTTCTCGACGTTGGTTTTAATGCCATTTTTTGAAATAGTGAAGACCAAGAAATCGACTTCTGTCTTAAAGAATTCGCATTCATCGATTTGGATTTTCATGTTGGCTTTATGTAAGGTTGTGCAAATAATTTCCAGATGTTTAGCATGTTCATCCTCGGATTGACTAAAGACGTGATCCCTTAGAATGTCATCTAGAGCTCTTTGAAATATGGAAGGGGAGTCCTTTAGACCGAAGGACAGTCTAGTGAATTCGAATTTCCCCCCGTTCACGGTGAAAGCCGTTTTCTCAATATCCCTTTCTTTGAGTGGGATTTGGTAGAAACCGCTCTTTAAATCGATGACTGAGAAATACTTATTTTCGCCCAATTGTGCGATTATTTCTCCGATTTCGGGTATTGGGTATCGATCTGAAACTGTTACGTCTTTCAATTTTCTATAATCGATAACCATTCTGTACTTTTTTCCCCAGAGGCATCAATCTTTTTTGGTACCACCCATATGGGTGCATTGTTCAGACCGTGAAGGTCTGATAATGCCGTCTCTTAGAAAATTCTGATCTCTTTTTCTATTTCTTTTAATGATGCGGGGTAAGGGTAATGTTTACAATATACTGGGGTATCCCATGTAGTTCTCATTTCACCCTCTACCTTAGTAGTATATGTAAGTTTCATGTCAGGGTCGGAGAATACTTCTTCATGGGTTTCCGTCAGTTGTTCGATATATTGTTTCTGAGTTTCGGACATGTGATCTCTTCCAATTCTTATATTGTTAATTGCTTGTGTCTCTAGTTTTTTTTATGTTAATTCTGTAATTAGTACGTCGTTCCGTACGTCTATGTCAGAGTTCAGCTGTTTTAAGGTATCATTCCCCAGACTGCGATGGAATGTTTTGAGCGTTGGTAAAAGGAAGAATTTAATGGGAACGTCTTTTAAACCAAAAAGTTTAAGGCGAATATGATTGGTAACTTTCGTTTGCCCACCAATGGAATTAGCGAAAAAGGGTTGTTCGTAAAGTTTGGGGTTCTGAACTAACTCGGACTGGATATTGTTTTGATTGGATCCTGTGTCGATTAAAAATCGAAGTGTCATGCCGTTCCCCGCTTTGCACTAAAAGTATGGCAACGAGAAACTATTTAATCTAATAAATAGATATCTGAGGTATCTGTCGCTACGGGCATGTATTCTTGCTCATTGTCCTCTTGATATTGACTACGCAGTTCTGCAACTCCCTCTTGTTCTATAGTTTCGTAATATCCCTGTTCCTCCAGACCGATTGGATAAGGTGATTCTACCTCACTCCCGTCTGTCGTCGGCTCCATATTGTCGGTAGCAATGTGAAATAGCCTTTGGAATTTCTAAGGGGTCCTGTGTAGTCTGCGGCAGGTGGTCGTTTTTCTGCTAGATCATTATTCTGAGGTTTGTTCATATAATTTATATGTTTGGACCTAATGGAAGGATCAATTTCCATGGGAATCGGTCCTGGTTCGGCTTTGTGAGCCTGTGGGCGCGGTGGCGCCGGGAAGTTCTGCCTATAAGGTGCGGCCTGTTGTGGTGCACCATATTGTTGCTGTATGGGATGGGGTACCTGATATTGGTACATTTGAGCAGGCCATGTGCCTTGCGCTTGGTAGTTTGCGTTCGATCGGATTTGCGGTGTATAGTACAACCTGGGCTCGAAGTTCTTTGCTTGACCAACCATGTTATTGAACAGTGTCTTTGCCCTTGGTTTCTTGTTACTATTTGATTTGGGGCTTGTCTAGGTGGTAAGGGTGGAGCCTGCTGTTTAAATATCGGAATGAATGCGTTCCTATGCTCCTGATTTTCTACTAATCCACACAAATGAAGTGCGTGGCTCAGGTCTCTTGGTTCTTTGATAGCTCACGTACAAAGGTGTCCAAGCCTTTATCCCGATAATTTTTGGTTAAAGCTCTCAAGGTTTCCACTGATTCTTCTTGAGAGCTAATTTGGTTGAGTATCAGAGACAGCTGGTGGTAGCCTGCCTTATAGAACTCATTTATGGCCTTTCGACCTTGTACCAAAGAGAACATTTGGTATTCGAGTATTTCCAGATCTCTCTTGTCAGCGTAGTGCGACGTCAGACACCTGGATATTGCCGTCCAATTCATGGAAGTGTAATATGATTCTAGTACTACGTCGGCTTCTCCGACTATTTTGTTTCGTATAGCTAGAGTAACTAAGTAATATTTGTAAGTGCCCTCTTGGCCCTCGTATAATCTCATTATACGATCTACATTTTTCTTCCAGGAGCTAAATGTAGTTCTATCCCCGGAGAATTCCCTAATTAATCGCGTTATCTCTGGGACTTTCTCGTGTTCGCTTTTAGGTCCTGGCCTTGCGATTGGTATATCGGACAACATATCTACCCCGTCGGGGTTGTCCATAGTTTGTCTTATCAGATCTTTTTGTGGAATCCGCTGACGCAGCGCACGTGGCAAAGGTGCATGCGTTGGGGCCATGATAACATGGGCGCGTGTGCATGCTTTTTTGGTCAACTTCGTCTTTAACTTATGTATATGTCGTAGAATGGTTTCCTATCAGCTCATCCTCCTGAGCTTCCACCATCGTGGCGCCAGCCTTACGTTTCCTCGACATTGACATGCTTCAGCTTTAATTTTCGACTGACTGCAATTTCACAATTATGCTCACACAATACATTCAGTATTGGCACACGTCTTCCTGACGTCTCCGAGTCAAAGACTATATATCTCTCGCTCTAATGCACTGTCTGGCCGAGGCTACGCAAAACAGACAACTCTGTTGGGCTCGCAAAACCACGTGTTATTTTGAGACAGAAGACGCAAGTAGGAAAAGGATAAAGGAAGAGAATAACGGACATAGAGAAAACGCTCATCATCGTCTGTTTTGGACTTCTTTCATTAGCGATGATACATTTCGTTAGATACCGTACTTAAATGGTAGTGATGGTATTTAATTGAACAAATACAATAATAATAATCATAAAATTATAATATTAAAATAATAATAACGATTCGAAACGGCCTTCCTGACCATCACACGTCCTCGTGTGTTACAAAAGTCTTCAAAACAAAATAGCAGATTATGTCAAATTTAATCTGAAAAGA
Source organism: Drosophila borealis (assembly GCA_035045885.1). Taxonomy (NCBI): domain Eukaryota; kingdom Metazoa; phylum Arthropoda; class Insecta; order Diptera; family Drosophilidae; genus Drosophila; species Drosophila borealis. The sequence goes on from JAWNOR010000313.1 coordinate 1,135,269, forward strand.
TTATCAAATTAACTAGTTAGATCAATCGTTCATATTTTAGATTTAATGATTAAATTTTTTTTTTTTTTTTGAAGTGGTCTTACTAATTGGAGAGGATAATTCTTAAAGTCTCTAGGTATCCATTAGATAGACAATTCCCAAAGGCTCATGTTTACGTACCCAGGACACTCACCGATATAGGCTCTGGTAAGAGCAATGATAATCACCAGACAGTAAGCAAGTCAACACATTAACTCGTGTACCCACTTGCGCTGGCAACCCAACATTACGGCTTGACCCAAAGGTCTGGTGTCTGGCATACCGCATTGAAGTCCATCAATGCCCTTTACTAGTTGGAATCCACCAACTCGTCTATGACGTCTCTTTCAACGTCTTCATTCTCATTAGAGTCAACCAATGTATCGTCAACGTCCTTTTCAACGTTGAATCTTTCATCACACATGTCCAGTTCTTTGGGAATCTCTTCTTTTGGCATACTTCTCAGAGCTTCATGCGAGTATTTGTAAGTTCGCTTATTTACTAAGGACTTCAAAACATATCGATCACCTTCTAGTATCTCTGCCACCAGGAATGGACCCTTAAACTTTTGATTAAACTTTGTTTGATGTCTTTCCTCGTTCTTAAGCAAAACATAATCGCCAACTTTAAATCTATTAAATGTAGCTTTTTTTTGTCAAACCGTACTTTGTCATATATAGCTTTCTTACTTATGTTTTCTTTTGCCATTTTCCTTACAAAATTAATATCAACTTTATTGTCGTCTTCGACTATAGGTAACATATTAAATGGCCTTGCTTCTTTTCCAATGAGTAATTCTAGAGGACTAGATTTAGTTATACGATTTATTGTACAATTTATGGCTAACTGTATTTCGCCTAAAGCGTCTTGCCAAGATCGTTGACTACTTTCGACAGAGGTGAACATGCGTTTTAACAAGCTCATTACGCGCTCTACCTGCCCGTTTGCGCGACTGGCGCCTATCAAGTGTAATGCTATTTTTTGTGTAGAACAAAACTCATTAAAACTTGTTCCAGTAAAAGATCTACCCTGATCTGCAATGATTCTTGTTGGTACGCCAAATACCGATATTGCTGACCTTACAGCGTCTATACAACGTTCGCTATTAATATTTATGGTGTGTTAAAGGTAAATAAATTTAGTAAATGCGTCTATTTGAACTACAATATGATCCTTTTGATCCTTTTTACCGCTTAATTTACCAGTGATATCCACATGAATCGTATGCCATGGAATGTCTACCTTCGGTATGGGGTGAAGTTCGATTATCAACTTTTCAAGCCTCCGCTTGGTCAGTTTGCAAGTTATGCAATTATCTACGAATTTACGAACGTAGTTTGCCATATGCTCAAACCAATAATATTCGTACATTTTGTCCAACGTTTTTTCCCAACCATGGCCTCATGGACATGATTCACTACAGACCACCTAAAGGACCTGGGGACAACTGGAAGACATCTAGTTTTACCGTTTCTTTGGATTTTACGAAAAAGCATTTTCGAACGTAATTCGTAAGTTTTTGCAACACTCTCGCCAAGTTCATTATTTCGAATTTTCGAAATAATTGACGACGTCGCTGAATCTTTTTGTTGCTCGGCAAGGAGCCGATTGTCTGTTATTTCAGCCAATAGAACACGCTTATTTTGTGAAATTTTATGAGCACGGGTAGGCATTTCAGTTGGTACCAGATTACGTGAGAGGAAATCAACGTGAGCCATTTTTGCTCCCGGTCTATACTGAATATCAAAGTCAAACGATTGCATGTATGCCCACCACCGATGGATTCTTGATGTGAGGTCAATTTTATTTCTCGTGGCTTTCAGGGAATTACAATCGGTAAATACAGTAAAATGTTGGCCATGCAAATAGTGTCGAAAATGTTTCATTGAGTTAAAAACAGCTAAAGTTTCAAGTTCGTAAGAATGGTATCGAGATTCAGTGGAGGATGTTTGCTTGCTAAAATACTCGATGACCCGACGCTTGTTTTCAATTTTATGAAGGAGTATAGCTCCATATCCATCAATACTGGCATCCGTGTGCCGTTCGATAGGATACTGGGGGTCAAATATAACAAGTACAGGCTCATCGGTCAGTACTGTTATAACTGTTTGACGTATTTGCTCATGCTCGGATTTCCACTGGAATATTTTATTTTTGCAGGTGAGGCCATACAACGGTTTCATTTTTTCAGAGAACTTATGAACAAATTGTCGAAAATATGACGCTAGACCTATGAACTGACTTACTTGGGTAACCGACTGTGGAGGAGGAAAATTACGCAATGCCTGTATTTTTCTTGGGTTCGCACGAATTTCCCAATCCTTAACTTGAAACCCAAGATACTCAACACTTGATTTTAAGAACGTACATTTTGCAACGTTAAATGAAAAACCCGCCTCAAATAAAGTTTGCAGTACCCTCTGCAACCTCGAAAGTGCCTCTTCTTTTGTTTGTGAAGTAATCATTATATCATCCACATACACAACGACATATGAATGGGCAAGCTCACCCAACGCTTTCATTACCGCGCGTTGAAAGACAGAGGGCGCGTTTTTTAACACGAAAGGCATGGTTAAATACTCGAATTGGCCCTCTGGTGTAACGAACGCGGTTCGCTTAATCGAATTTTGGTGAATACGAATTTGGTGCAAACCGCTCGCCATATCCATGCACGAAAAGTATTTTGCGCCTCGTAATCTAGAGATTTGATCACTAATTAGCGGTAAAGGAAATCTTTCGGATACGGTATTTGCATTTAATTCGCGGTAGTCCACGCAAAGTCTATCCGAGCCATTTTTCTTTTTAACGACCAGCATTGGGCTGGCAAAAGGGGAACAGCTGGGGCAGCTAATTTTGTCTCTTACGATTTCCTTTTCTTCGATACTAAGCCGATATGGTCGCCCTTGTACAGTCTTATTTGGATCAATCAAGCGTATTTCCTGCTCGCCAGTTGTGACTCGGCTTTTGGGAAACCTATCTATAAATGCGTTTGAAAATTCATCTAAAATTTCACCACACAACTCGGTATTAATACTGGCAAGACTAGCACGATTATTCAAAGCAGAAAGGCTGTACATAGTTTTTATCTTATATAGTTCGAACGTATAAATTGTTATCTTCACGCCAAAATTCGGAGTTAAAATTTCACGGCCAATTATAATATTATAATCAATGTAGCTGTTAAGAACTACATGAAAAATAACTTCGAGCGAATATCCACTGATAATGACATTTGACATAATTTGTAAAGTGCTTGTTACTGCGTTATTCCCAATACCCTTTAAAACTACAATATTATTGATTCGTGTTCCCGAGAGTCGCTGAGACGCAGATTCCTTTATAAGTGAGCAATCGGCTCCTGAATCAAAGCAGAATGGAAATGACTCACCAGATGAGATCAGGGTACCAATTGGGCTGGCCACATGACATAAGTTTACACGTTTCTCATCCATTTTTTTTTTGAGTACAAGCCGATGCAATATGTCCATGAGCTCCACACTTGTAACAAGTAATTACTCTACTCTTTCTTTCAGATGAACGGCTAGAATTTGGATTAGATCCTTGCTGGGGCTTAACGTTGTTTTTACTTGAAATCAGCAAATTTGTGGCCCATTTTTCGGCAGAAGTGACATTTTACGGGTGCATGCATACGCTGTCTTTTGCTTGAAAAATTTTCCTCAACAGGACACTCTTTCTTTTTACCGAAAGCAAATGCCCGCAGCTCATTTTGCAATTCGTTACGTGTTTTAATGTTGGTAGTAAAAACCGAACGTTGCAGTTGAGTATCGACTTGGGCAGCATGCGGCAGAACAACGGATATTCAGAAGTCATTGACTTCCATTTTGCCATAAGTGTCGTTATTAATCGACTTCCATACAGAGAAAGGCACTCGCTGTCTTTTGGACTACCATTGAGAATGTTAAAAACAGTAGCTGCTGGAGTTTCATTGCCTTCGAATCGTTGCAAAAGCAATTCCTTAAATTCGTCCCACGTCATTCCAGAGAAACAAATTTGTGTCAGCCAGTTAGAAGCGCTACCTTCTAGTGATTTATTTAACGCAATAAGCAAGGCACTGCCATCCAGAGGGTTTTCTGATAGAATGAGGTCCACCGTGGAGCACCAAGCAGCTGCACTTGCACCAACAGAGTCGGGATTAAACTTTGGTAGTACAGCTGAATTTTTTTCGCCTGGCATTGACTGTGCGCCTTTAACAGCAATAAAATCAGATTGTTATGCTGCGTCTCCAAAAGTGTGCACAAACGGTCGTCGGAAATGTCTTGGCGTGGAGGTGATCCCACTTCTGATGTCGTAGAATAGTTTCCTATCAGCTCATCCTCCTGAGCTTCCACCATCGTGGCGCCAGCCTTACGTTTCCTCGACATTGACATGCTTCAGCTTTAATTTTCGACTGACTGCAATTTCACAATTATGCTCGCACAATACATTCAGTATTGGCACACGTCTTCCTGACGTCTCCGAGTCAAAGACTATATATCTCTCGCTCTAATGCACTGTCTGGCCGAGGCTACGCAAAACAGACAAATCTGTTGGGCTCGCAAAACCACGTGTTATTTTGAGACAGAAGACGCAAGTAGGAAAAGGATAAAGGAAGAGAATAACGGACATAGAGAAAACGCTCAATATCGTCTGTTTTGGACTTCTTTCATTAGCGATGATACATTTCGTTAGATATCGTACTTAAATGGTAGTGATGGAATTTAATTGAACAAATACAATAATAATAATCATAAAATTATAATATTAAAATAATAATATATGTTTGAATAACAAGACTTTATTTCACGAGAGTGAATTTGTATCAGTTTATTGTTGAATATCTGGATTAAGACTGGCGAACTAAAATTGACTTACGCTTTATTTAAAGCTAAATAATAATTGGAGTACGTGACTTTTTTCAAAGTGACAGCAACTGCAGCTTGATTATGCTAGCGCCTTTCTGTTAGTCAGCTTTTGTTTATAAATGATTGTTGACAATATGTGAGCTTGGCTGCAGAAGGCATTCTGCTCTTATGATTTTTTGCTGCTGTTAGCATTATTTGAATTCGGCTGCAGAAGGCATGCTATTGTTATGATTATTTTATTTGTAAACACACAGTGGGTTATGCTATGCAATGCAGCTTATGAATAACAGTGGTTAAAAATTCTGTTTTTGTGAATATGTCACTCCTCCCCACTAAAAATAAAGCGTGTCCTAACGCGTGTAGGGTATATGAAAAAGGTAAAGTATGATAAAAAAATGTTCTTTAAATGCTAGGATACAATTTTGGTAACATATTTAAATTTTCTTGTTCATTTTCAATTTCAAGTTAAACTGTGAGTTGTTTCTTAATAAATATTTGTTTGGGTATATTTTTATACTTATATGCTAGATACATTATTATGATTAATATGATGATTACAAATACTGTAATTATTATAATTTGGAATATTTTCATTTCTTTAATGTATTCGAAAATTATTTCTTTTGTTTGAATGCACGAAAGTGGTTTTAATTTGGAATTTCGTCATCATGTAAATATTTGCTGTTATTTAATTTCTTTTGTTTTTGATAATTCGTTTTATAATGCTTAATTTTTCGACCTCTGTTAGTCTCCTCAAAATGATCTTCGTCAATTTGTTCTATTTTCCCAGTAGGTTCGTAAGGGTTATGTAATTTACCGTGAAATATGGGTGCTTTCCTAAACTTTGTATTTTCTTCGAAATCATTTCGGTTTTTATTAAGATTATTTGGGTATTATAATTAGGTGTACCTGCGTAAATGAAAATGTCAGCTGGAGTTCTGCCAGTAGAATTAAGTTTTAGCTTATAATTATAAGTGAATAACATTACCTCAATTTTCATGAGTCTATTTTCTTCGCATTGTCAGTATTTATAATGCGTATTTGTTCATTAATTTTCTTATGTAGTCTTTCTATATCCGCTACACCATTTTTACTTGTTGTTATTTGAATTTCAACTTTTTCTTTATTCAACCATTCTTTCAGGGCAAGACTCATAAAAGCACTGTCCCTATCTGTCTTCAGACTTTAGGTTTTCCCATGTTGTTAAATATTTGGATGAGTCCTCTTTTAACTTCAATCCAATCCTTGCCGTTAAGTTCAATTACATTTGCAAATTTTGAATATAAATGGTTTTTTATTGAATAAATGTCAACTACGTAAGTTTCTCTACAGTTTTCTACTTCTGGTGTAATTTTAAATTTACAAGATGTGTTCCTGTGATCAATCTTAGCTAGATTACAAACTTCACATTCGTTAATTATGTTTTGGATTAAATTTTGATAGTCTGGGTAATAATATGTTTCTTTAAAAAGTCTGACCATCTTTTCGATGCCTGGATGTAAAAGTTTTTTGTGGTTGCTTACTATTATTTCTTTAAATTCTGCATAGCTCCTAATGTCTTTTAGTTTAATATTTGCTCTTAATATTTGAGTTGTTTTGAGGTTGATTATATCTTAAAGGCTTGTTGTATTATTTCAAAATCGGAATCGTATTCAATGTATAATGCGCTTGAATTGTTGCAAAAATGTTTTATCAATATTTGTTTAGCTTTTTCAATGTTTAAGTTTAAGTATTCGATTTTTATTCCTAATTTTTTAAAATATGGTTCAACTTCTATTTTTCGGTATCACTTCTAATCATTTCTATTTGTCTTCTAAAATAGTTTAATGGTTTTTCTGTTAAATGTATTACATTTTCATTATCTTCTTCAGCGCTATGTGCTGTAGCTTGTGTGTTAATACCTTGTTCGCCTAGCATATTTTCTTCAATTTTGATGCGTGATAAAGCATCTGCTACGTGATTTAATTGTCCTTCTAAGTATTTGATTGAGAAATTATATTCACTAAGTTTAATACGCCAGCGTTGTAATTTCATGTTGGGTTCTTTAATATTGTTTAGCCAAACGAGTGGCTTGTGATCGCTTAAAATGTCAAATGGTCTGCCATATAAATATGCGCGAAAATAATTTACTGCCCACACTATTGCTAAAAGCTCTTTTTCTATTGTACTGTAATTTTGTTCGTGATCGTTTAACGTTTTACTTGAGAAACTAATTGGCTTGTTATCTTGTGACAACACAGCTCCTATTGCAAAATTACTTGCGTCGGTTGTTACCTGAAACTTTTTATTAAAGTCTGGACATACTAATATTGGGTCGTTCATAATTAATATTTTTAATTTTTCAAAGTCTTTATTGTATTCAACATTTTTAATGTCAATATTTGCCGCTTTTTTAGGTAAAGAGTCATGGGTTTTGCAATTTTTGCAAAATCTGAAATGAACTTTCGATAATAACCACATAAACCTAGAAATGATTTAATTTCCGTTGATGTTATTGGCAAAGGAAATTCTTGTATTTCTTTTACTTTCAGTTTGTTTGGCCGTATGCCTTCTGGACTTATAATGTGGCCTAAGAATTCTGTTTCCTTTTTTAAAAACTCGCACTTATCTAATTGAAGTTTTAAATTTGCATGTCCTCATTTTTCAAAAACTTTATTTATTGAATTTAAATGTTCTTCAAGTGATGTGGAGAAGACAATAATGTCGTCCAAATAAACAAGACTTGGATTGTTAATTAAATCACGAAGAAAGTGATTCATGAACATGATGAACTCGGTAATCTTGTCCCGATGTTATTTCATTATTTATTGCGTAATTAATTTCTTGTGTATAACTTTCTGGTTTAAAATATGCTTCGAAGTTTTTTCTGAATTTGGATCCCAAACTAATTTCTTTTGATTAAACGATCTCTTGCTCATTATTATTCTGTCGTCAGCGTAGTCAATTAATGCGTCGTTCTGCCTAAAAGTATATCATAATGAGGTGAAAAATCATGTATGTAAAATATCTGATCTTACTTAAAGAGTTTGGTTTAGTTTTAATATCCATGTCATGGTTCTAATCGAAGTAGGTCTTGTATAAACTGGTATATTAATCTATCTATGTACTGGCTTGTATCGAGGCTCCAATTAGAAAATTTTCGTCTTTTATTTCATTATTCTGAAACTCCTCATATTGGTTGTTCTGACAACCATACTTTTCTTGTACATAGTTACCCTGATTGTTGATCATTTTCATCAACCTGCATTTTTTGGGAACCACTAGTATAAGCTTGTACGATTGATTTGGTATATATCTTCCTTGAGATATATATTGATTTATGGGGTTATTTATTTGTGCTTGTTGTAAATTCTGTTTGAATTCTTGAGCTAGTTGCTTATTTTGGTTTAAATAAGTTTGGTTGTTCAGAGGGTGATGTGAAAAATTGTGGCTTTGATTATTGTAAGTTATGTAATTTGGGGAAAAATGAGGTTTAGTATTTCCTGTATAATTTAAAGCATTGTTAGTATTTTGTTTTTTATTATTGTTATGATAATTTTCCTCATAGTAGCCCTCCATTTGTGCTACTTGTTTTAATTTTGAAATAGTGGATATGTCGTATCTTGCGAGTGACATAAAGAGTCTATCTGGTAATTTTTTAGTTATTAAGTTTTTTACAGTGTTATTCATAGCATTTGTATACAATCTGGAATTATCTTAATTCCCTTCTAATTCTAACTTGTTAGTTATAATTATTATCTTAGCCTCTACCTCACTACAAAATTTACGTAAATTACCTTGATACTTGGTATTATATAGTCTTCGCAGTAGTTCTTCCACGGGTGTTTGCGTCTTGTATTCGGAGATTAAGGCTTCTCTCAGTTGGGACCAGTTGTTGATTTGCAGCATTCTATGTCGAATATGATGCATTGTTGTCGTTCATTGTGAGTAGAGTAGTTGAAGCAGGTAATCCATCCTCGTGATAAATGGACCCAGGGTTATAGGGTCTCCCTCAAAGGCTGGCACGTTCCGTCTTTGTTGAAGCAATTCTATTCTAAAACTGTCTTCCGCATCCATGTTTCCCGTTATGGTTTTAATTACTGTGCCTAATCCGTTAATTATACCTATTCGATGTCTTTTGGTAGTTATAAGGCTTTGGACCCTATATTCTAATTGGTTTACTTTTTCTTTGAAGACGTTTTTTAATTCATTTGTTTCTTGTTCGTCTTCGATAGTTTCTATAGCTTTTCTAAATTTATCTATGCTACCTTCGTATTCTTTTAGGTGTATAACGTGTGATATGGTTTTAAATGAGTTTACTGTCCTGTCGGTCCTAAGTTGATCTTTACAATCGGTTGTTGTCCGGTAATTGAGTGAAATTCAATATGTCCTCCAGTGACCATGGTCAATCTGTAAAGTTTGGTGATTCATTATTCTTTATGTTTATTTTTATTCTGCTAAGTTTAGACTTGTGTATTTTTTTATTTCTAGTAGTGGTTAGTGTTACTCCTGAGTCTCTTAAGACTTTTTGTTTGGTGTCTTTTTATTTCGTCTATTTTCTTTTCTAAATACCGTTTCTTCTGTTTCGTATTCTTCAGGCTGGTTCCTGTCTTTGTTTAGTTTTTCTAATCTACTGTCTTTTTCTCCTGAGACATGTTTTTTAATTTTCGGATATAGTTCCTGTCTTAATTTGTTTAATTTTCTGAGGTAGTCGTGTTCATTGTCAAATTGTATGTCTCTGTTGAATATGTGTGTTCGTCTAGTGAAAAGTTCGAATGGGGTATATTGTGTGGCAGAGTGGATTGAGTTATTGTAAGTAATCATTGTTTCCGCCAACACTTCCTCATGATCTATTGGTGTGTTAGTTTTCTTTTTCTTTTCTACTCTTATTCTATATATATCCGTCAATGTCGAATGCAGTCTTTCTACAGGGGCGTTGCTGGATGACTGCTGGAAGGATGTTACCTGGAGTTGTATGTTGTACTGTTTACAAAAATCTTTAAAAAGATTTGAAGAGTATTCTGCTCCTTGGTGGCAATTAATTTTTCTTGGTATACCGAATGATTGTATAAAGTTTTGGATTGCCTTAACCACATTTGTGCTATCCCGTATCGGAATGGTGGTGCCTGTTGCAAATCGTGAAAATTTGTCGATTATTGTGATAATGTACTCTCTATTTATTGTGAATAGGTCTGTATGTATAATGTCTAATGGTTTTTTGGGTGTTTCAGTTTCTTGAAATTGTATTTTAGGTGGGTGTCGATCGTACTTCAGTGTTTTGCAGGTGTCACAGTTGTTAATTGTTTGCGTGACTTTTGCTTTTATGTTTGGGACAAAATATTGTCTTTTCAATTGGGCGGTGACCTCGTCAATGCCTCTATGATTAGACGAAATGTGTTGTCTACGTATTTTTTCTTCCTGAGTGTCTGCTGTTGTCAGGTCTATTAATTGAATTGTACATCTAACAATTTTATAAATTCTGCTGTGTGCGAAGAATCTCGCGTAACTTTTCTGAATTACTTTGAAGATTTCATCTAGTGCGTAAATTGCACAAGTCTTGTTCGGTCTTAGTATGTTTTTTAGTATTTCTGTCGTCTTTTGTTCGTTAAATTCCGGTTCGGTAATAGTTCGTCTAATTTTGTTTCTAAAAGGCATAGTTGTGAGGATTTTAGAGTTTTTGTCTATTGAAAATATCAATTGGATATTGTAGTCGTTTATCGGTTTTTCTGATATACAAATATGATCATCTAGTTCTTCTAAATTGGAGTGTATAGTGTCTCCTGTTTTAGCAATTGTCGACTCGTGATCGTTAACATGGGCTTCTATTTGAATTCTATTTAATGCGTCTGTCACTACATTGGAGTATTGGATCATTGCATAATAAAGTTTTGCAAAGCTCAAAGGTATCCGTGTTTTCTTTGTTTATGTTAACTTGCTTTTTGCCTTTTAATTGCGTTGTAAGGGGTTTTGTGATCTTTGCGAAGTCTCTAATAAATTCTCTGTAATAACCCAATAGTCCTAAAAAAGATTTAATTTCTTTTCTAGTTTTGGGGAGTGGGAATTTTTTATTGTGTTAATTTTCTTTGTGTTTGGTTTTATACCGTCACTAGTCACAATGTGTCCCAAGTATTCTATTTCTTTTTTTAAAAACTCAGATTTGTCCGGTTGTAGTTTTAACTTTGAGTCTGTCAGTTTGTTAAATACTTGTTTTAAGTGTTCGATGTGTTCCTGGAGTGATGTTGAGAATATAATAATGTCGTCTAGGTACACTAGACAAAATTTTCCTATTATGTCTTGTAAAAAACTGTTCATAATTCTTTGGAATGTCGCGGGTGCATTTGTTAGCATTCTAGTGAGCTCGTAGTGTCCGCCTTCGGCCGAAAATGCCGTTGTTGCTTTATTTTGGAGTGTCATCTCAATCTGATGGTAGTCACTTGCTAGTCAAGAATCGAAAAGTATTGTACCCTTCCTATTCTGTCGAGTACGTCGTTAATATTGGGCATGGGATATTTATCTTTGATAGTTTTTATACCCTTGCAGAGGGTATTATAATTTTGTCGTGAAATGTGTAACGCATAGAAGGAGACATCTCCGACCCCATAAAGTATATATATTCTTGATCAGTATCAACAGCCGAGTTGATATAGCCATGTCCGTCTGTCCGTCTGTCCGTCTGTCTGTTTCTATGCGAACTAGTCTCTCAGTTTTAAAGCTATCTTTATGAAACTTTGCAGAAGTCCCTCTTTCTGTTGCACGCAGCTCATATGTCAAAACCAGCTGGATCGGACCACTATATCATATAGCTGCCATAGGAACGATCGGTCGAAAAGTAGGTTCTTGTATGAAAAACATTTTTGTTTATAAAGTTATCTTTACTAAACTTGGTATTTATTAGTTTTACTACGTTCCCCATATATATGCAAAATCCTATTAAGATCGGACAACTATATCATATAGCTGCCATAGGAACGATCGGTCGAAAATTAAGTTTTTGTATGGAAAATTTTTATGTTTTTCAAGATATCTTAACCAAACTCGGTACTTATTAGTTTTACTAAGCTCCCCATATATATGCAAAATTCTTTTCGGATCGGGCAACTATATCATATAGCTGCCATAGGAACAATCGGTCGAAAATTAAGTTTTTGTATGGAAAATTTTTATGTTTTTCAAGATATCTTGACCAAACTCGGTACTTATTAGTTTTACTCCGCTCCCCATATATATGCAAAATCCTATTAAGATCGGACAACTATATCATATAGCTGCCATAGGAAAGATCGGTCGAAAATTAAGTTTTTGTATGGAAAATTTTTTTGTGTTTCAAGATATCTTGACCAAACTCGGTATTTATTAGTTTTACTACGCTCCCCATATATATGCAAAATTCTATTAAGATCGGGAAACTATATCATATAGCTGCCATAGGAACGATCGGTCGAAAATTAAGTATTTGTACAGAAAATTTTTATGTTTTTCAATATATCTTGACCAAACTCGGTATTTATCAGTTTTACTACGCTCCCCATTTACATGCAAAATCCTATAAAGATCGGACAACTATATCATATAGCTGCCATAGGAACGATCGGTCGAAAATTAAGTTGTTGTATGAAAAACGTTTTTGTTTTTAAAGTTCGCTTTCGATCACATCTTTTTCGATCACAGAAGCAAGCACAAAGTGCTTAGAATTCGTGATAACCGAAAAGGTTCGGCCTGCAAGGGTATTAAATCTTCGGCGTGCCGAAGATAGCCCTTCTTTCTCGTTTCATTTAATTTTCTAAAGTCTACAACTAATCTCAATTTTTTCTCTTGGGAAGAGTCCTGTTTTTTCGGTACTAACCAGATTGGAGCACTCCAGGGTGAATGGCTGTTTCTTATAATGTCTTGGTCTAATAATTTATGTATTTGTCTTTTGACTTCGGCTCTTTCGAAATGTCCGTACCTAAACGGTTTTGTGTAGATTGGTATATTATCTGTTGTCGGGATGTCGTGTTTTATGAGGTTGGTGAATGTCAGTTTTTCCCGGTCATTGTAAAATAAGGATGGATACCTATTGCATAATTTTATAATCTTCGTACGTTCTTCAGGGTTAAGGTGGTTTACTCGTATGTTGAGGTTGTTTTTCTTTATTTGAATTTCAGTTTCTAGAAATGTGCCATTGTTGATGTTTACCGGGAGTGGTACTATGGCTTTAGAGTTTTCCTCTATTGTATAGCTTTGTGTGATCTTGTTGTTCTGGATGAAAATTGGTAAGTTAGCTTGGGCTGTATGAAGATATAGTTTTTCTAAGTCTAGTTTGGCTTTTAATTGTTGTAAAATGTCGATGCCTATTAGGCCATCGAAAAAGTCATGAAATTTGAATAAGAGGAATGTTCGTTTTCCACTGGTTTGAAATTCCTTGAGCATGGGAAATTCGATTTCGTAAAGTGCATGTTCGCGTAGAACTGTTTTGATTTGAACCGGTATATTTAGCTTGATTCTATTTATTTCCTGGGTAAACATAGGGTCAAGGGAAGAACTTGAAGCTCCTGTATCTACTAAGAATTTTACCGGTCTGCTAAATGGGGAATCTTTTTTAATACATATATGGAAGTGTTGATCCGTGATCACGTCTATATATCCTGTCTGTGATTTGAGGCTTCTATTTGAAAATTTGATTGTTCATTAAAATTTTGTGAATGGTCTTTCGTCGTTTTTGCGTTTCTTTCTTCTGTATTGTAAATTTGACTTTTAGGATTTCTCTATATCTGAGTAATAATCTTTTCGGGTTTTGGTATAATTGCCGATCTATTGGAATTGTTGTTCGGGTTATTGTTCCAGCTGTTATTGGATCGTTGCTGATTATTGTTATGTGGGTAATCGTAGTCCTGTCTCCTAACTTGTCCGTTATAAGAGTTTGAGGTTCATGGCTTGTTCTTGTTATTTCTGTATTCTATTGGTTTGTCCTTTTGGTCAGTTTGGTTTCTATTTCCTGATGGTCTTGTCCTTTCCGAAGTGTTACGTCTACGTCTGCATTCTTGATAGTAAATGTCTCTTTCCTGAATTGCTGCGTCGTAAGCATCTTTAAGAGATGTTGGTCTCATTGCCCTTAGAAATGCTCCTAAGAGTCACCTAACTCCTGTTACGAAAGTGTTCAGACATATTTTCATGTACGAATCTTTTTATACCCTTGCAGAGGGTATTATAATTTTGTCGTGAAATGTGTAACGCATAGAAGGAGACATCTCCGACCCCATAAAGTATATATATTCTTGATCAGTATCAACAGCCGAGTTGATATAGCCATGTCCGTCTGTCCGTCTGTCTGTTTCTATGCGAACTAGTCTCTCAGTTTTAAAGCTATCTTTATGAAACTTTGCAGAAGTCCCTCTTTCTGTTGCACGCAGCTCATATGTCAAAACCAGCTGGATCGGACCACTATATCATATAGCTGCCATAGGAACGATCGGTCGAAAAGTAGGTTCTTGTATGAAAAACATTTTTGTTTATAAAGTTATCTTTACTAAACTTGGTATTTATTAGTTTTACTACGTTCCCCATATATATGCAAAATCCTATTAAGATCGGACAACTATATCATATAGCTGCCATAGGAACGATCGGTCGAAAATTAAGTTTTTGTATGGAAAATTTTTATGTTTTTCAAGATATCTTAACCAAACTCGGTACTTATTAGTTTTACTAAGCTCCCCATATATATGCAAAATTCTTTTCGGATCGGGCAACTATATCATATAGCTGCCATAGGAACAATCGGTCGAAAATTAAGTTTTTGTATGGAAAATTTTTATGTTTTTCAAGATATCTTGACCAAACTCGGTACTTATTAGTTTTACTCCGCTCCCCATATATATGCAAAATCCTATTAAGATCGGACAACTATATCATATAGCTGCCATAGGAAAGATCGGTCGAAAATTAAGTTTTTGTATGGAAAATTTTTTTGTGTTTCAAGATATCTTGACCAAACTCGGTATTTATTAGTTTTACTACGCTCCCCATATATATGCAAAATTCTATTAAGATCGGGAAACTATATCATATAGCTGCCATAGGAACGATCGGTCGAAAATTAAGTATTTGTACAGAAAATTTTTATGTTTTTCAATATATCTTGACCAAACTCGGTATTTATCAGTTTTACTACGCTCCCCATTTACATGCAAAATCCTATAAAGATCGGACAACTATATCATATAGCTGCCATAGGAACGATCGGTCGAAAATTAAGTTGTTGTATGAAAAACGTTTTTGTTTTTAAAGTTCGCTTTCGATCACATCTTTTTCGATCACAGAAGCAAGCACAAAGTGCTTAGAATTCGTGATAACCGAAAAGGTTCGGCCTGCAAGGGTATTAAATCTTCGGCGTGCCGAAGATAGCCCTTCTTTCTCGTTTTGCTTTAATAATGCTATGTTCTACTTATGTATCTATTCTATTCCATTCCTATCTTTTTATTCCAATAAATGTTTAACAATGCTGATATTAGAAACGGCTCCTTGCCTTCTTTACTATTAATACTTATGATACTAACAAAACTTTAAAACTGTATATCTAACGGCTCCTTGCCTTTCTTACTACTAATACTTATGCTACTTAAAGTTAACAAAACAATAAGATTATATATCTAACGGCTCCTTGCCGCGAAAAAGGTTTGTGGGGTGGATACTCTGGGTAGCCGCCTTACAGGTTCAATATATCGACGTCAGCCTGTATATTATCTTTTTAATATTTATATTTTATATTTTATTTATATTTTTATATTTTTTTTATATTTATTAATGGTCGACAAAATGATTGTCTTAAATGCTACACGCCTAGTTAGAATACACAATTTTCTAATAGCATCATCGACCGATGGAGGTGTTTTTTTTGCCTGTCCGGCCAGCTATGCCCCTTTCACAGCTAAGTTTGTCAGTGACGCTATTTGAGCCTACAGCTAAGAAGAAGGGTGTAAGTAGAGAAAATAGTGTTCTTAAATAGAAATTTAAAATAATCTTAATTCACAATATTATTTAGGAAAATACAATAAAGTTTTTTAATAAAGTAAAGAAATTTTAACTAGATATATAGAATGTTAGTTAGCTAGGATAGAGAGATAGTGATGGAAAATCATGGGGGAAAATTCTAAACGAAAGACATCTACTTTGCCTTCTTCGGTTAAGTTTGCAGATGAGAGCGCGAACACTGATCCAAGCATAGTCGATCTGTTCGCAAACTTTTTTGAAACTACTTACTCCTCCTCTAGGTATAATAAAAATCAGTCTGATCCTTATCAGTTACAGAGATCAAACTGCATCTTAAATCCCATTATTACCGAAAGTTCGCTTCATAGCGACCTTAACACTATCAAGCCGGTTTACTCACCGGGCCCTGATGGTGTTCCTGCTTGCGTGCTTAGATACTGCGCTGCAGCATTAGTTAAACCTGTTTTAAAACCTTTTGAATTGTCCGTAAGCACTTCATCTTTTCCGACCATCTGGAAGGAATCATACATTATCCCTCTCCATAAGAAAGGGAGAAAGTCCGATGTCGAAAACTTTAGAGGTATTTCCAAATTATCCGCTATACCTAAAGCTTTTGAGAGAATTATAACATCTCAACTGCAGCATTTATGTAGTTCTATTATTTCACCTTCCCAGCATGGGTTCGTGAAGCGCAGATCTACAACCACTAACCTTCTTGATTTAACTTCGTTTGTAATTGATGGGTTTAAGAAAAGAAAGCAGACTGACGTCATCTATACTGATTTCAGTAAGGCTTTCGACTCTGTCAACCATTCCTTGCTGCTTCATAAATTATGCCTTCTCGGCTTCCCAGTCAATCTCTTGAACTGAATTTCAGAGTATTTGCGTAACAGAACCCAAAAGGTTCTTTTCAGAAATTCATTTTCTAAACGTATTCTGGTGACTTCCGGTGTTTCTCAAGGTAGTCATCTTGGCCCGCTACTCTTTACTCTTTTCATTAATGGCCTTCCCTCGATACTGTCTCACTCTCGAGTATTAATGTATGCTGATAATGTAAAATTATGCCTTGCATATAAGGATATGGCATCATGTTATCTCTTACAGGCGGACATTGATGCGTTTCAGGCTTGGTGTCCAGCCAACCTTTTAAACCTTTTAAACTGCTCTAAATGTAAGGTAATGACCTTCTATAGAAGCCCTCCTCAATTGGTTTCTTACATCCTTGATAGCACACCGGTCGAGCGTGTTAATAGTACTTCTAATGAAGTTAATGATCTAGGTGTCATCCTTGATTATAAACTTAAATTCGACTCTTATGTTAATACCGTGGTCAATAAGGCCAGAATAGTTATGGGTTTCATCAAGCGATGGTCGAAGGAGTTTGACGACAAAAACCCTTTATATATATTTTTGGTACGACCTATTCTTGAGTATGCCTCATGTATCTGGTCACCACAATATGCTACCCATCAGGACAGAATTGAAACCGTTCAGAAACAATTCTTGTTTGCCCTTAGTGGTTTAAATTGCGATCCTCGAGTGCGGTTACCGTCATACTCCAGCCGACTTCTGATGATTAACCTTCCTTCTTTGATTAATCGTAGAACCATGCTGGGTGTAATATTTATTCATAAATTAATTACTGGTAAAATCAACTCTTCTGTGTTTACTAGCCAATTAAATTTCTCTATCCCTACTAGACTAACACCACTTACCATACAATGCATAGACTTGTCAAACGTCGTTTTAATCGGATACCGATAAATCGTCAACGACTAAGCCCCATGGGTGCCTGCGCCCATTTTAGTGTGCCCAGACAAAGTAAGACTGCTGAGAGTGGCAGCCGAACGCCGGCCTCGAAAGCCGAACGTTCAGTATGAAGCCGCATCTCGCTCAGCGCACAACGTCGCTGCGGCTAATGCTATTTCGTAATACATATATGTATGTATGTTAGCTTCAGCCCAAATACATACATATGTGTGTATGCGTGTGCAGAGTGTGCCTCGCTCTCACTTATTGTTTTGCGCACTTGTGTGCATCTCCTTCTCCCTGCATAGCTTCTCAAAAACCCCGAGATCTACAAACATACATACATATGTTTGTGTTGTGTGGATGTGCGCACAAGTAGATCGCGGCGTTTGTCGAGAGCCAGAGATTTTTTCTTCAATTGTGTGCCCTTTGTGCCTGTGGTGGCAAAAGGCACACACATTCAAATGCTCTATCGTGTATTTCTTCGTCCAGTCAGGCATAATGAGAAGAATCAGATATATTTATATTTATTAAAAACTTAAATGACCTAAATGATATATTTATATATTATATTTTAATATTTTTGTTTACTGTGGGGACCAATTTTGTTTAAAATTAAAAAAAAAAACTAAGTCATATTTCTGCAAGGGTAATTCTTCGTCGGCTTGTCGAATAATTTAAGAAAAGACCAAAAATTGAAAATGTTAAATTTTTTCGACTTGCTACTTGTGCACACGCACATCCTTTCGAGTAAGCAGTTGGGTGACATTATTAAAGGGTTTGGCCTGTTCATGTGCAAAACTCCTATTTTCCATGATAGTTGTAAGGGTAAGGGGAGAGGAATGATATAGAATTCTTCCCAAAGAGATGGAAAGACAGATGATTCAAGGGATAGATTAAAAAGCTTTAGCAATGGATAAACAAGGGAAGAACTACACTACTTGAGTAGACAACTAGGAATATTGTCAGGTCCAGGAGAGTAAGAAGATTTTAAAGACTTTATAGCTAAAAGGAGAGAGGAATGGGAAATAATAGGAGTAGGTATAGAACTAGAGGAAGTAATAGTATAAGGGTAAGAATTATTATAAGGACAGACTGTAGAGTAGGTTGATTGGAAAAAAATTAGCAAAGAGGTTAGCAGAATCAGAGTCATTGCTAGCTTTATCCATCCCGGGAGAAAAAGAAAATGGCAAAATTGAAGATTTACGCTTCAAGTTTACAAAATTGCAGAACTGTCTCGGATTTGGGCAAATTGCCTTTTGTAACTAGTTAGATTATTCTCATTTGAGAATTCAGAAGAAAGAAGTTCGACTTGGCTATGGAATATTTAGCCATGTCGGCACTCGATCCAGATATATTAAACTTTTTAAAATTTTTAGATTTTATATTTTTATACCCTGAACCCATTCAAATGGGTAAAAGGGGTATAATGTGTTTTTGCAAATGTTGGTAACAGCCTAAGGAAGCATCTCCGACCCCATAAAGTATATATATTCTTGATCAGCATCAATAGCCGAGTCGATCTAACCATGTCCGTCTGTCTGTTCGTTTGTCCGTCTGTCCGTATGTATGGACGCAAGGATCTCAGAACCTATAAGAGCTTAGAGACTTGAAATTCAAAAAAAAGGTTATACAAATAGAAGGAAAGGGATAACAGTTGCCTAGGTAAAGACTTAAAGAGAAAGTAGTGCTAACTCCATAAAGCAACAGTAAGGTATAATTAGGTCGGTGTAGAAGTAAACAGGATGGGCGCAGCTCACTTCTCCGCGTAAGACCAATAAACAAAGTCTACAATACAAGGACAGACAATAATATATAGGTTCAAACGGTTTTTAATCAACTAAATTTTAACGCATCCAGCTAATCTCATCAAAAGACTTGAATTATTTGCTAAAATAAGTCTAGGCAGTTATGCCAATTTAAATCTGTAACTTATCCACATAGAACTTTATGTAAATAACAGGACAACGGGTATTGACGAAAACAATTGAACTAATAATCGACAAATGAGAAGAAATGATATTACAGAAATATCGGTAATAGCATTAGAGCTTAATTGACCTTCGGTCTCGTTGTTTTTTTTAAAAGTTTCTCTTTAATCACTGAAAAATTCTGTTCAGCGTGAGTACGTGTAAGATACTGGTTAATTCTTACGAATATTAGGTCCTATATAATAACAGAGTCTTTTATTTTAGATCTGCTGTCGATCCATTCTCGGCAGTAGCCGCCATAAACTATTGCTTTTTATTATGGTATTTTTCTCATACTTGCTACTTATTATAACTTACTAACATGATCTTAGCGTAGGTCACTCTTAGAATCTTAAGCGACCACATGTGCGCTATGTATTTATATGCAGCTGGCTGCAGTTGTACAATAGTTTTTACCGAGGGTCTAACTGAGACTCTGTGTCACGTGTTCATGTGTGAACATTCTGCGGAGGGCCGACAAAGGTGATGGCCTCCAATTTTTTAGTAACAGCTATTTTTCTTATCAGATATACAATAATAATAACGACTAAAATTAATATAATCATGAACGTTACATGTCCAGACACGTGGTGGAAGTTTAAATCTTTTATTTCAGTGTGGTGTTCTTTTAATTCTTGAACTTTACTTAATTAATTCCTCAGAAGTACTAATCTTGGATGCTGTTAATGGATCCCACATAACTTTGGGTATTTCTCTTAACTCTCCCATGTAAGAGGGAATAATGGTTTCCTGTCTTTCTGATTGTATCTTATGGTGAACAATTAACAATTTGTCTTCCGTTCTAGCTGGTCAGATCTAGTCAGATCTGATCGATAGTATTCCTTGCTCTGGCAGGTTCACTATTTCTGGTGGTGTTTTTTTTTACAGTGGATCGTAGCTGTCGTATTACACAGGTTCTTAAAGAGCCAACTGCTTCTGCCTTCTAATTCTACCCAGTATGTTTAGGATGTTACTAAAGCTCTATAGACACAATTCGATGGTCTGTTTGGTTCAAAAGGTGAAGTTTCGTAGGTGCTATCACTGGCACTGCTCCAAATCCAATTCCCTTGACACACTCGCTTGTTTGATTGCCATTTTTGGAATTTGTTTAATGTCGATTCAATCATTATATGGTCAATCTCAAAGTTATATACTAAATATTCTTAACTTAACTGTAGCATTATCATCTGTCCATCTCTTTGTTTTGGTACTGGTATAATTCTAAATAGCTAAGAATGCTAAAATACCATTGTTCAGTAGGCAAACAATGGTATTTTAGCATTTATGATGAGTTTATTCTCTATAAAAATTCCCTTGCCTTTAACAGTAAATCTCCTTAATGTATGTATTAGTTCTTTTTCCTAGTAGTACAAATTTTTCGGATTGGCTATTTTTTTTCTTTTTGGCTTCGTCCTTTAATTGCCTTGGTTTTGAAATGTTTGGATTAACTCGCCCAATTAATAGTCCTATTATTCCAGATTTATTTTATTTATTTATTATAAAGAAACTAATTGAGAAGTTCGGTCATGTTATCTAATCGTTGATTCATTTTGTGTTGTCTTTTTTATTATATTTGCTGTTGAGTCGATTGTTGACGTCTGTTATCATGTTTTCCTCCATTATTTTCCTATCGTCGGCGTCCATTATACCAAACAAAATGTGATATAAGGAACCCATAAAATTCAATGGGGAACGCTTTGTTCTTATTGGATTTTTGGTTGTAAATAGTTCGTTATTTTCTTCTAATTCCGCAATTCCGCACTCTTTGTGCGCTTTTGAGTATTTAGTTACACTGATCTTCAAGCCAATGGAGTTTCTCACAAACAACTCTCATTTTTTGCACTAATTAGCTTCCTCTATGTAGCATTTCAAAATATGGTTCCATGCCGTAAAATATGACCAGATCCCAAGAGGATAACACTATCTCTACCTCACCCATTGGATCTTGATACATTGCTGAGGAGCTATTAATTTTTTCTATTACGCATTTTATTTCTTCTTCCCTAAATGAGGTAGTATTCGATACTTGGTAGAACAGCATGAGTATTATCATCATCATCAATCTTAGCTTTGAGATTTTAAGTCTCTTAGAGCTTCTCCTTTCCTCCTCATTATTTTTCTGCTCATTTTCATTTTTGTCTTGTACCTGTATTGCAATAAGTGGGCACACTTTGGTAACTGGCGTTGTGATAAATCCGTCCTGTAATTTTACTTTTGCTACCCTGACATTGTTGTCTTTTCCCAAGGGCCATCTTGCTGGATGACAGTTTTCGTCTTTCATTATTACTATTTGTCCCTTTTGTATATCCCGTGTTTCTTTTTTCCACATACTTCTTTGTTGTGGGGTATACAAAAATCTTCTTTCCATTTTGACCAAAACTCTTACTTCATTCTTTGAATCAGTTTCTATCTGCCTAGGTTGCCTATTCTATTCTGTGTTTCTGATTCTATGCTATCTAATGTTGGTCTTCCAATTAGAAAATGACTGCTGTCAACACTTCGTTATCATCAATGTCTTCTCCGTGTTTGGTCGTGAGTTGAATACTACTTAAATGTGACACAACAATGTTGATATTTCTTCCAATGTTAGATTGTTGTCCCCCATTACCGTTTTAGGTGATATTTTACCGACTTGACTCCGGCCTCCCAAATAACTCCGAAGTGAGGTTCTGCCGGTGGGATAAAATGCCACTAGATTTTTTCGTTTTCCAGTATAGGAGCAATCATATTGTTACTTTGGATTGCTTTTAGAAAATCTTGATCTAGCTCTAGAAATTAGTTCCATTGTCGGAGTATATGTTTTTTTTTTTTGTTTCTATTTTTATTTACGATCTATCTCTTCGTGATGTGGATATTTCCTGTGGTGTGGATATTTAAATGTGGTTTTTGTGTGTATTGGCACTAGTATTTTAAACGTTCTCACCACTCTTTAGGCGGCCTAAAAGGCAGGTCGAGTGGATGGTGTCTTTTAAGGCGTCGGGGATGCAAGTTGTCGTCGAGAAGGTTTTTTGCAAGGTGATTGCAGTGGTTGTCCAGTCGGTCTGCGTGCTTCAGGCTTATTCGTTTCACTTCTTCGGTGACGGATGGGATTTTGAGGTCATTGTGTATTACACTGTTTTTGACGTAATAGGGGGCCTAACCAACTTGCGCAGAGTTTTATTTTCAAATCTTTGCAGGATTTCAATGTTGGAATTTGAGGCCGTGCCCCACAGCTGAATTCTATATGTCCAGATTGGCTTCAGAATGACCTTGTACAAAAGAACTTTGTTTCTCAAGTTAAGCTGCGACCTGTACCCAGTTCATCTGCCGGAGTTTCAGGCTGTGCTACTTTCTTTTGGATTTTATGTGGGTTGACCACGTCAATCTCCTGTCTAGGCTTAGGCCAAGATACTTCACTGTGTTTTCCGTTGGCAGCGTGGTGCCGTGTAGGATAACAGGAGGGCAGGTTTTTCGTCTTGTGGCGAATGTTATGTGTGTGGACTTGGCTTCATTGACCACAATATTCCATCTTTGGAGCCGTGGTTCGAGGCTTGACAGCTGTGCTTGCAGGATGACGGAGGCTTCAGCATGATCCGTTGACGAAGCTACAAATGCAGTGTCATCTGCATAGGTGGCGATGAGCAGATCATCTCTGTCGATAACAGGAAGGTCAGCGGTGTACAGGGTGTATAGGACTGGGCCCAACTCACTTCCTTGCGGGATACCGGCATTGATTTGGTATATTTCGGATTCGGCCCATTCGCTTCTCCCGTAGAACGTCCTCCTATGAAGGTATGACCTTAGCGTTAAGTAGGAAGTAGGAGCTTCAGCTTGTGCAGCAATCCTGGATGCCACACTCGGTCAAAGGCTGAACAGTATTTTTTAGTTTCAAAGGAGTTAATAATTGTTTGTATTATCCTGTGACACTGTTCTGGGGTTCCATGCTGGCTCCTAAACCCAAATTGATGATCAGGTATCAAGTTTCCGTCTTCCAACAGTGGCAATAGTCTGAGCGAAAATAATCTTTGGAATACTTTCGACAGTATTGCTAACAAGCTGATGGGACGGTAGGAGGCAGGATCTTGTTCAGGCTTCCCAGGTTTATGTATCATTATAATTTCCGCACACTTCCATTGGGAAGGGAAGTGGTGGAGCCTAATGATGGCATTGTAGATGGCCGTAATGAATTCAAGAGCACGTGGAGGAAGGAGCTTGATGGTGGCTGCGTCGATGCCGTCGTAGCCAGGACTTTTAGCTGTTTTTAAACTTGACACTACATTCTCAACTTCCTCTGCTAGTATGGGTCGTATCGGCAAGCCCATTTGGCAAGGTGCATCTATAAACAGCTGTGTGGCTGTTACATCCGAGGCAGAACATATGTTGAAGGGTGTGAATATTCTCTCCAGATGGAGTGCAAAAGTCTGGGCTCTCTCCTCGTTGGAACGACACCAGGAGCCAGATGCGTTGAGAATAGGTGCAATTCTTTTAGTTGGTCTCTTGAGGTATCTGGTGGCGTTCCACAGGCTGTGCTCTGGCCCATTAGGTTCAGCTTTGCGGAGATAGTCAGAAAGAGTCTCGTTACGCGATTCCAGTAGGAGAGTCTTTGAGCCTTTGCATGCACGGTTAAGCGTTGCCTTGTCGCGAGGATTACGACTAAGCTGCAATATTCTGCGAAGACGACGCTCAGTTCTCAGTTGCTCGGTGACTTGCTCTGAGTGCAGATAACGGTCTCTCCGCGTTTTCTGGGTGTGAGCTGACCTGGTAGAGTACAAAGGAGTGCAAGAGAGCGCAGCGTCATGTATTCTACGTGTAAGAATTTCAATAGCTTCCTCGATATCCTCACCAGAGTGTAGATTGATGGTGGGATCCAATGTCTCCTCCAGTCTTGCCTTGAATCTCTCAACATTAGAGTTCCTATTCAGCAGCTTGGTTATTCGCCTGCTGATACTTATAGGTAAATTACTACGAAACACTACCGCACAGTGATCAGATAGTAGATCAAAGTCATTCTCTACTTGAACTTGATTTGAGTTCACACCATGGGTAATCGCAAAGTCGAGAAGGTCGGGCACCTTCCGAATATCCGTGGGCCAGTAGGTAGGATGTCCGGTAGAAAGAGTGGTGAAATGCTTAGCTTGGATGCAGGATAGCAGTTCTGTTCCCTTTGGGTTGCATAGCCTGGAGCCCCACCAGGTGTTTTTGGAATTGAAGTCACCCCCAATTACAAACCTGTGCCCGAAGTCATTAAAAACTTGGCTAAACATTTGTGCTGTTACTTGGTGTCTGGGTGGTACATAGGCCGATGCAAGTGTCAATCTTCCAGTTGGCGTGTCGATTGATGTCACGGCTGCTTGAAACCAGGGCTCCAGGACAGGAGTGCGCTCAGCAAATTGAATCCCTGATTTGATGAGAATGGCAGCACCGCCTTGAGCATTGCCACTTGGGTGGTTTGCGAAAATAAGACCATATCCGTATATTTTAAAATGAGATCTATCGGTGAAATGAGATTCAGAGATGAGCATAATATCTACATTGTTCCTCTTAAGGTACATATCAACCTATGGCCTACTTTTGCATAGGCCGTTCGCATTCCATAGGACCAGCTTTAGACCTATTTGCATAATGATGACAGGATAGTGCCCATCATTTGCGTCATCTGAGCGAATTGTGTTTGCATTAATTGCATCATTGCCTGTATTTGGGCGATCAAAGGTTGATCTGGTGCGTGATTCATTTCGCTAGAATTTGGGTTGGGGTGGAAACGACCTCCTGCTACATTGGCGTAGCTAGCGTCATTCCTTACTATTGGAGGAGTATTAATGGGCAATGTGTTTGTGAAGGCGGGTCTAGCATCCTTCCTGGTTGACATAAGCCTGGGTATATCATGATCCCGTTTTTTGCGCAGTGGCTTTGTAAACTCTACATCCCTTGTAGGAAGCAGTATGGCTCTCACCATAATGGACGCATGAGGCGGGGGCATCTCGAGGTTTCATGCAATCAGTGGATTTGTGATTGCCACTGCATTTGACGCATCGATACAACTTATGACAGTAGCGTTGAGTGTGACCAAACTCCTGGCATCTATGGCATTGAACAAGGTCATTGAACTTCCTTGGGGGCTCAATTGCTATGACTCCATTGCACAGTCTTTTGACCTCAAATATAGCTTTGTTGTTGCTGGCTGGCTCTAAGTCAACGAAAAACATTGCCATGGGCGCCTTTGTAACTCGATTTTTGGCATTTGTTATGTGGCGGACCGAGTGGCCAATCTTGCTTAGGGCATTTCGGATGTGATCAAGCGGAGTACTGTGATGTAGGTTCCTAATGACGGCTCTATATGCTCTCTCCTGTTTAAACTGGTAAGGGTCCTGTAATTGGCTTCACTTGTGGACATGATGTAAGTATACCCGTCGCTTTCGACAAGTTCTGCGAATGTCTGCTGCAATGTTGTCAACCACACTTATAAAAATTGGTGGCGGCTTATGTGCCGGAGGGACAACTGGCTCCTGATTCGTTGGAGCGGCTGTTTGATCCATTTCGTTGTCTGCTGTCGCAAGAAGAGCGAAACTATTCGTAGAGTTTACCTCAATTGTTTTTGGGTTACCCTGGGCTGATGGGAGTTTGCCAGTGTTTTGGAGTTTCGCAATGAGTTTATTCATTTCTGAGTCGTCAGTGTCCGAAAGAGAGATTGTTGATGAGGATTGTCCGTGCTCCCGGGCAGCTTTCTTTTTTTTTAGCAGAGGAGAACGCTTTTTGCGTTTGGGTGTCAATCGCTTGGAACTTTTTTGCCATGGCACGCTGGCAAGGGCGCTTCCGTAGACCCCGTCTCCATCGTTCATCTCGCCAGATGGCGAGACACCACACAACGATAGTCCGATAGACACTTTTTAAGACGAAAATGTAGGATTATGAATAAGCAAATTGAATTTCTTTTTGTATTTCTTTCCAAAGAAATACTATCTTTCTTTTTCTCAACCCAAACATTTAACAATTGTTTTCGCTATTGTCTACCTGCGTTTCAGTTAGTTATTTGCTTAGCTCCTCTACCTGCCTATCGAACTCATTTGCCCTCTTATCACTTATCTCTGATCCTGGCATTGTTCTTTTTTGGCTATCAGTGGCTTTCGACATTTGTTTTGTTTAAATACATAAAAATCTCCTTTTACTCGCCGTGGGCGCAGGATACCACCAGAGATGTATAAGTTTAGTGGATGCTTTTTGCCCTTTTTGGCCGATTTGCCGACCTATTTAGCAAGCTCGAGGGAACTCGACGTTTGAATGTTGAGACGTCTTGCAGTTCGGCGTGCTGCACTTGGCTGCACCGCTCGAAAGTCTAGTGGTTCGGCGCGCCGGTTTTTCCGGCACTGCTCGAAGGTCTTAGTTCTGCGTGCCGAAATGCCGGCACTGCTCGACGGACCAAAATGAACATGTTGTTTAGCGTGAGTACTTGTAAGATACTGGTTTATTCTTACGAATCCTAGGTCTTATATACTAACAGAGTGTTTTATTTTAGGTCTGCTGTCGATGTATTCTCGGGTTTTAGGGTATTAGGGTATTTTTCTCACCCTTGCTACTTATTATTACTTACTAACATGATATTTCTTAGCGTAGGTCACTCTTAGAATCTTAAGCGACCACATGTGCGCTATGTATTTGTATGCTGCTGGCTGCAGTTGTACAATATGAGTTTTTACCGAAGGTCTAATTTAGATAAGTGTGTTCTAGATCATTTACTTAGGCCATTCTCCTTATATAATAATTTCTAAGTGCACAACAAGAATTTAAGAGTCATAGTTCACTTACGTGCATTCAATCTCAGGAAGCGCTTTCATCGATCTCATGTTGCGGTGATCTGCTGTAATAAAATTCACAAGGCACAAAATCATTTTTTTCTTTCCTTTTAAACTCTATATGACTGGCATTCTCTCTTTGTCTGTTGCATTGCTTTCTGAACTACTTTAAAGTGTAGCTCTCACCGGCAATATGGCGGTCCGAAGTTCGGAGCAGGAAAGAAGAGAAGGAATGCAAGCCAATGGAATGAATATGTAGAAAAAAAACGTAGTTTTAAAGAAACTAAAGGATCCTAATGTGCCCATGCGGCTTAATGTTTTATACCCTGAACCCATTGGTAAAAGGGGTTGTTGGATTCTGCACCAGTCGCATCCCATTAAAATAAGCAACATTCTTGTGAACATAAGAAGAGGTTGTTATCTTGGTTTAGTAAAACAGCTATTCCTTGCTTGGCAAGCTTGAAGGGTGTGTCGACCCCACCAGCGACAATGAAGAATATGAGAACAACTACTTGAAGACTTTGGCGCTCCTGCCTTCACTAAAACGAAGGTTTCTGAGCGGAATTTAATAGCAAACGAACAAGCAATTTCACAATTGGTAAAACAACAAGAATTCTTCGCGAGATTTCCGTTGAATGCGGCAACAACCACAACTACGCACTTCGCACCTGCGACACATTTACGAGAATCACAGATCAAATCTTTTGGTAGCTATTACAGGGAATGACTAGCATTTAAGATTTGTTTGAAACCATCCACAATAAGCAACATTTTGGAAATACTCAAAAGTTTCACTATTTAAATTATTTTTTGACCAATGAAGCAGCAACTTTAACACGTAATTTGCCAATTACAGGTAAGAGATGGTGCAAATGAAATTGTACAGGGACTAAATGCAATTGGGCAAACAGGACGCGGCTGCTGGATAATGTACTTACTGTTTGTAAAAATAGATTCAGAGTCAAGACGCAAATGGAAGGAGATCAATCAGGATATCATGTCTCCAACAATCGATGATTTGTGCCAATTTCTGGACTCGCGATGTGAGGAATTCGAGTTGAGCCAAGGGCTTTCTACTTCTGAAGTTGCTGCATGCAATAACAATGACAGAAGAAGACGCCTCGCAATTTTGTAACCACTAAGCAAGGCGCATGTGCAAAATGTTGTCCATCTGAACATTTGCTTTTCGTCTGCTCGCAATTTCACATGTCTGTTGACCAACGACGCGCCTTTGTCAAGTCATCATGTTTCAACTGTTTAAGGCCCGGTCATATATCATCGAAATGTGGATCAAATTATTCTTGTGAACGTTGTCGTGGCCGGCACCACACTCTAATCCACGCAGAAAGTACATCGCTCCAGACTTCTGCGAACTTAGGTCAACTAATCGACGCCGCGGCTGACGTCAGGGGCAAAAGGTATCACTCGTGGCAAAGAGCCACATAGCGCAACTTCTTATAATTCAGAGGATCAGAGATATCTTACGTATCAAGTAAGTTCTCCATCTCGAATCCTAGTTTCGGGAATTTCATCGGTAAGGGCTACTCGAAGGTTAAAGTTAACTTCACTTGAAATCACGGGTATCAGACGACACTCTATACGCTGCTGTACACATCCTGGAAAAAATCACATCATAATTGGCATGGGACAAGATCGATGCATCTGCATTGGAGATCTTCAATGATATTCCGCTTGCAGATCCGATGTTTAACACCACATCTCCGATAGACATTCTATTAGGGACGGACTATGCGTGGGATGTAATTACTGGCGAGAATACGACGGTGTTTAGATGGGTGATCACTGCCATTACCATCTCGAGCATAGCAGCTGCTAACACGCTGCATACTACAGTTGACATCAACGCCTCACTCCAAAGAGGAAAAATGGATGTAGATCCAACATCTTCGAAACTTCGTCAGCTATCATACTTTCACCGGCAGCAAGGCCAACAGGGATGCAGTCAGAGGGAATCAGCCGCTTACCGCACGATCCAGTAATTTTCAAAGTAATTAAAAAAGATCAAACAGTTCGGGTAGGTAAGCTGACTAGAGGCTTCAAGTTAGTTTTTTAAAGAGGACCCTCGTAAGGAAAATTGTGATTATGAGCACAGGGCATCCTCAGCAGTCACATAAATCGAAGATAGAAATAAAATGGGTTATAACAGAAATTCAATTCATTTTTTAGCGGAGTCTCCGTGCTCCTGTTCATTGAACAGAAAGTATCAGGGGCGATTTTACGGATTCCAACAGACACTGGGTCATCAAATAACTACATTCAGCCCACAATATAAATGAAAAAAATTATGCACGGTGTCGACAATATCTTGTAGGTAACGAAGGCAGGTATCCCTAACGATTGCAAAAGCGGGAACAGATCGGAACAGATCCAGTATTGCAAGTGCGGCCGTTTAACACGTCGAGCGTTAAAAAATCCGTAACAAGGACGATGAACCAGTTTTTTCAAAGTTATAACCGTTTCCTCTATAAGACCTCTCCAGTTTCCTGTCTCCTGGTATAAGACCGGCTTCGACCCAAAGTAAAGGACCGATTTAAACTTCTAGTATCCTGAAAGGCAGGGAAACGCTGGATAGCGTTCACCGACATATATAATGCAAACATTTTTAAAAGCCGGAAAAAAAACCATGTGGTGGATGCATTATGCAGACAGAACGTCAACGCGTTGAAAGACGCACCACGGTACTTTGGGGGTACGATTCACAGTAAGTTTTCTTCGAGTTACGCGATCGAGGCTACAAAGAAACCAATGAATTTCTTCAAAAACCAGATAGTACTGGAAGAAAAACATTTCCATTTAAAGGGAACCTTCGTTCTATATTGCGTCCATCACTGACACCGGGAGGACGTATTTCTAAAGGCCAAATATGACGCACATCTAAAAAGATGCTGGGAAAATAATTCACATCGACATCAACTCGACTGCCGAGACTTACCACTTCCTCCCTACCTTTGAGAAGTTCTTAAAATTTGCAATGCTACAACCAAAGACAATAAAAACGCTAAGATGAGTAACGCCCATACATTTGATTATTGCATCGACTTAAAAATACTGATTTTCTTCCGAGCCAACCTCAAGACACAACATACATATGTGAGCACAAATTTGGCGTAGGTCATGGTCAGCACTAGATAACGTGAATTTATTTGGCAGCAAAAGCCTGTGCAATGAATAACAACACATTCAAATATTCTGTTGTGTATGTATACTCACACACATACAAACATAATTGCTTGAGAAAACATTCTATTTTTAGTGTTTTCACTTTCAGCTGTGAAAGCGCAAGGGTAAAAATTTCGTTTTCATTCTCAATTTTCATTTTTATTATGTGTCAACGTTTGTCTCAAAATTTAATTCTCCTAAAATTATTAAAATAATCGTTCATCAACCGTTCCTATTGGCTAGAGGCACGCGAGCTCTAAAGACTTGCAAAAACATATAAATAAAATAGATGAAAATAGCCGCGTCGTGATTGATACTGGGCAGCTGGGTAACGTTCACACCCCAGCAACTAGCCCGAACCTGAACCGAAGCCCAGAACAATTTGACAAAGCCTTCATCATCCGACTGATAAGGACGAGATTAAGTAAACAATGGCTGAGCAAGGTCCAGGCCCCAGCTGTTAAAATTTACCCACACGTCAGCTTCTCGGATGCGCTTAGAAGAGGAAATAACAATTCACAAAGTTAAGCCCGCCAACCTGAGCACGCAACAGCACGAGCTATGGAAGCAATGATTACCCGAATGGAGTTGATGATAGAAAAAATGTTGGAGAAGATATTTAGCCCGATGACGCAAATGCTAGCCAATGTTGTTGGTAAGCTATGTGTTTGTGGGGGAGGCGTCAAATAAGTAATCTTCAGGTGTTGTTTGAAAATCAGTATGATTATTTGGTAGTGGCACTTTATTAGAAACCTTTGGCTGCATATAATGAACTATATATTTTGAAGTGATTTTACATATTTTTGGTTGGAGTTATGGAGGTGGAAAGGAGACCACAAGGAGAGTGCTGAGCGCATCTTGGAACGAATTAGTGAGTGAGTCTCTCTCAGGGAGTGAGTCTGTCTCACTGAGTGACTCTCTCACACTGAGTGAGGCTCAGTCAATGCTGTGTTCAGACAAGCAATGAACTGGCATGAACATTCTCCCCCCCCCCCCTGGCAATATGCAGATTGCAAGGATTCCTATTGCGTGCATGTGCCAGAGAGTATCCATCTAAACTTAGTATTTTGAGCCATCGGCAGACCGCCTTGGCTCGGGAGGATGATGTCTGGGTAGACGTCGGCGCCGAGTACCAAAGGTACTGGAGATGGACGGAACCAGTCGTTGTCCGCCAAAGCGACGTTGCTAAACGGGTCCTTCATGTCCGCTTTGATAGCTCGGGCTGGAGTTATGCAGCTGAGTTGCGGGTCAGCCATTAAGACCACCTCTCGAGACATCTGAGTTGTCTTGGAGCGTAGCACAGCTGTGCACGCTCCTTCTGCGCCAATGCGTGTGACGGAAAGGCCATCGGCCCTTGCCACGGTTGCATTAATGCGGCTGACTGAACAACATGGATCGATCAGAGCCCGAGTCTCAAGGGTCTTTTTCCCGGTGTCGAGCAGCACTATGGCGGTGGGCAGTATACTGACCCCCTTGTGCTCGAGAAGGGACGTAAGCGACGTCCGTATAGTAGCACGTCTCGGGCTTGGGGGCGATGTGCCACTGGAGAGCGAGGAGCCAGAAGCTCTTCTTGTGGGCCTGTTGTCTGACCGAGAGGGTCGAGCGCTACGGGGATCACGCATGTGGAGTAAGGTGTGGTGGTCCTTTTTTGCACTTGGCTCCACTGCGACATGATTCCCCTGAATGCTGATGAGCCAGGGAGTTGGAGCAATATTTGTTAATCAAAACGGGCGTGAGCTTCAAGAAGCGCTGGCACTTGCGTAGCCTCTACACACCCGGCATCTAAAAGAGTCCGTTCCTTGGCGTTGATTGGATGCCTTCGTTGACGGTGCCATGCTGGTTCTCTACAGAGGAGTGAACTGGAGAATAAGATGTAGGAGATGTGTTATTATGTGATGGTTTTGTTTTGAAAGAGGGATTAGTTGCTTTTAAGGATTAGTCGGTGGTGTTATTTGCCTCAGTAGGAAGAAGGACCAATTTGGCTATTGGCCTTCGGATGACACCACGAGCGAAAAGCACGTCCACTACGCGGACCTTATCATCTGTGCCTGGGCAAGCCAGCTGGACTCGACCAAGGCGCCATTCATTTATTGGTAGGTTATCTTCCTTGATAATCACCATATCTGCTGCCATTTGTTTCGCTTATAGAGCTCTTTTAAATACTCATTCTTCCACCGGAAGCAGAATTGCTGGTGGAGCGCTTTGAGTCGCTGCCAGCGGTTAATTATAGAAATAGCGTCTTCTTTGATTACTGGCTCGTTAGTTGCCAGAAGAGGGCCACCAACTAGGAAGTGGCCTGGACTTAGAGCCAATAAATCAGTCGGATCTTCCGACATTGGAGAGATTGGCCTGGAGTTAAGGCATGCTTCAATCTTGGAGAGGAGAGTCGCGAACTCCTCAAAAGTATATTTTGAGGATGCGGTGGATTTGTAGAAGTGGGTCTTAAAGCTTTTGACACCTGCTTACCACAATCCGCCCATGTGAGAAGCGCCAGGAGGATTGAAATGCCAACACAAGTTTTGATGGCTATGCTTGGATAAGATGAGCTTTTTGGTCGCTTGCAAGAAATCTCTCGAAAGAACGGATGACGCTCCCACAAATGTTTTCCCATTATCTGAGTACATCTGTTGTGGAAGGCCACGTTTTGCGATAAATCGCGAAAATGCGGCCAGGAATCTCTCCGTGGTTAGATCTGTTGTGGCTTCTAAATGGATTGCTTTCGTGCTGAAACAAACGAAGACACAGACATAACCCTTGGTAATTTTGCATGCTCGACCAATGTAGCTTTTAATATCGAAAGGTCCGGCAAAGTCTACACCCACATGTGTGAAGGGTCGGGAAAAGGTTGATCTCGCCCTTGGGAGCTCGCCCATAAGTTGGGTCTGGAGTCGTCTGCGGTGTATTACGCAGACCTTGCAGGAGGTTATGGTATATTTTACCAGGACCTTGAGCTTTGGGATCCAGTATTTTCCTATGAGGCGCATTACCAACTGAGTGCCTCCGTGAAAACAAATGAGGTGGGTAAATCGGACCAGGAGGCGTGAAAAATCACAATTGGCCGGTATGATTATGGGGTGTCGGTCATCATAGCCTAACGAGGTTGACGCTCTCACCCGTCCACAGGATCGCAGAATACCCCTTTGATCGATGAAAGAGGTTAAATTGGGAATGCTGCTTGATCCTTGAATTGGCTTCTTATCGAGCAAACAGTTATACTCCTTAGGATAAGCCTGGCGTTGAGTATACTCGATAAGTCGGAACTGAACTCTCGTAAGTTCTTCATTACGGAGCTCGGCGGGAAAGTGGATCGCTGGATTTCTACAGCGCTGGATAAAGCGACAGACATATGCGATAACTCGCAATGTCTTGTCGAATCTGGAGAATCGTTCCAGAAGGTTATAGGAGGGTAGCTGTGAAACATTGCACTTCACTGCGCGTTGCTCAATCTCTGTCTCAAGTACCGTAACAGGAACTGGCCATTGGTTTTGTGGTAGCTGTAACCATTCCGGTCCATGCCACCACAAAGTGCTGCCCAATAGGTCCCGAGGAGAAACCCCCCGACTAGCTAGGTCAGCTGGGTTATGTTCGGATCGAACATGGGACCATTTGCCATTGGTTGATGTTATCTTAGCTACCCGGTTAGCCACAAAGGTAGACCATTTGCATGGAGGTTTATCCAACCAGGCAAGAACAATAGTGGAGTCTGTCCAATTGAAATTTTCTCTTCTCTGGATGGGGAGCAGAGGAATAAGAGCCGTGGTGAGCTCGGAAAGAAGAACGGCGCCACACAGCTCTAAGCGTGGTAGTGATAACGTCTTAACTGGCGCGACTCTCGTTTTTGCTGCGAGAAGGTGAGTGGAGATGCATCCGTTGATCTCGACGCGCAAATAAAGTGCAGCACCATATGCGCGCTGGGACGCGTCGCAGAAGCCGTGAAACTGCACCTTTGCCTTTTGCTGAAAATCGACCCATCTTGGAATACGGATCTCTTCGAGAGAGGGATAGTCGGTATGGAATCCATGCCAACGTTGAACGAGATCTTCCGGCAGGGAATCATCCCACCCCAGCTCTTGGAGCCAGATCTCTTGCATGAAAATCTTTGCTCGAACTATCACAGGTGCTAGCTATCCAGCAGGGTCGAACAATTTCGCAATCTGTGATAGTACTTCACGTTTAGTGAGCGAAGGCTGAGATACCATTTTGGACGGAGCAAAGAAAAACTGGTCTGTTGTGGCTTGCCATCGAATGCCTAGCGTTTTAGCGACGCTGGCCACTTCGATTTCTAAGAAATCCGCACACAGTAAGTGGTCCCATGGTATTCCTGTTAACACTTCCTTTGTGTTTCATGTCCACTTTATCAGAGGGAACCCGGCTCTGTCGAGTGCCATGCGGAGTTCTGCAATGGCTGAAATTGCTTGTTGCTTCGTGTGTGCCCCTGCTAGAACATCATTGACATACATATAATTTTCAATTATGTCGGATGCGATATGTCATTGTTCTCGTATATCACGAGCAAGTTGATGGAGGACCCGGATTGCGAGGTATGGGGCACAGTTTACCCCAAAGGTAACAGTATTGAGTTCGAAGTCGCAAAGTTCTTCGTTCTCATTGCGAAATAGTATTCGTTGGTAGGGCGTATGTCTTGGATCGACCTGGATTTGACGATACATCTAAGTTATATCGGCATTGAAAACGTAGCGGTAGAATCGCCACTTTAGTATCTGAATCGTCAGATCGGATTAGAGTACTGGTCCCGTGTGTAGGATATCATTTAGACTTTTGGCATTGGAAGACGGGCTGGAGGCGTTAAACACAACGCGAACCTTTGTTGTGGTGCTGTCGGGCTTAAAAACAGCATGATGCGGCAAGTAAAAATTATTGGGGTTGCTGTTTGGAGAGACTTGTGTCATATGACCTAAGTCGAAGTACTCCCGAATCACGGAGTCGTACTGCTCTTTCAAAGGAGGGTTTCTTTTTAAACGATTCTCGTTCTTTAGAAACTGAGCTAGTGCGATAGATCTTGAATGTCCTAAGTCTATGTGATTAGGTTCTTGGAAAGGTAGAGTGACCACATATCTGCCATTCTCGTTCCTTGTTGTTGTTCGGATGAAATTACTCTCACAAAAAGTGCCGGAGCTCTTTACCAGTTTGACTGGAATGTCCTCCACCTCCCAAAATTTTGTGAGAATGACGTCTAATTGCTCTTCTTGAGAGACAGATATTCGAGTCGAGAATGACGAGATTGCGGTGGATGCGGTCTTTGAAACTTGGCCTGTTAAAATCCACCCGAAAATAGTTTCCTGGCCCAGCAACGTGCCACATATATTAGGATGGGAGCCGCCCGTTAGTATGGACAGTAGGATATCAGCGCCAATCAGCACACCTACCTGCGAACTCTTGTGGAAATTAGGGTCCGCCAACTGGATTTTTGGCAGGGTTGTCAATAAACTTTGGGGGATCGAACATGATGGTAGATTCCCTGCCAAATGTGGTAGGACGTAGGCTGATGCCTCGATTTGGATACGAGGCTTGGAAGGAGAGCCAATATTAAAATGGCAGAGCTTCCGAGGCTGGGCTGCAACAGCTTGATTTAATCCCGATACTTGTGCCTGTACGGATTTGTACGGCAGCTTTATCAGGTGGAAGAGTCGCTCGGAAATAAATGTTGCCTCTTATCCCGAGTCGATCAGTGCACGAGCTGTATAATTTACACCCAAATGGCGAACATATATAACAGCCGTGCTTAGGAGAACACCGTGGGTGTTAATTGCAACATAATTGTGAACATTCGTTTGTTGGGATGGAGTGGACTGTACAGTCCATTGATTGATTGGAGGGAGCTGTTGCTTGTGGCATGGAGACTACCGTAGGGCTCAATTGTGGAGTGTCACTACGATGCAAGAGCGTATTGTGACGACCCTTGCAAGTGAAACAATTGTGAGTACTTGTGCAATCCCTTAACTGAATACCCCTAGCGAAACAGTTCAAACATAGATTTTGCTGTTTGATGTAAGTTGCCCGTTCGCTGACGGGCATTTGGAGAAATCGTGGGCACAGACGGATAGGGTGATTCTCCCTGGAGCACAATTTGCAGGCTTGCGGCTTGTTAGCGACCTTTTTCTCAAATGAGTTAAGCCTTCTAGTGGTAGGAGGTTCTGTTCGAACAATTCTGGAGTGCGCTGGAGTATTTGCGCTTGGCTTAAGCTCTTCTATCGCTTCTAGAATGCGATAGCGTTCTAAGAGAAAGGCGTTCATCTCAAGCCAAGATGATATGTCGTTTTTTCTGGAGATGGACTGTTCCCATAAGGAGAGTGTTAATTTGGGTAATTTGGAGGAACATAGGAACACGAGGATACAGTCCCAGTTTTCTATGTTGATTTCGGATAACTCCAGACTGTTAAGCAACCTTTAATGGTGCTTTGAAGTTCCTTAATTGCCGTTCTCTTGGGAGATTGGTTGCAGGTTGAAAAGAATATTGAGCTGGCTGTTGACTTACAATTTTTGGTTCTCAAAACGCTCAGTCAGATTGGCCCAGGCTGATCGGAAGCCATCGTTAGTCAAAGGTGACTTCGATACAATCGCCTGAGCCTCACCGCTGGTTTTCGCATTGAGATGGAATAATTTCTCGACCTCTGATAACCTAGGATTATTTATGTAAATTGCTGTAAAGAGGTCTCGAAATGTGGGCCAACGTATGTAATCTCCGCTGAAGATTTCTGTGTCGCAAGGAGGTAAGCGACACCCGGTGGGAACATATGTCGGAATGGTGGACTGAGCCGATGGTCTATTTTGGGCGTTAGCGGTATCGATTTGCTCGCTAAGTTTAGCGGCGCATCTCTCATATACCATGTAACAATAGTCGTACTTGGACTGCATAACTGAAATGGTTTCCATTGAACCGGCTTCCGAGATTATTGTTGAGCCGACCTCGTACTCTTTTTCAACCTTGTCCCACAAGGCTCGCACTTGGTCCGACGGACCTGGCACGTATAGAGAGACGGGTCGGAGCCTCCAGGAGTGTTTATTTTTGCCTCAAACTGACTTAGCCGATCAGTGACAGCAATAAACTTGATTAATCGGACTAGATCTTGTGCTAATGGTTGCCTTAGTGAGTCCGACTGCAGTGGTCAGGGATGCTTCGCTTTTAGCTTTGGACGGCGGGCGACTGATTTTTATCAGTGGACTTGGCCTTGAAATAAGAGGTGCCTTAACAGTTCCCCTTGGCGTGGACGCGGATGATTCGCTTTTAGTCCGGGACGTTGTTTCCCTTTCGACTCTAAGGGCTGCTGTTGGAGACGGAGAAGTTCTGGAGGTGCTTGTGGGCGGAACTGCTAATTGATGCTTTGTTTCTTCCCCTTTGCCAATTGGCATACTAGGCGGAAGCGATTGGGTAGGAAAACAAAGGTGCTCGCTTCTAGTAGTAGAGGTTGCGATGCTTAAAACAAAGAAACACTGGAATGCCGATACAGGTAATTGGAGGAGGAGATTTAACAGGAGATTGCGGAAGATTTAAATAATTTTGCTTAAAATTAAAAATTTATTTGATTTGATCAATTTAATTAATAAATTTATTTGACTTGGTAATTTAAAAAAAAATACGATTATTTTTTAAACAAGGGAAATAATAATAAAGAATTTCGATGCTCGTTTTCGATAATTTTATTATTATATAAGTCTTTGAATACGGTAACGGTTGGTTTATTTTTACTTTTTTGTGGCACTCATAAAATACCCATTATTGTGGCTGAGTACACACCGCTGACAAATGTAGAACTTCGAAGTTAATGTTATATATTTTTACATATGTATGTGTGTGGTGTGTACATACGCACATACGCCGGTTGTAATTGCAATGTGTTATAATTGTAATTTGCGCTGTGATATTTCTTCTATTGTGTATTGTGCACTTAAAAATATTATATGTGGACAGGCATAGTACATATGATTTTGTGGATTTATTTATCGGATGTGTGTACTATGTGGTTGCACAAATATATTCGGTTGCACTATGCAATAAATCATAAGTTAGGAAATTGAACTGGAGTTTGTATTTCTGTTTATTAAATAATAATGTTAAATATAGTGTCTATTCAAAATGCATATGGGCAATTATATTCGGATTGAATATATGTATGTACGTATGTATGTATGTACAATACGTGCTGGTGAACCTGGTGTATGTTTGTGTGTCGGACCAAGAACATGAATTAACAATATTAATTAGGAAACAATATTGTGAAGCAACTTGTCGGATTAAATGCGGACACGTAATTAATTTTTTTTTTTTATAGTTAGGAAAGTGCACGAATGCGTACGTATGTACATACAAAAAATGTTGAAGTGGATTTCTTTTGTAGTTGGAAGTAACTACCACAAAATTTAACTAAACTGTTTTTAGTTTTCATCGGATAATTTATATATATTTGTATGTATATATAATATATATATATTCAGAAAATTGCCAATCACTTATCTTAAAGAAAAATATATGGCGGAAAAATATGGCGGATATTGCCGAATATATATAGAAAGGAAATTTTGTATTTACCTATCTTTGCCAAAAAACTTGTGTAGGGGCGAACGTTTTATATAAATCCGGCTCGAAGGACCAATCTTTGTGGGGGAGGCGTCAAATAAGTAATCTTCAGGTGTTGTTTGAAAGTCAGTATGATTATTTGGTAGTGGTACTTTATTAGAAACCTTTGGCTGCATATAATGAACTATATATTTTGAAGTGATTTTACATATTTTTGGTTGGAGTTATGGAGGTGGAAAGGAGACCACAAGGAGAGTGCTGAGCGCATCTTGGATCGAATAGTGAGTGAGTCTTTCTCAGTGAGTGAGTCTGTCTCACTGAGTGACTCTCTCACACTGAGTGAGGCTCAGTCAATGCTGTGTTCAGACTAGCAATGAACTGGCATGAACACTATGCAAGTAAGGTTTAACCTCACCAACTGGAATGCGAACGGCCTGTGCAATAGCAGGCCTGAGGTCAAACAGACCACCAACACAGATTTACTCCTAATATCACAAACTCACTACTTCCAGAGATAGTACTTCTCCATTAATGGCTTCCATATTATTTACACCAACCACCCAAACGGTAGAGCCCGAGGCGGAGCTGCAATGATCATAAAAAAGGAATAAAATATATTAAATTGCCAGCATACCAACAGGACT
Source organism: Drosophila borealis (assembly GCA_035045885.1). Taxonomy (NCBI): domain Eukaryota; kingdom Metazoa; phylum Arthropoda; class Insecta; order Diptera; family Drosophilidae; genus Drosophila; species Drosophila borealis. The sequence continues at coordinate 1,174,944 of JAWNOR010000313.1, forward strand.
GGGTGCAGTGTGCCCAGGTCAGGCTGCCCCGCCCGCTCGGCGACCTCACAATCACGGCTGCGTATCTCCCACCCAGGTAAAACATTTGGGACAACGAGCTCAATAATCTTTTGATAAACCTTGGCCCCAGATTTATAATTCGAGTCGATTTCAATGCCAAACACTCCTGGTGGGGCTCGCGAACCAACCCCAAAGGTATTGGCCCACGGATCTTCGCAAGATCCCTGACTTACTGGACATTGCTACCTCCAAAGGTATAGCTCCCACTAAAATAGAATGTAGTGTCAACGAGAACCTATTCGCCGACCACACCACTGTAACACTACATATCAACACCCATATCGAGAAAAATGCGGCGAGCAAGAGGCTGATTAAAAACAACATGGACATAGACAGATACAAAACACGGCTGCTAACCAGGGTCGACCCTAACGCCACACTTTCCTCCACCGCCGCCATTGACAGCGTAGTAGCAGGCCTAACCCAGGAAATCCATATAGCCGCTCTCGTTGCGGCAAAGAGGCGACTCAGGCGTTGTTGGTTTTCTACCCGCAGCTCATGGGATAAAAACCTCCTCAACAGAGCCACAAAACGCCTAAAGGAGCTACTTCAAAACTTGAGGAAGAGCGCCTTTGATAGGTTCCTCGAGGATCTCGAACCAGGAGACCCATCAAATAGATTATGGCAAGTCACACGCCATATTAAACGGCCTATTAGAAGGGCAGCTGTGGTCCGAAAAGCAAACGGGAACTGGTTCGAATCAGACCAAGAAAGAGCAGAAAGAGCATGCTTTTGCAGAGCACCTTCATGACTCATTCACGCCGTTTGATCGCTGCTCATTGACGGAGAAAGCGGACACTATCCGTTTCTTAGAACTGACAAGTGTGAGTGACACACATATCGCTTCAGCATCCCTGGACGAAATTGAGAACGAGGTTGCTCTTCTCAACCCAAAAAAGGCGCTTGGACACGATGGTATCGACGCAAGGACGATAAAAATGCTTCCTTAAAATTGTATCCAGTAATTAACCGATGCTTTGAGATTAGACATTTCCTTTCCAGTGGAAACAAGATGAGGTAATTTTAATACCAAAGCCTGGTAAACCTAAGGCCGATCTCTCCTCCTATCATCCCGTAAGTTTACTGGCGACTCTTAAAATGCTCTAAAGAGTTCTTTTACGTAGAGTGCTGCCAGTATTGAACGAGGCTGGTTTGATCCCAGACCATCAGTTCGGCTTCAGGCGCCTCCTGTAGAGCGAATAATACAGGCATTCAAAGAAAAGAAGTACTGCTGTGCGGTCATGCTCGACGTGAAGGGTACGGCACCTCGGTCTACTGCACAAACTCAAGGCAAACTAACCAGCATCCTTCTTTAAATTTCTCAAATGCTACATCTCCTGCAGACAATTTTACACCAAGTGCGGTGACGCTTCCTCGTCTGTTAAGAGCATCAGTTCCGGAGTCCTGCAAGGCAGCGTTCTGGGACCACTGCTATACACAGTGTACACAGCCGACATGCCTGTCAGCCCGGATCAGAGCCTCTTGGTCGCCACGTACGCAAATGATACTGCATTTTTTACAACGGGCAACACACCGCAGTACGCGTCAACCATTATGCAGCCAGTCCACAATTATGGACTCCCTGGACAGCTGGCTGAAAAAGTGGAACATCGCTGTCACACAGGAAAAATCCACCCATACCACTTTCACGCTGCGCAAAGGAAACTGCCCCCTAGTTCTCCTAGATGGATTACTGATTCCGGTGAGCACAACGCCCAATTATCTTGGCATCACACTCGACCAACGGCTGACATGGCGCGAATATATTGTTCGCAAAAGGAAGCAGGCTGGAAACAAGCTGAAACAATTTAACTGGCTGATCGGCAGGCACTCCAAATTGAAGCTTCGCGTCAAGCTGTTACTCTATAAAGCAATTATCAAGCCAACATGGACTTACGGCATCCATCTTTGGGGTACCGCCAGCAGGAGCAACCTGAGCATTATTCAGCGGTTTCAAAATAAAACTCTGCGAATTTTATCTAACGCGCATATTTACCAGCTTAATATTTCTTGGGTAAAAGATTTATTTGCCAAGTTGAGTGATCGATACATTGCCAGACTAGGCAACCACCCAAATAATCTTGCCACCAACCTTTTGGACAACAGCTCAACAACGAGACGGCTCAAAAGGAAACACCCACTTGACCTCCCAGAAGGAGAAGTTGTCTAACTCCACACCTTCCTCTGCTCCCCCTACACTAAATATAACACAAAGATACTTAACTGCCAACGTCCAAAGAAAAAGCGGGCAGATTTTAAATAAAACAAACATATAAGTTAAAAAAAAACTCAATTATTAAAATATTCAGCTGCATAGTAGCATTTCCTTATATAGTGTTCATTCCCTTTCTGCCTCTTGTCTAGTACAGACGTGCGCCATTGTGCTCCAGTGCCATTCATATAAATAAGTTTAAAATAAAGTTTAAGTGGTGCAAACTTATTAAAGGCATTATTACCCCACATTTACAGTGCCGCAGGCACGGTATCGGTGTAAAATTAAGCCAAATAACAGCGGTAGTGCCGACTCCAAGTGGTGTTGCGCTGAAGCGTACACATCCAACTAATTTGCATTTTCGGCAAATTCCAGATGTGAAGCTAATGTAAAAACAAAACCTAATTCTACAAAGGCATAGTTACCACGCAAAAACAATCAATAGTGCATAAACCAAATACATAAAAAGAGACAAAAACTATAATTATAAAAAAATAAATACAAAATTATAATTGACAGTTAAGTTAGAGTTGACAGCTCAGTGCGACTCTGGTTTATATCAACAAGAACTAAGAAAAAACAAGCAAATTAATGGCCAACAAACATCAAGAGGCGTCAAATGGCGTCGACGAAATATAAGAAGTCATTGGCGACGAAATGATACCTGTCGGCCCAATCCCCCCAAACACATTTAACAACAATGCTCCCAATTACGGAGCTCGCCAAATTGGAGGCTTCTCAGCCCACACAAGCAATACTCCTAACTGTAAAGTTATCACCACAATTGCTAATGCCAATCTATTTTCCACAGGTATCCACACGGTTATCCATAGAGCGAATACCGCTATTTACAAAACTTACAATAGCACCATAACCAGCCCCTAAATCACGAACTCCACTTTTGGGATTTCTGCTCACTCTCCTGGACTACCATATCCCTTAAAATACATCCCAGGCAGAAGTCCACCCAAAGTCAACCCAATGCCTATTTATAATAGAAGAAGCAAATCTGCGTTCACCAAAGCAAGCCATCGCTGGCAAACTGTTTCACCCAGGGTCAAACCCATCAAAAAAATGAAACGAGCAATTGAACGGAACCACCCAGCAGGCTCCCCTGTTCCATTTTTGAAGCGCACCGCCAACTCATCTTCAACAGATGCTCCAACATACACAAATCCTTTTAATCTACTCCAAGTTCAAGACGAAAACATAGATGAAGGTTCCCTGGCAGAAGCAACTGCAGGCGAGCAGGCAGCAGAAGAAAAATCAAACAACCCTTCACCGGCAAAAACAAGCCATCGTCCACCCAGGATCATAATCCCATACGTAAAAAACCTAGATGCCTTCTGGGAAGACATGGATCTCGCCATCGGCCCAGACAATTTCTCGGTTCACACAAATATGAGGGGCGACATGTTCATCCAATGTAAGGATACCGAGTTTTATAGAAAGACGACTAATATGCTGCTTCAATTCGGTACCGAATTCCATCAATTCAGCTGCGCGAAGATAGACCTTATAGATTCGTCATAAAGAAAATCCACCCAGAACTATCAATGGAAAAGATAGCTGCTGGTCTGGCCAGCTACAACCACCACGTTGTAAACATCTACCAGCCAAATGATAAAATCGACAAAAACAAGTAAATTAATATGTGCTTTGTTGATATTGCCAAAGCCGCAAATAATAAAGAGGTATTTAATATTACCCAGCTTTGCAGAATGAAGTTTTACCCGGAACATGCCCGGAAAATCTGCCTGCGCAGTGCCATCGCTGCCAAGCATTTGGGCATACCAAGCATACTGCAACAAAAGTCCAGTATGTGTTAAATGTAGCGACCATCAACAGAGTGCAATTTAACAGATAAAGATATTTGCATATGCTCTAACTGCGGCGAAGAACACCCAGCCAACCTCTGGGATGCAAAGCCTATAAAAAACAGCTAATCAGACGGCAGCGTAAAGAAATACTCCCAGTCATGGCCCCGACCGATTACTCGACCATCAGCCCACAAACTTGATCTAGAGCTCAACAGGCCTCACAAATAACTACCGGCACTACCTTTGCAGATACAGTCAGAGGGCGTGTCGCTCAAAGAAATAATGGCAATGTAAACCAAAGACAATGTTCCCGCTCAACGCATTCTAACCAAAGGCATCAAAGCATCCCTCGATTGCCTCTGCAACAAAGTCGGCCACCGCCGCAGAATACCCTGCTACAGCCAACAAATGGCACACCAACGGACTCGCAGCTTGTGATTAGCGTGATGGAAATGATGGAAAGATCAAACCAGCGTCTCCTAGAGGTGATTTGATGTATGGTCAAGGATGTAAGGAGCCTCATTGACCTTGCCTCATAAAACACACGGCTTTAAACTTGGCCTGAAAATAGTGTTTTGGAACGCCTGTTCGGTATAGAATAAAAGCATTCATTGAATAACAAAACCCAGATGCCTTACTGATTAATGAAACACACTTCTGTTCCAGAAGTTCCATACGAGTTCCATACACACTCCATAAAGCTTACCATACCAATGACGACCCACAGAGAGGTGCCGCCATACTGATAAATAGTAATATTAAATACAATTCTATTAACCCAAACACACTTAGTTATATGCAAGTAGCAATGATCGGACTAGAATCACCACAAGGTGATCTAGTGCTTGCGTCAATCTATTGTCCCCCCAGGTACAATTCCATCGGAACTAATGAGTTTCATGACCTCTTTGACTCGTTGGGTAACAAATACATAATCGCCGAAGACTGGAATGCAAAACAGAGGCTGCAGCAGGGGTAACGCCCTGCTCACAGTTATGCTCTCCAAACAAATCAAATTACTGGCAACTGGTAGCGCTACCCACTTCCCAAATCAACGTGGCTGGGCTCCATCAGCAATAGACTTTGCGGCATATAAAGGAATATGCCATGCAACTATTCGCATTAAATCACTATACGAACTATCGTCGGATCATCTTCCTCTACAAATCGACACGTTGGACTCACCAGAATATCACCCTCCTGTGGAAAGACTTCTTCCCAGGTGTGCAGATTTAGCCACTTTCCAAGCCAAGCTTAAACAACGGATCAACCTCGGCTTACAACTATCAACTAAAGAGCAGCTAGAAGACTCTATAAAAAACATAAACCTTTTTATTCACGAGGCTGCTACAGCTGCTGCTCCTATTTCTCATCAACGGCGACGGGACAATCACCCACCTCCACAACACTGTCATGTAAACACACAGATCCTAAGTTCTGAAGCCCGCTTCCTTTGGGAGCTTAAAAAAGCTTACCAGTAACTCAACATCCGAACTAGAGATATCGCCTATAAGGCTCAGTGCAATCGCATTGGGAATGTTCTTCGAAGTCTGCTGTGAAAAACACAGAGCGAGCGAATAAGCCAGAAACTATCTAGGGCAGAGCCTGGGAACAACGCGAAATTCAACCTTTGGAGCCTCACGCGCAATATAAAAAGAAGAAGAAAAAAAAAGAAGGCACGTACGTTTGCGAATCATCTAGTGGAAAGATTCACGCCTTTAAACCAGCTTTCTGACAGTACCACTCCAAATCAGGCCCCTATCAGGCCTTTAGAAGCAGCAGAAATAGTCAACTGCATCAAACGTGCTCGATTAAAAAAATCGCCAGGAAATGACATAATAGACTCAGCAACTCTAAAATCGCTACCGTTCAAAGCAATCCCATTCAATTGGAGAAATCTTTAACGGAGTAATACGATTAGGCCATCTTCCTAGCCAATGGAAATGCGCAAAAATCACAAAATCACATGATACCTAAGCCTGGAAAGAACCACAAGTGTATCGATGCATATCACCCAATTAACCGGCTACCAGTATTTTCCAAAATTTTCGAAAGACTGTTTTTGGACAGGTTGATGGGCCTTGACTAGCTCGCGCACGCGCTTTCTTCGCACCAATTCGGCTTTCGTCGACAACACGGATGTGTGCTATACACACTTTATACATCCGACATGCCAAGTCAGATTTGGCACAATACCGACGCACCTCCAAATATGCTCATTGCAACATATGCCGATGACACAGCAGTACTAGCTGCTAATCAATGCGAATATGCAGCCACAGACGACCTGCAAGAACACCTCATTCTAATTCAGGATTGGACAAAACTATGGAACATTAAAATCAATGGGGCAAAGTCTTCCAGTGTCTTGTTCACCCTACGGCGCAACACCTGTCCAGGCGTATTTTTCGACGACCAGCTCATACCAGAAACTACAAGCCACAGATATCTTGGCATTTCACTGGATAAGAGATTAACCTGGGCTGCACACTTATCCAGCACGGCAAAAAAGGCTAAGTCAAAACTTGACTGGCTCTTTGGACCCAAGAGCTTACTTTGATTGCATTGCAAACGCATAAACAGCGAGAAACAGCTTTAATCCTGGAACGCCAGCAAAAGATCTTTATCTTTGGACTCCCGAGGTAGCCGCTCTCGTTGCGGCATAGAGGCGACTCAGGCGTTTTTGGTTTTCTACCCGCAGCTCATGGGATAAAAACCTCCTCAACAGAGCCACAAAACGCCTAAAGGAACTACTGCAAAACTTGAGGAAGCGCGCTTTTGATAGATTCCTCGAGGATCTCGAACCAGGAGACCCATCAAATAGGTTATGGTAAGTCACACGCCATATTAAACGGCCTATTAGAAGGGCAGCTGTGGTCCGAAAAGCAAACGGGGACTGGTGCCGATCAGACCAAGAAAGAGCATATGCCTTTGCAGAGCACCTTCATGACTCATTCACGCCGTTTCTTAGAGCTGAAAAGTGTGAGAGAAACACAGATCGCTCCAACATTCCTAGACGAGATTGAGAACGAGGTTGCTCTACTCAACCCAAAAAAAGACTTAATTAAAATTGTATCCAGTTGCTGACCAACGTAATTAACCGATGCTTTGAGATTGGACATTTCCTTCCCAGTGGAATCGAGATGAGGTAATTTTAATACCAAAGCCTGGTAAACCTGAGGCCGATCTCTCCTCCTATCATCCCGTAAGTTTACTGGCGACTCTCTTTAAAATGCTCTAAAGAGTTCTTTTACGTAGAGTGCTGCCAGTATTGAACGAGGCTGGTTTGATTCCAGACCATCAGTTCGGCTTCAGGCGCCTCCACGGAACACCAAGACAGTGCCATTAGATAGTAGAGCGAATAATGCTGTGCGGTCATGCTCGACGTGAAGGGTATGTCATCTCGGTCTACTGCACAAACTCAAGGCAAACTAACCAGCAGCCTTCTTTAAATTTCTCAAATGCTACATATCCTGCATTCAATTTTACACCAAGTGCGGTGACGCTTCCTCGTCTGTTAATAGCATCAGAGCCGGAGTCCTGCAAGGCAGCGTTCTGGAACCACTGCTATACACAGTGTACACAGTCGACATGCCTGTCAGCCCGGATCAGAGCCTCTTGGTCGCCACGTACGCGGATGATACTGCACTTCTTAAAACGGGCAACTAACCGCAGTACGCGTCCACCATTATGCAGCGTCAATTGGACTCCCTGGACAGCTGGCTGAAATGGTGGAACATTGCTATCACCCAGAAAAAATCTACCCATACCACTTTCACGCTGCGCAAAGGAAACTGCCCCCCAGTTTTCCTAGGTGGATTACTGATTCCGGTGAGCATAACGCCCAATTATCTTGGCATCACACTCGACCGACGGCTGACATGGCGCGAATATATTGTGCGCAAAAGGAAGCAGGCTGGAATCAAGCTGAAACAATATAACTGGCTGATCGGCAGGCACTCCAAATTGAAGCTTCGCGTCAAGCTGTTACTCTATAAAACAATTATCAAGCCAACATGGCCGTACGGCATCCATCTTTGGGGTACCGCCAGCTCGGCGAATTTTATCTAACGCACATATTTATTATGAAAATATCACAATTCACAGCCAGTTTAATATTCCTTGGGTAAAAGAGGTAATTGCCAAGTTGAGTGATCACTACATCGCCAGATTAGGCAACCACCCAAATAATCTTGCCACCAACCTTTTGGACAACAGCTCTCTTCACACTTGAGCAGAACACGATCACCCACTTTATGCTTTACAACGTTTGCTTTGCCTTTATCGCTTCTGTTCTTATCATAACAGTCATAATTTTCTATATTATCTTTTGCTTGTGCTCTTAGATTTTGTAGATTATCATATTTTTCATCAACAATGTTCGATAGCATCCCTAATGGTCTTACATCTTTTCCAATTAAAAGCTGTAACGGACTAAACTTAGTGACCCGATTGACTGTGCAATTTATTGCTTACTGTGCCTCTTTTAATGCCTCTAGCCACGAGCGTTGGCCCGTCTCTACCGCTGTTAGTAAACTTTTAAGTGTACTCATTACGCGTTCGACCTGTCCATTTGCTCGACTAGCTCCTGCGGCAATTAAATGCAACTCGATATTATGTGCAGAGCAAAATTCCTTAAACCCCGATCCGGCAAAGCATCGTCCCTGATCTGCTATGATACGGGATGGTACACCAAACAAGGAAATAACCACCTTCAGTGATACTACACAATTAGCTGCATCTATCTTCAGTGTATGGTGCAAATAAACGTACTTTGTAAACGCATCTATAAAGACTATAACATACTCTTTTTGGTCGTTCTTGCCACTTAGTTTACCGGTGATGTCTACATGTACCGTATGCCAGGGTATTTCGATTTTAGGAATCGGATGCATCTCTTGTTGAATTTTCCCAGATTGCGGTTTCGATAGCTTGCACGTGATGCAATTATCAACAAACTTTCGTACGTATTTCGTCATACCTTCAAACCAGTAACAACTGTACACTCTATCGAAGTTCTTTTCCCAACCAAGGTGCATTATAGCCTCAGGAATGTGGTTAATGACAGCCCATCTATAAGATCTTGGAACTACAGGTAACCAATGGGTTCTACCATTTCTTTGAATTTTACGATACAGCAAGCCTAGCCTAGTCTCAACTCATACGTACTGGCAACATTCTCGTTTCGAGATCTTGTTGCTGTTCAGCTATAAGCCAGGTGTCACTTAATTCAGTTAAATCTACGCGCATTTCAGGAGCTTTGACAGCAAACTGTAGCTTTTTTGTTATTGGGTTTCTTGAGAAGAAGTCTACATGCGCCATGCGTTTTCCCTTTCTATACACAATATCGAATTTAAAAGATTGCAAGTACGACCACCATCGATATACCTTGTCATCTAACTCAATCTTTTGTTGACTTGCCTTTAAAGAGTTACAGTCAGTATATACTGTAAATTTGATACCTTTTAAATAATGTTGATAATATTTTACTGCGTTAAATACTGCCAAGGTTTCCAAAAGATATGAGTTATACCTTGACTCTGCTGGGGTTGTACATTTACTGTAATACTCGATAACATGGTTTCTTTCTTTTATTTTGTGCATGAGTATTGCACCATAACCCACAGAGCTAGCATCTGTATGCAGCTCAACCGGATATTGTGGATCGAAAATGGTTAATACCGGGCTACGGGTCAGTGCAAAGATTATCTCCTTTCTCACTACTTCATGACTTTCTTTCCAATCAAAAATGTTATTGCCTTTAGACGTAAGACAAAATAGAGGCTTTAAAGTTTCGGAGAATTTCGGCACGAATTGTCTAAAGTATGATGCTAATCCATTGAACTGTCTTAGTTGCGTAACCGTTTGCGGCGGTGGCAATTCAACTAATGCCTGCAGTTTACGAGGATTAGGTCTAAGCTCACCTGCCTCTACTTCGTATCCCAAATACTCTATTTTTGATTTTAAAAATGTACATTTTTCGAAATTAAATGAGAATCCAGCTTGAATAAGAATTTCTATGACTTTCTGCAATCTTTAAATTGCCTCATCTTTAGTTTCGGCCACGACCAATACATCATCTATGTAAACCACGACATACGAATACGAATTTTATCTAACGCGCTTATTTACCATGAAAATATCACAATTCACAGCCAGTTTAATATTCCTTGGGTAAAAGAGGTAATTGCCAACTTGAGTGATCACTACATCGCCAGATTAGGAAACCACCCAAATAATCTTGCCACCAACCTTTTGGACAATAGCTCAACAACGAGACGGCTCAAAAGGAAACACCCACTTGACCTCCCCCAAAGAGTAGATGTCTAACTCCACACCTTCCACTGCTCCCCCTACACAAAATATAATACAAAGATACTTAACTGCCAACGTCCACAGAAAACATTTAATTATTGCACAAAAAGCGGGCAGATTTTTAAAATAAATATTTGTCGAAGCGGCCGGTGGGTCAGAATTCTTTACACTTTGAGCAGCGAATCCCGGCATCTTTGTTGGTGGCATTTGCTTCTCTTTTCTAAATTTCACTGTGCACAATCACGTCCGTTCACGAGTAGTAACGAAAACCAGCGGTAACCGCTTTTGCTTCTTGCAACGCATCGAAAACCAGCCGTAACCGCTTTTGCTTCTTGCAACGCAACGAAAACCAGCCTAACCGCTTTTCCTTCTTGCAACGCTTTCTTCGTGTCCTTACACGAATCAGCTTACAAAGAACTGCACGCACACCAACAACTCTATGCACGGATCTAACTCAGTGAGAGAATTAACAGCTAGTCCTCTCACCGACTCTCAGTGATATAAGAAATACAAGACGACAATGACAGTTACTCTGTTTTCTCTATTCTTCTTTCTTTTAATTTCGACTCATACAATATTCATGTTGCTGTACTTAAATTCGAATAACAATAACAATAATAATAGCAATAGCAATGCTCCGACACAGCCAATTCTGACAATTACACGTCCTCGTGTATAAATTTAGCAATTCATGTTGATATGCTCCGCTCAAGTGTTCTTTCTCCTTTCTTTAAATCAATGTTACAATAATCTTTACAACTTATTTGATAGCCAAATCATACAGATGAATGTCCCGATAGCGCACCAAGTCTACCTATGTTTCTCGAAGAGGCCTTTTGATCATGACGTTACACATTTATGCGCCTGTTTCAACGCTAGTACCTTCACTGGCACTGTCTCTTGCGTCTGTTTCAACGCCAACACCTGTACCTTCACTGGCACTGTCTCTTGCGTCTGTTTCAACGCCAACACCTGTACCTTCACTGGTACCAATTGTGTCTGTTTCAACGCTACTACTCATCATATCCTCATCCATCTCCGCAGAAACTGTCTCGACCGGTAACGCTCTTAAACACTCATGAGGATACTTGTAGGTTCGCTTGCTTGTAAATGACTTCAAACAATATCGGTCTCCTTCAAGTACTTCTGTTATGACAAATGGGCCTTTAAATTTGGGATCTAGTTTGGTCTGATTTCTCTCTTCACACTTAAGCGGAACATGATCACCCACTTTATGCTTTACAACGTTTGCTTTGCCTTTATCGCTTCTGTTCTTATCATAACAGTCATAATTTTCTATATTATCTTTTGCTTGTGCTCTTAGATTTTGTAGATTATTTTTCATCAACAATGTTCGATAGCATCCCTAATGGTCTTACATCTTTTCCAATTAAAAGCTGTAACGGACTAAACTTAGTGACCCGATTGACTGTGCAATTTATTGCTAACTGTACCTCTTTTAATGCCTCTTGCCACTTAGTTTACCGGTGATGTACCGTATGCCAGGGTATTTCGATTTTAGGAATCGGATGCATCTCTTGTTGAATTTTCCCAGATTGCGGTTTCGATAGCTTGCACGTGATGCAATTATCAACAAACTTTCGTACGTATTTCGTCATACCTTCAAACCAGTAACAACTGTACACTTTGTTGAGGGTCTTTTCAACCAAGGTGCATTATAGCCTCATGAATGTGGTTAATGACAGCCCATCTATAAGATCTTGGAACTACAGGTAACCAACGGGTTCTACCATTTCTTTGAATTTTACGATACAGCAAGCCTAGTCTCAACTCATACGTACTGGCAACATTCTCGTTTAATTCAGTGTCTTTTAGTTTAGAGATTAAAGATGTCATTTCGAGATCTCGCTGCTGTTCAGCTATAAGCCAGGTGTCACTTAATTCAGTTAAATCTACGCGCATTTCAGGAGCTTTGACAGCAAACTGTAGCTTTTTTGTTATTGGGTTTCTTGAGAAGAAGTCTACATGCGCCATGCGTTTTCCCTTTCTATACACAATATCGAATTTAAAAGATTGCAAGTACGACCACCATCGATATACCTTGTCATCTAACTCAATCTTTTGTTGACTTGCCTTTAAAGAGTTACAGTCAGTATATACTGTAAATTTGATACCTTTTAAATAATGTTGATAATATTTTACTGCGTTAAATACTGCCAAGGTTTCCAAAAGATATGAGTTATACCTTGACTCTGCTGGGGTTGTACATTTACTGTAATACTCGATAACATGGTTTCTATCTTTTATTTTGTGCATGAGTATTGCACCATAACCCACAGAGCTAGCATCTGTATGCAGCTCAACCGGATATTGTGGATCGAAAATGGTTAATACCGGGCTACGGGTCAGTGCAAAGATTATCTCCTTTCTCACTACTTCATGACTTTCTTTCCAATCAAAAATGTTATTGCCTTTAGACGTAAGACAAAATAGAGGCTTTAAAGTTTCGGAGAATTTCGGCACGAATTGTCTAAAGTATGATGCTAATCCATTGAACTGTCTTAGTTGCGTAACCGTTTGCGGCGGTGGCAATTCAACTAATGCCTGCAGTTTACGAGGATTAGGTCTAAGCTCACCTGCCTCTACTTCGTATCCCAAATACTCTATTTTTGATTTTAAAAATGTACATTTTTCGAAATTAAATGAGAATCCAGCTTGAATAAGAATTTCTATGACTTTCTGCAATCTTTAAATTGCCTCATCTTTAGTTTCGGCCACGACCAATACATCATCTATGTAAACCACGACATACGAATACGAAAGTGGCCCCAACGCTTTTATTATTGCCCGCTGAAACACCGACGGAGCATTTTGTAAACCAAACGGCATTGCCAAAAACTCAATTTGCCCTTCTGGCGTTACAAATGCTGTACGCTCTACTGAATCTGGGTGAAAAGGTATTTGGAAAAGTTCGCTGGCCATGTCCAAACAAGAAAAATACCTACCCCCTTGCAATTTGGTCGGAGATAAGAGGCAATGGAAATTTATCCGAAACTGTGTTAGCGTTAAGCTCCCTATAGTCGACGCATAAGCGATCAGTTCCGTTTTTCTTTCTTACCAATAAAATCGGACTCGCAAATGGGGAACAGCTCGGTCTTATAATATTTGCCGCCATCAACTCTTTAATTTTTTCGCGAACAGTTTGCTTCACATCTACACTAAGCCTATATGGTCGCCTTTGTACCGTTTTATTTGGATCTATTTACCGAATTTCCAACTGGCCTGTGTTAACCTGTTTCTCTGGAACGCCAGAGATAAAATATTCCATGTATGGTTTCAAAACGTTTATTAAACGGCTCTTGTCAGCTTCGTCTAACTCTACATTTTGGTTAATACATTCTTCATATGTTTTGGGTTCAGTAACGACATTAATCAGCTTTACTTTATAAATGCAGAATCTGTCTGACTCGATCGTCACTCCGAAACCTTGACTAAACTTTCCCTGCCTATCATAACATCGTGTTTCAAATACTTGTCCATAACGACATGGAATAACATTTCCAAAATAAAGTCATTAATGGTTACATTGGTCAAAATTTGCGTGGAGCTACATACAGAATCGTTTCCAATACCCTTAAGCATTACTACGTTAAAAAGTCTTTTTCCAGAGAATTTTCCAGCTGCGCTTTCCTTAATGAGTGAACACTCGGCTCCAGAGTCAAAACAAAAATCAACGGACTCACCAGAATGAACGAGCACACCTTTTGGTTCCATTACCGATATGTTCACTCTCTTTTCAGAGCTTTGTCCAGTCGAAGGGCACCCAGTGGAAATGTGTCCAGCCTGTCCACACTTGTAGCATATTACGTTGGATTTTTGCTCTTTTGGCCTCATACCAATGCGTCCAGCATGCCCGCTTCCCAATGGTTGCGATTCGCGATTCTTCTTCTGGCGGCAGTCTGCGATTTTGTGCCCTGTATTTCCACAATAATGGCAAACGATGTTTGAAAATTTCTGCTTCTTCCTTTCAGGTCCCACAGTAGTTTCTGCTTTCGAAGTCTCCTGACGCTGCCCGATTTCATATACCTGCAACTGTTGCTGTGGTTCGCTTCGCGATTTGATGTTTGTGGTGCACACAAGCTTTTTTAGTCTGCTGTCCAGTTGCGCAGTATGCGCAAGCACAACTGACACCAACAATTCCTCCAGCTCCATATTTTTCATTTTCGTCATTAATGAAGTGACGAGTCGGCTTGCATACGACGACATGCACTCTCCAGTCCCTGGGCGTCCGTCTAGCAGCTTAAGAAATGTTGCTGTGGGTCTCTACGCCGACAAATCTTTGCGTAAAAAGTTGCTTGAACTCAACCCAAGTCATGCCAGGAAAACAGATTTGTGAAAGCCATTGCGATGCACTGCCCTCCAAAGCTTTACTGAGGGCAATCACGAGCGCACAACCCTCAAGTGGATTTTCAATAAAAATTATATCGGCCGTAATACTCCAAGCACATGCATCAGCACCGGTAGCTTCGGGGTTGTATTTGGGTAAAAACACCGTCTTTGACTCACGAGGCGCTGCGCTAGCCTGCACTGTTCGCAGCAACTCCATAAAATTTCTATTTTGTTGCTCCAAACTTTGACACAACTGAGAGTTAGGAGGATCCAATCCCACTTCTGATGTCGAAGCGGCCGGTGGGTCAGAATTCTTTACACTTTGAGCAGCGAATCCCGGCATCTTTGTTGGTGGCATTTGCTTCTCTTTTCTAAATTTCACTGTGCACAATCACGTCCGTTCGCTCAGACCATTTACTTCTGTCTGTCCACATCAATCCTTTGCCTCGCAACGCCACGAGTAGTACGGAAAACCAGCGGTAACCGCTTTTGCTTCTTGCAACGCATCGAAAACCAGCCGTAACCGCTTTTGCTTCTTGCAACGCAACGAAAACCAGCCGTAACCGCTTTTCCTTCTTGCAACGCTTTCTTCGTGTCCTTACACGAATCAGCTTACAAAGAACTGCACGCACACCAACAACTCTATGCACGGATCTAACTCAGTGAGAGAATTAACAGCTAGTCCTCTTACCGACTCTCAGTGATATAAGAAATACAAGACGACAATGACAGTTACTCTGTTTTCTCTATTCTTCTTTCTTTTAATTTCGACTCATACAATATTCATGTTGCTGTACTTAAATTCGAATAACAATAACAATAATAATAGCAATAGCAATGCTCCGACATATTAAAGTTAAAAAATAAAATCAATTATCAAAATATTCCGCTGCATAGTAGCATTTTCTTGTAAAGCGTTACTCATCTTAGTGTTTATATTGTCTTTGGTACCACCCATAGTATCACGTATGATCTCAGACATAAAAGCTCCACTTTTTCAGTTAACCAACGGCTTTAATAAAACGAAAACAATTTTTTCTTTTGCAAAGGAAAATTAATTAATGTGGTCTCGCTTGCCCTGAGCATTTAAATTGTATTCGATTCCGACTTTCATGCTATCGCAAGTGTCTTCGATGGTCCTGCTGCAGCGTCACTTTTTAAAAAACTCTACCTAACCTCACGATCAAACCACTAATTCATGTTTTGTTTTTTGCTAACACGTCCGCTAATAACGCTTGTTCGATCGGAAGTGAAGCTCGCACACAGCTTTACCATGCATCCGACCCTCTTTTGCGTTCTCCACCTCGTGGTGAGAACTTCTTTCTTAAGCCAAATTGGTCCTCCGCTCCTCCTGTTAAAATTCTAAACGTAAGGGTTGCTTTAATTAATTTTAAACTTTAATCGATCCCCTTCCATGTGGAGTACTTCATGTTAAATCTTACTGTACTTAATGTACAAATCATAATGTTAGGCTTACATATTCATTTTCTTATTGAGTGTTTCTTAAGTTAGTTTTGTTCTTTATATTAATGTATCGTCTTGTTTACTCCTATTGTGACCCCCCGTTACAGCAGGAAACCCTGATTATGACGACGTTCAAGAAACAACGGCCATTCATTGAGTCCCTATAAGAAAAAAACGAATTGAAATAGCAGCACAGAAAACAAAACAGTCGCAATTGCAATGCTGTTGATAGAATTCAAAGAAGACGCGCATGAATGTGTGTGTGTACATGTATACAGAAATACTTGGAATTTGCGTTTGCTGCCCCAAACTCGAGGCCAGCAATAACATATTTAATAACTTCTGTGTTACCGATCTTGATGAAATGTTCTATATCTTATCAAAAAGTTAATTTCATTTAAATTGTGGCTTATATTCGTGGGCAGCATAAATTGGTGTTTTAATTTGAATTATTACTATGAGGTAGAAGCGGGGAGGTGGCGATAGATATAAAATGAAAGATACTGGATATATACATACAATTCTAGAAGCAACAAGTGAAGGAGGTGGCGATAGATATAAAATGAAAGATACTTGATATATATATACAATTCTAGAAAATCAAGTCAAGTTCGGTGACTCCAGCTCATATTATACTCCAAAATTGCTCAAAAAACAGGATTTCGATATCGATTTTTATCGATTACTTGGAAAAGGGGGAAGTTATCGAATATCGGAAACAAACTCGATCCCCGCGGGCATTAGGAGGACCTACAGCTAAACTTTCAAGTCTCTACCTCTTATAGGTTCTGAGATTCTTGCGTTCATACATACGGACAGACAGACTGACAGACGGACAGATCTACTCGGCTATTGATGCTGATCAAGAATGTAAATACGTTATGGGGTCGAAGATGCTTCCTTCTGCCTGTTACATAAATTTGCACAAATACAAGTGTTTTGTTTTATTTTTCTGCTCAAGTCTTGCAGCCGCCTCGCGAAGTTTTTTTGTGCAATTGGTTGTGTTGCCTACGCAGCTCACAAACAGATGATCTTCGCTAAGGGACCAGCTGCCACACTTCCTATTTAAGATATCAACCAGGTCATAAGTTGTCGAATTTGCACACTTTGGGGCTATTGTTATTACTGCATAGTACGCTCGCTCTGAAGCTAAACAGCCAGCAAAGTCGGTGCTCATTGCAGTCTCCAGGGTGTTGCCCTAGAGGAGAAGATCACGGTCAGACCAATTGCCAACCCCCCCGCCACGGCAGTGCCCATAAAAGCGGGGCTCTGGTGACCAAGTCGGAGTGGTATAACTCCCAATACTCAAGGGCTTGGGAGAAACTTCTGGCCACCGAAATACTCCCTATTAGTCAGACCAGGTCTTCGATATTATTTACACCAACCACCCAAACGGTAGACCCCGAGGCGGAGCTGCAGTGTTCGTCAAAAAAGGAATAAAATATATTGAATTTTCAGCATACCAACAGGACTGGGTGCAGCGTGCCCAGGTCAGGCTGCCCAGCCCGCTCGGCGACCTCACAATCGCGGCTGCGTTTCCCACACCCAGGTATAACGTTAGGGACAACGAGCTTAGTCATCTTTTGGAAAGCATTGACCCCAGATATATAATTGGAGTCGATTTCAATGTCAAACACTCCTGGTGGGGCTCGCGAACCAACCCCAAAGGTGAAGCTCTTTTCCGATGCATTCAGAAAAAATGACTCAGCTGCCTCACCTGGCGAACCCACATATTGGCCCACGGATCTTCGCAAGATCCCTGACTTACTGGACATTGCCATCTCCAAAGGTATAGCTCCTACTAAAATAGAATTTAGTGTCAACGAGAACCTATTCTCCGACCACACCGCTGTAACGCTACATATTAACACGCCGGTCGAGAAAAAAACGGCGAGCAAGAGGCTGATTAAAAACAACATGGACATAGACAGATACAAAACACGGCTGCTAACCAGGGTCGACCCTCACGCCACACTTTCCTCCGCCGAGGACATTGACAGTAGTAGTAACCCAGGAAATCCACAACGCCGCAGAGCTAGCTACCCCGGGAAACAGCTTCAACCCTGGAACGCCAGCAAGAGATCTTTATCTTTGGACTCCCGAGGTAGCCGCTCTCGTTGCGGCAAAGAGGCGACTCAGGCGTTGTTGGTTTTCTACCCGCAGCCCATGGGATAAAAACCTCCTCAACAGAGCCACAAAACGCCTAAAGGAGCTACTTCAAAACTTGAGGAAGAGCGCCTTTGATAGGTTCCTCGAGGATCTCGAACCAGGAGACCTATCAAATAGATTATGTCAGGTCACACGCCATATTAAACGGCCTATTAGAAGAGCAGCTGTGGTCCGAAAAGCAAACGGGGACTAGTGCCGATCAGACCAAGAAAGAGCATATGCCTTTGCAGAGCACCTTCATGACTCATTCACGCCGTTTCTTAGAGCTGAAAAGTGTGAGAGAAACACAGATCGCTCCAGCATTCCTAGACGAGATTGAGAACGAGGTTGCTCTACTCAACCCAAAAAAAGACTTAATTAAAATTGTATCCAGTTGCTGACCAACGTAATTAACCGATGCTTTGAGATTGGACATTTCCTTCCCAGTATAAACGAGATGAGGTAATTTTAATACCAAAGCCTGGTAAACCTGAGGCCGATCTCTCCTCCTATCATAATGCTCTAAAGATATTTTTTTTCGTAGAGTGCTGCCAGTATTGATCGAGGCTGGTTTGATCCCAGATCATCAGTTCGGCCTCAGGCGCCTCCACGGAACACCGGAACAGTGCCATAGCATAGTAGAGCGAATAATACAGGCATTCAAAGAAAAGAAGTACTGCTGTGCGGTCATGCTCGATGTGAAGGGTATGGCACCCCGGTCTACTGTTCAACATACCCAACCAATGTAAGGGAATTGCAAACAATAATACATATAGTGACACTTTGCTGCTATAACGTAACACAACTCAAAGTACGTTCGAAATATGATTGTCCACTTATGAGTGGCCTGACCATAGCGTTTGATATGCAACGTCTGCATATTCCGCCACATGCCATGCCGTTAACTTGCGTTATGTATACATTCAATGTATATGCCTTAAGCATATGCATATACATATGTAAACGTTCACTACATGCTCCCTCTCTTCCGCTGTACTCAGCGACAGAGACATATATACAGAAATCCTATTGTAAGACTTAAGCATAAATTTATAATCCGGAGACAGCAGTCGATGAAAACCCAGCAACGATAGAAGCTGTCTTTAATAAAAGCCCTAAATCAATAAATGAGTGTTTTCAATTAACTCACAACATGGCGACCGTGACAGTTTTAACGAAGAAAACTGTAACAAATGTGCTCTAAATACAACAATAAATTGGAAAAATGAAAAAATAAAAGACAAAATAAAAAACTGCAACAACAAGAACAACAACTGGTAATAAATGAGGAACCTTTTAATACTGAGTGAGTAGAGGCTATGAATGTGCAACAACACGCAGCGGAGTTCAGAAGAGAATAAAAGAAAGAAAATCCGAACTCCACAAGCTGCTATACGAAACCGAGAGTCAGCTAAATGGGAACACCGCAAACAAATTAGCGGCCGAACTCGACCATTTAGAGTCAGTTCAAAAACAAAAACAAAATCTCACACACTCTGCAACCTCTAGCTCGAAAATGAGAAATCTCAGTATGAAATTATACGAAATCCTCCTCCCAATAAGCAGCAAGTCCCAAGGTTATGGAAGGAGTGCCCAACAGACTGTGAAAGTCTGCTAAACAGTGTACACTGCCTATACACCTGCCAGCGGAGCAGCAAGAATCAAAAGCCTGTACGAAGACTGCAGCGGAAATAGCAACAAGTGCGAGAGGCATACCGCCCCTTGCACTAACGAAAGAAGACTAGAAGACTGCAGCCGAAATAACAACAAACGCGAGAAACATACCGCTCCTTGCGCCAACGAAGGAGCATCAGTGTGCCACATCCGGCGATGCCAAGCTGATGCATCGACGAGGGTCTAAAAAAGCCGCCTATCCAGCCGAGGCTCTATATTAATTACTTTTAATTACTATTTTACTATTATTGTTATAAATAATGTAAAACTGAGCAATAATTGTAAGGTCACACAAAAATTAGGTAGAAATTTGAGAACAAAAAAAAATTTTTTTAGAAAAAAATGTGAAATAAATAATAATTGAAAGAAAAAAATAAGTTGTTTTTGATAAATATAAAGAAAAAAACAAGTAAGAGGTTCTATTCGGGAGCTCCCGACTAGGGGATACCCTGAACCCTCTTCTTCCAACACCAAGTGCAGCTCGCGCTACGCGCTCGTTTGATATAGTAGTAATAAAGAAAAATGAAAATATCAAAAAAATTGTTCCCTTGGCCACCATTTGCCGCTGCCTCTACTCAAGGGCCCCACCAATAATTGAGCTTTAATGAGAAAAAAATCAATTAAAATAGTATCACAGAAAACAATACAATCCAATTGCAATGCTGAATGATGAATGTGTGTGTGTGTACATGTATACAGAAATTCTTGGAATTTGCGCAGCAGCTATGCAGCTATGCTGCGTACGCACATAACTTTTGTGTTTCTTAACCGATCTTAAAAAATTTTCGACAGTACATCTTATTGTGGAATAGAATAAAGAATATTTGCGTATTCTCAAAAAGTCAATTGCATATAAATTGTGGCTTAAATTGATGGGCAATACAAGTTGGATAATTAACTTGATTTATAGCTTTGAGGTGGTAGCCGGGAGGTGGCGATAGCTATAAAATGAAAGATACTTGATATAAATATACTATTCTAGAAGCTACATGTCAAGCTTGGTGACACTAGATCATATATTTGCCGAAATTGCTCAAAAAACAGGATTTCGATATAGATTTTTATTGATTACTTGGGAATGGGGCAAGATATCGATTATCGGAAACAAACTCGATCTGCGCGGGCACTAGGAGGACCTACAGCTAAACTTTCAAGTCTCAAGCTCTTATAGGTTCTGAGATCCTTGCGTTCATACATACGGACAGACGGACGGACGGACAGACAGACGGACATGAATAAATCGACTAGGCTGTTGATGCTGATCAAGAATATATATACTTTATGGGGTCGGAGATGCTTTCTTCTGCCTGTTACATACATTTGCAAAAATACATTATACCCTTTTTATCCATTTTCAATGGGTTCAGGGTAAAACAACCTACATATTTCCATGAAATTTTTATATACACCTTAAATATTTATATATACTATATACATTGAGGAAACGTTACCAACGTAGTGCGAATGATCTAGATAAAGTTTAAAAAACCAAAAAATAACAACATGAAAATAAGGTTATTAGCGAAGACAATCCAATACTAAGGTTAGCAACACAGTTTAGGTCCGTCTGCACCGTTAATCCATTTCACTCACAATATGGAATGGAGTATATTAGCTTATAAAATTAAATCCCTTTAAAGACAAATTCGAAAAGCCATATAAATGTATTAACAAAGATACAACAATCAAAGAAGATACGTTAATATACCATATTAATACGTTAATAACACAATGCAACAAAATTATTGATATTGTTGACAAATATAACGATAAACTTGCAACAGAACACGAAAAGCAGTGTTAAAAACTTGTACAATCCCTAAATACAAGAATGTAAAATATTGGCATCAGAAGAAACATTGAGATAATCATTCACGATGATTTAAAACTTCATGCTGAGTTTAATGAAAGTCAACTTGAAAAATTGAATGAATCTAAGCCAATAATCGACACAGAATCTGACAGTGAACTTGAGACGCTGGAGGAATCACCCCATTCTGACACAAAAATGGCACAACACGTAGCCTTGGACAGGGAATATGTGAAACAAGTTTCATCATCAATTTGACGGTACAAAACAGTCACTAAATCGTTTTTGAACAGCCTTGCGCATAGTTGAACGAACAAAAGGTGACCAAGATGACCTAGCCGTCGAAGGTATCTAATCAAAGATAACTGGCCCCATTTTGTACAAAGTGCAGATTAAAGAACAATTTCTGCTATATTCTGCTATATTCCAGATATTGAAGGGTAACGTCAAAGGTTAATACTCTGACGTACTAAAGGCGAAACTGTTTAATATCAAACAAATAGGAAAAACAGCTTCACAATATACTGTTGAAATTGACAACTTCCGAAAGAAACTCGAGGCAGCATATATTGATGATGGCCTAGACCCTGACAACGCAGGAAAATTCTCAACCAAAGAATCAATTTCTGCTATGACCAAAAATTGCGAACATGATAAGCTTCGTATCATCTTGGAAGCAGGAAACTTCGTCAATTTCAATGATATCATGGGGAAATATATCCATTGCAGCACTGAAATGACTGGAAGTGCCAGTACAGTAATATACCACAGAGGCAGAGGTAGAGGTCATAATTACTAAAATACCCAAAGAGGTAGACCAAATGGTCGCGGTAATTATAACCAAAATTACCAAAACGATAACATCAACAATAGAGAACATTATAGAGGTAATGCCCGTGGTCATAACCGAGGAAGGAATAATTTCAACCGAGGTAATAACCAAAACAATAACAATGGCAACTATCATGGCAATAATAATGTTTGAGTTACTCAGACTAACTCGGAAAACCAGCAGACCCCTTAAGATATTCACCAAGAAACACAAAAGTACACACTGTCAATCTAAACCTCAGTATCTTTATTAAAATAAATAATGAAAAAACAGGTAACGCATTTACTTTATTGCTAGATACTGGTGCAGACATATCTCTATTAAAAGAACATGTTGATACATTTGAAAACATGAATTCAAACATATCGACTCAAATATCTGAATTCGGCGAAGGTTCATTTTTTTCTAAAGGTTTAGTATTCGTAGAGTTATCTACCGGAAAATATGTCATTCACACGACTTTCACATAGTCGGACAAGATTTCCCAATACCTAGCGATGGCATTATTAGTATAGACTTCTTTCACACAAACATATAATTCTCTAATACTTCGGCCTACTAATTTAAATTACCCAATAAACCAATAATTCACACTTGTGATAATAATGCCACTTCCAGTTCGTTTTGAACTAGTCCGTCAGATTAAAATTTCTTCACCAGAAAACAATATATTCATCCCAAATCAAGAAATTGATAAAGGAATCTTCATCGGAAATACAATTTCCAATAATCAACAAACTTTTGTCCGAATACTAAACACCACAAGTTCAGTAAAAATAATAAACCTTAATGACATTAAAATAGAAAAGCTAATTGAATATGAAACAGTCCATTAAATTAGCAAAGATCGCCATGAAACGGTGATGGAAAAACTCAAAAAGAATATTCCCCCATTATTTAAAACACAATTAAAACTCTCTGCACCAAGTACACAAACATATTCGGACTCGAAACCGAATCCATAACGACCAATCATTTTTATAAACAGGAAATAAGACTAAAAGATACATTAAAAATTACAGAATTCCTCATACTAATAAAGAAGAAGTTAATAAGCAAGTCGAAAAACTCATCTCGGATAAAATTGTAGAACCGTCTGTCTCGGAATATAACAGCCATATACTTCTTGTCCCAAAAAAGGAATTACCAGGTTCCGATTTCAAGAGATGGCGATTAGTTATAGACTATTGTCAAATAAATACAAAATTACTCTCAGATAAACTTCCACTTCCAAGAATAGATGATATTCTTGACCAACTGGGCAGTGCAAAATATTTCTCATGCTTAGATTTAATGTCCGGTTTTCACCAAATAGAATTAGAAGATAATTCTAGAACAAAACGTCTTTTTCAACGAGCAATGGCTCCTATCGTTTTACACGAGTTCCATATGGTCTATAAATAGCGCCTTATTCTTTTCAAAGAATAATGACCATCGCTTTTTCTGGATTAGATCCTTCACAAGCTTTCTTGTACGTGGATGATCGTCATCGGTTGTTCCGGGA
The DNA here is from genome assembly GCA_035045885.1 of Drosophila borealis. NCBI lineage: Eukaryota > Metazoa > Arthropoda > Insecta > Diptera > Drosophilidae > Drosophila > Drosophila borealis. The sequence continues at coordinate 1,199,133 of JAWNOR010000313.1, forward strand.
ACCACATGATCAATAACTTAACAAGCGTTTTTGACTTGTGTAGGAAACACAACCTTAAATTACACCCAGAAAAATGTTCATTTTTCATGCACGAAGTGACTTTTCTAGGTCATAAGTGTACTGATCAAGGTATTCTACCAGATGACAAAAAATACAATGTCATTGAAAATTACCCGGTCCCTACAGACCCCAACAGCGCTAGAAGATTTGTTGCATTTTGCAATTATTACATTTTGCAATTATTACAGACATTTTATAAAAAACTTTGCAGATTATTCACGTCACATAACAAGATTATGTAAAAAGACTGTAAAGTTTGAGTGGTCCGATTAATGCCAAAAAGCTTTCGATTATTTGAAAAAAACCTCTTATCACTAACCATACAATGCATAGACTTGTCAAACGTCGTTTTAATCGGATACCGATAAATCGTCAACGACTGAGCCCCATGGGTGCCCGCGCGCATTTTAGTGTACCCAGACAAAGTAAGACTGCTGAGAGTGGCAGCCGAACGCCGGCCTCGAAAGCCGAACGTTCAGTATGAAGCCGCATCTCGCTCAGCGCACAACGTCGCTGCGGTTAATGCTATTTCGTAATATATGAATGTTAGTTTCAGCCCAAATACATACATATGTGTGTATGCGTGTGCAGAGTGTGCCTCGCTCTCACTTATTGTTTTGCGCACTTGTGTGCATCTCCTTCTCCCTGCATAGCTTCTCAAAAACCCCGAGGTCTACAAACATACATACATATGTTTGTGTTGTGTGGATGTGCGCACAAGTAGATTGCGCCGTTTGTCGCGAGCCAGAGATTTTTTCTTCAATTGTGTGCCCTTTGTGCCTGTGGTGGCAAAAGGCACACACATTCAAATGCTCTATCGTGTATTTCTTCGTCCAGTCAGGCATAATGAGAAGAATCAGATATATTTATATTTATTAAAAACTTAAATGACCTAAATGATATATTTATATATTATATTTTAATATTTTTGTTTACTGTGGGGACCAATTTTGTTTAAAATTAAAAAAAAAACGAAGTCGTATTTCTGCAAGGGTAATTCTTCGTCGGCTTGTCGAATAATTTAAGAAAAGACCAAAAATTGAAAATCTTCAATTTTTTCGACTTGCTACTTGTGCACACGCACACTCTTTCGAGTTAGCAGTTGGGTGACATTATTAAAGGGTTTGGCCTGTTCATGTGCAAAACTCCTATTTTCCGTACATGTTGTAAGGGTAAGGGTACCTGAACGTTGGCATGTGTGCATAATAACTTTTTGGGCTTGCCAAGCACACACACACACTTTTCTATATGGATGAAAGCATTTATGCGTTTGTGTGCGTGTTGGTTGCCTGCCGGCCTGCCCGATGCAAATTTGATCAAATTTTTTGGCATTTCTGAATTTCGAGCTCTACACACAGACACACACACACACAAAAATGTGTGCGAATGAGCCGATCAAGGGTTTGTCGTGAGACAGAGATATTTTCATCAATGGGTGCGTAAATTTGGGCGACAGTGGGCTTGCGGCCGCGTAAGGCACAAATGTGTGAACAGGCAACGAACAGGTGAACCGCACTTGTTGTGCGTGTGCACAAGTAGCAAGTCGAAAAAATTGAACATTTTCAATTTTTGGTCTTTTCTTAAGTTATTCGACAAGCCGACGAAGAATTACCCTTGCAGAAATACGACTTAGTTTTTATACCCTTGCAGAGGGTATTATAATTTTGTCGTGAAATGTGTAACGCATAGAAGGAGACATCTCCGACCCCATAAAGTATATATATTCTTGATCAGTATCAACAGCCGAGTTGATATAGCCATGTCCGTCTGTCCGTCTGTCCGTCTGTCTGTTTCTATGCGAACTAGTCTCTCAGTTTTAAAGCTATCTTTATGAAACTTTGCAGAAGTCCCTCTTTCTGTTGCACGCAGCTCATATGTCAAAACCAGCTGGATCGGACCACTATATCATATAGCTGCCATAGGAACGATCGGTCGAAAAGTAGGTTCTTGTATGAAAAACATTTTTGTTTATAAAGTTATCTTTACTAAACTTGGTATTTATTAGTTTTACTACGTTCCCCATATATATGCAAAATCCTATTAAGATCGGACAACTATATCATATAGCTGCCATAGGAACGATCGGTCGAAAATTAAGTTTTTGTATGGAAAATTTTTATGTTTTTCAAGATATCTTAACCAAACTCGGTACTTATTAGTTTTACTAAGCTTCCCATATATATGCAAAATTCTTTTCGGATCGGGCAACTATATCATATAGCTGCCATAGGAACAATCGGTCGAAAATTAAGTTTTTGTATGGAAAATTTTTATGTTTTTCAAGATATCTTGACCAAACTCGGTACTTATTAGTTTTACTCCGCTCCCCATATATATGCAAAATCCTATTAAGATCGGACAACTATATCATATAGCTGCCATAGGAAAGATCGGTCGAAAATTAAGTTTTTGTATGGAAAATTTTTTTGTGTTTCAAGATATCTTGACCAAACTCGGTATTTATTAGTTTTACTACGCTCCCCATATATATGCAAAATTCTATTAAGATCGGGAAACTATATCATATAGCTGCCATAGGAACGATCGGTCGAAAATTAAGTATTTGTACAGAAAATTTTTATGTTTTTCAATATATCTTGACCAAACTCGGTATTTATCAGTTTTACTACGCTCCCCATTTACATGCAAAATCCTATAAAGATCGGACAACTATATCATATAGCTGCCATAGGAACGATCGGTCGAAAATTAAGTTGTTGTATGAAAAACGTTTTTGTTTTTAAAGTTCGCTTTCGATCACATCTTTTTCGATCACAGAAGCAAGCACAAAGTGCTTAGAATTCGTGATAACCGAAAAGGTTCGGCCTGCAAGGGTATTAAATCTTCGGCGTGCCGAAGATAGCCCTTCTTTCTCGTTTTTTTTTAATTTTAAACAAAATTGGTCCCACAGTAAACAAAAATATTAAAATATAATATATAAATATATCATTTAGGTCATTTAAGTTTTTAATAAATATAAATATATCTGATTCTTCTCATTATGCCTGACTGGACGAAGAAATACATGATAGAGCATTTGAACATGCCTTTTGCCACCACAGGCACAAAGGGCACACAATTAAAGAAAACATCTCTGGCTCGCGACAAACGCCGCGATCTACTTTTGCGCACATCCACACAACACAAACATATGTATGTATGTTTGTAGATCTCGGGGTTTTTGAGAAGCTATGCAGGGAGAAGGAGATGCACACAAGTGCGCAAAACAATAAGTGAGAGCGAGGCACACTCTGCACACGCATACACACATATGTATGTATTTGGGCTGAAATAGCATTAGCCGCAGCGACGTTGTGCGCTGAGCGAGATGCGGCTTCATACTGAACGTTCGGCTTTCGAGGCCGGCGTTCGGCCGCCACTCTCAGCAGTCTTACTTTGTCTGGGCACACTAAAATGGCCGTTGTCGTTGACGATGTATCGGTATCCGATTAAAACGACGTTTGACAAGTCTATGCATTGTATGGTTAGTGCTCTTATGAAGCCCACTTAACTAAAATACCTAGATTTTAGCAAAGAATTTAGCACATAACAGATGCCAGTAAACTAGCGGAGCAGTTTTCACTCAAACTTATGAAGATACACAATTGCCCGTAGCATATGCATCCTGTTCTTTTACAAAAGGAGAGAGCAATAAAAGTACAACAGAACAAGAGTTGGCAGCAATCCACTGGGCAATTACGCGTTTTCGACCATATATATATGGTCAACATTTCAAAATTAAAACAGATCATTGACATATCTGTTTTCAATGTTAAACTCAAGTTCAAAATTAACGAGAATAAGACTAGACTTAATGCCTTTACTGTAGAATATCTCAAGGGCAAAGACAACTTCGTTGCTGATGCGTTATCCCGCATCACAATAAGAGAATTGAAAAATATCTCAGCTAATATACTACAAGTTACTACAAGAAGTAAAAGTAGACAGAATAAATCCTGGGCAGGAACAGAATCCGAATTGCAAAAGCAACCGGACACTTCGATGCCCAAAATATATAACGTCATTCGAAATGAAAATGTTAAAAAAGTAGTGACCTTGCATGTGAACTTGGCCAAATGTTTTTTAAAACATGGGAAAATGATTATTGCAAGAATGAATGTTGTTGATATATATACATATAAATATAGTATCAAACAACTTAAAATGGCACCGTGCGAAGAAATCTTTGAATACGTTTCAAAAGATATCTTTAAAGAAATGGGCAATAAAAGATTGAAAAATCAAAGAGAAGCGCTACTCCAGCCGGTGACCACATTAAAAAATAATAAAGAAATCGAAAAAATACTGTCTACATACCATGATAATAAAATTCATGGGGGGCATACGGGGATAACCAAAACCATTGCTAAAATAAAACGCTATTATTATTGGAAAAATATGTCGCGTGATATCACAAATCATGTGAAAAAATGTCCGAAATGCCAAACACCAAAAGTGTCAACGCACACTCGAACTCCTCTAACTCTGACAGAGACACCACTAATGGTCTTTGATAGAGTAATAGTAGACACGATCGGTCCACTACCAAAATCAGAGCAAGGTAATAAATACGCAGTTACACTGATATGGGTCTTAACAAAATACCTGTGCCAAACAAAAGTGCTAAAACTGTAGCTAAAGCTATATTTGAAGACTTTATTTTGAAATATGGTCCAACGAAGACGTTGATTACGGACATGGGAACAGAATATAAAAATTCAGTTATAGACGGTTTATATAAATACCTTGGTAACAAAATCCTAACTTCAACAGCACACCACCACCAGACTTTAGGGACAGTAGAGCGAAGCCATAGAACATTCAACGAATTCGTTCGTACCTATATATCAGTTGATAAAACGGATTGGGATATTTGGCTACAATACTTCGTATATTGAATTAATACAACCCCACCGACAACGCATAACTACTGTCCAGACGAACAAAATTTTAGTAAAAACCCAAACATTAATAAAGCATTTAATAGTGTAAATGAACACATTGAGCCCTTATATAATGCAGATGAATACGCTGAGGAGTCAAAATATAGATTAGAAGTAGCATATAAAAGAGGTAAAATAATGCTTGAACAAAACAGGCAGAAAAATAAACTTATATATGACAGCAAAGTAAACGAAATAGAATTAAACATAGTTGATAAAGTATTACTAAGAAATAAAACAGGTCATAAATTAGACCTAGTATAAATAGGACCATTTCAGGTCATAGAAATAGAACCCAACAATAACATAGTTATAAAGAATAAGAAGAATTAAAAACAAAAAGTACATAGGGATAAGTTAATATTGTTTAATACTAAAATATTGTTCAATAAAACTAAAAATGAAAATCTTTCATGAAATAATGGTTGGCCACCATCAACAAAAACAATAAATAAAAAAAATTTTTTTTTAATTTAAGATTTATTTATTAAAATTATATATTCTTTAATTAACTATTCTATTATTAAAAATTCAATTTTAAAATTATACTTAAAAAAAATGTTTAATTAATTTACTCTAATTTTATATGCATTAATCAATTTCTATAATTTAAAATTATTTTTAAAAAATTTTTATAAATAACCATAACTTTTAAATTACTACATTGTTACGTTGTTTCCTTAAAAAATGAGCAACATCAATGTTCAACATACCCAATCAATGTAAGGGAATTGCAAACAATAATACATACAGTGACACTCTGTTGCTATAACATAACACAACTCAAAGTACGTTCGAAATATGATCGTCCACTTATGAGTGGCCTGCCCATAGCGTGGGATATGCAACGTCTGCAACCTTGCGTTATGTATATATTTAATGTATATGCCTTAAGCATATGCATATACATATGTAAACGTTCACTACATGCTCCCTCTCTTCCGCTGTACTCAGCGACAGAGACATATATACAAAAACCCTATTGTTAGACTTAAGCATAAATTTATAATCCGAAGACAGCAGTCGATAAAAACACAGCAACGATAGAAGCCGTCTTTAATAAAAGCCCTAAATCAATAAATGAGTGTTTTCAATTAACTCACAGCACTACTGCAAAAACTCAAGGCAAACTTACCAGCATCCTACTTTAAATTTCTCAAATGCTACATCTCCTGCAGACAATTTTACACCAAGTGCGGTGACTCTTCCTCGTCTGTTAAGCATCAGAGCCGGAGTCCTGCAAGGCAGCGTTCTGGGACCACTGCTATACACAGTGTACACAGTCGACATGCCTGTCAGCCCGGATCAGAGCCTCTTGGTCGCCACGTAAGCGGATGATACTGCATTTTTTACAACGGGCAACACACCGCAGTACGCGTCCACCAGCTGGCTGAAAAGGTGGAACATCGCTGTCACCCAGGAAAAATCCACCCATACCACTTTCACGCTGCGCAAAGGAAACTGCCCCCTAGTTTTCCTAGATGGATTCTGATTCCGGTTAGCACAACGCCCAATTATCTAGGCATCACACTCGACAGATGGCTGACATGGCGCGAACATATTGTGCGCAAAAGGAAGCAGGCTGGAAACAAGCTGAAACAATATAACTGGCTGATCGGCAGGCACTCCAAATCGAAGCTTTGCGGTAAGGTGTTACTCTATAAAACAATTATCAAGCCAACATGGACTTAAGACATCCATCTTTGGGGTACCGCCATGAACCATGAATATATCACAATTCCAGCCAGCCAAGTTGAGTGATCGCTACATCGCCAGACTAGGCAACCCCCCAAATAATCTTGCCACCAACCTTTTGGACAACAGCTCAACAACGAGACGGCTCAAAAGGAAACACCCACTTGACCTCCCCCAAAGAATAGATGTATAACCTCACACCTTCCACTGCTCCCCCTACACAAAATATAATACAAAGATACTTAACTGCCAACGTCCACAAAAAAAACAGGCAGATTTAAAAAAAAACAACTATTTAAAAAAAAGGAACATTAATTAATGTAGCCTCGCTTGCCGAACGATAAACCAAAGACCGCAAGTGTCTCCGATGATCCTGCTGCAGCGTCACTTTTTAAAAAGCTCTACCTAACCTCACGATCACACCCCTGACGCTGTAACTCATGTTTTGTCTGCTAGCAGGTCCGCTAATTACTCGCACACAGCTTTACCATGCATCCGACCCTCTTTTGTGTACTTCACCTCGTGGTGAGAACTTCTTTCTTAAGCCAAATTGGTCATCCGCTACTCCTGTTAACATTCTAAAAGTCAGGGTTGCTTTAATTAATTTTAAACTTTAATCGATCCTCTTTCATGTGAAGTACTTCATGTTACTTCATTTTAAATCTTACAGTATTTAATATACAAATTATAATATGAGGCTTACATATTCATTTTCTTATTCAGTGTTTCTTGAATGTTAGTTTTGTTCTTAATATTAATGTATCGTCTTGTTTACTCCTATTGTGACCCCCCCGTTAAAGCAGGAAACCCTGATTATGCCGACATTCAAAAAACAACGCTCTTACCAAAACAGAAAAACAACGAAATTTTACGAAGTAACACGCTCTAGTCGGGTGTACCCGACTAGGGAATACCATGAACTCTGTGCTACCAATACGAAATGCAGCTCGGGCTCATTTGCGTTAGCATGAATAAATATATATTAAAAAAAACGTTCCCTCAATTAGACTCGCCAATTACTACCATATCTATTTTACAGTCATACATTGAACTCATTTTTATGGAAGAAAACAAACATATAACAATGAAGCAGCACATACACCCAGCACACAATACAATTTAAGTACACGTATAACTCATAGATTTTCTTCAAAGAGTGCGGTCGTTTTTTTTTTATGGTCCGTGCTAGAATCAGCAATTTAGTGACTCTCACTGTAAGGATCCTACAGAGCTTTTCTAAGGTGGCGTCTGCAGCTCCTCGATCCAGGCGAGGGCAGTGGCTCCTTCGAGTGTTTTGTTTTATTTTTCTGCTCAAGTTTTGCAGCCGTCTCGCGAAGTTTTTTTTGTGCAATTGGTTGTGTTGGCTACGCAGCTCAAAACCAGCTGATCTTCACTAAGGGACCAGCTGCCAAACTTCCTATTTAAGACAACAACCAGGACATAAGTTGTCGAATTTGCATACTTTGGGGTTATTGTTATTACTGCATAGCATGTTAGCTCAGAAGCAGTTAAATACGCTAAACAGCCAGCAGTCGGTTCTCACTGCAGTCTCCAGGGCAGCAAGGAGCAGAAGATCTCGGTCAGACCAATTGCCAACCCCTCCGCCACGGCAGACAATAGTATAAACACTAAGATGAGAAACGCCATACAACAAAATGCTACTATGCAGCTTGCTTTTTTGAAATTTGAGAACGAAAACGAAATCAGTATCATTGAGCTCTCACAGCCGACAGAGCAAAAAGCTAAAAATATATTGGACTCTGCGCTTCGGCACTATAAGAGCCGTGCAAGCAATTATGTTTGTAATTGTGTTAGTATACATACATAACAGCATATTTTAATTTGTTGTTTTTCACAGCTCTGGCTTTAGCTGGCAAAGAAATCAATTTTGTTAGTTTTCCAGCGCTGATCATGCACCTATCCCAAATTTGTATTCACATACGAATGCATGCTGTGTACTGAGGTTGGCACCGTAAAGAATCTGTTTTATAATTTTTATTTTATTTTATTAAAAAATAAAAGAGTGCCAAAATATACAAATAGGGCATATTAAATACGTCGGTAGCTAGTTCAACCGGCGGAGTAAAAAATAATTTAAACATAAACAAATTTATAAAATGAATCTTTGGAAACATAAAATTTGCGCTCTTATTTCATTTCTTTTATTCCTTAAAAATAATAATAATTTAATTAATAAGTTAGTTTAATGAAATTATATAAATATCTTAATCGGCTTTAAAAATTTATTTCTTCACCAGCCAAAGCCAAGGCAGTGAATAACAACACATATACATATACATATTTTGATATAGTTATGCATGCATAATTCACACATACAAACATAGGTGTTTGCACGCCATTGGCTGAACAAGAACTTCTCTCGAGCATACACTGTCCAAAAACAAAAGTGAATTAAATCTATGTGTGATATTTTCTTAACATAGTTATTGTGCAAGTTGCGCCTTGTAAAAAAATTATTTTATTCTTAAATTTTAGTGCACAAATTATAGTTAGTATCTAGGGTAATGTATCATTTAAATAAAGCATGCATTTCATGGAAAAAGCAGAAGTACTTTACGTCGATCGTAAGTTTAAAACTGTTCGCTCAATGTACTTCGAAAACGAAGCGACGCAAATAACCATCGACCAGCTTTGCTGAAGGCAGGCTGGCGACTTACTTCGTTGCTCGGGTCAGCATCAGTAAGCCGTGACTTCGGCATTCGTTCGTCTGGCTTTTGGAGAACGAATAGCCAGTCGGCAGGCATGTCGTGCGAAAACTCAAACGTCAGATGAAACGCCAGGCATGAAATTTTTCGTCGCATGCAAATGTATGGGTGTTACTCATCTTAGTGTTTATATTGTCTCTGGTATAACTCCCAATAGTCAAGAGACTGGTAGAAACTTCTTGCAACCGACGGACTCCCTATTAGTCAGACTAGGGACCCTTATAGAGGCCAGGATGAAGGGTGAGCTGTAAACGCCTACAGCGACACCCTGCGATGCTACGATCACCGCCTTACCAGGCGGGCACACCAGAGACGCAAAGCATGGCAGTGCCGTCACCTGCGAAAACGAATGAGGCACCAACAACCCTGAGAGGGACTTTGAAAAGATGGTTACAGTACGTGATGGCTCAATGGCGCTGTTCAACGGGCAACGCCACATTAACGGACTGATGCAAGAAAGAAGCTTACCGATACATTTCAGGTAGAGATCCGGGATCTGGACGAGCTGGCGAAGAAAGAAGAAGTGCCCGAAGTGGTAAGAAATGCCCTAAAAGACGTAGTCTTATAAATAAAAACGGTCAAATCGCTGCGACCAGCATTTGTCGGACCGAAAAGGGCAACAATCACACTCCCAGATTCGAAAGCCAAGACGCATGTCGAACTAGGATTGGATTGGGGATCTCCCGCATATGTGCAGTAGACCAACCAAAGCGATGCTTTAAATGCCAGGACTCCGAGCGGGGAAGACCTAATGGGCGCATGCTTTGATGCGGGGATGCAGTCCACGTATCGAATAATTGCTCTTAGCAACCTAGATGTAAGGCATTGCGTAAAATGAAATGTAGATGATAGATTATGTCTGCTATTGGCCGCCAGACACGTCAGACAGTACCTTTAATTGTTGGACAGCGGCAAAGGGCCAATTAGATCAATGTTGATATGCTGCAATCGCTTTTCAGGCAGTTTGAACTTTTGAAGCACTGCTATGTTGTACCTGTTGACTTTGCACTGCTAGAAACTGTTGCAGCTGTTAACAATCTGAGCAATGTTTCTTTTCATGTTCTTCGGCCGAAACCTTCGGTTATGAGTTTCACTGTAGCGCGCTTACCTGAGTGCGATAAGCTATGAATGGAATTGAAGACTTGCTTACGGTAGCTGTTCAAACAGCTCCAACCAAATTAAGAAATAATGTAAGCGTGCAGAGTGCAGCGATGTTTCTCACACGCACAGTTGCACTTATTTTATATAAGGAGCACTGTTAAGCGTTGATCTTGTTGTTGCTCATCTTAGCAGCGGCAAGCCTCTGTGATAATGTGTAAGCAGGAATTGTTCTCGAAAACAGAAGCAATAAACGTGTTAAGCAAAGAATTTTATTTTTCTGTATTTTGTCATTTCAAAGCGATATCGGTAGGCAGATTTTCGACGTTAAACAGTTAAATTGATTAACTTATTAACATTTCGTTGGATTATTTGTCCGTGAAAACCCTCACGGAAGATTCATTGGCGCTCGAGCAAAGGACTTCGTTTAGGATTTGTGGGATTTGCAGTACTTGGCAAAAAGTACAATAATGGTTCGGCACAAGCCCAAGAGCTGCATTTCATTCGTCTACCGGCTGGCGTTTTTATATCTGCTATTGGATCTCGACATCACTTGGATTTCGGATAATATCAAGGAAAGTTTGGAAAATCTTATAATGAAAACTCAGGTATTTCGTGCCAAAAATTGATAATCATAATGTCCACAACTTGTGTGTGTAAATTTTGTTGTAACCTGGAAAACGCAAAAGAGAAATCAGTTTTTGGCATATTATTGAGGTATATATATATATATATATATATATATATATATATATATATATATATATATATATATATATATATATATATATATATATATATATATATATTTTTTTTTTTTTTTTTTTTGGAAATAACATAATTATTAATTTAATTTAAAATCTGTCGCTTTTGGGCAATAATTAAATTTTTCTATGTTCGTTGGTTTAGTTTAGTTTTTTTTTTTTTGCAGAGATTTCTTTTGTAAATAATGTGTGGTGGGTGCGGGTGTAATTAGTTAACTGATCTGGTCCATTGGAAGATCCAGCGGGTGCACTCTCTTGAGTCTTCTGGTGGTGCTGCTGTTGTCCAGCAGGCCAACTGCTAGGTTGTTGTTGTGAAGGCGTAGCCTGTGCAGGTATCTGCTACTGCTTTTGGCGATCTCCTCACTAACCCATGGGATCTTTAGGACATTGTGGATGAACGCGTTGTCGTGGAAAATATGTGCATTGGAAACGATGCGCAGTGCCTTGTTTTGAAATATTTGAATTGATTTAAGGTTGCTTCGGCATACCCCATACCCCATACCCCATAGCTGAATGCCGTAGGTCCAAATAGGTTTAATAATTGCCTTGTAGACAAGGAGCGTTAACCGAGTAGTTAACATTGATATGCGGCCAAAAGGCCAGTAATAGGATTTCAGCTTGTCCTTCGCTTGTTTCCTTTTCTTTAAAAGGTGAGCTCTCCATGTTAACCTCCTGTCGAGAGTCATGCCAAGGTATTTTGGTGTCGTCTCTACTGGTATTACAGCTTTTAGAGTTAGGGACCGCGTTTGAAAAACAATTTTATTTGATCAGATACAACTTCAATGTCGACTGGAGTTACTTATATTGAAAAGATAATGGAAATACAGGCTGACATCGATATATTGAACCCTAGCAACAATTCTAGGGCAACAGTGGAAGATGTGTGTATTTCTATAAAGTCTTTATATATATCGGCCATTAAGAAGGTAGAACGTCCCAGTCATCACGATGTATCAGCGTCATTCAGCCAACATCATACGTCACAGTTACCTAAAATGCGGTTGCCAAAGTTCAGTGGAAAGCATGCAGAATTTAAAAACTTTATTTGTCTTTTTGAAAGTCTGGTGCACAATGATTCCGCACTGTCCAATGTCGAGAAATTTTACCATTAAATTTCTTGCTTGTCCGATGAGGCATTAGGAAAAGTAAAGGTATTTCAAATCATAGACTGCAATTATGAAAAGGCTTTACCAAGTTTAAGGGCTGTTTATGACAACAAATGCCTTATATTTTTTATACGATTTCTCAACTCTTTGAAATTCCTCACATGACAAAACCTTCAGCCTCAAGTCTTAGAGGTCTTATAGATACCATATCAGCATTGTATTCGTCTCTGCAGTCTCTAGGCGATGACAAGGATATTGCAAGTGCAATGTTAATTCCCTTGGGAATGTCTAAAGTAGACCATGTAACGAAATCTCGATTCGAAGAACAGCTTGACTATGATATTTTGCCATCGTGGTCAGATTGCGCTGCTAAATTGAATCGGCGCTATCAACATTAAGCTACCGAAGAGTCAACTAGGGGCAAAACGAAACCAAGGCAAGAGGCTAATAAAGGACATATCAGGTCTTCGTTTTCCTGCTCTAAGGGTGATCAGAAAGCAGTTACCAAGTGCAGCTATTGTTCAGTCACTGATCATAGTCTCGCAAACTGTCAATCGTTTAGCGCTCTACCTGTTCATCAACGTTTTGGGTTTGTGAAGCAACACAACTTGTGCATCAACTGTTTAAAACAGGGGCATGCAGTAAAAAAATGTGGAGGATCGAAATATCGAGTGTGTTCAAAGCCACACCACACTGTACTTCACAGGTATGAGAGCAAGAATTTGCAAACGGAAGCCTCTAGTTCCACCACAGCTTCTCCACAGGAACAGACTGTGTAAGTCATGTTCTTAGTGCCGAACAGGTAATCATAGCCACAGCTGTAGTGAAGTTAAAAGAGAGCGAAGACTTGGCACAACGCTTACGTCTGCGTCGTGAAGATGCGTCATTGAAAATTGTCACAGTGGGTACCACTGCATCGCCCATCAATCACAAAGTCTATACATCAGTTCAATCGCGATTGAATTCTCATACTTTTAGGGCTGATTTTTGGATTCTGAGTGCTGTCTCTACATACCAACTTGATCAGAAGATTCACTCCTCACAGTGGAATATACCTCTAAATATTGAACTGGCCGACCCTCGATTCCACAAGCATGCGAGAGTAGACTTGCTTTTAAGTGCTGAAAAGTTTTTCGACCTACTTTGTGTTGGCCAAATAAGGCTGTCTCCTGAACATCCAACGATTCAAAAAACATTGTTAGGATGGGTTGTGTCAGGGAAATATTCGCAAGGCACATCACCGCAAGCATTAGTTAGCACTGTCGCAATTGATAGTGACAATAGTTTTCTCGACAGTCTAGTACAACGATTTTGGGAATTAGAACAGATCCCAGATAAGTCGAAGGCTGCATATACATCTGAACAAATTGAATGTGAACGAAATTTTAAACAGACTGTGCGTAGATTGAAATCTGGCAGATTTGAGGTCAAAATGCCATTTAAAGCGATTCCAAAAGTATTGGGATTATCTTTTGAGATGGCAAAACATCTGTTTTTGGTTTTAGAGCGCAGACTTGAAGAGGATGACGTACTGCGAAATATGTATAACGATTTTATGAAAGAATATCGTGACCTTAGACACCTGTCACCGCTTACGTCAACACCTCCAGGACTGCATTATTACATTCCCCATCAATGCGTCCTGCGTCCTGATAGTATGATCACCAAATTGCGTAGTCTTCGATGCGTCAAGCAAGACGTCAACGTCATTCTCACTAAACGAGAGATTGATGGTAGGTCTAACTATTCAGAGGGAGCTATATTTAACCCTTGTACGATTTCGGTTGCATAAGTATGCTTTGACAGCCGACATTTCAAAAATGAATCGACAGGTAGACATCGCTAAGGAGGATCGAAAGTTTCAGTTAATTGTAAGGAGGCAATATACATCAGAAAGTTAACAGACATTTCAACTCAACACAGTAACTTACGGCACTGCCTCCGCTCCCTTTTTGGCATTTTGCCTTTTAGAACTGGCAGAGCTCTACGTAGAATCTCACCCAATTGCTTCTCACGTCATCAAAAACGATTTTATGTGGATGACATGGTAACGGGAGCAAATAGTTTAAAAGAGCTCGAGATTATTCACAATCAAGTTGGAATGTCTTAAAAGTTGGGAATTAGCCAAACGGGCCGCACACCACAAAAGTTTGCTGACTGGAAATAGTAAAGAAAAGTCGCTAGAATTTGATCCTTCGGCATCTGTCAAAACTTTTGGAACGAGGTGGAATCCCAAAACTGATGCATTCAATTACTCTCTTGTGGACTCATATAATTCTTTAAAGCCAACTAAGCGCAGTATTTTCTCAGTTGCATCTCGATTGTTTGATCCGTTAGGATTATTGTGTCCTTTGATCACAAGAGCTAAATTTTTGCACCATTACTTGTGGCGGATGAAGTTGGATTGTGGCGAAGCTATTCCCATAAGTCTACACACAACCTGGGAAACATTTAAGCAGGCCCCATTAAAGTTATATAAAATTTCCATTCCTCGATATGTTTTCCAATCCAGATACCAGAACGTACAAATTCATGGATTTGCAGATGCTTTTAGCCATGCCTATGGCAGTTGCATCTATTTGCGCACCCACGATATGGGGAAAGTAGTTGGGAAGCTATTTACATCAAAGTCTCGTGTGGCCCCCCTTAAAACTAAATCGATTCCACGACTGGAATTATGCGCTGCTCATCTGTTGGCAACATTGTGGTCTCAAATCGCTTGTCTCTTTGAGGAATATGAGGTAGAAAGCGTTAATTTTTGGTCAGGCTCTCAAGTCGCCCTCTACTGGCTTAAAAGAGACCCCAGCTCATTAGCAACTTTCGTAGCCAACAGAGTAGCAGACATACAAGAACTTTCTGTTGGTGTTCACTGGCGTCATGTGCCGTCAGAAGCAAATCCAGCTGATCTTGTTTCTAGGGGCACAGATGTGGACGATTTGGTTTGTTCGCTCTGGTTTAATGGTCCTGAATTTTTAGGACAAGTCGCAAGTAAATGGCCGCAACGCGAAATATCACTAGAAATGCAATCATCTGAGAACAAGGAGACAGTGACAGTGAATTCTGTAGCATTACAGAACTCTAATGAAATCTTGACGCTGATCGAGCGGTGGCTGGTTCAGTCGTCTGTAGTCGCCGCATGGCGTCCATTCGTCCTAATTGCTGCTTGGACTGCAAATACCCTGCTTGATCATGTAATCGAATTCTCGCTTGGCTATTGCTAATTTTTCAGAGTTCAGCCGATGCGCCTCTGATACCACGGGTTGGTCCTTTGTGAATATGTGATGCTGTACTGACGAGTTTACATCGAGTGCTGCGTACTTGTAGGGCATGGTCATATCGCTGTATTCGCGTAAAAGTAATTCAAAATGGTCGTTGCGTTGTAGAGCTGTCCTTAAGGAGTTTTCTTCGACCCGTAGCTCGTATTCGTGTAAGAAATAAAATAAATAAAATAAAAAATAAAATACCTCCATCGTGTCGGTGATGATATAAGAAATATTTGTAGTCTAATTAGGCTTTTATCATTTAATTTCAATATTATTATGTATTACATAATAAGGTGAAGCAATGCTTTGCGGCCGTTCCGCAGGCAATCTCTCTAGTTAATCCGAATGCATCTTTATTTATTCCCCAACCTTCAACTTAAGATAATAATAATATGCCTATTACACTATTATACTTAATTGAAAATAAACAGAATACAAAAAAAACGAGAAAGAAGGGCTATCTTCGGCACGCCGAAGATTTAATACCCTTGCAGGCCGAACCTTTTCGGTTATCACGAATTCTAAGCACTTTGTGCTTGCTTCTGTGATCGAAAAAGATGTGATCGAAAGCGAACTTTAAAAACAAAAACGTTTTTCATACAACAACTTAATTTTCGACCGATCGTTCCTATGGCAGCTATATGATATAGTTGTCCGATCTTTATAGGATTTTGCATGTAAATGGGGAGCGTAGTAAAACTGATAAATACCGAGTTTGGTCAAGATATATTGAAAAACATAAAAATTTTCTGTACAAATACTTAATTTTCGACCGATCGTTCCTATGGCAGCTATATGATATAGTTTCCCGATCTTAATAGAATTTTGCATATATATGGGGAGCGTAGTAAAACTAATAAATACCGAGTTTGGTCAAGATATCTTGAAACACAAAAAAATTTTCCATACAAAAACTTAATTTTCGACCGATCTTTCCTATGGCAGCTATATGATATAGTTGTCCGATCTTAATAGGATTTTGCATATATATGGGGAGCGGAGTAAAACTAATAAGTACCGAGTTTGGTCAAGATATCTTGAAAAACATAAAAATTTTCCATACAAAAACTTAATTTTCGACCGATTGTTCCTATGGCAGCTATATGATATAGTTGCCCGATCCGAAAAGAATTTTGCATATATATGGGGAGCTTAGTAAAACTAATAAGTACCGAGTTTGGTTAAGATATCTTGAAAAACATAAAAATTTTCCATACAAAAACTTAATTTTCGACCGATCGTTCCTATGGCAGCTATATGATATAGTTGTCCGATCTTAATAGGATTTTTCATATATATGGGGAACGTAGTAAAACTAATAAATACCAAGTTTAGTAAAGATAACTTTATAAACAAAAATGTTTTTCATACAAGAACCTACTTTTCGACCGATCGTTCCTATGGCAGCTATATGATATAGTGGTCCGATCCAGCTGGTTTTGACATATGAGCTGCGTGCAACAGAAAGAGGGACTTCTGCAAAGTTTCATAAAGATAGCTTTAAAACTGAGAGACTAGTTCGCATAGAAACAGACAGACGGACAGACGGACAGACGGACATGGCTATATCAACTCGGCTGTTGATACTGATCAAGAATATATATACTTTATGGGGTCGGAGATGTCTCCTTCTATGCGTTACACATTTCACGACAAAATTATAATACCCTCTGCAAGGGTATAAAAAGACAAGAGTCTCTAGTCGCTACGAGCTCGTTTGCCTTGAACCCTTGGCAGGGTTCAAACTCGCAACTAACCGCACCACTTGCCGCCGCCTCTACTCAAGAGCCACACCAATAATTGAGATTTAATGAAAAAAACCACTTAAATAGCAGCACAAAAAACATTATAATCGCAATTGCACTGCTGTTGATAAAATTCAAAGCATACGGCCACGAATGTGTGTGGGTACGTGTATACAGAAATTTCATGGAATTTGCGCTAGCTGCTGCTAACACGTGCGCACATAACTTTTGTGTTTCTTAACCGATCTTAATGCAATTTTCGACAGTACATCTTATTGTAGAACA
Organism: Drosophila borealis; assembly: GCA_035045885.1. Taxonomy (NCBI): domain Eukaryota; kingdom Metazoa; phylum Arthropoda; class Insecta; order Diptera; family Drosophilidae; genus Drosophila; species Drosophila borealis. The sequence goes on from JAWNOR010000313.1 coordinate 1,216,818, forward strand.
GTATAACGAATATTTGTGTATTCTCAAAAAGTCAATTGCATATAAATTGTGGCTTAAATTGATGGGCAATACAAGTTGGATAATTAACTTGATTTATAGCTTTGCGGTGGTAGCGGGGAGGTGGCGATAGGTATAAAATGAAAGATACTTGATATAAATATACTATTCTTGAAGCTACATGTCAAGTTTGCTGACTCTAGCTCATATTATTTGCCGAAATTGCACAAGAAACAAGATTTTAAGTCTCTAGCTCTTATAGGTTCTGAGATCCTTGAGTCCATACACACGGACGGACGGACGGACAGACATATAGACAAACAGACAGACAGGCGGACATGGCTAGACCGACTCGGCTGTTGATGCTGATCAAGAATATATATACTTTATGGGGTCGGGGATGCTTCCTTCTGCCTGTTACATACATTTGCACAAAAACATTGTATCCCTTTAACCCATTTTAAATGGGTTTAGGGTATAAAAAAAACGTATTAAAATTTCAGCACATGCACGCAGTACAGAAAACAATACAATCGCAATTCCATGCTGTTTATAGAATTTTATAAAGACGCGCTCGTACTGCGTGGGCACTTGTTCCAAATTTCATTGTCTCTAGTTTCTGAGATGGACGGGTTCATGCATAAGGACAAACGGACGGACAGACAGAAGGACGGACATGGCCAGATCGACTCGACTATTGATGCTGATGACGAATATAAGTATATATTTTAGGGGGTTGGAGATACTTCCTTCCGTTACATATATACATTTGCAAAAAAACATTATTCTAATTTAACCTATTTTCAGTGGGTGGTTCAGTGAATAAAAATCAAGAAACAAGTGAAATAGAATACTGACAATAGCATTGATCGCATTGGCCTTTATTAATGTAGTAAGCCCCACAAAAATTGTCGACGGTAATTTATTAGTAATACTGGATATTCTCAGGTATAAGTGCATCACCATTAATGAATGTAATTAGCGTTTAAGTTTAAGCAAGTAATGACATAATACACTTTATCAAGTACCAGCTCAGCTGCATCGCCGTCACTCGACATCACAGTATATCATACACTTTTCAAAACCTGCGTCAGAATTAAGCATGAGACCAGGTGCTACAATCAAGGGAAGCGGAACCAAGCAGAAATCTGTGCGGTGCTAAGAATCTAAGCATGATTTAAAACAGTCCTGTTTTGAAAGAGGGGGTAGTTAACATTAGTAAACTATAAGCAACTAAATTAGCTACTAGTCATTATATTGTAATGTAATAGTGCTCACCAAACTGCTATTGATCACTGACTTCGTGGCCGCGCTCGTCGCGGAAGCGTAATATGAGATTTACACGATGCACAAGGGATAATATGACTAGGATTAATATGTCAAATCAGACGTTGAAATACTGCGAGTTGACACAATCGGTACTTCTGAAACGGATATAAATTAAGGGATTTTCTGGCCAGAAAGGAACTGAGAATAACTTCTGAGCTGAAACAATTAGTGTAGCTAAAACTAAGCAAAGTACTCACTCGCCAACAAGGGATTGGCGATAACTTATACATATCCATAGTTGGCTTCAACAACCATTGTCGGTTGCAAGATAGTTTCTCAGCTTTTATAAATATATTTTTTAACTTGTGATATATAAATATATAACAGCTGTATAACAGCTAGGATACGATTGCAGTAGCACGTCAGTGCTGATTGGCTTGGATATTAATAATGTCTTTATTGTATTCAGTAATGTTCTTAGCCTATGGATAACATGTAGAAACTTATGCTGTTATCAGTTAACAGCTACAAAAAGAAGGGGAGTGTGTAGCTTGCATATGCCTGTGTTAGTGAGCATATATATGCTGCTCATGAAATGCGCTAAGACGGAGCGTGGGATATGCAGCGTAAGCATAAACGGTCAGCTAGTGAAGCTAGTGAACCGCGCTGCGTAATGTGAGACAGAGCCAACACATAAAATGGCTCTGGGCTTGTTTACTGTATAATTGTTATTGTATGCAACTTAGTGTCGCATACTTTATATTTAGATACAAGGTGTTCTGTTAAGGCATATACACACTACACATCCCTTTTTAGAGAAATAACGTAATATTCTATGGAGTTATTTAAAGAGTAGTATATATATATATATATGCATATGTTTTTTTTGTTTAAAATGTATTGTATATAAAAAATTTTGTGTTTTTTTTTTCTTATATATATATTAGTTGTATAGGAAAAATTTTAACTATTTAATTTCTTTTTGTTATTTTTTTGTTTTTTTTCGCAAAAAAAATTCATTATTTTCTCTTTTCATTCTTGTTTTAATGTATTCAATTTTATTTATTGGTTGATCAGACAATCTTCATGAACATTTTCAGTTATTATTTTTTCTGTTTGCTATCTTTAATTAAAATATTATCATTAACTTCTGTTGTTTCTACTGTGTATGGTCCTAAATATACTGGATCTAACTTATGACCTGCTTCATTTCTTAGCAATACTTTATCTCCTTTTTTTAAATCAAAATCTGAAGTCTTCTTATCATAGTTAAGTTTTCTATAAGCCTTGGCTTTTTCTAACATATGTCTAGCTCTTTTATATGCTATTTCTAATCTAAATTTTATTTCCTTAATCGTCTATATTATACGTCGGGTCTATTCTATCTATCTTATTTAAATCTATGAACTGTCTTGGTAGTCTTCCAAATACTAGTTCGTATGGACAATATTCATGCATAACCGAAGGTGTCGTGTTGAAACAATAAGTGAAATATTGGATCTAAACGTCCCAATTGGTTTTGTCTGCTGAAATATATGAGCGAATATATTCATTGAATGTTCTATGACTTCGTTCTGTCGTCCCTAATGTCTGATGATGATATGCAGTAGAAGTGAGATTCTTGATCTTCATGTACTTGCACATGTCTGATATTACTTGATTCTTATACTCAGTTCCCATGTCCAAAATGAACGTCTTCATTGGACCGTACTTAAGTATAAAATCTTCGAATATTGCTTTTGCGAAATTCTTTGCACTTTTGTTTGCAATTGGTATGGCTACTAAATATTTTGTTAAATCACATATTAGTGTGACGATGTATTCATTGCCATATTCAGATCTTGGTAGTGGACGAACGGTGTCCATTATCACTATGTCGAAAGAATTTGTTGGTGTTTCAGTGTAGGTCATTGGGGTCTTTGTATGTGTCGTTGTTTTCGACATTTGGCATTTATGACATCTACGTATGTACTCTTTTATATGACGAGTCATATTTTTCCAATAGTAGTGTCTTTTTTTATTTTCGCCCGAGTTTTTGTTATGCCAGTATAACCTCCTTAAATTGGATCGTCATGATATGTAGACAATATTATTTGTATCTCTTTTTATACCCTTGCAGAGGGTATTATAATTTTGTCGTGAAATGTGTAACGCATAGAAGGAGACATCTCCGACCCCATAAAGTATATATATTCTTGATCAGTATCAACAGCCGAGTTGATATAGCCATGTCCGTCTGTCCGTCTGTCCGTCTGTCTGTTTCTATGCGAACTAGTCTCTCAGTTTTAAAGCTATCTTTATGAAACTTTGCAGAAGTCCCTCTTTCTGTTGCACGCAGCTCATATGTCAAAACCAGCTGGATCGGACCACTATATCATATAGCTGCCATAGGAACGATCGGTCGAAAAGTAGGTTCTTGTATGAAAAACATTTTTGTTTATAAAGTTATCTTTACTAAACTTGGTATTTATTAGTTTTACTACGTTCCCCATATATATGCAAAATCCTATTAAGATCGGACAACTATATCATATAGCTGCCATAGGAACGATCGGTCGAAAATTAAGTTTTTGTATGGAAAATTTTTATGTTTTTCAAGATATCTTAACCAAACTCGGTACTTATTAGTTTTACTAAGCTCCCCATATATATGCAAAATTCTTTTCGGATCGGGCAACTATATCATATAGCTGCCATAGGAACAATCGGTCGAAAATTAAGTTTTTGTATGGAAAATTTTTATGTTTTTCAAGATATCTTGACCAAACTCGGTACTTATTAGTTTTACTCCGCTCCCCATATATATGCAAAATCCTATTAAGATCGGACAACTATATCATATAGCTGCCATAGGAAAGATCGGTCGAAAATTAAGTTTTTGTATGGAAAATTTTTTTGTGTTTCAAGATATCTTGACCAAACTCGGTATTTATTAGTTTTACTACGCTCCCCATATATATGCAAAATTCTATTAAGATCGGGAAACTATATCATATAGCTGCCATAGGAACGATCGGTCGAAAATTAAGTATTTGTACAGAAAATTTTTATGTTTTTCAATATATCTTGACCAAACTCGGTATTTATCAGTTTTACTACGCTCCCCATTTACATGCAAAATCCTATAAAGATCAGACAACTATATCATATAGCTGCCATAGGAACGATCGGTCGAAAATTAAGTTGTTGTATGAAAAACGTTTTTGTTTTTAAAGTTCGCTTTCGATCACATCTTTTTCGATCACAGAAGCAAGCACAAAGTGCTTAGAATTCGTGATAACCGAAAAGGTTCGGCCTGCAAGGGTATTAAATCTTCGGCGTGCCGAAGATAGCCCTTCTTTCTCGTTCATTTTGTATATGGGTCACCGGCTGGAGTAGCGCTACTCTCAATGATTTTAATATTTTATTGCCCATTCTTTTGAAATTTTCTATTGAAATTGATTCAAAGATCTTTTCACTCGGTGCCACTTTGAGTTGGCTGATTGGACGAACTGACCTAAGTCAAGAGTTCCATTAGTATACAAATCATCAACATCTATTCTTGCTATAACTTTATTCCCTTGTTTCAATAAACATTTAGATTCAGTAATTCGCAAGGTCACCACATTCCGTACTTCGTCATTGACAATGAATGACTTCATGTACGTTGGGCTTAGATGCACTTTTCAGACTCTGCCTAGTTCTTTATTGTTAACTGCACAGTTTTTATTTTGTCTACATTGTTGCCTGGTAGTGACTTTCAGGACTTTGTTTTGAATATTCTTTAATTCGGATATTGTTATTCGCGATAGGGCGTCTGCCACAAAATTGTCTTTTCCCTTTAAGTATTCAACCGTAAAATCATATTCTTCTAATTCAAGTTTTATGCGTGTTAACTTTGAGCTGGGGTTTGTCATTGAAAATAAAAATGTAAGTGGTCTGTGATCCGTTTTTACTGTGAAATGTTTGCTATACATGGTCGAAAATGTGTTATTGCCCAATGAATAGCAGCTAACTCTTGTTCTGTTGTGCTTTTATTACTTTCACCCTTTGTGAATTAACGTGATGCATTTGCTATTGGGAGTTGAATTCTATTATGGTTTTGAGATAAAGCCGCTCCACAAGCTTGTTTACTAGCATCAGTTATTATGCAAAATTCTTTGCGAAAATCTGGATATTGTAATAACGTAGGGTGCATTAACTTTTCTTTAAGATTTTGAAATGCGTTTTGGCATTCGTCTGTCCAATAGAAATGTACATTCTTTTTACATAATTTGGTTATGTGCCGTGAATAGTCGGCGAAGTTTTTAATAAAACGACGGTAGTAGTTGCAAAATGAAACAAATCGTCTAGCGCTGTCCGCATCATGGGGGACTGGATAATTCTTGATGACGTCATATTTTTTATCATCTGGTAAGACTCCTTTATTAGTGCATTTGTGACCTAGAAAAGTCACTTCGTGCATAAAAAATGAACATTTTTCTGGATTCAATTTAAAGTTGTATTTCCTACATATTTCAAAAATATCTGTTAAGTTTTTAAGCATATGTTTTTCGGAACATCCTATTACCAAAGACAATATAAACACTAAGATGAGTAACGCCATACAACAAAATGCTACTATGAAGCTTGATTTTTTGAAAATTGAGAACGAAAACGAAATCTGTAGCATTGCGCTCTGACAGCCGAGAGAACGAAAAAAGCTAAAAATAGAATGTGCTCTCAGCTTCGGCTCTATGAGGGCCGCGCAAGCAATTATGTTTGTATGCGTGTGAATATACATACATAACAGCATATTTGAATGTGTTGTTATCCACTGCTCTGGCAAAGTCTTTGGCTGGCAAAGAAACAATTTCTTAGTTTTTTAGCGCAGATCACGACCTATCCCAAATTTGTGTTGATATATGAATGCATTTTGTGTACTGAGGTTGCATTTTGTGTACTGAGGTTGGCTCTGTACAAAATATGTATTTTTAAGTCGATGCAAATATTTATGTAATTTTTTATATTTGAAATTATTAATTAAATTATTATTATTTTTAAGGAATACAACATAAATTAAAGAAATAAAAGAAATTATGTAAATATTTGCATCGACTTAGAAATACATATTTTGTACAGAGCCAACCTCAGTACACAAAATGCATTCATATATCAACACAAATTTGGGATAGGTCATGATCTGCGCTAGAAAACTAACAAAATTAATTTCTTGCCAGCTAAAGCCAGAGCAGTGAATAACAACACATACGTACATACTTTATAGTTCTTATGCATGTATCATTCACGCATGCAACAAAAGGTGCACGCACGCTATTGGCTGAGACAAGAACTTTTCTCGAGCATACACTGTCCAAAAAGAAGACTGAAATCAATCTATGTGTGCTTTTTTCTTAACATAGTTATTGCGCAAGAAGCGCCTTGTATAAAAGTTATAAAAGTTCTCCAATTTTCCTGTAAAATTATTTGTTAATATCTAGGGTAATATATCATTTAAATAAAGCATGCATTTCATGGATAAAGTACAATCACTTTGCGTCGATCGTAAGCTCTAAACTTTTTCGCTCAATGTACTTCGAAAACGAAGCGACGCAAAGCAGCATCGACCAGCTTTGCTGAAGGCAGGCTGGCGACTAACTTCGTAGCTCGTGTCAGCATCAGCAAGCCGCGACTTCGGCATTCGTTCGTCTGGTCTTTGGAGAACGAACAACCAGTCGGCAGGCATGCCGTACGAAGCCTCAAAGGCCAGATGAAAGGCCAGGCTAGAAATTTTGCGTCGCATTCAAATGTATGCGCGTTACTCATCTTTGTGTTTATATTGTCTTTGCTATTACCATTAAATCATCCATATAAAGGAATGCTTGAGAAGGTTCAAGTCCATGCTATGGTCATCATCCTCTGAAATGAGTTTGGCGCTATTTTTAAACCAAATAGCGATCGCGTGAAGTGATATAAGCCATTGCTTGTCGAAAAGGATGCTATATTCGGATACAGATGGTTCGACTATATTGTCGGTGATCAATTTCCCAACTTGTTTTTGTATTTCGTCTACTTGGCTATGAGGACTTCGGTAATTTTTTATATATATTGGTTCGTTGTCTTTTAGTCTCAATTTTTGCATATAGAAGTTATAAGTGGTTATCGATTCGGTTTCTAGTCCGAATACATCACTGCTGACCAACTGGTCAATGTTAGTTGTATTTAATAAACGGACAAATGCATATTCGGATGTTGCTATTGTGTTTGCAATGTACCATTTTGTATTTCTTGATTTTGTATTAATATATAGGCTTCTTTTCTTTTTCCTTATGACTTGGGATCTTGCTGGTAGAAATAATGAATTGTTACCAGAACTGTATGTTATTGGAACATAAATTGGAAAATTTAAGTTTTTGGGTCTTAGTATAAACCAATCTTCAGTTGGTTTGAAGTCTAACTGGCAATTGAATCGTTTTATAAAGTCAATGCCTATAATTCCATCACATGTTATTGAGAAATTACTATATGAAAATCGTGTGGGTATAACCCGCCCTTGCCCGTGGCACGTAAGTTATAAAATCAATGTTTACTAAAAGCTTTGAAAATGATTTTGAAACTGATCGGACGGGAATCAAAAAAACTTAAAATTCACCAAAAAAAGTTTGAAATGTATTTTCCACCGAAGGAGTTTAGATTTTGCGAAAAATGTGAAACACGTCTCAAATGAATTTTCTTATAGATCTTCGCAAATAAATTTGAACACAAAACGTCATCCACCAAATCTTCGACCCCCATTTGCACCAAGGAGGGATGGATTATTCAAAAAGTGTCAAGCATCCCTCAAATGAATTTGAACATAGATCTTTGAAAATAAGTGTGGGGCCGATCGGATGGTAAACAATAAACTTTCATACAACCGTTTTCCGCCAATTTACCACTGTTGCGGGTGGAATTTCCCAATTCGCTGAAATACGTATTCATTAAGTTCTTATGGAGAGCTTTGAAAATAAGTTTGAGGCAAATCGGACACAACTTAAAACTTCGCCCAACAAATCTTTGAATCGCATTCCCCCCGAAGAAGTTTGAATTCTGCGAAAAGTGAAAAACACGTCTCAAATGAATTTTCATATAGATATTTGGAAAAGAATTTAAGGGCGAAACGTTACCCACCAAATCTTTGTCCCCCATTTCCACCAAGGAGGCATGCATTTACCAAAAAGTGCGAAACACCCCTGAAATGAATTTGAACAAAGACCTTTGAAAATAAATTTCAGGCCGATCGAATGGTAAACAAAAAAGTTACTTACAAACGTTTTTCGCGATTTTTCCACACTTGCGGGTGGAATTTCCCGAAACCCCATCTTTACGTGCACCTACATCACATAAGGTAGCTACAGTGAAAATTTCCTAGCTCTTTCGGTTTGGGCTGTGCGTTGATCACCAATCAGTCAGTCAGTCAGGACAAAAAGTTATATATATAGAGATAGGAGTATATATGTAGCTTTATTGATGCTATATCTTGGGACTTTTTGACTCCCTGGCCTATGCCTTGGATACTTATTATTGTATCATTTTGGATGTCTTGATAAACAACGGAATTCGCTTTGAGAAGTGAAATATCTTCACCTGTGTCTACAAGGAATGTTAATTTTCTTTTGGTTAGTGCATTCTGAAATGACACATAAATATTGAGACTAAAAATGAAAATGACTGAAAACCTTTATACTTAGGTCTCGTTGCTTAAAGGGTTCTGGGAGTTGCCCGACGTGTTTTGTGTAACTCGGACATTATTGTTGTGTCCTCTGTTTGAGTTACCGCGGCCTCTAGACTTCTCTCTATATCGGCCTCGTCCTCTATCATTGTTATTGTATTGGCGATAACCATTATAGTGGTTATTATCTCTTCCGCTCCTACCAGAGACTTTGTCAACTTTTCTACTTCTTGAACGTATTGATTGACTGTTTTATTTCTTTGTTGTAGATTTAGTAATTTTGCTGAAATTACTTCTACTGATTCTCCTTTGACTTTGGCTGTTAATTTGGCAATTTAATGATTTCTTGCATTGCCCTTCAGCTCAGTCTTTATTAAATTGATTGCTACTGTTTCATGCGCGCCTTTAAGGGAATCAATTAGATTCAATGCGTCTTTGAAACTTTGTAGATTCTCAGCCTTTCCATCGATCTCAGGTACGAGTGATGAGGCTAATTTAAGAAATTCTACTAGTTTTTGTGCCATGTTTTCTATTTTTATTTCTTCTACTTGTTCGGTTTCCGTTGATTGTGACAAGAGTGTTTAATGCCGATGGTAAGTAATGCTGGAGATTGTACTTTTCGTTAAAGTTTACCAGATTATCCCTTAGACGTTGTAAAATGTGTGAAGTTTGGACTCTGTGTAAGCTTGTGAGTTTATGCTGCCACTCTTTAATTAAACTCCTGATTTCATTGTATTCATATACAAGAATATCAGTGTGTTTAATTATGTTTGGTTGCAAAACTGGTGCGCTTTTATTTAGGCACTTTTAGGAATTATCGAAATTATATCTATGTAGCTTTATTTATTTGACTATTTGGTACCATTCCATGTGGCACTTCCCCTACTTAATTATTTGCATTTAAGCAGCGGCTTAGAACTTGTCTAAGTCGTTAGCCCCACTCATGTAGCGTTTCCTCAGTGATTTTTTATGCAGAAGATATATCTTCAGAAGGAGGTTCACCGATGCTATTACAATGAGTATAGTTAACAGTATGATTGTTAACTGCAAATGGGGAGTGGTATCTACAACTTCTACCACGATTACTACATTGGCAGTGTTATCATCTGCCTTGGATTCTTTTCAACCCATTTTAACAATGAGTCTTGACTTTTTTGTTTTTGTTTAATTAATTAGATACTACCTGTGCAGACGTACTAGAAGATTTGTTGTTGGCCCTAGAATATTTGTAGTCTAATTAGGCTTTTATCATTTAATTTCAATATTATTATGTATTACATAATAAGGTGAAGCAATGCTTTGCGGCCGTTCCGCAGGCAATCCGCTCTACTTAATCCGAATGCATCCTTATTTATTCCCCAACCTTCAACTTAAGATTATAATAATATGCCTATTACACTATTATACTTAATTGAAAATAAATAGAATACAAAAAAAAAGACAAAAGAACCCTTGGCAGGGTTCAAACTCGCAACTAACCGCACCACTTGCCGCCGCCTCTACTCAAGAGCCACACCAATAATTGAGATTTAATGAAAAAAACCACTTAAATAGCAGCACAAAAAACATTATAATCGCAATTGCACTGCTGTTGATAAAATTCAAAGCATACGGCCACGAATGTGTGTGGGTACGTGTATACAGAAATTTCATGGAATTTGCGCTAGCTGCTGCTAACACGTGCGCACATAACTTTTGTGTTTCTTAACGGATCTTAATGCAATTTTCGACAGTACATCTTATTGTAGAACAGTATAACGAATATTTGTGTATTCTCAAAAAGTCAATTGCATATAAATTGTGGCTTAAATTGATGGGCAATACAAGTTGGATAATTAACTTGATTTATAGCTTTGCGGTGGTAGCGGGGAGGTGGCGATAGGTATAAAATGAAAGATACTTGATATAAATATACTATTCTTGAAGCTACATGTCAAGTTTGCTGACTCTAGCTCATATTATTTGCCGAAATTGCACAAGAAACAAGATTTTAAGTCTCTAGCTCTTATAGGTTCTGAGATCCTTGGACGGACGGACAGACATACAGACAAACAGACAGACAGACGGACATGGCTAGACCGACTCGGCTGTTGATGTTGATCAAGAATATATATACTTTATGGGGTCGGGGATGCTTCCTTCTGCCTGTTACATACATTTGCACAAAAACATTGTATCCCTTTAACCCATTTTAAATGGGTTTAGGGTATAAAAAAAACGTATTAAAATTTCAGCACATGCACGCAGTACAGAAAACAATACAATCGCAATTCCATGCTGTTTATAGAATTTTATAAAGACGCGCTCGTACTGCGTGGGCACTTGTTATACCCTTGCAGAGGGTATTATAATTTTGTCGTGAAATGTGTAACGCATAGAAGGAGACATCTCCGACCCCATAAAGTATATATATTCTTGATCAGTATCAACAGCCGAGTTGATATAGCCATGTCCGTCTGTCCGTCTGTCTGTTTCTATGCGAACTAGTCTCTCAGTTTTAAAGCTATCTTTATGAAACTTTGCAGAAGTCCCTCTTTCTGTTGCACGCAGCTCATATGTCAAAACCAGCTGGATCGGACCACTATATCATATAGCTGCCATAGGAACGATCGGTCGAAAAGTAGGTTCTTGTATGAAAAACATTTTTGTTTATAAAGTTATCTTTACTAAACTTGGTATTTATTAGTTTTACTACGTTCCCCATATATATGCAAAATCCTATTAAGATCGGACAACTATATCATATAGCTGCCATAGGAACGATCGGTCGAAAATTAAGTTTTTGTATGGAAAATTTTTATGTTTTTCAAGATATCTTAACCAAACTCGGTACTTATTAGTTTTACTAAGCTCCCCATATATATGCAAAATTCTTTTCGGATCGGGCAACTATATCATATAGCTGCCATAGGAACAATCGGTCGAAAATTAAGTTTTTGTATGGAAAATTTTTATGTTTTTCAAGATATCTTGACCAAACTCGGTACTTATTAGTTTTACTCCGCTCCCCATATATATGCAAAATCCTATTAAGATCGGACAACTATATCATATAGCTGCCATAGGAAAGATCGGTCGAAAATTAAGTTTTTGTATGGAAAATTTTTTTTGTGTTTCAAGATATCTTGACCAAACTCGGTATTTATTAGTTTTACTACGCTCCCCATATATATGCAAAATTCTATTAAGATCGGGAAACTATATCATATAGCTGCCATAGGAACGATCGGTCGAAAATTAAGTATTTGTACAGAAAATTTTTATGTTTTTCAATATATCTTGACCAAACTCGGTATTTATCAGTTTTACTACGCTCCCCATTTACATGCAAAATCCTATAAAGATCGGACAACTATATCATATAGCTGCCATAGGAACGATCGGTCGAAAATTAAGTTGTTGTATGAAAAACGTTTTTGTTTTTAAAGTTCGCTTTCGATCACATCTTTTTCGATCACAGAAGCAAGCACAAAGTGCTTAGAATTCGTGATAACCGAAAAGGTTCGGCCTGCAAGGGTATTAAATCTTCGGCGTGCCGAAGATAGCCCTTCTTTCTCGTTCCAAATTTCATTGTCTCTAGTTTCTGAGATGGACGGGTTCATGCATAAGGACAAACGGACGGACAGACAGAAGGACGGACATGGCCAGATCGACTCGACTATTGATGCTGATGACGAATATAAGTATATATTTTAGGGGTTGGAGATACTTCCTTCCGTTACATATATACATTTGCAAAAAAACATTATTCTAATTTAACCTATTTTCAGTGGGTGGTTCAGTGAATAAAAATCAAGAAACAAGAGAAATAGAATACTGACAATAGCATTGATCGCATTGGCCTTTATTAATGTAGTAAGCCCCACAAAAATTGTCGACGGTAATTTATTAGTAATACTGGATATTCTCAGGTATAAGTGCATCACCATTAATGAATGTAATTAGCGTTTAAGTTTAAGCAAGTAATGACATAATACACTTTATCAAGTACCAGCTCAGCTGCATCGCCGTCACTCGACATCACAGTATATCATACACTTTTCAAAACCTGCGTCAGAATTAAGCATGAGACCAGGTGCTACAATCAAGGGAAGCGGAACCAAGCAGAAATCTGTGCGGTGCTAAGAATCTAAGCATGATTTAAAACAGTCCTGTTTTGAAAGAGGGGGTAGTTAACATTAGTAACCTATAAGCAACTAAATTAGCTACTAGTCATTATATTGTAATGTAATAGTGCTCACCAAACTGCTATTGATCACTGACTTCGTGGCCGCGCTCGTCGCGGAAGCGTAATATGAGATTTACACGATGCACAAGGGATAATATGACTAGGATTAATATGTCAAATCAGACGTTGAAATACTGCGAGTTGACACAATCGGTACTTTTGAAACGGATATAAATTAAGGGATTTTCTGGCCAGAAAGGAACTGAGAATAACTTCTGAGCTGAAACAATTAGTGCAGCTAAAACTAAGCAAAGTACTCACTCGCCAACAAGGGATTGGCGATAACTTATACATATCCATAGTTGGCTTCAACAACCATTGTCGGTTGCAAGATAGTTTCTCAGCTTTTATAAATATATTTTTTAACTTGTGATATATAAATATATAACAGCTGTATAACAGCTAGGATACGATTGCAGTAGCACGTCAGTGCTGATTGGCTTGGATATTAATAATGTCTTTATTGTATTCAGTAATGTTCTTAGCCTATGGATAACATGTAGAAACTTATGCTGTTATCAGTTAACAGCTACAAAAAGAAGGGGAGTGTGTAGCTTGCATATGCCTGTGTTAGTGAGCATATATATGCTGCTCATGAAATGCGCTCAGACAGAGCGTGGGATATGCAGCGTAAGCATAAACGGTCAGCTAGTGAGGCTAGTGAACCGCGCTGCGTAATGTGAGACAGAGCCAACACATAAAATGGCTCTGGGCTTGTTTACTGTATAATTGTTATTGTATGCAACTTAGTGTCGCATACTTTATATTTAGATACAAGGTGTTCTGTTAAGGCATATACACACTACACATCCCTTTTTAGAGAAATAACGTAATATTCTATGGAGTTATTTAAAGAGTAGTATATATATATATATATATATATATGCATATGTTTTTTTTGTTTAAAATGTATTGTATATAAAAAATTTTGTGTTTTTTTTTCTTATATTTATATTAGTTGTATAGGAAAAATTTTAACTATTTAATTTTTTTTTGTTATTTTTTTGTTTTTTTTCGCAAAAAAAAATCATTATTTTCTCTTTTCATTCTTGTTTTAATGTATTCAATTTTATTTATTGGTTGATCAGACAATCTTCATGAACATTTTCAGTTATTATTTTTTCTGTTTGCTATCTTTAATTAAAATATTATCATTAACTTCTGTTGTTTCTACTGTGTATGGTCCTAAATATACTGGATCTAACTTATGACCTGCTTCATTTCTTAGCAATCCTTTATCTCCTTTTTTTAAATCAAAATCTGAAGTCTTCTTATCATAGTTAAGTTTTCTATAAGCCTTGGCTTTTTCTAACATATGTCTAGCTCTTTTATATGCTATTTCTAATCTAAATTTTATTTCCTTAATCGTCTATATTATACGTCGGGTCTATTCTATCTATCTTATTTAAATCTATGAACTGTCTTGGTAGTCTTCCAAATACTAGTTCGTATGGACAATATTCATGCATAACCGAAGGTGTCGTGTTGAAACAATAAGTGAAATATTGGATCTAAACGTCCCAATTGGTTTTGTCTGCTGAAATATATGAGCGAATATATTCATTGAATGTTCTATGACTTCGTTCTGTCGTCCCTAATGTCTGATGATGATATGCAGTAGAAGTGAGATTCTTGATCTTCATGTACTTGCACATGTCTGATATTACTTGATTCTTATACTCAGTTCCCATGTCCGAAATGAACGTCTTCATTGGACCGTACTTAAGTATAAAATCTTCTTTTGTTTGCAATTGGTATGGCTACTAAATATTTTGTCAAATCACATATTAGTGTGACGATGTATTCATTGCCATATTCAGATCTTGGTAGTGGACGAACGGTCAAGAGTTCCATTAGTATACAAATCATCAACATCTATTCTTGCTATAACTTTATTCCCTTGTTTCAATAAACATTTAGATTCAGTTATTCGCAAGGTCACCACATTCCGTACTTCGTCATTGACAATGACTTCATGTAGGTTGGGCTTAGATGCATTTTTAAGACTCTGCCTAGTTCTTTATTGTTAACTGCACAGTTTTTATTTTTTCTACTTTGTTGCCTGGTAGTGACTTTCAGGACTTTGTTTTGAATATTCTTTAGTTCGGATATTGTTATTCGCGATAGGGCGTCTGCCACAAAATTGTCTTTTCCCTTTAAGTATTCAACCGTAAAATCATATTCTTCTAATTCAAGTCTCATGCGTGTTAACTTTGAGCTGGGGTTTGTCATTGAAAATAAAAATGTAAGTGGTCTGTGATCCGTTTTTACTGTGAAATGTTTGCCATATACATATGTATGTAGGAGTTGGAAACAGAACTAGGAGTGGTCGAACTTACAATCAGTTAAATTAAACAGGCGAGTATGTTGGAATTATACTCATTTGGTTATATAAAATCACTTATCATATGCAACCCTGCTATGGATATTTAATCCACGATATATATGTCGATAAAAATAGAAGAAGGAGAAGCTCAGTTTTATGCTAGAAGAGTCAATGAAAAGATGTGTTCGCTGTTGCTCGTTGTCTTTGAAATACATGTCGGAAAATGTACAATAATCAAAAGTTTACGCTTGTTCGCCGATTTCTCTAAATAAAATAATAAGAACATAAAGAACTCAAGTGCTTGTGAAAACCATCGAATGGTCATCCCTACAAATTTGGTGTCAGAAGTGGGATAGACATAAATTGTGAAGTTCGTAAATTGATAAACGAGTACAAACGTATGCAAGACTATTAATCGGAGCATAAAACGAAGCGGGTGCATGAATCTATAAACTCAATAAAACGACGGTAGTAATTGCAAAATGAAACAAATCGTCTAGCGCTGTCCGCATCATGGGGGACTGGATAATTCTTGATGACGTCATATTTTTTATCATCTGGTAAGACTCCTTTTTTAGTGCATTTGTGACCTAGGAAAGTAACTACGTGGATTCAATTTTAAGTTGTATTTCCTACATATTTCAAAAATATCTGTTAAGTTTTTAAGCATATGTTTTTCGGAACATCCTATTACCATTAAGTCATCCATATAAAGGAATGCTTGAGAAGGTTCAAGTCCAGAGAATGCTATGGTCATCATCCTCTGAAATGAGTTTGGCGCTATTTTTAAACCAAATAGCGATCGCGTGAAGTGATATAAGCCATTGCTTGTCGAAAAGGATGCTATATTCGGATACAGATGGTTCGACTATATTGTCGGTGATCAATTTCCCAACTTGTTTTTGTATTTCGTCTACTTGGCTATGAGGACTTCGGTAATTTTTTATATATTGGTTCGTTGTCTTTTAGTCTCAATTTTTGCATATAGAAGTTATAAGTGGTTATCGATTCGGTTTCTAGTCCGAATACATCACTACATTTGGTGCATGACTCTACTAACTGTTATTTGAATTGGGGCAGAACATTTTCTTTAATTGAGCTAAAACGATTTCGTTTATATTTTCTTGAGTAGTTTGAACTACATCATAGTTCGAAAGTGGTTCATATTCTAGTTTGCTTATGCTGACCAACTGGTCAATGTTAGTTGTATTTAATAAACGGACAAATGCATCTTCGGATGTTGCTATTGTGTTTGCAATGTAAACACCATTTTGTATTTCTTGATTTTGTATTAATATATAGGCTTCTTTTGTGCTTATCTCAATTTTCCTTATGACTTGGGATCTTGCTGGTAGAAATAATGAATTGTTACCAGAACTGTATGTTATTGGAACATAAATTGGAAAATTTAAGTTTTTGGGTCTTAGTATAAACCAATCTTCAGTTGGTTTGAAGTCTAACTTGCAATTGAATCGTTTTATAAAGTCAATGCCTATAATTCCATCACATGTTATTGAGAAATTTGAATCTACTATATGAAAATCGTGTGGAATTATATAGTAGTACTAGCGGGTATAACCCGCCCTTGCCCGTGGCACGTAAGTTATAAAATCAATGTTTACTAAAAGCTTTGAAAATGATTTTGAAACGGGAATCAAAAAAACTTAAAATTCACCAAAAAAAGTTTGAAATGCATTTTCCACCGAAGGAGTTTAGATTTTGCGAAAAATGTGAAACACGTATCAAATGATTTTTCTTATAGATCTTCGCAAATAAATTTGAACATAAAACGTCATCCACCAAATCTTCGACCCCCATTTGCGCCAAGGAGGGATGGATGTTTCAAAAAGTGTCAAGCATCCCTCAAATGAATTTGAACATAGATCTTTGAAAATAAGTGTGGGGCCGATCGGATGGTAAACAATAAACTTTCATACAACTGTTTTCCGCCAATTTACCACTGTTGCGGGTGGAATTTCCCAATTCGCTTAAATATGTATTCATTAAGTTCTTATGGAGAGCTTTGAAAATAAGTTTGAAGCAAATCGGACACAACCTAAAAATTCGCCCATTCAAATGAATTTTCATATAGATACTTGGAAATGAATTTCAGTCAGGACAAACAGTTATATATATAGAGATAGGAGTATATATGTAGCTTTATTGATGCTATATCTCGGGACTTTTTGATTCCCTGGCCTATGCCTTGGATACTTATTATTGTATCATTTTGGATGTCTTGATAAACAACGGAATTCGCTTTGAGAAGTGAAATATCTTCACCTGTCTACAAGGAATGTTAATTTTCTTTTGGTTAGTGCATTCTGAAATGACACATAAATATTGAGACTAAAAATGAAAATGACTGAATGAACCTTAATACTTAGGTCTCGTTGCTTAAAGGGTTCTGGGAGTTTCCCGACGTGTTTTGTGTAACTCGGACATTATTGTTGTGTCCTCTGTTTGAGTTACCGCGGCCTCTAGACTTCTCTCTATATCGGCCTCGTCCTCTATCATTGTTATTGTATTGGCGATAACCATTATAGTGGTTATTATATCTTCCGCGGTAATTTCCACGGTTACCCCTTTTATGTTGTTGCTGGTAGAACAGGACAGTGTTCGAATGTCCTGTTGCCTCTGTGGAACTATTGACAAATTTGGATATGGCATCATTCATGTTACTGAATGTGCCAGCCTGCATGATAAGTTTTACCTTATCAATAGAACAGTTGTTAGTCATTGCCTTGACAGCCAGCGTTGTACTGTACTTAGTGGCTAGATCTGATGATAAGCCATCGTTGATATAGGCTCCTTCCAGAGACTTTGTCAACTTTTCTACTTCTTGAACGTATTGATTGGCTGTTTTATTTCTTTATTGTAGATTTAGTAATTTTGCTGAAATTACTTCTACTGATTCTCCTTTGACTTTGGCTGTTAATTTGGCAATTTAATGATTTCTTGCATTGCCCTTCAGCTCAGTCTTTATTAAATTGATTGCTACTGTTTCATGCGCGCCTTTAAGGGAATCAATTAGATTCAATGCGTCTTTGAAACTTTGTAGATTCTCAGCCTTTCCATCGAACTCAGGTACGAGTGATGAGGCTAATTTAAGAAATTCTACTAGTTTTTGTGCCATGTTTTCTATTTTTATTTCTTCTACTTGTTCGGTTTCCGTTGATTGTGACAAGAGTGTTTAATGCCGATGGTAAGTAATGCTGGAGATTGTACTTTTCGTTAAAGTTTACCAGATTATCCCTTAGACGTTGTAAAATGTGTGAAGTTTGGACTCTGTGTAAGCTTGTGAGTTTATGCTGCCACTCTTTAATTAAACTCCTGATTTCATTGTATTCATATACAAGAATATCAGTGTGTTTAATTATGTTTGGTTGCAAAACTGGTGCGCTTTTATTTAGGCACTTTTAGGAATTATCGAAATTATATCTATGTAGCTTTATTTATTTGACTATTTGGTACCATTCCATGTGGCACTTCCCCTACTTAATTATTTGCATTTAAGCAGCGGCTTAGAACTTGTCTAAGTCGTTAGCCCCACTCATGTAGCGTTTCCTCAGTGATTTTTTATGCAGAAGATATATCTTCAGAAGGAGGTTCACCGATGCTATTACAATGAGTATAGTTAACAGTATGATTGTTAACTGCAAATGGGGAGTGGTATCTACAACTTCTACCACGATTACTACATTGGCAGTGTTATCATCTGCCTTGGATTCTTTTCAACCCATTTTAACAATGAGTCTTGACTTTTTTGTTTTTGTTTAATTAATTAGATACTACCTGTGTAGACGTACTAGAAGAATTGTTTTGGCCCTAGAATGGGATTTTCGTCAATAATGGTTTTTATTTTTACATAGGGTAGTTGACATGACTATTCCCTTCTCTATTTTAGAACATGAAAATAATGGGCTTGTTATTGAGCCGTAAGTTTCAATATATTCGTATTCAAATTCATATACTGGTATGAATTCCCTATGCCTTTGCAAAATTTGTATGGCTTCCATACAAAAATTTGGATATTCGTTGTATATATGATCGATTTTGTCTTCAATCATGACGAAATTAAATTTTCATGAATAATGGTTTGATTTGCCAATTGATATAAGTATATCGATATAGATGTATAAAAATTATATTTTTATTCGAAAAAAGAACAAAAATATCGCGAAAAGTTACATTATAACATTTTTTTCTTAATTTCGTTTTTTTTAATTTGGATTTTTTCTTTTTGTTGTTTTGGATATTATCTATTTTGGAAGAAGGCCTTTGTACATTTTTTTTGTAAAATCCTACTGCGCTCAACGCAGTGATCTCCTCTTTAATATTTGTGCAACTTTTTAGGTTGCACTCTGCCGCACACAACATAGTGGGCGTCATTACAATGTTATAAAAATGTTTCATTTTAAGTTTAATTTAATTTAATTCGCCGTCTTATGTGGCTGCATGGTTGCGGCCAGCGTTGCCGGTGCAGGTCATTGCACAGGCCGGGGTGAAAAGTGGTCCCTCGCAGTCTTCTGGGCACTTCTTATTTGGTCTGGGCAGCTGTTTTTTCTGTGGCGGTGGAATTTTTTTTATTATTATTTATGGTTTTGATATTTTGAGGAGAAGGTGTTACTTGTGCTTTAAGTTGCTTTGCCTCTTCAGTGAGGAAATCTAGCTCTCTTGCTAGTCTATTTGAATCTTCCCAAGTCGGGGGCTTTTTGCTATTATATAATGACTTGCATATCTCAGCTTTGCGTATTTTTATATGCAGCTGTATGCCTCTTCGATTTCTGGTTTTTTTTTTCTATTTGATTTTGATCAACGGCCGGGGCACTGGCCGTTCATCTTCTTGCCCTATACTCATCTAATGTGATGCGTATGGACATTTGTAACCACCTTACCGCCATGTTAATTTCCACCGCCGTGTTAATTTCCATCGACGTAAGCTGCTGCCGCTGTAGTAAGCATGTGTATAAATTGAGTCATCCCTTAGAATGATGATGATATCCCAGTTTTCCTGGTAATTGAATAATCTTCGTAAGGTGATGAAGATATTCCAGATTCCTTGGTAACTATGTAATCCCTGTGGAATGATGATGATCCAGATCCCCTGGTGGTAGTATCCCGATGCTGTTGCCCGTAGATTATGTTGGGAAGGCTTTATCCTTCCTTTGGTTACCGGCCTTGTGGCTCACTAGTGAAAGTATAAGTTATTGTGTAACGGCCAACTGCCGGAGTATGTTCTATTTAGCGTTTGCTTTCTTCGAGAGACAATAGAAATTCGAAGTACAGAAATGATATCAAAGTCATGGTCGGCAAGCCGACTCAGCATTCCACACAGCGCAGCGCAGCACTTCGAATAGGAAGTGTCAGCTTACCACTGCTGGCCGCTCTTAGCGCAGAGCGCTGAACTCAGTTCTGGCGTCAGCATTGTTTATGCAAAGCCACTTAGTTGCTAGGGCAATACATTGTGTATGATTATACTTAGTTGTTAACTAATATGCCTTAACATAACACTCTGTATTTAAATATAAAGTATGCGGCACTAAGTTGCATACAATAACAATTATACAGTAAACAAGCCTAGAGCCATTTTATGTATTGGCTCTGTCTCACATTACGCAGCGCGGTTCACTAGCCTCACAAGCTGACCGTTTATGCTTACGCTGCATATCCCACGCTCCGTCTGAGCGCATTTCATGAGCAACATATATATGCTCACTAAAACAGGCATATGAAAGCTACACCCTCTCCCTCTATTTGTAGCTGTTAACAGATAACAGCATAAGTTTACACATGTTTATCCATAGGCTAAGAACATTACTGAATTCAATAAAGACATTATTAATACCCAAGCCAATCAGCACTGACGTGCTACTGCAATGGTGTCCTAGCTGTTATACCTATACATTTATATATCACATGGCGACCGTGACATGGTCCCTAATCCCTGCCTGGAGGCAGTAGAAGGAAGGAAAAATTAAACAGCAACTATTACATTCCAATTTTAATGAACAACAAGAACGTCAACAACAACAGCGGCAGCAACTTACGTCGATGTAAATACACGAAAAAGTCAACAACAACTATTACATTCCATCTTGAATGAACAACAGCAACGTCAAACACAGCAGCGGCAGCAACTTACGTCGATGGAAATTAACACTGCGGTGGAACTAAAATAGTCTGAGTGAGTAGGGTGCGGGTTACAAAAGTGCGTCGCAAATGTCCATACGCATTACATTAGATGAGTATAGGGCAAGAGGTTAACGGCCAGTGCCCCGGCCGTTGATCAAAATCAAATAGAAAAAAATAAAAAAAAAAACAAGAAATCGAAGCGGCATACAGCTTCGTATAAAAAACGCAAAACTAAGATATGCAAGCCATTATATAATAGCAATAAGCCCCCGACTTGGGAAGATTCAAATAGACTAGCAAGAGAGCTAGATTTCCTCACTGAAGAGGCAAAGCAACTTAAAGCACAAGTAACACCTTCTCCTCAAAATATCAAAACCATAAATAATAATAAAAAAAATTCCACCGCCACAGAAAAAACAGCTGCCCAGACCAAATAAGAAGTGCCCAGAAGACTGCGAGGGACCACTTTTCACCCCGGCCTGTGCAATGACCTGCACCGGCAACGCTGGCCGCAACCATGCAGCCACATAAGACGGCGAATTAAATTAAATTAAACTTAAAATGAAACATTTTTATAACATTGTAATGACGCCCACTATGTTGTGTGCGGCAGAGTGCAACCTAAAAAGTTGCACAAATATTAAAGAGGAGATCACTGCGTTGAGCGCAGTAGGATTTTACAAAAAAAAATGTACAAAGATAATATCCAAAACAACAAAAAGAAAAAATCCAAATTAAAAAAACCAAATTAAGAAAAAAATTTTATAATGTAACTTTTCGCGATATTTTTGTTCTTTTTTCGAATAAAAATATAATTTTTATACATCTATATCGATATACTTATATCAATTGGCAAATCAAACCATTTATTCATGAAAATTTAATTTCGTCATGATTGAAGACAAAATCGATCATATATATAACGAATATCCAAATTTTCGTATGGAAGCCATATAAATTTTGCAAAGGCATAGGGAATTCATACCAGTATATGAATTTGAATACGAATATATTGAAACTTACGGCTCAATAACAAGCCCACTATTTTCATGTTCTAAAATAGAGAAGGGAATAGTCATGTCAACTACCCTATGTAAAAATAAAAACCATTATTGACGAAAATCCCATTCTAGGGCCAACAACAATTATTCTAGTACGTCTGCACAGGTAGTATCTAATTAATTATAGCAAGAAAAGATGTTGATGATTTGTATATTAATGGAACTCTTGACTTAGGTTAGTTCTTCTTCTTCTTCTTTTCTTCTTCTTTTAGAAATCAGCAAACTCAAAGCGGCACCGAGTGAAAAGATCTTTGAATCAGTTTCAATAGAAAATTTCAAAAGAATGGGCAATAAAATATTAAAATCATTGAGAGTAGCGCTACTCCAGCCGGTGACCCATATACAAAATGAAAAAGAGATACAAATAATATTGTCTACATATCATGACGATCCAATTTAAGGAAAGTTATACTGGCATAACAAAAACTCATATAAAAGAGTAACTACGTAGATGACATAAATGCCAAATGTCGAAAACAACGACACATACAAAGACCCCAATGACCTATACTGAAACACCAACAAATTCTTTCGACATAGTGATAATGGACACCGTTCGTCCACTACCAAGATCTGAATATGGCAATGAATACATCGTCACACTAATATGTGATTTAACAAAATATTTAGTAGCCATACCAATTGCAAACAAAAGTGCAAAGAATTTCGCAAAAGCAATATTCGAAGATTTTATACTTAAGTACGCTCCAATGAAGACGTTCATTTTGGACATGGGAACTGAGTATAAGAATCAAGTAATATCAGACATGTGCAAGTACATGAAGATCAGGAATCTCACTCACATATCATCATCAGACATTAGGGACGACAGAACGAAGTCATAGAATATTTAATGAATATATTCGCTCATGTATTTCAGCAGACAAAACCAATTGGGTCGTTTGGATCCAATATTTCACTTATTGTTTCAACACGACACCTTCGGTTATGCATGAATATTGTCCATACGAACTAGTATTTGGAAGAGTGCCAAGACAGTTCATAGATTTAAATAAGATAGATAGAATATAGACGATTATTCTAAGGAAATAAAATTTAAATTAGAAATAGCATATATAAGAGCTAGACATATATTAGAAAAAGCCAAGGCTTATAGAAAACTTAACTATGATAAGAAGACTTCAGATTTTGACTTAAAAAAAGGATAAATAAAATTGAATACATTAAAACAAGAATGAAAAGAGAAAAAAATGTTTTTTTTTGTAAAATACAAAACAAAAAAAATTAAATAATTAAAATTTTTCCTATACAACTAATATATATATAAGAAAAAAAAACACAAAATTTTTTATATACAATACATTTTAAACAAAAAAAACATATGCATATATATATATATATACTACTCTTTAAATAACTCCATAGAATATTACGTTATTTCTCTAAAAAGGGATGTGTAGTGTGTATATGCCTTAACAGAACACCTTGTATCTAAATATAAAGTATTCGACACTAAGTTGCATACAATAACAATTATACAGTAAACAAGCCCAGACCTATTTTATGTGTTGGCTCTGTCTCACATTACGCAGCGCGGTTCACTAGCCTCACTAGCTGACCGTTTATGCTTACGCTGCATATCCCACGCTTCGTCTGAGCGCATTTCATGAGCAGCATATATATGCTCACTAACACAGGCATATGCAAGCTTCACACTCCCCTTCTTTTTGTAGCTGTTAACTGATAACAGCATAAGTTTCTACATGTTATCCATAGGCTAAGAACATTACTGAATACAATAAAGACATTATTAATATCCAAGCCAATCAGCACTGACGTGCTACTGCAATCGTATCCTAGCTGTTATACCTATACATTTATATATCACAAGTTAAAAAATATATTTATAAAAGCTGAGAAACTATCTTGCAACCGACAATGGTTGTTGAAGCCAACTATGGATATGTATAAGTTATCGCCAATCCCTTGTTGGCGAGTGAGTACTTTGCTTAGTTTTAGCTGCACTAATTGTTTCAGCTCAGAAGTTATTCTCAGTTCCTTTCTGACGAGAAAATCCCTTAATTTATATCCGTTTCAGAAGTACCGATTGTGTCAACTCGCAGTATTTCAACGTCTGATTTGACATATTAATCCTATCCGCAACGCCGGATATCGTCCAGCATATTGCTGAGCTTGTGCCTCGTGTAAATCTCATATTACGCTTCCGCGACGAGCGCGGCCACGAAGTCAGTGATCAATAGCAGTTTGGTGAGCACTATTACATTACATTATAATGACTAGTAGCTAATTTAGTTGCTTATAGTTTACTAATGTTAACTACCCTCTCTTTCAAAACAGGGCTGTTTTAAATCATGCTTAGATTCTTAGCACCGCACAGATTTCTGCTTGGTTCCGCTTCCCTTGATTGTAGCACCTGGTCTCATGCTTAATTCTGACGCAGGTTTTCAAAAGTGTATGATATACTGTGATGTCGAGTGACGGCGATGCAGCTGAGCTGGTACTTGATAAAGTGTATTATGTCATTACTTGCTTAAACTTAAACGCTAATTACATTCATTAATGGTGATGCACTTATACCTGAGAATATCCAGTATTACTAATAAATTACCGTCGACAATTTTTGTGGGGCTTACTACATTAATAAAGGCCAATGCGATCAATGCTATTGTCAGTATTCTATTTCTCTTGTTTCTTGATTTTTATTCACTAAACCACCCACTGAAAATAGGTTAAATTAGAATAATGTTTTTTTGCAAATGTATATATGTAACGGAAGGAAGTATCTCCAACCCCCTAAAATATATACCTTTATTCGTCATCAACATCAATAGTCGAGTCGATCTGGCCATGTCCGTCCTTCTGTCTGTCCGTCCGTTTGTCCTTATGCATGAACCCGTCCATCTCAGAAACTAGAGACAACGAAATTTGGAACGTAGGCCCTACAAGTGCCCACGCAGTACGAGCGCGTCTTTATAAAATTCTATAAACAGCATGGAATTGCGATTGTATTGCTTTCTATACTGCGTGCATGTGCTGAAATTTTAATACGTTTTTTTTTATACCCTAAACCCATTTAAAATGGGTTAAAGGGATATAATGTTTTTGTGCAAATGTATGTAACAGGCAGAAGGAAGCATCCCCGACCCCATAAAGTATATATATTCTTGATCAGCATCAACAGCCGAGTCGGTCTAGCCATGTCCGTCTGTCTGTCTGTTTGTCTATATGTCTGTCCGTCCGTCCAAGGATCTCAGAACCTATAAGAGCTAGAGACTTAAAATCTTGTTTCTTGTGCAATTTCGGCAAATAATATGAGCTAGAGTCAGCAAACTTGACATGTAGCTTCTAGAATAGTATATTTATATCAAGTATCTTTCATTTTATACCTATCGCCATCAAGTTAATTATCCAACTTGTATTGCCCAACAATTTAAGCCACAATTTATATGCAATTGACTTTTTGAGAATACACAAATATTCGTTATACTGTTCTACAATAAGATGTACTTTCGAAAATTTCATTAAGATCGGTTAAGAAACACAAAAGTTATGTGCGCACGTGTTAGCAGCAGCTAGCGCAAATTCCATGAAATTTCTGTATACACGTACCCACACACATTCATGGCCGTATGCTTTGAATTTTATCAACAGCAGTGCAATTGCGATTATAATGTTTTTTGTGATGCTATTTAAGTGGTTTTTTTCATTAAATCTCAATTATTGGTGTGGCTCTTGAGTAGAGGCGGCGGCAAGTGGTGCGGTTAGTTGCGAGTTTGAACCCTGCCAAGGGTTCTTTTGTCTTTTTTTTTGTATTCTATTTATTTTCAATTAAGTATAATAGTGTAATAGGCATATTATTATAATCTTAAGTTGAAGGTTGGGGAATAAATAAGGATGCATTCGGATTAAGTAGAGCGGATTGCCTGCGGAACGGCCGCAAAGCATTGCTTCACCTTATTATGTAATACATAATAATATTGAAATTAAATGATAAAAGCCTAATTAGACTACAAATATTCTAGGGCCAACAACAAATCTTCTAGTACGTCTGCACAGGTTGTATCTAATTAGTTAAACAAAAACAAAAAAGTCAAGACTCATTGTTAAAATGGGTGGAAAAGAATTCAAGACAGATGATAACACTGCCAATGTAGTAAACGTGGTAGAAGTTGTAGATACCACGCCCCATTTGCAGTTAACAATCATACTGTTAACTATACTCATTGTAATAGCATCGGTGAACCTCCTTCTGAAGATATATCTTCTGCATAAAAAATCACTGAGGAAACGCTACACGACTTAGACAAGTTCTAAGCCGCTGCTTAAATGCAAATAATTAAGTAGGGGAATTGCCACATGGAATGGTACCAAATAGTCAAATAAATAAAGCTACCTAGATATAATTTCGATAATTCCTAAAAGTGCCTAAATAAAAGCGCACCAGTTTTGCAACCAAACATAATTAAACACACTGATATTCTTGTATATGAATACAATGAAATCAGGAGTTTAATTAAAGAGTGGCAGCATAAACTCACAAGCTTACACAGAGTCCAAACTTCAGACATTTTACAACGTCTAAGGGATAATCTGGTAAACTTTAACGAAAAGTACAATCTCCAGCATTATTTACCATCGGCATTAAACACTCTTGACACAATCAACGGAAACCGAACAAGTAGAAGAAATAAAAATAGAAAACAGGGCACAAAAACTAGTAGAATTTCTTAAATTAGCCTCATCACTCGTACCTGAGTTCGATGGAAAGGCTGAGAATCTACAAAGTTTCAAAGACGCATTGAATCCAATTGATTCCCTTAAAGGCGCGCATGAAACAGTAGCAATCAATTTAATAAAGACTGAGCTGAAGGGCAATGCAAGAAATCATTAAATTGCCAAATTAACAGCCAAAGTCAAAGGAGAATCAGTAGAAGTAATTTCAGCAAAATTACTAAATCTACAATAAAGAAATAAAACAGCCAATCAATACGTTCAAGAAGTAGAAAAGTTGACAAAGTCTCTGGAAGGAGCCTATATCAACGATGGCTTATCATCAGATCTAGCCACTAAGTACAGTACAACGCTGGCTGTCAAGGCAATGACTAACAACTGTTCTATTGATAAGGTAAAACTTATCATGCAGGCTGGCACATTCAGTAACATGAATGATGCCATATCCAAATTTGTCAATAGTTCCACAGAGGCAACAGGACATTCGAACACTGTCCTGTTCTACCAGCAACAACATAAAAGGGGTAACCGTGGAAATTACCGCGGAAGATATAATAACCACTATAATGGTTATCGCCAATACAATAACAATGATAGAGGACGAGGCCGATATAGAGAGAAGTCTAGAGGCCGCGGTAACTCAAACAGAGGACACAACAATAATGTCCGAGTTACACAAAACACGTCGGGAAACTCCCAGAACCCTTTAAGCAACGAGACCTAAGTATTAAGGTTCATTCAGTCATTTTCATTTTTAGTCTCAATATTTATGTGTCATTTCAGAATGCACTAACCAAAAGAAAATTAACATTCCTTGTAGACAGGTGAAGATATTTCACTTCTCAAAGCGAATTCCGTTGTTTATCAAGACATCCAAAATGATACAATAATAAGTATCCAAGGCATAGGCCAGGGAATCAAAAAGTCCCGAGATATAGCATCAATAAAGCTACATATATACTCCTATCTCTATATATATAACTGTTTGTCCTGACTGAAATTCATTTCCAAGTATCTATATGAAAATTCATTTGAATGGGCGAATTTTTAGGTTGTGTCCGATTTGCTTCAAACTTATTTTCAAAGCTCTCCATAAGAACTTAATGAATACATATTTAAGCGAATTGGGAAATTCCACCCGCAACAGTGGTAAATTGGCGGAAAACGGTTGTATGAAAGTTTATTGTTTACCATCCGATCGGCCCCACACTTATTTTCAAAGATCTATGTTCAAATTCATTTGAGGGATGCTTGACACTTTTTGAAAAATCCATCCCTCCTTGGTGCAAATGGGGGTCGAAGATTTGGTGGATGACGTTTTATGTTCAAATTTATTTGCGAAGATCTATAAGAAAAATCATTTGATACGTGTTTCACATTTTTCGCAAAATCTAAACTCCTTCGGTGGAAAATGCATTTCAAACTTTTTTTGGTGAATTTTAAGTTTTTTTGATTCCCGTTTCAAAATCATTTTCAAAGCTTTTAGTAAACATTGATTTTATAACTTACGTGCCACGGGCAAGGGCGGGTTATACCCGCTAGTACTACTATATAATTCCACACGATTTTCATATAGTAGATTCAAATTTCTCAATAACATGTGATGGAATTATAGGCATTGACTTTATAAAACGATTCAATTGCAAGTTAGACTTCAAACCAACTGAAGATTGGTTTATACTAAGACCCAAAAACTTAAATTTTCCAATTTATGTTCCAATAACATACAGTTCTGGTAACAATTCATTATTTCTACCAGCAAGATCCCAAGTCATAAGGAAAATTGAGATAAGCACAAAAGAAGCCTATATATTAATACAAAATCAAGAAATACAAAATGGTGTTTACATTGCAAACACAATAGCAACATCCGAAGATGCATTTGTCCGTTTATTAAATACAACTAACATTGACCAGTTGGTCAGCATAAGCAAACTAGAATATGAACCACTTTCGAACTATGATGTAGTTCAAACTACTCAAGAAAATATAAACGAAATCGTTTTAGCTCAATTAAAGAAAATGTTCTGCCCCAATTCAAATAACAGTTAGTAGAGTCATTCACCAAATGTAGTGATGTATTCGGACTAGAAACCGAATCGATAACCACTTATAACTTCTATATGCAAAAATTGAGACTAAAAGACAACGAACCAATATATATAAAAAATTACCGAAGTCCTCATAGCCAAGTAGACGAAATACAAAAACAAGTTGGGAAATTGATCACCGACAATATAGTCGAACCATCTGTATCCGAATATAGCATCCTTTTCGACAAGCAATGGCTTATATCACTTCACGCGATCGCTATTTGGTTTAAAAATAGCGCCAAACTCATTTCAGAGGATGATGACCATAGCATTCTCTGGACTTGAACCTTCTCAAGCATTCCTTTATATGGATGACTTAATGGTAATAGGATGTTCCGAAAAACATATGCTTAAAAACTTAACAGATGTTTTTGAAATATGTAGGAAATACAACTTTAAATTGAATACAGAAAAATGTTTATTTTTTATGCACGAAGTGACTTTCCTAGGTCACAAATGCACTAAAAAAGGAGTCTTGCCAGATGATAAAAAATATGACGTCATCAAGAATTATCCAGTCCCCACATGATGCGGTCAGCGCTAGACGATTTGTTTCATTTTGCAACTACTACCGTCGTTTTATTAAAAACTTCGCCGACTATTCACGGCACATAACCAAATTATATAAAAAGAATGTACATTTCTATTGGACAGACGAATGCCAAAACGCATTTCAAAATCTTAAAGAAACGTTAATGCACCCTACGTTATTACAATATCCAGATTTTCGCAAAGAATTTTGGATAATAACTGATGCTAGTTAACAAGCTTGTGGAGCGGCTTTATCTCAAAACCATAATGGAATTCAATTCCCAATAGCATATGCACCACGTTCATTCACAAAGGGTAAAAGTAATAAAAGCACAACAGAACAAGAGTTAGCTGCTATTCATTGGGCAATAACACATTTTCGACCATGTATAGCAAACATTTCACAGTAAAAACGGATCACAGACCACTTACATTTTTATTTTCAATGACAAACCCCAGCTCAAAGTTAACACGCATGATACTTGAATTAGAAGAATATGATTTTACGGTTGAATACTTAAAGGGAAAAGACAATTTTGTGGCAGACGCCCTATCGCGAATAACAATATCCGAATTAAAGAATATTCAAAACAAAGTCCTGAAAGTCACTACCAGGCAACAATGTAGACAAAATAAAAACTGTGCAGTTAACAATAAAGAACTAGGCAGAGTCTGAAAAGTGCATCTAAGCCCAACGTACATGAAGTCATTCATTGTCAATGACGAAGTACGGAATGTGGTGACCTTGCGAATTACTGAATCTAAATGTTTATTGAAACAAGGGAATAAAGTTATAGCAAGAATAGATGTTGATGATTTGTATACTAATGGAACTCTTGACTTAGGTCAGTTCGTCCAAAGGCTTGAAACGCATGCCGGTGTTTTATAAATCAGCCAACTCAAAGTGGCACCGAGTGAAAAGATCTTTGAATCAATTTCAATAGAAAATTTCAAAAGAATGGGCAATAAAATATTAAAATCATTGAGAGTAGCGCTACTCCCGCCGGTGACCCATATACAAAATGAAAAAGAGATACAAATAATATTGTCTACATATCATGACGATCCAATTTAAGGAGGTCATACTGGCATAACAAAAACTCGGGCGAAAATTAAAAGACACTACTATTGGAAAAATATTACTCGTCATATTAAAGAGTACATACGTAGATGTCATAAATGCCAAATGTCGAAAACAACGACACATACAAAGACCCCAATGACATACACTGAAACACCAACAAATGCTTTCGACATAGTGATAGTGGACACCGTTGGTCCAAGATCTTAATATGGCAATGAATACATCGTCACATTACTATGTGATTTAACAAAATATTTAGTAGCCATACAAATTGCAAACAAAAGTGCAAAGAATTTTGCAAAAGCAATATTCGAAGATTTTATACTTAAGTACGGTCCAATGAAGACGTTCATTTTGGACATGGGAACTGAGTATAAGAATCAAGTAATATCAGACATGTGCAAGTACATGAAGATCAAGAATCTCACTTCTACTGCATATCATCATCAGACATTAGGGACAATAGAACGAAGTCATAGAACATTCAATGAATATATTCGCTCACACATTTCAGCGGACGTTTGGATCCAATATTTCACCTATTGTTTCAACACGACACTTTCGGTTATGCATGAATATTGTCCATACGAACTAGTATTTGGAAGACTACCAAGACAGTTCATAGATTTAAATAAGATAGATAGAATAGAGCCGATCTATAATATAGACGATTATTCTAAGGAAATAAAATTTACATTAGTAATAGCATATAAAAGAGCTTGACATATGTTAAAAAAGGCTGAGGCTTATAGAAAACTTAACTATGATAAGAAGACTTCAGATTTTGACTTAAAAAAAGGAGATAAAGAATTGCTAAGAAATGAAGCAGGTCATAAGTTAGATCCAGTATATTTAGGACCATACACAGTAGAAACAACAGAAGTAGATGATAATATTTTAATTAAAGATAGCAAACAGAAAAAACAGAGGGTACAAAGGTTAAAAAAGTATAATAATTGAAAATTTTCATGAAGATTGTCTTATCAACCAATAAATAAAATTCCATACATTAAAAAAAAAAAAATATGAACATAATGAATTTCTTCTCCGAAAAACAAAACAAAAAAAATACAAGAATAATAATAATAATAATAATATAATAATAACAACAAAAAATTAATTAATTAAAATTTTCCTATACAACTAATATATATAAGAAAACAAAAAAAAAACAAACACAAAACTTTTTATATAACTCACTTTTAACTCCATAGAATATTACATCATTTCTCTAAAAAGGGAGGTGTAGTGTGTATGTCTGGCTACGCAGCCAAAACAGCTGAAGCGACCTCGCCACTGATAAGAGCAGCATCGTCTTCTGATCTTGTAATACTTGCTCTGCGAATTAACATTAAGCTGGCGCTCTTCGCTGTAACGATCATTTATTGCCCTAAAATTACCTTTTGCGAAAGCCTCGATGCTGTGCGTCGAGTCTAGTTAAGTTCGTTCGCTTCGTGCATTTGGTACGCATCGTCCACCTGCATTATAAAAACATATTAATTTGTCGCAATTATCGCTTCGCTAAAATCGGCACGAACCAATTCGGGTTCGCTTGCGATTGAAAAACTATTGTAAATAATAAGCACAGACCAATTCGGGTCTGCCTGCTTATCGTATCTTATAATAAATATACAAACAAATTTGAACACAAGAAGCTAAATAAAGTTAATTATTTATTTTTGTGAAAGCTACTGAAAAAGCTACTGCTTTAATGTAAAGCAATAATGTAACAACAACAAAAATCACGTCGTGGCCACCAAAATGTTGCGCTATCGAGACATTTTGGTGGCCACGACGTGATTTTTGTTGTTGTTACATTATTGCTTTACATTAAAGCAACAAACTTAAAAGATCAGCAAACTGACATTTCGTTTTGTGCGGCTTATATACACATAAGCAATAGCCGTCGCCTTGCTTACTCTCTCGGTCGCTCAAAGTTTTTTGTTTTTACGTGCGTAACTTATGTACAAGCTATTGCCGTTGCTTCGTTACATAGCTTGACACTTGCGTTCGCCAAAGTTCTTACAGCTATTGTTTTTGAGCGGTTTACATGTACCAGCGATCACCGTTGTTAGGTACTCAGCTAGTTTCGCACACACTTTCTATCAACGCATCTAATGGCAGCAGAAAATAACGCCTCTAGTGCAGTGCCCTCTGCAAACAGGGTGACTTTTCTGAAGCGCAAAGTCATTTCAATTTATGACAGTTTGCAAACACTTCAAAATGCTCTAACTAATTCGACACTTAGTACAATTGATGAGTGCGGTCTTAGTGTTAGGCTGAAACAAATCGAGCGGCTTCAGGCCTCTTTTGATATTAATCACACTAGCCTCGAAGAGCTAGACTTGGATGAAATTGGTAGCCAATTGCGTGAGGACTTCGACGAATTAACCGTTTCTATGGAAATTTCGGTTCGGAGTGAAATCGCGAAACGTGTCTCAATATTGCCCTGCTCAACATTTTGCGACCAATCTGTGCTGCCCGCGCAGACAGTTAGAGCTAAGGCACCGCCGGCATTACCCTCATTAAGCTGCCTACGTTTAGTGGTGGTTACACAGAATGGGCGGATTTTTATTCTATGTTCACAACCGTCATAGAAAATCATCCGGATTTGGCAGATATCGAAAAGCTGCAGCGTCTTCGATCGTGCCTGAAGGATTCAACTCTGGACGATTCGATCCTTGGAAATAACAAACGTTATTAATACCATAGCATTTAATTTATTGGGGAAAATGTTTAACAATAGACGTTTGGGTTTTGAGGCACACTTACTTGAGATTTTAGGGCTCAAGAGGGTGACAGGTGGATCGGCCGTGGCGCTAAGGGAGTTGTCCGACCAATTCAACGCACATATTCGCGCATTAACTGCATAGTTGTGCAGATTATCCTACAAAAGCTGGACCAAAAATCACAAGCCAAGTGGGAAGAAGTGCTAGAGGATTCGACGTTCGTCAACTTAATACCATCGTGGGAGCATATGGCTACGTTTCTAGAGCAGAGATGCCGAACAATGGAAACGGTAAAATTTGCTATGGCAAGCTATGCCCTTAGCCATCAGGTGGGAAAAAGTAGAGCAATTAACACAAGTAGATCGTCATTTATCGCCACTAACCACGACGCCCCTGTCTGCGTTTTTTGTGATTGCCCTGGTCATGGCATATATAATTGTTCCCGATTTGGAAACTTGTCCCCTGCATTACGGCTTAGGGTGGCAAAACGACTTGCATTGTGCTTGAATTGCCTAAAGAACGGCCGTCAATTGCGATCATGAAGCTCTGGATGCTGTCGGACCTGCGGGTCATCATACCCTGCTGCATTTAAATAATTCTGGTTTTCCGTCTGGTCAGTTGACTGCGCCTGCTGATTCTTCTTCAATTGCCCGCGCCTCTTTCGCTAAGTCGTCGCCATCTACCTCCACCTCTCTGGTTGCCCAGTATTTCAATAGTGATGTTGTCCTCTTGGCTACTGCTATGGTGTTCGTTCAAAATCGCTCCGGCACCTTGATAACTTGTCATGCCCTTTTGGATTCCAGCTCTCAGCTTCACCTTATAACTTCTCGCCTTGCTCAACAGCTTTAGTTAAAGAAGCACAAGTCCTCAGCCATTGTCTCTGGTCTAGGAGATTCTTGTTTTGACAGAAGGAAATACGGTCACTATAACGATACACTCTCGAGTATCTGAGTACTCAACATGCCTCACAGCCCTGGTAGCGCCTACCATAACTGATAGTCAACCGAATTTTACAATCAACACGACGAACTGGAACATTCCCGCTAACATAAAACTTGCAGATCCGTCTTTCTTTAAATCACAACGCGTGAACTTGCTGCTTGGAGCTAGTTTGTTTTATGAGCTTCTCAGCGTCGACCAGATACCATGTCTTCAGGGCTACCTGCGGAGTCTTCAGAAAACAAGGCTTGGTTGGGTAGTTTCTGGAGGCGGACCGCGTTTGGGTGGTTCTACATTGATTGCAAGGCATACTACTGGCAAACTTGAGTCAGGTTCTGAAGAACGTG
This sequence comes from Drosophila borealis, assembly GCA_035045885.1. Classification (NCBI taxonomy): domain Eukaryota; kingdom Metazoa; phylum Arthropoda; class Insecta; order Diptera; family Drosophilidae; genus Drosophila; species Drosophila borealis. The sequence goes on from JAWNOR010000313.1 coordinate 1,251,939, forward strand.
CTGATGAATTGGGGCGTCGATTTTGGGAGATGGAGGCCTGCTTGGAGATTTCACCTACCACATCAAAGGAAGAAACTGGTTGTGAAGAGCATTTCTTAAGGACTCATACCAGATTGCATGGTGGCCAATGTTCGGTTCATTTACCCTTCAAGCGAAGTTTGGAATGTCTTGGGACGTCATACCAACAAGCCTTTCGTCGTTTCCTGACCCTGGAACGCAAACTACAAAATCGTCCAGACCTGAAGATTCAATATTCAAATTTTCTTAAGGAATACTTGGATCTGGGTAATATGTCGCCTGTCGATCCAGAGTCCGTAGGACTTTGTCAAAATTTTTATCCTCATCACTGTGTCTTTAAAGAAGACAGTTCAACTACAAAGTTGCGAGTCGTTTTCTCAGCTCAGAATTTCTATGTGGAAACAAATTGGTCTCGCCAGCTTCTTGCTTGCCAGAAAGGCCAGAACTCGAGCTAAGAAAAAAGGTCCTTCTTGCGTCATCTCCCTTCGTTGATATATTCGAAGAGCTAGACTTGGATGAAATTGGTAGCCAATTGCGTGAGGACTTCGACGAATTAACCGTTTCTATGGAAATTTCGGTTCGGAGTGAAATCGCGAAACGTGTCTCAATATTGCCCTGCTCAACATTTCGCGACCAATCTGTGCTGCCCGCGCAGACAGTTAGAGCTAAGGCACCGCCGGCATTACCCTCATTAAGTTGCCTACGTTTAGTGGTGGTTACACAGAATGGGCCGACTTTTATTCTATGTTCACAACCGTCATAGAAAATCATCCGGATTTAGCAGATATCGAAAAGCTGCAGCATCTTCGATCGTGCCTGAAGGATTCAACTCTGGACGATTCGATCATTGGAAATAACAAACGATAATTATGCCATAGCACTTAATTTATTGGAGAAAATGTTTAACAATAGACGTTTGGTTTTTTAGGCACACATACTTGAGATTTTGGGGCTCAAGAGGGTGGCAGGTGGATCGGCCGTGGCGCTAAGGGAGTTGTCCGACCAATTCAACGCACATATTCGCGCATTAATTGCATAATTGTGCAGATTATCCTACAAAAGCTGGACCCAAAATCACAAGCCAAGTGGGAAGAAGTGCTAGAGGATTCGACGTTCGTCAACTTAATACCATCGTGGGAGCATATGGCTACGTTTCTAGAGCAGAGATGCCGAACAATGGAAACGGTAAATTTTGCTATGGCAAGCTATGCCCCTAGCCATCAGGTGGGAAAAAGGTGAGCAATTAACACAAGTAGATCGTCATTTATCGCCACTAACCACGACGCCCCTGTCTGCGTTTTTTGTGATTGCCCTGGTCATGGCATATATAATTGTTCCCGATTTGGAAACTTGTCCCCTGCATTACGGCTTAGGGTGGCAAAACGACTTGCATTGTGCTTGAATTGCCTAAAGAACGGCCATCAATTGCGATCATGAAGCTCTGGATGCTGTCGGACCTGCGGGTCGAAGCATCATACCCTGCTGCATTTAAATAATTCTGGTTTTCCGTCTGGTCAGTTGACTGCGCCTGCTGATTCTTCTTCAATTGCCCGCGCCTCTTTCGCTAAGTCGTCGCCATCTACCTCCACCTCTCTGGTTGCCCAGTATTTCAATAGTGATGTTGTCCTCTTGGCTACTGCTATGGTGTTCGTTCAAAATCGCTCCGGCACCTTGATAACTTGTCGTGCGCTTTTGGATTCCGGCTCTCAGCTTCACCTTATAACGTCTCGCCTTGCTCAATAGCTTCAGTGAAGCACAAGTCCTCAGCCATTATCTCTGGTCTAGGAGATTCTTGTTTTGACAGAAGGAAATACGGTCACTATAACGATACAGTCTCGAGTATCTGAGTACTCAACATGCCTCACAGCCCTGGTAGCGCCTACCATAGCTGATAGTCAACCGAATTTTACAGTCAACACGACGAACTGGAACATTCCCGCTAACATATAACTTGCAGATCCGTCTTTCTTTAAACCACAACGCGTGGACTTGCTGCTTGGAGCTAGTTTGTTTTATGAGCTTCTCAGCGTCGGACAGATACCATGTCTTCAGGGCTACCTGCGGAGTCTTCAGAAAACAAGGCTTGGTTGGGTAGTTTCTGGAGGCGGACCGCGTTTGGGTGGTTCTACATTGATTGCAAGGCATACTACTGGCAAACTTGAGTCAGGTTCTGAAGAACGTGCTGATGAATTGGTGCGTCGATTTTGGGAGATGGAGGCCTGCTTGGAGATTGCACCTACCACATCAAAGGAAGAAACTGGTTGTGAAGAGCATTTCTTAAGGACTCATACCAGATTGCCTGGTGGCCAATGTTCGGTTCATTTACCCTTCAAGCGAAGTTTGGAATGTCTTGGGACGTCATACCAACAAGCCTTTCGTCGGTTCCTGACCCTGGAACGCAAACTACAAAATCGTCCAGACCTGAAGATTCAATGTTCAAATTTTCTAAAGAAATACTTGGATCTGGGTAATATGTCGCCTGTCGATCCAGAGTCCGTAGGACTTTGTCAAAGTTTTCATCCTCATCACTGTGTCTTTAAAGAAGATAGTTCAACTACAAAGTTGAGAGTCGTTTTCGACGGCTCAGAATTTCTATGTGGAATCAAATTGGACTCGCCAGCTTCTTGCTTGCCAGAAAGGCCAGAACTCGAGCTAAGAAAAAAGGTCCTTGTTGCGTCATCTCCCTTCGTTGATATATCTGCTACTTGTAAATACGCTAACTCATTTGATAAAATGCAGCGTATATTCGCATATGTCTATAAATTGATACACAGAAGCAGGCATCCTGGACTAACAGTGTTTGATATACAACATGGGACCCAACTCTTACTGCGGCTCGTCCAGAGAGCACACCTGTGGGACGAGATTAAATCACTGCGATCGATAAGAGCTGTTAAGCCATCCAGTTGTATCGCATCACTTAACCCTTTTTTGGATGAGTTCGGCATTCTTAGAGTTGAGGGGCGCCTGAAAAACTCTTCGCTGGATTTCGAAGCTCGCCATCCAATAATTCTTCCGCGGCACCATCCCATCACAGATTCACTCATTACAAGGTTTCACAATCAGGACTTACACACTGGTTCACGGGCACTTCTGTGGTGGAAGGAAGACTGTATCCAAGGTGGTTGGCAAATGTGTGAGATGCTTTCGTGCCAAGCCACGATAAGTAGAGAGTAATGGCAGATCTTCCCAAAGAACGTTTGACTGCTTGTCGAGCCTTTGAAGTCTCTGGCGTTGACTATTGTGGACCATTTTTCTCCAGTCAGTCCAGCTCCAGTCAAATGCTACATGGCTGTCTTCGTCTGCTTCGCGACTAAAGCAGTTCACCTGGAGCTGGTCAAGGATCTGTCGACGGCTTCATTCTTGAATGCGCTTATATCGACTCGAGGCAAGCCATCTCAGCTACCAACTTTGTCGGCGCCAAGAACGAGCTTCTGGAACTCAAGCGTCTTTTCATCAGTCGCGATCACATTGAATCAGTGCACAAGTTTTGCATGGCTGACTCCATTGATTGTAAGTTTATTCCCCCTCGTTTTCCGCATTTTGGCGGCCTTTGGGAAGCAGCAGTGAAGACAGCGAAGCATCATTTTTATCGTGCTGTCGGCTCTTGCGTTCTTAACTTCGAAGAACTTCACACCCTAGTCTGCCACATGCAGCAGCGCTCCAAATGGCGTACTCCGAAACCAGGCCTATGTGTCAACGACATAGTCCTCGTAAAGGATGAAAATCTGCCGCCTCTAAGATGGCCACTTGCGAGGATCACAGAGCTAATCGTGGGAAATGATGGAGTCGCTCGCGTAGCCATCTTGCGCACCGCAACAGGAGAGATAAAGAGAGCTGCAAATAAGCTGTGCCTACTGCCCATCAGGGACTCAGTTGAAAGCCCATGCCTTTCAACGGGGGGAGAATGTCTGGCTACGCAGCCAAAACAGCTGAAGCGACCTCGCCACTGATAAGAGAAGCATCGTCTTCTTATCATGTAGTACTTGCTCTGCGAAGCAACTGATTAAATTTCGCTCTTAAGCTTATTTACATTAAGCTGGCGGTCTTCGCTGTAACGATCATTTATTGCCCTAAAATTACCTTTTGCGAAAGCCTCGATGCTGTGCGTCGAGTCTAGTTAAGTTCGTTCACTTCGTGCATTTGGTACGCATCGGCCACTTGCATTATAAAAACCGTCTGAGCGCATTTCATAAGCAATATATGTACATGCTCACTAACAGAGGCATATGCAAGCTACTCACTCTCCCTCTCTTTGTAGCTGTTAACCGATAACAGCATAAGTACATATGTATATCCATATGCTAAGCGCATAATTTTAAATACGAATAAATCCATTCTGAACAAAGATACAAAACAGCACTGACGTGCTGGCCTTTTTCTTAAAGAGTGTTCTTATCACACTAGGTCGATGTTTTACTTTTCGGTGACGGTACATATGTCGACCGTCGAATCCCATCTTAAACTACCAAATATAGTTACATATGGTGAACAAATTATTTCCTTTATGCATGGCTTTGAAGATTTTGAGACAAAAACGCAAGCGTAAAAATTCTTGTAAATTAAAATTTTACCGTCCAAATTCTTTTTTAAAAATACTAATAAATTCATTCAATCTACCCGACATGTAAATTTCTTTTTTGGCCTTTTTATGATAAATTCTTTTCAAATCCGTTCCGAACTGTATCTAGAAACATATATAACAATTCGATTAGATAAACATTTAGTAAAAATCTATAAATATACTTACAAAATATTTGTATTCTGGAGAGATGGATTCGGCCTGCATTACGGCTTAGGTTGGCAAAACGACTTGCATTGTGCTTGAATTGCCTAAAGAACGGCCATCAATTGCGATCATGAAGCTCTGGATGCTGTCGGACCTGCGGGTCGAAGCATCATACCCTGCTGCATTTAAATAATTCTGGTTTTCCGTCTGGTCAGTTGACTGCGCCTGCTGATTCTTCTTCAATTGCCCGCGCCTCTTTCGCTAAGTCGTCGCCATCTACCTCCACCTCTCTGGTTGCCCAGTATTTCAATAGTGATGTTGTCCTCTTGGCTACTGCTATGGTGTTCGTTCAAAATCGCTCCGGCACCTTGATAACTTGTCGTGCCCTTTTGGATTCCGGCTCTCAGCTTCACCTTATAACGTCTCGCCTTGCTCAACAGCTTCAGTGAAGCACAAGTCCTCAGCCATTATCTCTGGTCTAGGAGATTCTTGTTTTGACAGAAGGAAATACGGTCACTATAACGATACAGTCTCGAGTATCTGAGTACTCAACATGCCTCACAGCCCTGGTAGCGCCTACCATAGCTGATAGTCAACCGAATTTTACAATCAACACGACGAACTGGAACATTCCCGCTAACATATAACTTGCAGATCCGTCTTTCTTTAAACCACAACGCGTGGACTTGCTGCTTGGAGCTAGTTTGTTTTATGAGCTTCTCAGCGTCGGCCAGATACCATGTCTTCAGGGCTACCTGCGGAGTCTTCAGAAAACAAGGCTTGGTTGGGTAGTTTCTGGAGGCGGACCGCGTTTGGGTGGTTCTACATTGATTGCAAGGCATACTACTGGCAAACTTGAGTCAGGTTCTGAAGAACGTGCTGATGAATTGGTGCGTCGATTTTGGGAGATGGAGGCCTGCTTGGAGATTTCACCTACCACATCAAAGGAAGAAACTGGTTGTGAAGAGCATTTCTTAAGGACTCATACCAGATTGCCTGGTGGCCAATGTTAGGTTCATTTACCCTTCAAGCGAAGTTTGGAATGTCTTGGGACGTCATACCAACAAGCCTTTCGTCGGTTCCTGACCCTGGAACGCAAACTACAAAATCGTCCAGACCTGAAGATTCAATATTCAAATTTTCTTAAGGAATACTTGGATCTGGGTAATATGTCGCCTGTCGATCCAGAGTCCTTAGGACTTTGTCAAAATTTTTATCCTCATCACTGTGTTTTTAAAGAAGACAGTTCAACTACAAAGTTGCGAGTCGTTTTCGACGGCTCAGAATTTCTATGTGGAAACAAATTGGTCTCGCCAGCCTCTTGCTTGCCAGAAAGGCCAGAACTCGAGCTAAGAAAAAAGGTCCTTGTTGCGTCATCTCCCTTCGTTGATATATCTGCCACTTGTAAATACGCTAACTCATTTGATACAATGCAGCGTATATTCGCATATATCTATAAATTGATACACAGAAGCAGGCATCCTGGACTAACAGTGTTTGATATACAACATGGGACCCAACTCTTACTGCGGCTCGTCCAGAGAGCACACCTGTGGGACGAGATTAAATCACTGCGATCGATAAGAGCTGTTAAGCCATCCAGTTGTATCGCATCACTTAACCCTTTTTTGGATGAGTTCGACATTCTTAGAGTTGATGGGCGCAGTCTTCGCTGGATTTCGAAGCTCGCCATCCAATAATTCTTCTGCGGCACCATCCCATCACAGATCCACTCATTACAAGGTTTCACAATCAGGACCTACACGCTGGTCCACGGGCACTTCTAGCTCATATTCAGTTGCAGTATTGGCTGATTGGTGGAAGGAAGACCGTATCCAAGGTGGTTGGCAAATGTGTGAGATGCTTTCGTGCCAAGCCACGATTAGTAGAGCATATAATGGCTGATCTTCCCAAGGAACGTTTGACTGCTTGTCGAGCCTTAGAAGTCTCTGGCGTTGACTATTGTTGACCATTTTTCTATAAGCCAGACGTACGTAATAAAGCTCCAGTCAAATGCTACATGGCTGTCTTCGTCTGCTTCGCGACTAAAGCAGTTCACCTGGAGCTGGTCAAGGATCTGTCGACGGCTTCATTCTTGAATGCGCTTATATCGACTCGAGGCAAGCCATCTCAGCTACCAACTTTGTCGGCGCCAAGAACGAGCTTCTGGAACTCAAGCGTCTTTTCATCAGTCGCGATCACATTGAATCAGTGCACAAGTTTTGCATGGCTGACTCCATTGATTGGAAGTTTATTCCCCCTCGTTTTCCGCATTTTGGCGGCCTTTGTGAAGCAGCAGTGAAGACAGCGAGGCATCATTTTTATCGTGCTGTCGGCTCTTGCGTTCTTAACTTCGAAGAACTTCACACCCTAGTCTGCCACATGCAGCAGCGCTCCAAATGGCGTACTCCGAAACCAGGCCTATGTGTCAACGACATAGTCCTCGTAAAGGATGAAAATCTGCCGCCTCTAAGATGGCCACTGGCGAGGATCACAGAGTTAATCGTGGGAAATGATGGAGTCGCTCGCGTAGCCATCTTGCGCACCGCAACAGGAGAGATAAAGAGAGCTGCAAATAAGCTGTGCCCACTGCCCATCAAGGACTCAGTTGAAAGCCCATGCCTTTCAACGGGGGGAGAATGTCTGGCCATGCAGCCAAAACAGCTGAAGCGACCTCGCCACTGATAAGAGCAGCATCGTCTTCTGATCTTTTAATACTTGCTCTGCGAAGCAACTGCTTAAATTTCACTCATAAGATTATTTACATTAAGCTGGCGCTCTTCGCTGTAACGATCATGTGCGTCGAGTCTAGTTAAGTTCGTTCGCTTCGTGCATTTGGTACGCATCGTCCACCTGCATTATAAAAACATATTAATTTGTCGCAATTATCGCTTCGCTAAAATCGGCACGAACCAATTCGGGTTCGCTTGCCATTGTAAAACTATTGTTCTTAAATAATAAGCACAGACCAATTCGGGTCTGCCTGCTTATCGTAACTTATAATAAATATACAAACAAATTTGAACACAAGAAGTAAAATAAAGTTAATTATTTATTTTTGTGAAAGCTACTGAAAAAGCTCGATAGCGCAACATTTTGGTGGCCACGACGTGATTTTTGTTGTTGTTACATTATTGCTTTACATTAAAGCAACAAACTTAAAAGATCAGCAAACTGACATTTCGTTTTGTGCGGCTTATATACACATAAGCAATAGCCGTCGCCTTGCTTACTCTCTCGGTCGCTCAAAGTTTTTTGTTTTTACGTGCGTAACTTATGTACAAGCTATTGCCGTTGCTTCGTTACATAGCTTGACACTTGCGTTCGCCAAAGTTCTTACAGCTATTGTTTTTGAGTTTACATGTACTAGCGATCACCGTTGTTAGGTACTCAGCTAGTTTCGCACACACTTTCTATCAACGCATCTAATGGCAGCAGAAAATAACGCCTCTAGTGCAGTGCCCTCTGCAAACAGGGTGACTTTTCTGAAGCGCAAAGTCATTTCAATTTATGACAGTTTGCAAACACTTCAAAATGCTCTAACTAATTCGACACTTAGTACAATTGATGAGTGCGGTCTTAGTGTTAGGCTGAAACAAATCGAGCGGCTTCAGGCCTCTTTTGATATTAATCACACTACCCTCGAAGAGCTAGACTTGGATGAAATTGGTAGCCAATTGCGTGAGGACTTCGACGAATTAACCGTTTCTATGAAAATTTCGGTTCGGAGTGAAATCGCGAAACGTGTCTCAATATTGCCCTGCTCAACATTTCGCGACCAATCTGTGCTGCCCGCGCAGACAGTTAGAGCTAAGGCACCGCCGGCATTACCCTCATTAAGTTGCCTACGTTTAGTGGTGGTTACACAGAATGGGCCGACTTTTATTCTATGTTCACAACCGTCATAGAAAATCATCCGGATTTAGCAGATATCGAAAAGCTGCAGCATCTTCGATCGCGCCTGAAGGATTCAGCGCTGGTCGCAATTCGATCATTGGAAATAACAAACGATAATTATGCCATAGCACTTAATTTATTGGAGAAAAGGTTTAATAAAAGACGTTGGGTTTTTCAGGGACACATTCTTGAGATATTGGGGCTCGAGAGGGTGGCAGGTGGATCGGCCGTGGCGCTAAGGGAGTTGTCCGACCAATTCAACGCACATATTGGCGCATTAATTGCATAATTGTGCAGATTATCCTACAAAAGCTGGACCCAAAATCACAAGCCAAGTGGGAAGAAGTGCTAGAGGATTCGACGTTCGTCAACTTAATACCATCGTGGGAGCATATGGCTACGTTTCTAGAGCAGAGATGCCGAACAATGGAAACGGTAAATTTTGCTATGGCAAGCTATGCCCTAGCCATCAGGTGGGAAAAAGGTGAGCAATTAACACAAGTAGATCGTCATTTATCGCCACTAACCACGACGCCCCTGTCTGCGTTTTTTGTGATTGCCCTGGTCATGGCATATATAATTGTTCCCGATTTGGAAACTTGTCCCCTGCATTACGGCTTAGGGTGGCAAAACGACTTGCATTGTGCTTGAATTGCCTAAAGAACGGCCATCAATTGCGATCATGAAGCTCTGGATGCTGTCGGACCTGCGGGTCGAAGCATCATACCCTGCTGCATTTAAATAATTCTGGTTTTCCGTCTGGTCAGTTGACTGCACCTGCTGATTCTTCTTCAATTGCCCGCGCCTCTTTCGCTAAGTCGTCGCCATCTACCTCCACCTCTCTGGTTGCCCAGTATTTCAGTAGTGATGTTGTCCTCTTGGCTACTGCTATGGTGTTCGTTCAAAATCGCTCCGGCACCTTGATAACTTGTCGTGCCCTTTTGGATTCCGGCTCTCAGCTTCACCTTATAACGTCTCGCCTTGCTCAACAGCTTCAGTGAAGCACAAGTCCTCAGCCATTATCTCTGGTCTAGGAGATTCTTGTTTTGACAGAAGGAAATATGGTCACTATAACGATACAGTCTCGAGTATCTGAGTACTCAACATGCCTCACAGCCCTGGTAGCGCCTACCATAGCTGATAGTCAACCGAATTTTACAATCAACACGACGAACTGGAACATTCCCGCTAACATATAACTTGCAGATCCGTCTTTCTTTAAACCACAACGCGTGGACTTGCTGCTTGGAGCTAGTTTGTTTTATGAGCTTCTCAGCGTCGGCCAGATACCATGTCTTCAGGGCTCCCTGCGGAGTCTTCAGAAAACAAGGCTTGGTTGGGTAGTTTCTGGAGGCGGACCGCGTTTGGGTGGTTCTACATTGATTGCAAGGCATACTACTGGCAAACTTGAGTCAGGTTCTGAAGAACGTGCTGATGAATTGGTGCGTCGATTTTGGGAGATGGAGGCCTGCTTGGAGATTGCACCTACCACATCAAAGGAAGAAACTGGTTGTGAAGAGCATTTCTTAAGGACTCATACCAGATTGCCTGGTGGCCAATGTTCGGTTCATTTACCCTTTCAAGCGAAGTTTGGAATGTCTTGGGACGTCATACCAACAAGCCTTTCGTCGGTTCCTGACCCTGGAACGCAAACTACAAAATCGTTCAGACCTGAAGATTCAATATTCAAATTTTCTAAAGGAATACTTGGATCTGGGTAATATGTCGCCTGTCGATCCAGAGTCCGTAGGACTTTGTCAAAGTTTTCATCCTCATCACTGTGTCTTTAAAGAAGATAGTTCAACTACAAAGTTGAGAGTCGTTTTCGATGGCTCAGAATTTCTATGTGGAATCAAATTTGACTCGCCAGCTTCTTGCTTGCCAGAAAGGCCAGAACTCGAGCTAAGAAAAAAGGTCCTTGTTGCGTCATCTCCCTTCGTTGATATATCTGCTACTTGTAAATACGCTAACTCATTTGATAAAATGCAGCGTATATTCGCATATATCTATAAATTGATACACAGAAGCAGGCATCCTGGACTAACAGTGTTTGATATACAACATGGGACCCAACTCTTACTGCGGCTCGTCCAGAGAGCACACCTGTGGGACGAGATTAAATCACTGCGATCGATAAGAGCTGTTAAGCCATCCAGTTGTATCGCATCACTTAACCCTTTTTTGGATGAGTTCGGCATTCTTAGAGTTGAGGGGCGCCTGAAAAACTCTTCGCTGGATTTCGAAGCTCGCCATCCAATAATTCTTCCGCGGCACCATCCCATCACAGATTCACTCATTACAAGGTTTCACAATCAGGACTTACACACTGGTTCACGGGCACTTCTGTGGTGGAAGGAAGACTGTATCCAAGGTGGTTGGCAAATGTGTGAGATGCTTTCGTGCCAAGCCACGATAAGTAGAGAGTAATGGCTGATCTTCCCAAAGAACGTTTGACTGCTTGTCGAGCCTTTGAAGTCTCTGGCGTTGACTATTGTGGACCATTTTTCTCCAGTCAGTCCAGCTCCAGTCAAATGCTACATGGCTGTCTTCGTCTGCTTCGCGATTAAAGCAGTTCACCTGGAGCTGGTCAAGGATCTGTCGACGGCTTCATTCTTGAATGCGCTTATATCGACTCGAGGCAAGCCATCTCAGCTACCAACTTTGTCGGCGCCAAGAACGAGCTTCTGGAACTCAGGCGTCTTTTCATCAGTCGCGATCACATTGAATCAGTGCACAAGTTTTGCATGGCTGACTCCATTGATTGGAAGTTTATTCCCCCTCGTTTTCCGCATTTTGGCGGCCTTTGGGAAGCAGCAGTGAAGACAGCGCAGCATCATTTTTATCGTGCTGTCGGCTATTGCGCTCTTAACTTCGAAGAACTTCACACCCTAGTCTGCCACATGCAGCAGCGCTCCAAATGGCGTACTCCGAAACCAGGCCTATGTGTCAACGACATAGTCCTCGTAAAGGATGAAAATCTGCCGCCTCTAAGATGGCCACTGGCGAGGATCACAGAGCTAATCGTGGGAAATGATGGAGTCGCTCGCGTAGCCATCTTGCGCACCGCAACAGGAGAGATAAAGAGAGCTGCAAATAAGCTGTGCCTACTGCCCATCAAGGACTCAGTTGAAAGCCCATGCCTTTCAACGGGGGGAGAATGTCTGGCTACGCAGCCAAAACAGCTGAAGCGACCTCGCCACTGATAAGAGAAGCATCGTCTTCTTATCATGTAGTACTTGCTCTGCGAAGCAACTGATTAAATTTCGCTCTTAAGATTATTTACATTAAGCTGGCGGTCTTCGCTGTAACGATCATTTATTGCCCTAAAATTACCTTTTGCGAAAGCCTCGATGCTGTGCGTCGAGTCTAGTTAAGTTCGTTCGCTTCGTGCATTTGGTACGCATCGGCCACTTGCATTATAAAAACCGTCTGAGCGCATTTCATAAGCAATATATGTATATGCTCACTAACAGAGGCATATGCAGGCTACTCACTCTCCCTCTCTTTGTAGCTGTTAACCGATAACAGCATAAGTACATATGTATATCCATATGCTAAGCGCATAATTTTTAATACGAACAAATTCTGAACAAAGATACAAAACAGCACTGACGTGCTGGCCTTTTTCTTAAAGAGTGTTCTTATCACACTAGGTCGATGTTTTACTTTTCGGTGACGGTACATATGTCGACCGTCGAATCCCATCTTAAACTACCAAATATAGTTACATATGGTGAACAAATTATTTCCTTTATGCATGGCTTTGAAGATTTTGAGACAAAAACGCAAGCGTAAAAATTCTTGTAAATTAAAATTTTACCGTCCAAGTTCTTTTTTAAAAATACTAATAAATTCATTCAATCTACCCGACATGTAAATTTCTTTTTTGGCCTTTTTATGATAAATTCTTTTCAAATCCGTTCCGAACTGTATCTAGAAACATATATAACAATTCGATTAGATAAACATTTAGTAAAAATCTATAAATATACTTACAAAATATTTGTATTCTGGAGAGATGGATTCTAACAACAATATTTTATTTTCTATATTTTTAATGCGATTTAAAATATTGTCGTCGTCCGAGGTTACACACATATAATCTTCTATATTGCGTAGACGTGAATTTCTTAATAGGTCGTTTTCAAACGAATTATTATTATAGTGCTGTGCAGTCGTCAGCTTATTTAGTTGGAAAGAATAGTTGGGTCGCACGAGAGGTCCAGAATTGTTTATCTCACGCCGTACTATAAAAGCAAAAATATTACTAAGAATTTAATATATTAATGGTTTTTACATCACTACCTTTTAAGTGACTTGTTGATTGTTGCTGCTTTACAAGCGAACTTTGAGTACGGGCGCATGAATATTTTACCGTCAATTCTGAGCTATCTGGCCATTCAGGATTGGCCGACAACTGCTTAAAGTCATTTATATTATATAGATTAATTTCATCCCGTTTCCTTTTTAAAAAACATTTCACACGTCTGTTTAACTCGCTGTCATCGACTCTGATTTGTACTAATTTATCTGGAATATTATCATTTTTCTGATCAATTTTGCAAGAAAAGAATTCGAAAGTCCTTAAAGGTGTTTTTGAATATTCTGTTGTATATTAGGAAAAAGAAAAAACGCTTTTTTTGTAACAATAAATGTGTCTCATACAAATAAAAAACTTAGAGTGTCTTACGGGGCCAAGGGCACTCGACATTTGCCTTCCACTCTCCGATTAGGTCTTTTTCATATAATTCCTTTTTCCATATAGGCACACGTGACTTTAGTTGATCAATAGCAAAGTTGACAGATTCCAATGCAGCAACACGATGGGGTGCAGAAGCGGCAATTACTACACTAACTTCGCTCACAGGAACGATTCCGAGTCGGTGATACATCACAATATGCTTAAGGCTTGGCCAACGAACTCGTAAATCAGTGCAGATTTTACCAATTTCTTTTAAAGCCATGTTCTCATAAGCTTCATATTCCAATGATATAACCTGTATTTATGAAGAAAACAATTATATAGTAATATACACATATAATTTTGCATATGCAAATGTGATCATAACAAGTAAGAGGCTCTAGTCGGGAGCTCCCGACTAGGGTATACCCTGAACCCTCTACTTCCAACACTGCTTTAGTCTAAGAAAAATAAATTAAAAAAAAAAAAACAGTTTCCTCGGTAGGGTTCGAACTCGCAACAGACCGCATTAATCGGTCGGACGGACATACAGACAGACGGATGTGGATAGATGAACTCGGCTATTGAATATGTGTACTTTATGGGGTCGGAGATGCTTCTTTCTGCCTGTTACGTACATTTGAACATATATATTATACCCTATTACCCATTTTCAATGGGTTCAGGGTATAACAAGTAAGAGGTTCTAGTCGGGAGCTCCCGACTAGGGGATACCCTGAACCCTCTGCTTCCAACACCAAATGCAGCTCGTTTAGTAGTAATAAAGAAAAATGAACATATAAAAAAAAATTGTTCCCTTGGCAGGATTCGAACTCGCAACAGACCGCACTATTTACCGCTGCCTCTACTCAAGGGCCACACCAATAATTGAGCTTTAATGAGAAAAAAAACAATTAAAATAGCAGCACAGAAAACAATAAAATCGCAACTGCAATACTGTTGATAGAATTCAAAACAAGCACGCATGAATGTGTTTGTGTGTGAATTTGCGCAGCAGCTATGCGGCTAACACGTGCGCACATAACTTTTGTGTTTCTTAACCGATCTTAATGAAATTTTCGACAGTACATCTTATTGTAGAATAGAATAAAGAATATTTGTGTAGTCTCAAAAATTCTATTGCACATAAATTGTGGCTTAAATTGATGGGCAATACAAGTTGGATAATTAACTTGATTTATAGCTTTGAGGTGGTAGCGCGGAGGTGGCGATAGGTATAAAATGAAAGATACTTTATATATTACTATATACTACTCTAGAAGCTACATAACAAGTTTGGTGTCTCTAGCTCATATTATTCGATATCGATTTTTATCGATTACCTAGAAACAGAGCAAGTTATCGAATATCGGAAACTAACTCGATCTGTGCGGGCATTAGGAGGACCTACAGCTAAAATTTTAAGTCTCTAGCTCTTGTAGGTTCTGATATCCTTGCGTTCATACATACGTACGGTATAAAAAGACAATTGCATGATAGTCAAAAACATATGTTTATAATACCATATAAAAAGACAATTGCATGATAGTCAAAAACATATGTTTATAATACCAAATGTTTAAAGTTTTATAAGATTGCATTCGATATAAAACAAAATTGCCAAAAAGCAAAAAAGGTCCAAATTAAAAACTCACTTTTCTATATTATCCTATCTGGTAAACCTAAATCTTTTCCGACCGGTGATCATGCAATTTACAGACTCTTGTACATGATCAGTTATTTTAGAAAGTTTGTCACAGTTATGCTGCCGTCAACATCTCATGCGCCGACGCCCGAAATCCAATCCGCTTCAACATAAATGCTGTCTCAGCGATTATAAGTCAGGGCTAGCTTCAATATAAGAACATTTTGTATTTTAGTTTTTAGTCGGTTTTGAGCAATAAACTTGTCTGGTGAACTTTAATAAGTATTATGTCTTAGTAAATTCGCACAAGAAAAGTACAACCTTATTAACTGGCGCCCGACGGTAGTTCAAACCCACTCATCTCAAAAAAAAATAAAAAAATATTCAGCATCGTTGGATCAACATTGCTGCAGTTACGCGCAACAACAGAAAACAGCAGCAGCAGCAACAACAAAAATTGTTTTCATACATACTAAACACACAAACACACTTTAAATAAAAAAATGTAAGTAGAGTGCTTATTTAAAACGAAAATAAAAAAATACATTTATAAATATAAATTCAGTGCGAGTTTATAAATTGATGTTTGCAAGTTTATAATTTTATTTTATAAATAATCTACGAATTTATAATTTCATTTTCACAAATAATTTGCGAGTTTTTAACTTTATTTTTACAAATAATAAAACATAATTTGATCTTATGAGTGATAGTGTAGTTGAGAAATTAGTGGCAGATTTGAAAACTAGATTCAAACCAAGTGAAATTCGTCCGAAAATGTCATTTAATCAGTCCGATATGAAAACGCTAATCGAGTACGCAGTTAATTCTGCACTTGAAAACCAGCGAAAATATTTGAACAAAAGTGCAAAGAAATGGAAAATAAATTCCGTCAAACATCAGTATCCGCGCCAGAGGTGAAAGTTTTTACTGACGCTGAAATAATACCCGCTATAAACTGTGACGAAACACTATACATCGTTAAATCTTTGCCTGGCTTTGAGGGCAAAATTGAGAAATACGTTTCGTGGCGAAAAGCTGCGCATACCGCGTGTAACATTTTTGAAAATGATGTGGGAAGTTCCAAACATTACCAGGCCTTGGTTATAATTAGGAATAAAATAAAAGGCCCCGCCGATATGGTGCTGTCTTCTTATGACCATTACATATCAAAGCAATTATTAATAGACTTGATTTTACTTACGCGGATAAGCGGCCAATCTACTTAATAGAGCAGGAACCGTCTATTCTTCGTGAAGGAAACTTGACAATAATTCAATACTATGTAGATATAGAAAAAAAGCTAACGCTCTTAATAAACAAAACTATAATGACATATGACTCCACCATAGCTGCCTCTCTTTATGAAAAATACAGAGCAGATGCACTGAGAGTATTCATTTCAGGAACAAAGAAAGCTCTTAGCGACATTCTTTTTTCGGCACGATCAAGAGATCTCCCATCAGCTTTGCCCTTAGCCCAAGAGGTTGAGTCCAATCACGAGCGTTTTCAATTCGCGAATTTTGCAAAAAATTTCGAAGAAAAGGCTCACCGCAACGAGCAGAGACAGCAAAAACATTTACCTTTCGAAAATAATAATTCACAACCGGGCAAAAACCCTTTTTTTAAACAAAAGACACAGAATAATAACCAAAACGTAACACAAGAACCACCCCAACCAATGGACATTGACAGTTCATC
The DNA here is from genome assembly GCA_035045885.1 of Drosophila borealis. Taxonomy (NCBI): domain Eukaryota; kingdom Metazoa; phylum Arthropoda; class Insecta; order Diptera; family Drosophilidae; genus Drosophila; species Drosophila borealis. The sequence goes on from JAWNOR010000313.1 coordinate 1,268,610, forward strand.
CCGGTTTAGACAACTGACCCAAAATGGTAATACTACCTATCCTTCATAACCCAATCAGGTTTCGAAGAGAGCAAAAAGTGGTACAGCTAGGTATACTGGACCAAAACAACAAAGAGTAAATAATATTTCACAGGCAGAAAATTTTTAAAATCAAGAGTAACAAGAATATCAGACTATTGTTGAGTCCGAAGTAACAGACATAGACGATGAAAATCAGCTTCAAGAGGTAAATTTTTTAGACAAAGCTGCCTGTTACTGTTTGTAGAGCGAACAATAGCAGGTAAAACAACTAAATTGCTCATAGACACAGGCGCTTCTAAGATAAAACCTATCCCAGAATTAAAAAACGTAAATTCAGTAAAAGAAACATTCTTGGTTAAGTCACTTCATAGCTTTCAGGAAAAATGCCTTATGCATCTTTTTGATATCACAACAGACTTCTTTTTGCTTCCGAATTTATCAAGCTTTGATGGAATAATAAGGCTTGATTTATTGAATAGTGTAAATGCCACCTTAAATTTCAAAAATAAAATTTTAAATACCGGATATGGATCCGAAGTAAATCAATTCCAAAAATGCACAAGTGTAAATTTTACAGAAGTTGAAAACATAGAAGTCTCCCTAGAAATAGATACAAAATTTAAAAAAAATGTTGAAGGAAAAAAATCTGTATTTGCTGACCCAAATGAAGCACTTCCATATAACACAAATATTATCGCCACAATTCGAACAGAAGGTGAGGACCCGATTTATTCAAAATTATATCCCTACCCATTAGGAGTTTCAGACTTTGTAAATAATTAAACAAATAGTACTTCAAGATCACCGTACAATAACCCGGTGTGGGTAGTAGCCAAAAAGGAAACGGACGAACAAGGAAACGGAAAGAAACGCCTCGTTATATACTTTCGAAAATTGAATTCCAAAGCAGTTCACGACAAATACCCTATACCGAACATAGAAGCTATCCTCTCAAATCTTGGGAAAGCAAAGTACTTTACAACCCTCGTTCTAAGATCAGGATTTAATCAAATCCTCCAGGCGAAAAAAGGATAGGAAAATGCATGCTTCCTTTGGTCTTAAAAACGCTCCTGATTTGTAGAACATTAAGAGATAACGAGTTAAGCTTCGCAACAAACGAGCGTAAACCACTTGCTGTAGTATGGGCTCTAAAATCTCGTCTGACAAAAGAAATTGTATTTGCAAAACTCCCATCCCTAATCAAGTTGAAGAGATTCTCCACATTAATATTTATTCCACTCAAGGCAAATATTTCCTAATTTGTATTGATAAATTTTCAAAATTTGCCATTGTTCAACCCATAGCTTCTAGGACCATAGTTGACATCGACCCATCCATTTTACAACTCATGAATTTCTACCATCTCTAAATTTAGGAACAATTAAATCACTTTTAAAAAATCATTTCAACGTCGAAATTATTAACTCTCCGCCACTCCATAACACCTCAAACGGGCAAGTAGAAAGATTCCACAGTTCACTTGCTACATGCTTAAAATTAGAAAAACACTTGAGCGACACAGTTGAGATAGTACTACAGGCAACAATAGAATACAACAAATCAGTCCACTCCGTTGTGGACAAGAGACTAAAAGATTTAATACATTCATCTTCATCAGAATTTGAAGCGGAGATAAGGAACAAAATTACTAAAGCTCAATTACTATTGTTACAAAGACATAACACTGACGGAAGGGATAGAACTTTCCAAGTAGGCGACAAAGTATTTTTGAAATAAAACAGAAGACTTGAAAATAAACTAAAGCCCTTGTTTGAAGACGTTACAATAGAAGCCGACCTGGGATCAACGGTCCTAATTAGGGGGAGGGAGGTCCATAAGGACACTTTAAGATAAAAAAAAAAAATTCCAATACTCACCCTAACCTGTATCTTTCTCTAGGGCTTGGATCTGACTTGTTCTAATTTTTCTAACAACAACTGTAAAGATGACGGACTACTCAAATTCGGATTACATTCCCTTAATGGATGGAAATTCAGTTATTTTGAGAGAATTTAAGTTCCCAAGACACTCATTAGACTTAGCCAATTACTCGGAAATTGCCGAGTAGACAAAATCACTCATGAATCAATTTCCTCAGTCCCATATGAAAAAAATTCTTGAATCTGATATAGGTCATTAAATATAGGTGTTAAATCTTTGTTAGAAACTGTAACCGTTCACCATAGGCACACACGGGGTATTAATATTTTGGGAACAGCTCTTAAAGTTGTTGCCGGGACTCCTGATTTTACTGACTTTGAGGCACTAAAATTTCAACAACAAGAAATAAATAAATCAATTAACCGACAGGCAGTTATAAGCACACGAGTTCAGGAAAAACTTAATAATCTAACAGAATCTATAAATATTATTATGAAATTTGCAAAAGAAAAATTTACTAGCAAGGAATATAATTGTAATCTCAGAACTTGAAATGTTAATGTTATCAATCCGCTCGCAAAAATTCAAATTGTAAGAAAGCAATGCTTGATTCAAAAGATTTAAATCATATATTTGAAAGCAGCACTCTACCAGTATAACAATAGAAGACTTAATGGAAGTTTCATTTATAATGTTTTGTTAGATTATAAATTTGGACACTTTATTATTAAATATCCTGATCCTAGCTTAGTTTGTAAGAAGATACCCCTGTTTCCCGTTGAGCGCAACGGCACAATACTTAATTTTGCCGGAGATATAATGTTGCAGACTGTGGTAATAAAATTGTACCAGTCGGAAATTGTACTGCTCCGCTTACCTCAACGTTCTGCAAAGAGCTACCTTTTACAACTTGTGCGCAACAACTACATTCTGGAGGCATTGCACAGTGCAATACCCGTCCCAGTCATCTAGAGCCATTAGAGGTGGTAGACGACGGCATCATCATAATAAATGAGGAAACAGCTACAGTAAAGATGGGCAACGAGACAGACAAGCTTATTCCTGGCACCTTCCTGCTGACATTCGCCGAAGAATTTCACATAAATGGGTCTCGATTTAGAAACACAAAAAACATCATCCGACGACATCCAGGCTCTGCGGCATCGGCCCTGTTAAATATAACCGGACATCAGGAGATTCTGAGTCTGCCGTATCTTCAGAGGTTAAACTTCGACAACCTACACTATATTAACAAAGTCGAAAAAAATCTAATGGTATGGCCTACGACGTTCAGCGTTCTCATCATTGCCCTGGTTATCGGATTCTCGATTCGCAAGTAGCAAAATTCGAACAAAAGTAAGCAGACATCCTCCTTGAGGATTGTGGTGGACACTCCAAGGAAAACCGAGGACGGCCATAAATCTAGCGAGGGAGGAGTTAACACATCCGGCCAGGCATAAGTCAATGACCCGGTGATCATGCAATTTACAGACACTTGTGCATGATCAGCTACTTTAGCAAGTTTGTCACAGTTATGCTGCCGTGAACATCCCATGCGCCGACGCCCGAAATCCAATCCGCTTCAACATAAATGCTGTCTCAGAGATTATAGGTCAGGGCTAGCTTCAATATAAGAACATTTTGTATTTTAGTTTTTAGTCGGTTTTGAGCAATAAACTTGAATGGTCAACTTTAATAAGTATTTTGTCTTAGTGACTTCGCACAAGAAAAGTACAACAATATTAACTTCTACATGTATGAATATGTATATGTATGTACATACAGATATGTACAGACACACACATAAGTATTGACCCAGCAAGTATTTTCTACTGTACACTTATTTTGCGTCTGTTTTTAAAATAAACATCCATCCGATATATCTTTATTGTATAAACCAGTTAATTTCCTACAAAGATCACGCAAAATGTTGTAAAAAATGTATTCGCACACATAATTATAAAACTGAAAAAGATATATAACAGCCTCTTAATGTTTCGGCATAGAATAAACCAGATTCCTGATCGTTTCCACCCCGATATTCTTCCAATAAAACCGTTTCATATCATCACTCCCCCGCCGCCATGCTTTAACTGTTGCTGCAGTTTTTTTTTTCATAGGCAGTATTTGGCTTGCACAGTATTTGCTTTCATCAGAAAACAGTACTTCGTCCCAGAAAACGGATTGCTTAGTCTTATACTGCTTTGCATACGCCAAAAGTTTAATTTTATTGGCAGAGGAAACGAGTGGCTTACATCTGGCAACACGAGCATTGTAGATATCCTCATACAACAATCTTTTGATAGGAATTGGGTGTACTTCATTTCCAAAATCATTTTGAACCTCAGCAGTTATTTGAGTTGGTGTTATTTTTGGTTTCCTTTTAATTTTACGCACTTTACCGCTGCGTTCGCGGTCACTATAAACCTTCTTGAAAAAGTTTTTTAGTCTTTACAATCCCTTATGCTGCGAATCGTGAAACGGCTTCTTTCCATAATTTCACCTATCTTAGCATAAGATTTACCTTGCTTGTGCAAACATAAAACTATTTTGCGTTGAGATTCAGTGGTTTCTTTTTGTTTTGGACTGATAATTGAGTTTTTTGTACTTTTTAGGAAAAAATGCAAGTCTTAGTTCGACAAATATCTATGATTTCAAATAACGTTAGGTAGCAACATATGTTCTTGCCAATAGTGTTGCCAGGTGGGTAAAGGCATAAAAGTAAATCAAGTAAAAAAACTAAGTGTGCCAATACTTTTTCCGCCAGGAAAATGTGCCATTTTCTGTGTAATTAATTTAGTAAGACAAGTGAGAGGTTCGTGTCGGGAACTCCTGACTAGGGGATACACTGAATCTTCTTATTCCAACCCCAAATGGAGCTCGCGCTACGCCCTCGTTTGCTTTAGTAGTAATAAAGATAAATTAAAGAAAAAGTTCCCTTGGCAGGGTTCGAACTCGCAACTGGCTGCTGCCTCACTCAACAGCCGCACCAGCAACATAAAAAAAAAAAAATAGTTTCCTCGGTTGGGTTTGATTTCAGGACAGCCCAGACTTCTTGTCGCCGCCTCTGCCCGACAGCCACACCAATTATTAAGTCTTAATGTGAAAAAAACAAATTAAATAGCAGCACAGTAAACAATACAATCGCAATTGCAATGCTGTTGATGAATTCAAAACAGACGCGTATGAATGTGTGTGTGTACATGTATACAGAAATTCTTGCAATAAATGCGCTACCTGCCGCAAACACGGGGACAGCCAAAACACATTTTATCGATCTTGATGAAATGTTCTACAGTACATCTTATTGTGCCATAGAATATTTTTGTAGCGGTGCTCTCTCAATGGCAAAAAGAGCATGGGATAAAAAAAATACCGTTATATGATTTTTGCTATTTTCTTTTATTTCAATCGAAAATTGTGCTTCGTTTTTGTGTCATCAGGTTAGCACTTCTTAAATCATTTTGGTTTAATTTCTATATTTGGACACGCAGCTCAAGTATTCTATTACCATTAATATGTGTAGAGGTAAATCAATAATTCATTGAAAATTTGTACACGTCGCTTCCCAATCGGATCTATGAGGTCATACTTAACAATGGTGGATCGACCCATTATTAAATGTAAAAGTTTAGAAATAAGGTCATGGCTTAAAAGCTTTTAAAAATTGAAATATTGTGGGATGTGCTAACCTGATGACCAAAGTTAAACTGTCTTTTTTATTTGTTATTTTTCAAAACATTGTTAAAAAATATTGAATTATATGAGAATAACCATTTTTTGTTTTATGTAACTGAGATTTAAATAGACTTTCAGCGAATAAAATTTTAGCTCTTTTGGTTGTGGTTAAATTGAGCCTAAACCACTGACGACAGGGGGTGTGCTAACCTGATGACACGCAGTGTATATATACAGCTGTGAAAAAAATAATAGCACCATAATAATAAAATAATAGTTGCCCAACTCACGTTTTTAACTTTAAGGAAACTTTAGCGCATTTTTAGAAATGGGAGACTTACAAATCTGGAATTGAAAAAATAATCATCCTTTATCTTAACGTTTTTAAGTTACTTAAGGAACTATGTTGAAATTGATCAAATTAGGCGACAAAACTAATAGCATCACTTTTCAAAAATTCATTAGTAACCAATTTTGAACTATCAATACTAAATCAATATTTATCATTTAATATTTAGTACAGTGTCCTTTATTGGCAATAACAGCTGCGCAGTGTCTTGGCATATAATTAACTAAGTCCTGGCATCGTTTTAGGGGAATTTTGGACCAGGACTCTTTAATTTCTTCCCAAAGTGATCCGATAGTGGCTTGGAAGTAGCAACTGCCTTCATCACGTCGGACCACAGATTTTCGATGTGATTCAGGTCAGGCGACTGGGCAGGCCACTCCAAAACGATCACAGAGTTTGCCCTGAACCATTCCTTTGCTTTCTTGCTAGTGTTTCTGCTTGTTTTTATACCCTTGCAGAGGGCATTATAATTTTGTCGTGAAATGTGTAACGCATAGAAGGAGACATCTCCGACCGCATAAAGTATATATATTCTTGATCAGTATCAACAGCCGAGTTGATATAGCCATGTCCGTCTGTCTGTTTCTATGCGAACTAGTCTCTCAGTTTTAAAGCTATCTTTATGAAACTTTGCAGAAGTGCCTCTTTCTGTTTCACGCAGTCAAATGTCATATGTCAAAACCAGCTGGATCGGACCACTATATCATATAGCTGCCATAGGAACGATCGGTCGAAAAGTAGGTTCTTGTATGAAAAACATTTTTGTTTTTCAAGATATCTTGACCAAACTCGGTATTTATTAGTTTAACTAAGCTCCCCATATATATGCAAAATTCTATTAAGATCGGGCAACTATATCATATAGCTGCCATAGGAACGATCGGTCGAAAAGTAGGTTCTTGTATGAAAAACATTTTTGTTTTTCAAGATATCTTGACCAAACTCGGTATTTATTAGTTTAACTAAGCTCCCCATATATATGCAAAATTCTTTTAAGATCGGGCAACTATATCATATAGCTGCCATAGGAACGATCGGTCGAAATTAAGTTGTATGGAAAACTTTTTTGTTTTTCAAGACATCTTAACCATACTCGGTTAATTAACTGTAATTGACTATTTTCCCTGTGCTTCTTAGAAACGTGCAAAGCACTATGAGCATTATGAAATGGTTGGGTCTGCAAGGGTATTAAATCTTCGGCGTGCCGAAGATTGCCTTGCCTTCTCGTTTATCCAATGTATTGGACCTACTCAGTAGTAGAAGCAGGCCCATACCATTACACTACACCTTCCTTCTTGCTTAACGGTTTTTGTGGTGTACTGTACAGAATACAATATTCTGTGTTCCTTGAACGTCTAACGTGTGATCGAGATCCCTTGTCCAATTTGCATGATCCCTGGCATACTTCTTGGGCTTAGTAATATGTGTCGCGTTTAAAAGTGGTACCTTTCTTGGTCTGCAGGCTTTTAGGTTATGTTGCCTAAGATATGTGCGAAACTGTTTGGTCCGTCGCATTTATTTTAAGATCGGTAGCAGGTCATAGATCGTTTTCGTCTGCGTGTTTAGGTCTTTTCTTAATAGTTTATGGCGTTTTTAATCATTTTATTGGAGCATCCAACAAATTCTCTGTAAGTTTTCCCGTCCGATATCATTTTTTTGATAAGATCGCGCTTCACCGCAGTGCAGTGCTTTCCACGTACCATTGTAATAATTATTATTAACTTTTATGATAGAAACAATGAAATCTTAGTCAAAACTAATAAACACGTGCTTTCTGCAAAGGAAATTCCGCGATATATAGGGGATTCACTAAAAAAGAGCTAAAGGTGCTATTTTTTCTGCATTTTTGAGGTTTTTTTTCTTAAAATCAGAAAAAAATATATAGACAGAAATTTGAAGAACGGTAACACTGTTTTTGTTTATGGGGAATACTAAATATAAAAAAAAATCAAAGTTTAAGAAAATCGCAAAAGTAATCGCATTTTTTTTCATCAAAAACAAAATGTGTTGTAGTGATGTTATTATTTTTTCGCAACTGTATATACTATTCTAGAAGCTGCATGTCAAATTTAGTGACTCTAACTCTTATTGTTTACCAAAATTCTTCAAATAACAGGATATCGGATATCGATATCAATTTTTATCGATTAGTTGGAAACGGGGCGAGTTATCGATTATCGGAAACAAACTCGATCTGCGCGGGCACTAGGAGGACGTACATACCAAATTCCCAGTTTCTAGCTCTTATAGGTGCTGAGATCCTTGAGTTCATACATACGGACGGACATACATAAATACAGACGGACATGGCTATTGATGCTGATTAAGAATATATGCACTTTATGGGGTCGGAGATGGTTCCTTCCACCTGTTGCATACATTCGCACAAAAACATTATACACTTTTTACCCATTTTCAATGGGTTCAGGGTATAAAAAATATGTAAGAATAGTGACGCTTGCTAAGGAAAACTGAATATTTTGAGCCTACTTTTCGACCGATCGGTCCTATGGCCGCTATATATTCGACATACATGTGTTCTGCTTGCAACAGAAAGACGGTTATATGCAAGTTTTCAAGACGGAAGCTGAGGAACTCGTTCGCAGCGAAACAGACAGCCGGAAGGACGAGCATGGATATATCAACTCGGCTGTTGATGCTGATCTATAATATATATACATTATAGGGTCGGAGATGTCTTCTATCCGTTTCAAATTTTATGACAAATTATAATCCCTTTACAAGGGTATATAATTTACTCTACAATATAAAATCAATCGTGACGACTGATTTTGTTTGTTGTCGTTGCTTTGGGTCTGCGGAGGCATTCAGTTGGCCCAGCTATTGGAGGACAATACGAGAAAACTGACTCTTTTTAGCACATAATTTAATCGCTAGTAATCGTTACTATACATAATTTGATTAGAACTGTTCACTTGCCTCGATTGGTTAATTATTTTTCTAATCAGAGTATAGTCAATGTAAAAATTATCGTGTGTTTTGGTAGAAAGTCAATATTTTATATCAGAAATTTGTGTTTTCTTTTGATTGGTCAAGAGGAGTTCTATAGATTAATACACATTTATCAGACGATATACTATAGTAACTAATAGAATGAATATTATGTGTACAATATCCAACATTTACGAAATTTATCTATTGTCTAAAGTATGTTATTTAAATGTTGTCAATATTTTCGTAGAACATAGTAAGTACATATGACGTAATTAAGACATTGAACAAAAAGAAAATCATACATTTTTTCCCTCAAAACTGCCACGTGTTGTGCCAAGAAAAACCGAACAAGCACCGCATCTTTGATCGATTAACAGTTGATGGACAAGATTAACGTCAATCTTGTCTTTAAATAATTGAATGTGGTCCATGGTAGAACCAATCTTCTTACCCGCCACTTATAGGCGGAATTACAGCAATCTCGTCTCCTTTATGTAAATTGATCTCCGCGTCCAGGTTTTCAATATAGTTTTCGTTGTGAGCTAGAATCAAATTGTTGCTTATTGTGTTCAAGTTGAAGCGATCTATCAATTGATTCAGCAAGTTCTTTGCTATGACCACAGATTTAACAGTAAATTCAGCTCGAGAAGTTTTTGCTAATTCGCGACTTTTTGCAAAAAATAACACGCTAATATTGACAAACGAAGTATCCCTTTCCATGATCAACTTTGATTTGTGCTGCAAATTAGGGATGAGCGATATTTACTCAACCCGTTACAAGTAACAAGTATTCAAAAGTAGCTTGTTACTGCTGTTACACCTTTCAAAAGTAACAGCGACAAAAAATCATCCTATGTCATGCAATGATAGTAAAGCAAGGGTCTAATTATTGGTCGTTGTTTACTCAAGAGATTGACACCGAAAATTTCACTAAGAGTTAACTACGACGATATGACAAATGACTGGATCAATGTTATAGAAACGTTATAGATATACTTTTAAGCATTTTTTATACATTTCAAAAACTTTTTTTCATTTTTATGGTTGCTGCTTGCCTATTATTATACGTTTTGTCCCTTTTGTACTCTTCGAAGAGCTGCGTACTGTGTCACTGGCCTGTTCTCAAGCTGGCCTTTTATTGTCAGATCGTAGAACACGATTAAGGGACGATAAGGTCCAAATGCTGTTTTCCCTAAATTCCACAAAAAACCTTTTTAACTTTATATATAATAGTAATATTTCAATTTAATATAAAAAAATTATGATTAAGCATAACAAATTTATTATTTTGTTATTTTGTATATATATTGTTAATTAAAAACGGCGCGCCTGTAACAGTCGCTGTAATTTGTAACAGGCATTTTTTGTAACTGTCGAAGTCACTGTGACACAGAAATAACACTATCGATCATCCCTACTGCAAACACATCGTCGCACAATCATATACTATGTGCGTCAGATAAGCGGCGGTGACTTATCGTCGATTTCGTACTTGGTATCGGAAAAGGAATCGGTCACTTTTAGATGCAATCTTGAAAACATTATTAAAATCTATTTGCACGTTCTTAATTTATTTGTACAACAGTGCAGCAACCTCGTTGCTAGCCCCATCCAAAATGACCGTAAAAAATTAGCCTTGCACTTAAACCCTCATATCTTCTCTCAGGGATAATGGCCCTCAATGCACGCTATACCAACTTGAAGATACATGTTTTAAGAAACCTTACGCAGTATTTCTAAGCAAATCGATCAGCCAGTCTTTTAGAAATATAACATAATGTAAGCTCACCTCATGTTGTTCTTTCAATATGCCCATCGAGCTCCTAGCTCCAACAGGAACCGAGCCACTGCTTGGAATCAGTGTTGAATAATTTTATACAGAATTGAGCGGGAAAGAAATCATGTAATAAATGAAATAATTGGCATTTTACAATTAAAACTTATCTTTGGTTAAATATACTGCTGCTAAATAAGGCAACAGTGCATTTTTGTATTTATATATAGTATAATATCGCAAAGGTGGCATTTTTTTTAAGAAATTCTCATTTTTCTATTCTTCATATTGTTGCATTTGACGTTATCGGCAGCATCGTTTGTTTGCTTCGTTGGTTGCGCGTGATATTACCGGCCTCGCCGATATCTTTTTGTCGTATAAGCAGAGTAGCGGGAGTGAAACCGGGCACACAGCGGCGCCCAATTTATTGAAGAGTTGCACCGCCGGGGGTTGCGATCTACGGCGCCAAAAGGGCGATTGCTATTGACCGCCCGATTCGCTCCTAAGTGATTATAGATAGGGAGAGCGGGTCGCCTGCCTTTGGATATGCCATTGGCCTTCATTTGGGCCGTTGACCCAAGAAATGCAGCTGTGCAGATGGGCAGCAACGGTTCACGCCTCGTATATGTATGCGTGTGCCGAAATTCGGCACCGATGATGCTGCTGCCCAAATGTGTAGCAGGGAGTTCGATTTGGTCAGCGGTTTTAAAGAAAATTTAAAATTTAATTTAAATAAATGAACATTGTGTAAGGTCAAAAGAAATAGCACAGTCATTTTATTTTAAATCAATGGTGCCGGAAAAATTTACAAAATTAAATCCTATATGATAAACTAACGCCACGCAACGAAATAAATATATACATATATATTTTTAAAAATACATCGAGCAGCTCAAAACGTTAATTTACTTTGTCGGGCCATAGTAAATCTTAGGCTGTGATAAAAAAAGAAACTTTGAATGAAACTCGACAAACCGAGTGCCGCGCATACATTTTCCGGGCAGAGAAAGAGCATAAGCCATCCTAAAGCAGGAAGAGAGGAGACGCCAAGATCGAGCTGCAGCGGGCGAGACGACGACCAAAGTCGGGAAGCGTGGCGATAGTCAAGTGAGTCCGTTCCAAACACTCCCCTCCCCAGACTCAGCCCAGAGACGGCTGCTGACATCAAACTGCATTTGTTTTTCCTGTTCATTAATTAAAGTTGTTGTATAAATTAAATAATGTTTCTCACTTTGCGTATTTCACCTGGTAAAACTAACAATTAATCATGTAACGGGACGGAACGTCCCCAAAAACTATTGCGAATGCCATCTAAGAAGAATAAATGAAAAAATCGAAGTAATTTCGATTCCGCACGATACAAAATACAAAATACAAAAAAATCATTTATTTCCATCGTCCTTAGCGCCTCAGAGAGCTCTTTAGGTAGGCCAAGCGTACTTAAGCGGTTTGAAATTTCTCTTTTTTATATAAGCTTCTTTACAACATGTCATTTTTTTATGTATATAAAATTATATACGTGCGCGAACGTGTGGGGAGCCAATCGCTCAATTTAATATTTATAATATTTGTTCTGCCACGTTGTCCCCAACGGCGGTTGGTATTAGCTTTCGCTCCCTTTCTTCGTGTTGTTCGGCTAAAAAAGAAAAATAATTTTTGAAATTAATACATATTGTCCATAATTATAAGAATATACGAACAATTATACGCACCTCGTGAAGAAATGTTCACGTGCATGAGAACGTAAATAACTGAGCGGAGATAACCTGCAGAGATACATGCAATAGAAGCAATATTAATTGTCATTAATTGTAATCATTAATTAAAAGAATACACGAATAATTATACGCACCTGTGAAGTTGAGGGAAATGTCCGCTTGCATGAGATTGTAAATGGCTGCACAGATAACTGCAGTAAGAAATGATATTAATTGTTATTAATTTTAAGAAAACACAATCAATTATACGCACATATTAAAGGAAAAGAATGTCCGGCTAAGTTTAAATTGATGAGGAGAGTGGGCATAACAGCCGACACGAGCTGATGCAGGCCAGCTAGTGGCCAAAATGAGGGAGCCCCGAACCGGGGCCCGATCTGGAAGAGTAAAGTGTATAAATATTGTCTTTTGTTCAACTTATATCGAGCGTGTTACCTTTGTTGTTTACATTTTCTTGTTGTTACAGCTGTTAGTGTTGTTCATTTGTTAGAAGCTCCGACTCTCCGTTATGTGGCTCATTTTGAATAGTGTTGTGTAGGTCTGCTTTGCTACATACGTTGAAGCTTGGTTGATATCGATTGTGCAGACTGCGGGCCAGGGATGGGACTACACCCAGAGAACCGATGAGCCTGCCGAGAAACAAGCAGCCACGTAACAATGTGGCGCCCAATTTTGAAGAAGCACCCGGCTTCTTTGAAGTCGGGGCGCACATAAAAAAAAAAATTAATAAAATATTAATGCAGGTACAAGAAAATGTTTCCCTTGGCTTTAGGGTCCACACCGCTGATGTCTTATGTGGCACGAGTAGGTGGCTCATAATCGCGCAGCGTGTAGTGGAATCCGAGAAGCATGACGGAGGCAGAGATTACTATAATATCACTGAGCATAAGAAGTTTTTCTTGTCGGGATTGATGGCGTCAAGTCACGTTCACATGTTGGCGAAGCGTTCGCGACCGTTCATCGTAGGCTGGTGGTAGCCGCAATGACAAAGGCATCTTGTGATAAAAGGAGATATTAGGATAGTCTCATTTTGTGTTAATGTTGAATGTATGCTGACCGTAGTTATATGAGCTTCGGAGACAGGGGACCCAGGAGGATGTAGAATCGAGATTGCGCCGCATCTGTCACACAGCATACCCCAAGAATGGCCAGAAGAGCGACGGAGACGGATCTTGCCATTGTGTCCATTAACATGGGGAGTTTTCTTGTCGCGGTTGATGGCGGTAAGTCACGTTCGCATGTTGGTGAACGTTCACGACCGTTCATCGTAGCCTGGTGGTAGCCGCCATGACAAAATAACCTGTGATAAAATTTTATATTAGGGTAGGTTTGGTCAGAGTTTGTTTAATGTTTACTATTTGTTTTGTCTCATTCTGTGTTTACAGTGTGTGCTGGCCGTGTGTACTGGCCGTAGTTATATGAGCTTCGGAGACAGGTGACCCAGGACGATATAGATTCGATCCTGCGCCGCACCTGTCTCAAAGCATGCCCCAAAGGTTCCCAGAAGTGCGACAGAAGCCAAATGGACTTCAAGGTAGCGTTCCTTGAATGCCGTTCGAACTGAGCATTTGACGAATGCTTAAATGTTGTCCACTGTCCAGATTATGCGTAGACAAGTTAGCCTGTGTTAGAATTGGTATCTCTCCCCCGAATTATATGAAAGTTAATTAAAATATGGAAAATTATTGTTGTGAGTTATATCTGTTGTCGATAATTATTTAATCCTTCAGTTATTATTATTTGTAAGATTTGTTAGTGAACGTGAGTTAGTTTTGTTGGCGATAGTGAATATTGTGGTTAGTTATTTATTTGTTTATCTATTTATTTAAATTTAGGTAAATATTAGCAAGATTTGTCGTCGATGGTGATTTTGGTGTTATTATATATTCATTTATAAATAGTTGTAGTAATCGGTAAGATTAATATGTACTGGTGTTATTAAAAGTTAGGTTAGTGCCATGTGGTTAGGAGTCCTTCATGGCTGAGGAACGGGGAGTTCCGGTGAGAGAGAGATCCCGGCGAAGGGGCATCTGGGATCCTAGAGTTCCCAAAACCACCCCTCGATTCCGTAATCAGGTCGGCAGTGAACGCGGCAATTGCACAAGCCCACCAGACATATCTGCATGCTCTGCTATCGGGCATCAGCGAGTCCCTTCGAGATGAGACGCGAGCGGGTTTCCTGGAGATGATGAAGGACATCATCGACGTGCTCAGACCGTTGGGGACCCAGAGAGCAAAATTCGGAAACGGGGAACAGCGGCTTTGACGGCAAGGACGCCACGGTTCCCGTCAAAGACTTCGGTTTCCGAACGGAAACCTGGTGCTGGCATCTCAGGGTCGGGGGTGTAGCCTATTTTGGGCGTTCTAATTAGCCGGCTGGGCGCACAAATGTAGAAAATGCACACGCAGATTAATTGTAAACCTGTCAACCGTTGGTTTACAATAATCGGCTTGGTGATGCTGCATTTGACGTTATTGGCAGCATCGATTCGTTGGTTGCGTGCGATATAACCGGCCACGCCTGTATCTTTTTGTCGTATGAGAAGAGTAGCGGGGGTCAAACCGGGCACACAGCGGCGGCCAATTTATTGAAGAGTGGCAACGCCGGGCTTGCGATCTACGGGCCAAAAGGGGCGATTGCTATTGACCGCCCGATTCGCTCCTAAGTGATTATAGATAGGGAGAGCGGATCGCCTGCCTTTGGATATGCCCTTGGCCTTCATTTGGGCCGTTGACCCAAAAAAATGCATCTGTGCAGATGGGCAGCAACGGTGCTCGCCTCGTAAGCCTCCTCTTTGAAGCGAACAGACGAGTTTTTTGTGCTTTTCGTTTTGTTTTGATTTTAATAAGACACCGGAGTTTAATATTTATATTTAATATATTTCTATTATTCTGTTTGCCTTCTCGGCTTATTATTTTTTATTTAATCCCGAATGCATGCTTGTATCATATAATTATTGTTACTTTTAAATTTGTGTTCTTGTGCACTTTTGTTTGTGCGCTTGCGCTATTAGCTCTGTGGGTAAGCTCTTGTTGTTGTTTGTTGTTTATGTTTAACTGGATTTCGTGAGCAAGCAAGCAATCTATAAATAGATTACTCTTTCGCACTATCTCACCTATTTTCAATTTGTGCTTTAATCTTTTTCTTCTTTCTGCCGCTTGTTGGTGATCTATACGCTATAAATCCAAATAACTCTCTTTTAACATTTGGCTGCGTTATAACAGTAGAGACCCATAATAATGGACCATAATTGTCTGCTTTAAAAAAACTTGCCAAATGCAAATTACGGCAAGTCAATCCAGCATACCTTGTTGGCTATGTGATAATGTCGTGCATTCTAAATGTGTGGGTTACACTGGCTTAGTGGGGGATGTTATTGCCAAACGAAATAGTTTGCAATATAGTTGCGACTCGTGTAGGGAGATTGATGGTGAAATGCGGGCTTTTATGCGTCAGACCAGGAGTGGCTTTAGGGGTTTGATTGTTGGTTTTCGTAAACTAAACGATCAGCTCACAGCCCTGGATACCCAATTTAGCAGCCTAAAACTGTTGGATGCGTCTCCAGGGCCTAAACAGCCCACTCCTTGTGATTTGCCGTTGCCTAATACCCTTCAGCCTCCGACTGCAATTCAGCAGCCTACTACACCGATTACCCAGCAGCTCATCTCGTTAGTTACCCCGGTAGCTGCGAGATCTGCTGTGGACACTGGTTCTGTCCCGAAATGTGTGACATCGGCACGAGAAATACCAGTCGAATTATCCGTGTCGTCCGCTGTCGTAGAAGTTCCTAAAGGACGGCAGCAACAATTAAATTTACAGCTGCCGCTAGAAGGCTCGTCGTACGGACTACCGGCTGTTTTAGGTACTACAGCTAATAGTGTTCCCACTGTCCTACCTGTGGCGTCAAAGCCTCTAGTGGGTGTTCCACCGAAAAATTATTGTTTCTAGGCTTGCCCCTCACTTCCTTTCAGATGATGTAAAAGCCTTTATGCAGGCAAAAATTCAAGCACCAGGTACAACGAAAACGAAATTTAAGTTCGCCTATGGAAGGGATATTGCATCCTTTAAAATAAGTTTTCTGCCAGAAATATTTACCAACATTTGTTGTAAAGAGTTTTGGCCGGAACACTTAATTGTCAAATAGTCAACAATTTTAGGGCAAAGAGAAAAATCGGACTCCGATTTTATTACAATCTGTTTCTAGTGGCGCATCAACTTTAGTTGCTGCGTCAAAAAACTAAATTCTTCTTTTGAGCTTGCCTACCAGAATGTTAAAGGTCTTAAATCTAAACTTGTTAACCTGTATTTAGATTCTCTTGCTTTCAATTTTCATATTATCGCCTTAACTAAGACCTGGCTGAAGCCGGACATCTCCCGTACCGGAGGAGGAGTCTGCTCTTTCGTCGGAACGCATTGAACTTCCCATCTCAGAGATTGAGTGGGTGGCTGTGAGAATTGTATTTGGAAGTTTTTCTATCTTTATTTCATGTTTATATATACCCCCTCTATCTAACTTGTCCATTTATCAAACCCATCTTAACGCTATTAAATCTATCTCCCCCCTACTTTCTGATACCTTATACTCATTTTTTGATGTCTGCGTTCCTCTTGATCACCTATTTGGCCTCGCTGGTTCTCAAGTGAACTTATGAGATTAAAAAATGTGAAGTCGAGGTGTTATAAAAAGCTTTAGATATCGGGAAATCACTCTGATTTCTAGCGCTATGCAGTTGCCCGATCAAATTTTTCTACTCAAAATTCAATTTGCCGTTGTCGCCTCCAATTTTCTCATAATCCTAAGCAATTTTTTAGCTTTGTCAATTCTAAACGAAAGACATCTATTTTGCCTTCTTCGGTTAAGTTTCCAGAAGAGAGCGCGAATACTGATCCAGGCATAGCCGATCTGTTCGCAAACTTTTTTTCAACTACCTATCCTCCTCTAGGTATACTAAAAATCAGCCTTTTCCTTATCATTTACAGAAACTGCATCTTAAATCACATTATTACGGAAAGTTCGCTTCTCAGCGACCTTAACACCATCAAACCGGTTTACTCACCGGGCCCTGATGGTGTTCCTGCTTGTGTGCTCAGGTACTGTGCTGCAGCATTATGTAAACCTGCGTTAAAACTTTTTGAATGTCCGTAAACAATTCATCTTTTCCGACCATTTGGAAGGAATCATACATTATCCCTCTCCATAAGAAAGGGAGTAAGTCCGATGTCGAAAACTATACAGGTATTTCCAAATTATACGCTATATCTAAAGCTTTTGAGAGACTAATAACATCTCAACTGCAACATTTATGTAGTTCTATCATTTCAGCTTCCCAGTATGGGTTCGTGAAGCGCAGATCTACAACCACTAACCTTCTTGAGTTTACTTCGCTTTTTATTGATGGGTTTAAGAAAAGGATGCAGACTGACGTCATCTACACTGATTTCAGTAAGGCTTTCGACTCTGTCAACCACTCCTTGCTGCTTCATAAATTATGCCTTCTCGGCTTCCCAGTCAACCTCTTGAACTGAATTTCAGAGTATTTTCGTAACAGAACCCAAAAAGATCTTTTCAGAAATTCGTTTTCTAAACGAATTCTGGTGACTTCCGGTGTTCTTCAAGGTAGTCATCTTGGCCCACTACTCTTTACTCTTTTCATTAATGACCTCCCCTCGATACTGTCGCACTCTCGAGTACTAATGTATGCTGACGATGTGAAGTTATGCCTTGCATATAAAGATATGACATTATGTTATCTCTTACAAGCTGACATCGATGCGTTTCAGCCTTGGTGTCTAGCCAACCTCTCAAACTTAAACTGCTCCAAATGTAAGGTAATGACTTTCTATAGAAGCCCTCCTCAATTGGTTTCTTACATCCTTGATAGCCTACCGCTCGAGCGTGTTAACAGTTCTTCTAATGAAGTTAATGATCAAGGTGTCATCCTTGATCATAAACTTAAATTCGACTCTCATGCTAAGACCGTGGTCAATAAGGCCAGAATTGTTTTAGGATTCATCAAGCGATGGTCGAAGGAGTTTGACTTGGTATATCTTTGGTACGACCTGACCTTGAGTATGCCTCACGTATCTGGTCACTACAGTACTTTATCCATCAATACAGAATTGAATCCGTTGAGAAACAATTCTTGTTGTTTGCCCTTCGTGGTTTAAATTGGGATCCTTATGTGCGATTACCGTCATACTGCAGCAGGCTTCTGATGATTAACATTCCTTCCTTAACTAATCGTAGAACCATGCTGGGTGTAATATTTATCCATAAATTAATTACTGGTCAAATTGACTCTTTTGTGTTGACTAGCCAATTAAATTTCTCTATCCCTACTAGACTAACACGTAATTTTTAACCAATATCGCTTCAATTTTGCTCAACTAATTATGCCTTGCATGAACCGCTCAGGGTTCTCTGTGATGACTATAACAAGCATTACAGACTATTCTGCTCGGAGTCTTCTCTTCCACACGATACATATATATATACAAACGAGAAGGAAGGGCTATCTTCGGCACGCCAAAAATTAAATCCCTTGCAGACCCAACCTTTTCATAATTCTCATAGTGATTTGCCCGTATCTAAGAAGCACAGGGAAAATAGTTAATGACAGTTAATTAACCGAGTATGGTTAAGATGTCTTGAAAAACAAAAAAGTTTTCCATACAAGTTAATTTCGACCGATCGTTTCTATGGCAGCTGTATGATATAGTTGTCTGATCTTATTAGGGCTTTGTATATATATGAGGAAAATAGTAAAACTAATAAATGTAGGATATGATAATCAACGTCAAACACGGCTGTCGGTTCTGATCGTGTCGTCTGTAAATTAGCAGAAGTCGCTCGAACGTTTACAGAATGTAAACGAATTAGAGTCAGTCGATACCAATAACTCATAAGCATCGCACGCACGTATAATTTTGTTACTCCTAAAAGATTAAAACTACATCTAAGCCGCATTCATGTTCTTTTAAGTTAATTCCACAATCAATAAAAACATTTGCGTTATACCGAAACCTGGGATCGTACAAATTGGGGGCTCGACCGAGATTTTTGATTGAATAGACAAGAAAAGAACGAATGCAGGGCTGTGTTATATAGGCATAAATTGCATATACTACGTCTGTTGGCGATGGTAAAGTTTGACGCTGATGTAAATTGCGAAGTTGCGACTTAAGGAGACATGTGCGGAAAACGCAGAAGGCTCAATGCAGAATTTCATGGGATTGTGAAATTCGGTGACAGCAGAGGCAACGTCGGAGGCAGCGAGTGCGAAGACGCAGCAAGCTCAGTGCAGAATTTCAAGTTGTAAAATTCGGTGACAGCAGAGGCAACGTTGGAGGCAACGAGTGCGAGGACGCAGCGAGCTCAGTGCAGAATTTCATGGCGTTGTGAAATTCAGCGACAGCAGAAGCAACGAGTAAAGCAACGCGCAGTAACAACGAACAGGCAGCGAAAGCGGCACAAAACGACGAAGGCAAGAGGCTCATGCATCGTGGTGAGTTAAGCAAAGCGATTTCGTATTAGAGACGAGAGCAGCGTTCGATAGTCGACAGCGCGGAAAAGCATCGAGAGGCAGCCAATTAAGTTTTGCATGTGCAGAAAGTGGACGTTAGCAGAAGCGGTGGCTGTTCGATTTATCTGAATAAACACATAAAAGCTATATCGATATTATCCGATAAACGTATGCAGTTGCATTTTGCATGTTAGAAATAAGTTATTGATAATTTTTTAGCAATAAGATCTGAAAATATCTATTCTTAATATTTAAAATATTGGTGCAGTTGTAATGGTATGATTATGGTATTGAGAGTCGCGGACTTGACTAAAATTATCCAAGCTTAGTTTGCAGACGACCGGTGTAAAACGCGACTTACAAAACAGATTGTTACTTCATTATGGCCACCACAACGAGGAAGACGACGATGAGTCTGTTATAACAGCTTTAAGTAGCCCAGGACAGAATGTTGCACCAAATGAAGAACGAACAGAAAACAGATCGTGGTTTACGTTAAAAGATGTAGAAGGCAGTGTTTCACAATTCTCAGGCTCTGATAGTCGAGACATTAATCAATGGGTTGAAGAGTTAGAGGAATGTGCGATGACAGTGCAGTGGAGCAACCTACAACTTTTTATGTATGCTAAACAGTTGTTAACTGGGGCTGCAAAATCATTTGTTCGAAGTTTGCGAGAAGTTAGAGACTGGGAGTCTTTTAAAGCCGCACTTCTTGAAGAATTTACAATAAAATTGTCCACGGCAGAGATTCATAGAATTTTACAGAAGCGCCAAATGAAGAAAGGAGAATCCTTGCAAGAGTTTCTGTGTGCTTTAATGGAAATTGCAAAGTTTAATTGAATATTTTGTTGCCGGCATTTCAGATAGCAGAACAAACAAAGCAATGTTGTATCAGGCCAGGGATATTGGGCAGCTAAAATTTCAAATTGAGGCCTACAAAAAGTCTCGCGGCGGGTCGGAACAAAAGAGCAAGAATTGGTCGCACACAAGCAGAGAGGATCAACCAGTCTAGTCGACCGAAAAGGCAAAAAAGTGTTTTAAGTGCGGAGACGATTCTCATTTTAAGAAAGACTGCAAAAAAGTTTCTTTCAATTGTTTTAAATGCGGACAGCCAGGGCATCGCGCCGCAAGCTGCAAAGTTCAAATTGCGATGAAACAGGAAAAAAACTTAAACACACATAGTGTTCAAAATATGGAAAAGATCAGAAAGCCGACTAGCAGTTTTACTTCAACAGGAGCTCAAAGACATTGTGTATGCAGATGTAAAATTTAAAGGCTTTGTTGATACAGACGCCGATTTGTGTTTACTTCGCAGAAGCATATTCTTAAAACTTGGAAATTTAAGAGTAAGTGGCCTTGAAAAATGTCTAGCAGGTATCGGGGAAAGTCAAGTTCTAACCTTCGGAAGCATTACCATACCCGTACCATTGACAAGATTGAAATGCAGATAGATCTCCACGTTATTCAAGATGAGGACATTAGGTTTGAATCAATTTTAGGAAGAACTATTCTTGAACATATTGACATGCAGGTCACTAAAAACGGAATGCTGTTTATTCGTCGAATCGTCGACAATAACGTTAAAATTGATAGGAAGCCGCAAGAGCAGAGGCTACGTTCTTCTTGCGCAGTATTGCTCTCGGAATTTGAAGGTATTTGCATGACAGGTACAGAGAATGGAGAAATTACGGATAATTTGGATCTGTCTCATCTCAGTCAGGAGTATGAAAGCAAGGTTAGGAATATGGTACAAAGTTATCAACCGCAACGAAATGTGAATGCGCCCGTCAAAATGAAAATAATTTTCAATAACGAAGTTCCAGTTTTCCAGCACCCCAGGCGGCTAGCACAAAGTGAGCAGAAAATTGTCGACAAACAGGTAGAAGAATGGCTAGCCCAGAAGATTATTAAACCGATCGTATCAGAATTTGCCTCTCCAGTGGTTTTGATTACAGGAAACTTAACGAAAAAATTTTTCGAGATAATTTTCCAATGGCACACATGGACACAGTATTAGAAAAGCTTCGGGGTGCAAAGGTGTTTACCACACTTGACTCGACCAATGGTTTCTTTCACATCCCAGTAGATGAAGACTCGCAAAAATACACTTCCTTTGTTACTCAGAACGGTCAATATGAGTTTCTGTATGTACCGTTTGGAATTTCAATCTCCCCAGCAGTATTTACACTATTCATAATGGCTGTTTTGCGCGACTTAGTTAAGAGTAATGACGCAGTTGTATACATGGATGACGTCATCATTCCAAGTAAGGATATAAACGAGGGGGTACAGAAACTAAGTAGAGTTTTGACGGTGGCTGCAAAAAATGGATTGCGCATAAATTGGACCAAGTGCCAGCTGTTGCAGACAAAAGTACAGTTTCTGGGATACATAATTGAAGACAACTCAATTAGGCCAAGTAAAGAAAAAATTGAGGCAGTAGCTAACTTTCCCATCCCAAATCATATAAAAGCTATTCAACGATTTCTAGGAATCACGTCATATTTCCGAAAATTTATTGAGGGCTATTCTGTTATTGCTAAACCACTATCCGACTTGTTACGCAAGGACTCCAAGTTTGAATTCAATGATCAACAACAGGTTGCAATTGAGCAGTTAAAGGTTGCATCGACCAGCAAACTTGTTTTGCAGTTATATAGTCCGGATTTAGAGACAGAAATACATACAGATGCGTCGAAATGGGGCTATGGGGCAGTTATGTTGCAAAAGAGTTTTGAAGATGGTTTCCATCATCCAGTGCAGTACATGAGTCGTAAGACTAAACCTTGCGAAGAAAAGTACCCAGCTTACGATCTCGAAGTTCTTGCTATTATTGAATCCTTAACTAAATGGCGTGTTTATCTGTTGGGAATAAAATTCAAAATAGTCACGGATTGTAATGCATTCACAATGACAATAAAAAAGAAAGACGTTCCATTGAGGGTAGCGCGCTGGGCAATGTACTTGCAGGACTACGATTTTATAATAGAACATCGATCAGGTTTATAGATGAGGCACGTTGTATGCTTACCGACACTATCGTACACCGGTTTAGAGAAGCGCAATTAGCGGACGAATGGGTGAAAGTTATACGGAGTCTTGTTGAAGAGAGAGCATTTGAAGACTTTTACATAGATAATAAAGTTTTATTTAAGGACCCAAACAAAGAGCTCATTGTAGTACCAGCCCAAATGGAAAATGAGATTATATTGATAGCGCACAAACAAGGTCACTTTTCTGCAAAAAAGACACAGGACTAAGTTGAGCGATCGTATTTCATTCCGAAATTGAAGGACAAAGTAGCACGAATTGTTGACAGTTGTATAGAGTGCATTATTGTTAACGAGAAATTTGGCAAGCGAGAGGGGTATTTAACGCCTATAGATAAGGGCGATAGACCCCTATTGACTTACCACATTGACCACGTTGGGCCAATGGAGATAACCAAAAGGCTGTTCAATTATATCTTTGTGGTGGTTGATGCATTCTCGAAATATGTTTGGTTGTACTCTACTCGAAGCACAGGTATAGATGAAGTCATTAAGAGCTTGGAAGTACAGGCTATAAACTTTGGTAATCCTTTACGAATAGTGTCAGATAGAGGCGCTGCATTCACGTCCCATTTATTTAATGAATATTGTGAAAAGCGTAATATTCAACATTTAATGATTGCAACTGGAGTTCCGCGTGGTAATGGGCAGGTAGAACGCATGCACAAAATTGTGGTACCGATGATATCGAAGTTGAGTCTAGGAAATGCAGGTGCCTGGTACAAACACTTGAGTAAAGTTCAACAAATCATAAATAGCGTAGAGCCGCGAAGCACTAAAGTCTCACCTTTCAAGATATTAACTGGAATGGACATGCGTATAAGTAGCGAGCCGAACTTAAAAGAATTAGTGAAGCAGTCGTTAACTACAGAGCTCGACGAGGAACGTGAAAAATGTAGAGAGGAAGCTCGTGAAAATATAAGGAAAATACAAGAAGAAAATAAAAAGACTTTCAACTCTAAGAGAAAACCAGACAGACAATATCAAGTTAATGACATGGTAGCTATAAAGCGTACACAATACGGGACAGGCTTAAAACTTAAGAGAAAGTATCTCGGACCGTATAAAGTTGTGAAGGTAAATAATCACGGAAGGTATGAGGTAGAAAAAATGGCAGATACAGAAGGCCCGTGTAAGACGTTGACAGTGGCAGAGTTTATGAAACTATGGCTTGACCAATCCGAGGCGAAAAAACTTTTCCATACAAAAACTTAATTTTCGACCGATCGTTTCTATGGCAGCTATATGATATAGTTGTGCGATCTTAATAGGATTTTGCATATATATGGGGAGCAAAGTAAAAATAATAAATGCCGACTTTGGTCAAGATATCTAGAAAAAGAAATATATTTTCCATACAACAACTTAATTATCGACCGATGGTTCCTATGGCAGTTATATGATATAGTGGTCCGATCTTAAAAGGATTTTGCATATATATGGGGAGCATAGTAAAACTAATAAATGCCCAGTTTGGTCAAGATCTTGAAACACAAAAAAATTTTCCATACATTTTCCTATGGCAGTTATATGATATAGTTGTCCGATCTTAATAGGATTTTGCATCTATATGGGGAGCATAGTAAAACTAATAAATGCCGAGTTTGGTCAAGATATCTTGAAAAAGAAACAAATTTTCCATACAACAACTTAATTTTCGACCGATCGATTCTATGGCAGCTACATGATATAGTGGTCCGATCTTAATAGGATTTTGCATATATATAAAGAAATATGGGAAATGTCCGCTTGCATGAGATTGTAAATGGCTGCACAGATAAATGCAGTAAGAAATGATATTAATTATTATTAATTTTAAGAAAACACAATAAATTATACATACATATTGAAGGAAAAGAATGTCCGGCTAAGTTTAAATTGATGGGGAGAGCTGGCATAACAGCCGACACGGGTTGATGCAGGCCATCTAGTGGCCAAAATGAGGGTGACGAGATCAGGTGATCGTCTCAGGTAGGGCGGGTACGCTGGGTCCGGTACCGGGGCCCGATCTAGAAGAGTAAAGTGGATAAATAGTGTTTTTTGTTAATTTATATTGACCGTCTCACCTTTGTTGTTTACATTTTCTTGTTGTTACAGCTGTTAGTGTTGTTCATTTGTTAGAAGCTCCGACTGTTTGTTGTTATCGATTATGTGGTTCATTTTGAATAGTGTTGTGTAGGTCTGTTTTGCTACAGACGTTGTAGCTTTGTTGGTATCGATTGTGTGGACTGCAGGCCAGGGATGGGACTTCACCCAGAGAACCGATGAGCCTGCCAAGAAACAAGCACCCAAGTAACAATATGGCGCCCAATTTTGAAGTAGCACCCTGCTTCTTTGAAGTCGTGGCACAGATAAAAAAAAAAAATAAAATATTAATGCAGGTACAAGGGAAAGTCCATTGGCTTTAGGATTCACACCGCTGATGTCTTTTGTGGCACGAGTAGGTAGATCATAATTCGAGAAGCATGACGGAAGCAGAGATTAGAATATCACTGAGCATAAGAAGTTTTTCGTGTCGTTGTTGATGGCGGTAAGCCACGTTCACATGTTGGCGAAGCGTTCGCGACCGTTCATCGTAGGCTGGTGGTAGCCGAAATGACAAAGGCATCTTGTGATAAAAGGAGATATTAGGAAAGTCTCATTTTGTGTTAATGTTGGATGTATGCTGAACGTAGTTATATGAGCTTCGGAGACAGGTGACCCAGGAGGATGTAGAATCGAGCCTGCGCCACATCTGTCACACAGCATACCCCAAGAATGGCCAGAAGAGCGACGGAGACGGATCTTGCCATTGTGTCCATTAACATGGGGAGTTTTCTTGTCGCGGTTGATGGCGGTAAGTTACGTTCGCATGTTGGTGAACGTTCACGACCGTTCATCGTAGCCTGGTGGTAGCCGCCATGACAAAATAACCTGTGATAAAATTTTATATTAGGGTAGGTTTGGTCAGAGTTTGTTTAATGTTTACTATTTGTTTTGTCTCATTCTGTGTTTACAGTGTGTGCTGGCCGTGTGTACTGGCCGTAGTTATATGAGCTTCGGAGATAGGTGACCCAGGACGATATAGATTCGATCCTGCGCCGCACCTGTCTCAAAGCATGCCCCAAAGGTTCCCAGAAGTGCGACAGAAGCCAAATGGACTTCAAGGTAGCGTTCCTTGAATGCCGTTCGAACTGAGCATTTGACGAATGCTTAAATGTTGTCCACTGTCCAGATTATGCGTAGACAAGTTAGCCTGTGTTAGAATTGGTATCTCTCCCCCGAATTATATGAAAGTTAATTAAAATATGGAAAATTATTGTTGTGAGTTATATCTGTTGTCGATAATTATTTAATCCTTCAGTTATTATTATTTGTAAGATTTGTTAGTGAAAGAGAGTTATTTATGTTGGCGATAGTGAATATTGTGGTTAGTTATTTATTTGTTTATCTATTTATTTAAATTTAGGTAAATATTAGCAAGGTTTGTCGTCGATAGGGAATTTGGTGTAATTATTTATTTATTTATAAATAGTTGTATTGATCGGTAAGATTAATATGTATTGGTGTTATTAAAAGTTAGGTTAGTGCCATGTGGTTAGGAGTCATTCATGGCTGAGGAACGGGGAGTACCGGAGAGAGAGAGATCCCTACGAAGGGGCATCTGGGGAACCTAGAGTTCCTAAAAGCACCCATCGATTCCGTAATCAGGTCGGCAGTGAACGCGGCAATTGCACAAGCCCACCAGACATATCTGCATGCTCTGCTATCGGGCATCAGCGAGTCCTTCCGAGATGAGATGCGAGCGGGCTTCCTGGAGATGATGAAGGACATCATCGACGTGCTCAGACCGTTGGGGACCCACGCCAGAGAGCAAAATTCGGAACCGGTGCCACCAAGATACATCGCGCCAACAACCGAAACATCCGGGTGGAGGACCGAAAAGCTGGCGATTTTCCGGCGGAGGCGGACTATAAAGAATTTAAAGGGGCATACCTCAAGCTCGAACAGGGGAACAGCGGATTTCACGGCAAGGACACCACGGATCCCGTCAAAGACTTCGCTTTCCGAACGGAAACCCGGTGCTGGCATCTCAGGGTAGTGGGTGTGGCCCACGTTGGGCGTTCCAATTAGCCGGCTGGGCGCACAAATGTAGAAAATGCACACGCAGATTAATTGTAAACACTTCAACTGTTTATTTACAATATCTGCGTAATGATGTTGCATTTGACGTTGATGCTGCCAATCATCGATTCGTTGGTTGCGTGCGATATTACCGGCCACGCCGATATCTTTTCGTATGAGCAGAGTAGCGGGGATGAAACCGGGCACACAGCGGTGCTCAATTTATTGAAGAGTGGTAGCGCCGGGCTTGCGGTCCACGGCGCCAAAAGGGGCGATTGCTATTGGCGGCCCGATTCGCTCCTATAGAGATTATACGGAGAGCGGATCGCCTGCCCTTTCTTAACTAATCGTAGAAACATGCTCGGTGTAATATTTATCCATAAATTAATTACTGCTCAAATTGACTCCTCTGTGTTGACTAGCCAATTAAATTTCTCTATCCCTACTAGACTAACACGTAATTTTAATTATAATAATTAATTTTGCTCAACTAATTATACCTTGGATGAACCGTTCAGGGTTCTCTGTGATGACTACAACAAGCATTACAGCCTATTCTGCTCAAAGTCTTCGATTCTAAACTACTTAGCTAATAGATAGTCTTATTTTTATTTGTAATTATACCCTGAACCCATTAAAAATGGGTAAACAGGGTATATTGTATTTGTGCAAATGTATGTAACAGGCAGAAGGAAGCATCTCCGACCCCATAAAGTATATATATTCTTGATCAACATCAATAGCCGAGTCGATCTAGCCATGTCCGTCTGTCTGTCTGTCCATCTGTCCGTCCGTCCGTATGTATGAACGCAAGGATATCAGAACCTATAAGAGCTAGAGACTTGAAATTTTGGTTGTAGGTCCTCCTAGTGCCCGCAAAGATCGACTTTGTTTCCGATATTCGATTACTTGCCCCGTTTCCAAGTAAAAAAAAAATCGATATCGAAATCCTATTTTATGAGCAATTTCGGCAATTAATATGAGCTAGAGTCACCAAACTCGACATGAAGTTTCTAGAATAGTATATATATATATCAAGTATCTTTTATTTAATACCTATCGCCACCTCCCTTTTACCACCAAAAAGCTATAAACCAAGCTAATAAACCAACTTGTATCGCCCACTAATTTAAGCCACAAATAATGCAATTAATAATATATTATGAGAATACAAAAATATACTAAAATTTCATTAGGATCGGTTAAGAACTACAAAAGTTATGTGTTTTGGTTGCGCACGTGTTAACAGCAGCAAGCGCTAGAGTGTAAGAATTTGTGTATACATGCAATCACACACATTCATGCGCGACTTCTTTGAATTCTATCAACAGCATTGCAATTGCGATTGCATATTTTTCTACACATTAAAAATGGGTAAAAAGGGTATTATGTATTTGTGCAAATGTATGTAACAGGCAGAAGGAAGCATCTCCGACCCCATAAAGTATATATATTCTTGATCAGCATCAATAGCCGAGTCGATCTAGCCATGTCCGTCTGTCTGTCTGTCCATCTGTCCGTCCGTCCGTATGTATGAACGC
This sequence comes from Drosophila borealis, assembly GCA_035045885.1. Lineage (NCBI taxonomy): Eukaryota > Metazoa > Arthropoda > Insecta > Diptera > Drosophilidae > Drosophila > Drosophila borealis. Next base: position 1,297,205 of record JAWNOR010000313.1, read on the forward strand.
AAGGATATCAGAACCTATAAGAGCTAGTGACTTGAAATTTTGGCTGTAGGTCCTCCTAGTGCCCGCGCAGATCGAGTTTGTTTCCGATACTCGATATTGACAGCATCGATGAAGCCGGGCACACAGCGGCGCCCAATTTATTGAAGAGTGGCAACGCCGGGCTTGCGGTCCACGGCGCCAAAAGGGGCGATTGCTATTGGCGGCCCGATTCGCTCCTTAAGAGATTATAGGGAGAGCGGATCGCCTGACCTTGGATATGCCCTTGGCCTTCATTTGGGCCGTTGACCCAAAAAAATGCAGCTGTGCAGATGGGCAGCAACGGTGCTCGCCTCGTAAGCCTCCTCTTTGAAGCGAACAGACGAGTTTTTTGTGCTCTCCGTTTTGTTTTGATTTTAATAAAACACCGGATTTTTAATATTTATATTTAATATGTTTCTATTATTCTGTTTGCCTTCTCTGCTTATTATTTTTTATTTTATCCCGAATGCATGCTTGTACCTGAAATTTTATCATATAAATATTGTTACTTTTAAATTTGTGTTCTTGTAATTTTTGTTGTGCGCTTGCGCTATTAGCTTTGTGGGTAAGCTCTTGTTGTTGTTTGTTGTTTATGTTTAACTGCACATCGCCTCTCTTGGTGTGCAAGATTTCGTGAGCAAGCAAGCAATCTATAAATAGACTACTCTCTCGCACTCTCTCACCTATTTTCAATTTGTGCTTTAATCTTTTTCTTTTTTCTGCCGCTTGTTGGTGCTCTATACGCTATAAATCCAAATAACTCTCTTTTAACATTTTGCTGCGTTATTTCAGTAGAGACCCATAATAATGGACTATAATTGTCTGCTTTAAAAAAACTTGCCAAATGCAAATTACGGCAAGTCAATCCAGCATACCTTGTTGGCTATGTGATAATGTCGTGCATTCTAAATGTGCGGGTTACACTGGCTTAGTGGGGGATGTTATTGCCAAACGAAATAGTTTGCAATATAGTTGCGACACGTGTAGGGAGATTGATGGTGAAATGCGGGCTTTTATGCGTCAGACCAGGAGTGGCTTTAGGGGATTGATTGTTGGTTTTCGTAAACTAAACGATCAGCTCACAGCCTGGATACCCAATTTAACAGGCTAAAACTGTTGGATGCATCTCCAGGGTCTAAAAAGCCCACTCCTTGTGATTTGCCGTTGCCTAATACCCTTCAGTCTCCGACTGCAATTCAGCAGCCTACTACACCGATTACACAGCAGCTCATCTCGTTTGTTACCCCGGTAGCTGCGAAATCTGCTGTGGACACTCGTTCTGTCCCGAAATGTGTGACATCGGCACGAGAAATACCAGTCGAATTATCCGTGTCGTCCGCTGTCGTAGAGGTTCCTAAAGGACGGCGGCAACAATTAAATTTACAGCTGCCGCTAGAAGGCTCGTCGTCCGGACTACCGGGTGTTTTAGTGTTCAGCCGGTGTTCCCACTGTCCTACCTGTGACGTCAAAGCCTGTAGTGGGTGTTCCACCGAAAAGACATATTATTGTTTCTAGACTTGCCCCTCACTTCCCATCAGATGATGTAAAAGCCTTTATACAGGCAAAAATTCAAGCACCAGGTACAACGATGGAGAAATTTAAGTTCGCCTATGAAAGGGACTTTAAAATAAGTGTTTCGCCAGAAATATTTACCAACATTTGTTGTAAAGAGTTTTGGCTGGAACACTTAATAGTCAAAGAATATAAGGACAAAAAGAAAAATCGGACTCCGATTTTATTACCATCTGTTTCTAGTGGCGCATCAACTTTAGTTGCTGCGTCAAAAAACTAAATTCTTCTTTCGAGCTTACCTACCAGAATGTTAGAGGTCTTAAATCTAAACTTGTTAACCTGTATTTAGCTTCTCTTGCTTTCAATTTTCAAAATATCGCTTTAACTGAGACCTGGCTGAAGCCGGACATCTCAGACTCTCCCATTTTTACCTCCAAATACACCACTCACAGATGTGATCGAGCTTCCCGTACCAGAGAAGGAGTACTCATAGCTGCCGAGTCTGCTCTTTCGTCGGAACGCATTAAACTTCCCATCTCAGAGATTGAGTTGGTGGCTGTAAGAGTTGTATTTGGTACTTTTTCCAATTTTTTTGTTCATGCTCATATTAACCTCCTCTATCTAACTTGTCTACCTATCAAACCCATCTAAATGCTGTTAAATCTATCTCCTCCCTACTTTCTGATAGAGACCTTTTAGTTGTTCTTGGGGACTTTAATCTTCCAGTTATCGAGTGGTGATCGCCATCAGATTCAAACTTTCTGTTGCCGTCTTCGTCAAACGAGTTTATTGATGGTCTACATGAAATGTCCTTACGGCAGGTTAATCGTGTGCGCAATTCAAGAAACAGATCTCTTGATCTAATTTTCGTGTTGGATTCGTTAGACAGTGGTTTGCACAGGATTAATCCGCTTACGCTTCCAGAAGACCCTTATAACCAATTTTGGATATGGTCATTGATCTACCAGCCCGAGTCTTATTCTGCAAGCCGACTGGTCCCAACTGTACAATTGTGCAGACATTGATTGCCATTAAACTATTTTATGATACCTTATACTCGTTTTTTGATGTTTGCGTTCCTCTTGATCACCTATTAGGCCTCGCTGGTTCTCAAGTGAACTTATGAGATTAAAAAATGTGAAGTCAAGGTGTTATAAAAAGTTTAAGAAATCGGGAAATCACTCTGATTTCTCCCGCTATGCAAGTGCCCGTTACAATTTTTCTACTCAAAATTCCATCTGCTATAATGATTACTTTCGCCTATAATCCTAAGCAATTTTTTAACATTGTCAATTCTAAACGAAAGACATCTATTTTGCCTTCTTCGGTCAAGTTTCCAGAAGAGAGCGCGAATACTGATCCAGGCATAGCCGATCTGTTCGCAAACTTTTTTTAAACTACCTACTCCTCCTCTAGGTATACTAAAAATCAGCCTTATCCTTATCAGTTACAGAGGTCAAACTGCATCTTAAGTCCCTTTATTACGGAAAGTTCGCTTCTCAGCGACCTTAACACCATCAAACCGGTTTACTCGCCGGGCCCTGATGGTGTTCCTGCTTGTGTGCTCAGGTACTGTGCTGCAGCATTATGTAAACCTGTGTTAAAAATTTTTGAATGCCCGTAAACAATTATTTTTTTCCGACCATTTGGAAGGAATCATACATTATCCCCCTCCATAAGAAAGGGAGTAAGTCCGATGTCGAAAACTATACAGATATTTCCAAATTATACGCTATACCTTAATCTTTTGAGAGACTAATATCATCTCAACTGCAACATTTACGTAGTTCTATCATTATAGCTTCCCCGCTTGTAATTGATGGGTTTAAGAAAAGGATGCAGACTGACGTCATCTACACTGATTTCAGTAAGGCTTTCGAGTCTGTCAACCACTCCTTGCTGCTTCATAAATTATGCCTTCTCGGCTTCCCAGTCAAGCTCTTGAACTGGATTTCAGAGTATTTGCGTAACAGAATCCAAAAAGATCTTTTCAGAAATTCGTTTTCTAAACGAATTCTGGTGACTTCCGGTGTTCTTCAAGGTAGTCATCTTGGCCCACTACTCTTTACTCTTTTCATTAATGACCTTCCCTCGATACTGTCTCACTCTCGAGTACTAATGTATGCTGACGATGTGAAGTTATGCCTTGCATATAAAGATATGACATTATGTTATCTCTTACAAGCTGACATTGATGCGTTTCAGGCTTGTGTCTAGCCAACCTCTCAAACTTAAACTGCTCCAAATGTAAGGTAATGACTTTCTATAGAAGCCCTCCTCAATTGGTTTCTTACATCCTTGATAGCCTACCGCTCGAGCGTGTTAACAGTTCTTCTAATGAAGTTAATGATCAAGGTGTCATCCTTGATCATAAACTTAAATTCGAATCTCATGCTAAGACCGTGGTCAATAAGGCCAGAATTGTTTTAGGATTCATCAAGCGATGGTCGAAGGAGTTTGACTTGGTATATCTTTGGTACGACCTGACCTTGAGTATGCCTCACGTATCTGGTCACTACAGTACTTTATCCATCAATACAGAATTGAATCCGTTGAGAAACAATTCTTGTTGTTTGCCCTTCGTGGTTTAAATTGAGATCCTCATGTGCGATTACCGTCATACTGCAGCAGGCTTCTGATGATTTACATTCCTTCCTTAACTAATCGTAGAACCATGCTGGGTGTAATATTTATCCATAAATTAATTACTGGTCAAATTGACTCCTCTGTGTTGACTACCCAATTAAATTTCTCTATCCCTACTAGACTAACACGTAATTTTAATTATAATAATTAATTTTGCTCAACTAATTATACCTTGAATGAACCGTTCAGGGTTCTCTGTGATGACTATAACAAGCATTACAGCCTATTCTGCTCAAAGACTTCGATTCTAAACTACTTAGCTAATAGATAGTCTTATTTTTATTTGTAATTATACCCTGAACCCATTAAAAATGGGTAAACAAGGTATATTGTATTTGGGCAAATGTATGTAACAGGCAGAAGGAAGCATCTCCGACCCCATAAAGTATATATATTCTTGATCAGCATCAATAGCCGAGTCGATCTAGCCATGTCCGTCTGTCTGTCTGTCCATCTGTCCGTCCGTCCGTATGTATGAACGCAAGGATATCAGAACCTATAAGAGCTAGTGACTTGAAATTTTGGCTGTAGGTCCTCCTAGTGCCCGCGCAGATCGAGTTTGTTTCCGATACTCGATATTGACAGCATCGATGAAGCCGGGCACACAGCGGCGCCCAATTTATTGAAGAGTGGCAACGCCGGGCTTGCGGTCCACGGCGCCAAAAGGGGCGATTGCTATTGGCGGCCCGATTCGCTCCTTAAGAGATTATAGGGAGAGCGGATCGCCTGACCTTGGATATGCCCTTGGCCTTCATTTGGGCCGTTGACCCAAAAAAATGCAGCTGTGCAGATGGGCAGCAACGGTGCTCGCCTCGTAAGCCTCCTCTTTGAAGCGAACAGACGAGTTTTTTGTGCTCTCCGTTTTGTTTTGATTTTAATAAAACACCGGATTTTTAATATTTATATTTAATATGTTTCTATTATTCTGTTTGCCTTCTCTGCTTATTATTTTTTATTTTATCCCGAATGCATGCTTGTACCTGAAATTTTATCATATAAATATTGTTACTTTTAAATTTGTGTTCTTGTAATTTTTGTTGTGCGCTTGCGCTATTAGCTTTGTGGGTAAGCTCTTGTTGTTGTTTGTTGTTTATGTTTAACTGCACATCGCCTCTCTTGGTGTGCAAGATTTCGTGAGCAAGCAAGCAATCTATAAATAGACTACTCTCTCGCACTCTCTCACCTATTTTCAATTTGTGCTTTAATCTTTTTCTTTTTTCTGCCGCTTGTTGGTGCTCTATACGCTATAAATCCAAATAACTCTCTTTTAACATTTTGCTGCGTTATTTCAGTAGAGACCCATAATAATGGACTATAATTGTCTGCTTTAAAAAAACTTGCCAAATGCAAATTACGGCAAGTCAATCCAGCATACCTTGTTGGCTATGTGATAATGTCGTGCATTCTAAATGTGCGGGTTACACTGGCTTAGTGGGGGATGTTATTGCCAAACGAAATAGTTTGCAATATAGTTGCGACACGTGTAGGGAGATTGATGGTGAAATGCGGGCTTTTATGCGTCAGACCAGGAGTGGCTTTAGGGGATTGATTGTTGGTTTTCGTAAACTAAACGATCAGCTCACAGCCTGGATACCCAATTTAACAGGCTAAAACTGTTGGATGCATCTCCAGGGTCTAAAAAGCCCACTCCTTGTGATTTGCCGTTGCCTAATACCCTTCAGTCTCCGACTGCAATTCAGCAGCCTACTACACCGATTACACAGCAGCTCATCTCGTTTGTTACCCCGGTAGCTGCGAAATCTGCTGTGGACACTCGTTCTGTCCCGAAATGTGTGACATCGGCACGAGAAATACCAGTCGAATTATCCGTGTCGTCCGCTGTCGTAGAGGTTCCTAAAGGACGGCGGCAACAATTAAATTTACAGCTGCCGCTAGAAGGCTCGTCGTCCGGACTACCGGGTGTTTTAGTGTTCAGCCGGTGTTCCCACTGTCCTACCTGTGACGTCAAAGCCTGTAGTGGGTGTTCCACCGAAAAGACATATTATTGTTTCTAGACTTGCCCCTCACTTCCCATCAGATGATGTAAAAGCCTTTATACAGGCAAAAATTCAAGCACCAGGTACAACGATGGAGAAATTTAAGTTCGCCTATGAAAGGGACTTTAAAATAAGTGTTTCGCCAGAAATATTTACCAACATTTGTTGTAAAGAGTTTTGGCTGGAACACTTAATAGTCAAAGAATATAAGGACAAAAAGAAAAATCGGACTCCGATTTTATTACCATCTGTTTCTAGTGGCGCATCAACTTTAGTTGCTGCGTCAAAAAACTAAATTCTTCTTTCGAGCTTACCTACCAGAATGTTAGAGGTCTTAAATCTAAACTTGTTAACCTGTATTTAGCTTCTCTTGCTTTCAATTTTCAAAATATCGCTTTAACTGAGACCTGGCTGAAGCCGGACATCTCAGACTCTCCCATTTTTACCTCCAAATACACCACTCACAGATGTGATCGAGCTTCCCGTACCAGAGAAGGAGTACTCATAGCTGCCGAGTCTGCTCTTTCGTCGGAACGCATTAAACTTCCCATCTCAGAGATTGAGTTGGTGGCTGTAAGAGTTGTATTTGGTACTTTTTCCAATTTTTTTGTTCATGCTCATATTAACCTCCTCTATCTAACTTGTCTACCTATCAAACCCATCTAAATGCTGTTAAATCTATCTCCTCCCTACTTTCTGATAGAGACCTTTTAGTTGTTCTTGGGGACTTTAATCTTCCAGTTATCGAGTGGTGATCGCCATCAGATTCAAACTTTCTGTTGCCGTCTTCGTCAAACGAGTTTATTGATGGTCTACATGAAATGTCCTTACGGCAGGTTAATCGTGTGCGCAATTCAAGAAACAGATCTCTTGATCTAATTTTCGTGTTGGATTCGTTAGACAGTGGTTTGCACAGGATTAATCCGCTTACGCTTCCAGAAGACCCTTATAACCAATTTTGGATATGGTCATTGATCTACCAGCCCGAGTCTTATTCTGCAAGCCGACTGGTCCCAACTGTACAATTGTGCAGGCATTGATTGCCATTAAACTATTTTATGATACCTTATACTCGTTTTTTGATGTTTGCGTTCCTCTTGATCACCTATTAGGCCTCGCTGGTTCTCAAGTGAACTTATGAGATTAAAAAATGTGAAGTCAAGGTGTTATAAAAAGTTTAAGAAATCGGGAAATCACTCTGATTTCTCCCGCTATGCAAGTGCCCGTTACAATTTTTCTACTCAAAATTCCATCTGCTATAATGATTACTTTCGCCTATAATCCTAAGCAATTTTTTAACATTGTCAATTCTAAACGAAAGACATCTATTTTGCCTTCTTCGGTCAAGTTTCCAGAAGAGAGCGCGAATACTGATCCAGGCATAGCCGATCTGTTCGCAAACTTTTTTTAAACTACCTACTCCTCCTCTAGGTATACTAAAAATCAGCCTTATCCTTATCAGTTACAGAGGTCAAACTGCATCTTAAGTCCCTTTATTACGGAAAGTTCGCTTCTCAGCGACCTTAACACCATCAAACCGGTTTACTCGCCGGGCCCTGATGGTGTTCCTGCTTGTGTGCTCAGGTACTGTGCTGCAGCATTATGTAAACCTGTGTTAAAAATTTTTGAATGCCCGTAAACAATTATTTTTTTCCGACCATTTGGAAGGAATCATACATTATCCCCCTCCATAAGAAAGGGAGTAAGTCCGATGTCGAAAACTATACAGATATTTCCAAATTATACGCTATACCTTAATCTTTTGAGAGACTAATATCATCTCAACTGCAACATTTACGTAGTTCTATCATTATAGCTTCCCCGCTTGTAATTGATGGGTTTAAGAAAAGGATGCAGACTGACGTCATCTACACTGATTTCAGTAAGGCTTTCGAGTCTGTCAACCACTCCTTGCTGCTTCATAAATTATGCCTTCTCGGCTTCCCAGTCAAGCTCTTGAACTGGATTTCAGAGTATTTGCGTAACAGAATCCAAAAAGATCTTTTCAGAAATTCGTTTTCTAAACGAATTCTGGTGACTTCCGGTGTTCTTCAAGGTAGTCATCTTGGCCCACTACTCTTTACTCTTTTCATTAATGACCTTCCCTCGATACTGTCTCACTCTCGAGTACTAATGTATGCTGACGATGTGAAGTTATGCCTTGCATATAAAGATATGACATTATGTTATCTCTTACAAGCTGACATTGATGCGTTTCAGGCTTGTGTCTAGCCAACCTCTCAAACTTAAACTGCTCCAAATGTAAGGTAATGACTTTCTATAGAAGCCCTCCTCAATTGGTTTCTTACATCCTTGATAGCCTACCGCTCGAGCGTGTTAACAGTTCTTCTAATGAAGTTAATGATCAAGGTGTCATCCTTGATCATAAACTTAAATTCGAATCTCATGCTAAGACCGTGGTCAATAAGGCCAGAATTGTTTTAGGATTCATCAAGCGATGGTCGAAGGAGTTTGACTTGGTATATCTTTGGTACGACCTGACCTTGAGTATGCCTCACGTATCTGGTCACTACAGTACTTTATCCATCAATACAGAATTGAATCCGTTGAGAAACAATTCTTGTTGTTTGCCCTTCGTGGTTTAAATTGAGATCCTCATGTGCGATTACCGTCATACTGCAGCAGGCTTCTGATGATTTACATTCCTTCCTTAACTAATCGTAGAACCATGCTGGGTGTAATATTTATCCATAAATTAATTACTGGTCAAATTGACTCCTCTGTGTTGACTAGCCAATTAAATTTCTCTATCCCTACTAGACTAACACGTAATTTTAATTATAATAATTAATTTTGCTCAACTAATTATACCTTGAATGAACCGTTCAGGGTTCTCTGTGATGACTATAACAAGCATTACAGCCTATTCTGCTCAAAGTCTTCGATTCTAAACTACTTAGCTAATAGATAGTCTTATTTTTATTTGTAATTATACCCTGAACCCATTAAAAATGGGTAAACAAGGTATATTGTATTTGGGCAAATGTATGTAACAGGCAGAAGGAAGCATCTCCGACCCCATAAAGTATATATATTCTTGATCAGCATCAATAGCCGAGTCGATCTAGCCATGTCCGTCTGTCTGTCTGTCCATCTGTCCGTCCGTCCGTATGTATGAACGCAAGGATATCAGAACCTATAAGAGCTAGTGACTTGAAATTTTGGCTGTAGGTCCTCCTAGTGCCCGCGCAGATCGAGTTTGTTTCCGATACTCGATATTGACAGCATCGATGAAGCCGGGCACACAGCGGCGCCCAATTTATTGAAGAGTGGCAACGCCGGGCTTGCGGTCCACGGCGCCAAAAGGGGCGATTGCTATTGGCGGCCCGATTCGCTCCTTAAGAGATTATAGGGAGAGCGGATCGCCTGACCTTGGATATGCCCTTGGCCTTCATTTGGGCCGTTGACCCAAAAAAATGCAGCTGTGCAGATGGGCAGCAACGGTGCTCGCCTCGTAAGCCTCCTCTTTGAAGCGAACAGACGAGTTTTTTGTGCTCTCCGTTTTGTTTTGATTTTAATAAAACACCGGATTTTTAATATTTATATTTAATATGTTTCTATTATTCTGTTTGCCTTCTCTGCTTATTATTTTTTATTTTATCCCGAATGCATGCTTGTACCTGAAATTTTATCATATAAATATTGTTACTTTTAAATTTGTGTTCTTGTAATTTTTGTTGTGCGCTTGCGCTATTAGCTTTGTGGGTAAGCTCTTGTTGTTGTTTGTTGTTTATGTTTAACTGCACATCGCCTCTCTTGGTGTGCAAGATTTCGTGAGCAAGCAAGCAATCTATAAATAGACTACTCTCTCGCACTCTCTCACCTATTTTCAATTTGTGCTTTAATCTTTTTCTTTTTTCTGCCGCTTGTTGGTGCTCTATACGCTATAAATCCAAATAACTCTCTTTTAACATTTTGCTGCGTTATTTCAGTAGAGACCCATAATAATGGACTATAATTGTCTGCTTTAAAAAAACTTGCCAAATGCAAATTACGGCAAGTCAATCCAGCATACCTTGTTGGCTATGTGATAATGTCGTGCATTCTAAATGTGCGGGTTACACTGGCTTAGTGGGGGATGTTATTGCCAAACGAAATAGTTTGCAATATAGTTGCGACACGTGTAGGGAGATTAATGGTGAAATGCGGGCTTTTATGCGTCAGACCAGGAGTGGCTTTAGGGGATTGATTGTTGGTTTTCGTAAACTAAACGATCAGCTCACAGCCTGGATACCCAATTTAACAGGCTAAAACTGTTGGATGCATCTCCAGGGTCTAAAAAGCCCACTCCTTGTGATTTGCCGTTGCCTAATACCCTTCAGTCTCCGACTGCAATTCAGCAGCCTACTACACCGATTACACAGCAGCTCATCTCGTTTGTTACCCCGGTAGCTGCGAGATCTGCTGTGGACACTGGTTCTGTCCCGAAATGTGTGACATCGGCACGAGAAATACCAGTCGAATTATCCGTGTCGTCCGCTGTCGTAGAAGTTCCTAAAGGACGGCGGCAACAATTAAATTTACAGCTGCCCCTAGAAGGCTCGTCGTCCGGACTACCGGCTGTTTTAGTGTTCAGCCAGTGTTCCCACTGTCCTACCTGTGGCGTCAAAGCCTGTAGTGGGTGTTCCACCGAAAAGACATATTATTGTTTCTAGACTTGCCCCTCACTTCCCATCAGATGATGTAAAAGCCTTTATACAGGCAAAAATTCAAGCACCAGGTACAACGATGGAGAAATTTAAGTTCGCCTATGAAAGGGACTTTAAAATAAGTGTTTCGCCAGAAATATTTACCAACATTTGTTGTAAAGAGTTTTGGCTGGAACACTTAATAGTCAAAGAATATAAGGACAAAAAGAAAAATCGGACTCCGATTTTATTACCATCTGTTTCTAGTGGCGCATCAACTTTAGTTGCTGCGTCAAAAAACTAAATTCTTCTTTCGAGCTTACCTACCAGAATGTTAGAGGTCTTAAATCTAAACTTGTTAACCTGTATTTAGCTTCTCTTGCTTTCAATTTTCAAAATATCGCTTTAACTGAGACCTGGCTGAAGCCGGACATCTCAGACTCTCCCATTTTTACCTCCAAATACACCACTCACAGATGTGATCGAGCTTCCCGTACCGGAGAAGGAGTACTCATAGCTGCCGAGTCTGCTCTTTCGTCGGAACGCATTAAACTTCCCATCTCAGAGATTGAGTTGGTGGCTGTAAGAGTTGTATTTGGTACTTTTTCCAATTTTTTTGTTCATGCTCATATTAACCTCCTCTATCTAACTTGTCTACCTATCAAACCCATCTAAATGCTGTTAAATCTATCTCCTCCCTACTTTCTGATAGAGACCTTTTAGTTGTTCTTGGGGACTTTAATCTTCCAGTTATCGAGTGGTGATCGCCATCAGATTCAAACTTTCTGTTGCCGTCTTCGTCAAACGAGTTTATTGATGGTCTACATGAAATGTCCTTACGGTAGGTTAATCGTGTGCGCAATTCAAGAAACAGATCTCTTGATCTAATTTTCGTGTTGGATTCGTTAGACAGTGGTTTGCACAGGATTAATCCGCTTACGCTTCCAGAAGACCCTTATAACCAATTTTGGATATGGTCATTGATCTACCAGTCCGAGTCTTATTCTGCAAGCCGACTGGTCCCAACTGTACAATTGTGCGGACATTGATGTTGCCATTAAACTATTTTATGATACCTTATACTCGTTTTTTGATGTTTGCGTTCCTCTTGATCACCTATTAGGCCTCGCTGGTTCTCAAGTGAACTTATGAGATTAAAAAATGTGAAGTCAAGGTGTTATAAAAAGTTTAAGAAATCGGGAAATCACTCTGATTTCTCCCGCTATGCAAGTGCCCGTTACAATTTTTCTACTCAAAATTCCATCTGCTATAATGATTACTTTCGCCTATAATCCTAAGCAATTTTTTAACATTGTCAATTCTAAACGAAAGACATCTATTTTGCCTTCTTCGGTCAAGTTTCCAGAAGAGAGCGCGAATACTGATCCAGGCATAGCCGATCTGTTCGCAAACTTTTTTTAAACTACCTACTCCTCCTCTAGGTATACTAAAAATCAGCCTTATCCTTATCAGTTACAGAGGTCAAACTGCATCTTAAGTCCCTTTATTACGGAAAGTTCGCTTCTCAGCGACCTTAACACCATCAAACCGGTTTACTCGCCGGGCCCTGATGGTGTTCCTGCTTGTGTGCTCAGGTACTGTGCTGCAGCATTATGTAAACCTGTGTTATAAATTTTTGAATGCCCGTAAACAATTATTTTTTTCCGACCATTTGGAAGGAATCATACATTATCCCCCTCCATAAGAAAGGGAGTAAGTCCGATGTCGAAAACTATACAGATATTTCCAAATTATACGCTATACCTTAATCTTTTGAGAGACTAATATCATCTCAACTGCAACATTTACGTAGTTTTATCATTTCAGCTTCCCCGCTTGTAATTGATGGGTTTAAGAAAAGGATGCAGACTGACGTCATCTACACTGATTTCAGTAAGGCTTTCGAGTCTGTCAACCACTCCTTGCTGCTTCATAAATTATGCCTTCTCGGCTTCCCAGTCAAGCTCTTGAACTGGATTTCAGAGTATTTGCGTAACAGAATCCAAAAAGATCTTTTCAGAAATTCGTTTTCTAAACGAATTCTGGTGACTTCCGGTGTTCTTCAAGGTAGTCATCTTGGCCCACTACTCTTTACTCTTTTCATTAATGACCTTCCCTCGATACTGTCTCACTCTCGAGTACTAATGTATGCTGACGATGTGAAGTTATGCCTTGCATATAAAGATATGACATTATGTTATCTCTTACAAGCTGACATTGATGCGTTTCAGGCTTGTGTCTAGCCAACCTCTCAAACTTAAACTGCTCCAAATGTAAGGTAATGACTTTCTATAGAAGCCCTCCTCAATTGGTTTCTTACATCCTTGATAGCCTACCGCTCGAGCGTGTTAACAGTTCTTCTAATGAAGTTAATGATCAAGGTGTCATCCTTGATCATAAACTTAAATTCGACTCTCATGCTAAGACCGTGGTCAATAAGGCCAGAATTGTTTTAGGATTCATCAAGCGATGGTCGAAGGAGTTTGACTTGGTATATCTTTGGTACGACCTGACCTTGAGTATGCCTCACGTATCTGGTCACTACAGTACTTTATCCATCAATACAGAATTGAATCCGTTGAGAAACAATTCTTGTTGTTTGCCCTTCGTGGTTTAAATTGAGATCCTCATGTGCGATTACCGTCATACTGCAGCAGGCTTCTGATGATTAACATTCCTTCCTTAACTAATCGTAGAACCAATTACTGGTCAAATTGACTCCTCTGTGTTGACTAGCCAATTAAATTTCTCTATCCCTACTAGACTAACACGTAATTTTAATTATAATAATTAATTTTGCTCAACTAATTATACCTTGAATGAACCGTTCAGGGTTCTCTGTGATGACTATAACAAGCATTACAGCCTATTCTGCTCAAAGTCTTCGATTCTAAGCTACTTAGCTAATAGATAGTCTTATTTTTATTTGTAATTATACCCTGAACCCATTAAAAATGGGTAAACAGGGTATATTGTATTTGTGCAAATGTATGTAACAGGCAGAAGGAAGCATCTCCGACCCCATAAAGTATATATATTCTTGATCAACATCAATAGCCGAGTCGATCTAGCCATGTCGTTCTGTCTGTCTGTCCATCTGTCCGTCCGTCCGTATGTATGAACGCAAGGATATCAGAACCTATAAGAGCTAGTGACTTGAAATTTTGGCTGTAGGTCCTCCTAGTGCCCGCGCAGATCGACTTTGTTTCCGATATTCGATTACTTTCCCCATTTCCAAGTAAAAAAAAATCGATATCGAAATCCTATTTTTTGAGCAATTTCGGCAAATAATATGAGCTAGAGTCACCAATCTCGACATGAAGTTTGTAGAATAGTATATATATATCAAGTATCTTTTATTTAATACCTATCGCCACCTCCCTTTTACCACCATAAAGCTATAAACCAAGCTAATAAACCAACTTATATCGCCCACTAATTTAAGCCCCAAATAATGCAATTAATAATATATTATGAGAATACACAAATATACTAAAATTTCTTTAGGATCGGTTAAGAACTACAAAAGTTATGTGTTTTGGTTGCGCACGTGTTAACAGCAGCAAGTGCAAGAATGTAAGAATTTGTGTATACATGCAAACACACACATTCATGCGCGACTTCTTTGAATTCTATCAACAGCATTGCAATTGCGATTGTATATTTTTCTACACATTAAAAATGGGTAAAAAGGGTATTATGTATTTGTGCAAATGTATGTAACAGGCAGAAGGAAGCATCTCCGACCCCATAAAGTATATATATTCTTGATCAGCATCAATAGCCGAGTCGATCTAGCCATGTCCGTCTGTCTGTCCGTCTGTCTGTCTGTCCGTCTGTCTCTCCGTCTGTCCGTCCGTCCGTGTAGGGAGATTAATGGTGAAATGCGGGCTTTTATGCGTCAGACCAGGAGTGGCTTTAGGGGATTGATTGTTGGTTTTCGTAAACTAAACGATTAGCTCACAGCCCTGGATAACCAATTTAACAGCCTAAAACTGCTGGATGCGTCTCCAGGGCCTGCAATTTAGCAGCCTACTACACTGATTACGCAGCAGCTCATCTCGTTTGTTACCCCGGTAGCTGCGAGATCTGCTTTGGACACTGGTTCTGTCCCGAAATGTGTGACATCGGCACGAGAAATACCAGTCGAATTATCCGTGTCGTCCGCTGTCGTAGAAGTTCCGAAAGGACGACAGCAACAATTAAATTTACAGCTGCCGCTAGAAGGCTCGTCTTCCGGACTACCGGCTGTTTTAGGTACCACAGTGGGTGTTCCACCGAAAAGATATATTTTTGTTTCTATGCTTGCCCCTCATTTCTCATCAGATGATGTAAAAGCCTTCATACAGCAAAAATTCAAAAACCAGGTACAACGATGGAGAAATTTAAGTTCGCCTATGAAAGGGACTTTAAAATAAGTGTTTCGCCAGAAATATTTACCAACATTTGTTGGAAAGAGTTTTGGCCGGAACACTTAATAGTCAAAGAATATAAGGACAAAAAGAAAAATCGGATTCCGATTTTATTACCATCTATTTCTAGTGGTGCATCAACTTTAGTTGCTGCGTCAAAAAACTAAATTCTTCTTTCGAGCTTGCCTACCAGAATGTTAGAGGTCTTAAATCTAAACTTGTTAACCTGTATTTAGCTTCTCTTGCTTTCAATTTTCAAATTATCGCTTTAACTGAGACCTGGCTGAAGCCGGACATCTCAGACTCTCCCATTTTTACCTCCAAATACACCACTCACAGATGTGATCGAGCTTCCCGTACCGGAGGAGGAGTACTCATAGCTGTCGAGTCTGCTCTTTCGTCGGAACGCATTAAACTTCCCATCTCAGAGATTGAGTTGGTAGCTGTGAGAATTGTATTTGGAAGTTTTTCTATCTTTCTGTCATGTTCATATATACCCCCTCTATCTAACTTGTCCATTTATCAAACCCATCTTCACGCTATTAAATCTATCTCCTCCCTACTTTCTGATAGGGACTGTAATCTCCCTGATGTCGATTGATCATCGCCATCAGACTCAAACTTTCTGTTGTCGTCTTCGTCAAACGAGTTTATTGATGGTCTACATGAAATGTCCTTACGGCAGGTAAATCGTGTGCGCAATTCAAGAAACAGATCTCTTGATCTAATTTTCGTGTTGGATTCGTTAGACAGTGGTTTTGCACAGGATTAATCCGCTTACGCTTCCAGAAGACCCTTATAACCAATTTTGGATATGGTCATTGATCTACCAGCCCGAGTCTTATTCTGCAAGCCGACTGGTCCCAACTGTACAATTGTGCAGACATTGATGTTACCATTAAACTATTTTATGATACCTTATACTCGTTTTTTGATGTTTGCGTTCCTCTTGATCACCTATTAGGCCTCGCTGGTTCTCAAGTGAACTTATGAGATTAAAAAATGTGAAGTCGAGGTGTTATAAAAAGTTTAAGAAATCGGGAAATCACTCTGATTTCTCCCGCTATGCAGTTGCCCGTTACAATTTTTCTACTCAAAATTCCATCTGCTATAATGATTACTTTCGCCTATAATCCTAAGCAATTTTTTAACATTGTCAATTCTAAACGAAAGACATCTATTTTGCCTTCTTCGGTCAAGTTTCCAGAAGAGAGCGCGAATACTAATCCAGGCATAGCCGATCTGTTCGCAAACTTTTTTTAAACTACCTACTCCTCCTCTAGGTATACTAAAAATCAGCCTTATCCTTATCAGTTACAGAGGTCAAACTGCATCTTAAGTCCCCTTATTACGGAAAGTTCGCTTCTCAGCGACCTTAACACCATCAAACCGGTTTACTCGCCGGGCCCTGATGGTGTTCCTACTTGTGTGCTCAGGTACTGTGCTGCAGCATTATGTAAACCTGTGTTAAAAATTTATGAATGTCCGTAAACAATTCATCTTTTCCGACCATTTGGAAGGAATCATACATTATCCCCCTCCATAAGAAAGGGAGTAAGTCCGATGTCGAAAACTATACAGATATTTCCAAATTATACGCTATACCTTAATCTTTTGAGAGACTAATATCATCTCAACTGCAACATTTACGTAGTTCTATCATTTCAGCTTCCCCGCTTGTAATTGATGGGTTTAAGAAAAGGATGCAGACTGACGTCATCTACACTGATTTCAGTAAGGCTTTCGACTCTGTCAACCACTCCTTGCTGCTTCATAAATTATGCCTTCTCGGCTTCCCAGTCAATCTCTTGAACTGGATTTCAGAGTATCCGCGTAACAGAACCCAAAAGAACTTTTCAGAAATTCGTTTTCTAAACGAATTCTGGTGACTTCCGGTGTTCCTCAAGGTAGTCATCTTGGCCCACTACTCTTTACTCTTTTCATTAATGACCTCCCCTCGAGACTGTCGCACTCTCGAGTACTAATGTATGCTGACGATGTGAAGTTATGCCTTGCATATAAAGATATGACATTATGTTATCTCTTACAAGCTGACATTGATGCGTTTGAGGCTTGGTGTCTAGCCAACCTCTCAAACTTAAACTGCTCCAAATGTAAGGTAATGACTTTCTATAGAAGCCCTCCTCAATTGGTTTCTTACATCCTTGATAGCCTACCGCTCGAGCGTGTTAACAGTTCTTCTAATCGAGTTAATGATTAAGGTGTCATCCTTGATCATAAACTTAAATTCGACTCTCATGCTAAGACCGTGGTCAATAAAGCCAGAATTGTTTTAGGTTTTATCAAGCGATGGTCGAAGGAGTTTGACGATCCGTACACGACAAAAACCCTTTATATGTCTTTGGTACGACCTGACCTTGAGTATGCCTCATGTATCTGGTCACCACAGTACGCTACCCATCAAGAAAAAAATTAATCCGTTGAGAAACAATTCTTGTTGTTTGCCCTTCGTGGTTTTCATTGGGATCCTCCAGCAGGCTTCTGATGATTAACATTCCTTCCTTAACTAATCGTAGAACCATGCTGGGTGTAATATTTATCCATAAATTAATTACTGGTCAAATTGACTCCTCTGTGTTGACTAGCCAATTAAATTTCTCTATCCCTACTAGACTAACACGTAATTTTAATTATAATAATTAATTTTGCTCAACTAATTATACCTTGAATGAACCGTTCAGGGTTCTCTGTGATGACTATAACAAGCATTACAGCCTATTCTGCTCAAAGTTTTCGATTCTAAACTACTTAGCTAATAGATAGTCTTATTTTTATTTGTAATTATACCCTGAACCCATTTAAAATGGGTAAACAGGGTATATTGTATTTGTGCAAATGTATGTAACAGGCAGAAGGAAGCATCTCCGACCCCATAAAGTATATATATTCTTGATCAACATCAATAGCCGAGTCGATCTAGCCATGTCGTTCTGTCTGTCTGTCCATCTGTCCGTCCGTCCGTATGTATGAACGCAAGGATATCAGAACCTATAAGAGCTAGAGACTTGAAATTTTGGTTGTAGGTCCTCCTAGTGCCCGCGAAGATCGACTTTGTTTCCGATATTCGATTACTTGCCCCGTTTCCAAGTAAAAAAAAATCGATATCGAAATCCTATTTTATGAGCAATTTCGGCAAATAATATGAGCTAGAGTCACCAAACTCGACATGAAGTTTCTAGAATAGTATATATATATCAAGTATCTTTTATTTAATACCTATCGCCACCTCCCTTTTACCACCATAAAGCTATAAACCAAGCTAAAAACCAACTTGTATCGCCCACTAATTTAAGCCACAAATAATGCAATTAATAATATATTATGAGAATACAAAAATATACTAAAATTTCTTTAGGATCGGTTAAGAACTACAAAAGTTATGTGTTTTGGTTGCGCACGTGGGTAAAAAGGGTATTATGTATTTGTGCAAATGTATGTAACAGGCAGAAGGAAGCATCTCCGACCCCATAAAGTATATATATTCTTGATCAACATCAATAGCCGAGTCGATCTAGCCATGTCCGTCTGTCTGTCTGTCCATCTGTCCGTCCGTCCGTATGTATGCACGCAAGGATATCAGAACCTATAAGAGCTAGTGACTTGAAATTTTGGCTGTAGGTCTTCCTAGTGCCCGCGCAAATCGAGTTTGTTTCCGATACTCGATATTGGCAGCATCGATGAAGCCGGGCACACAGCAGCCCAATTTATTGAAGAGTGGCAACGCCGGGCTTGCGGTCCACGGCGCCAAAAGGGGCGATTGCTATTGGCGGCCCGATTCGCTCCTTAAGAGATTATAGGGAGAGCGGATCGCCTGCCCTTGGATATGCCCTTGGCCTTCATTTGGGCCGATGACCCAAAAAAATGCAGCTGTGCAGATGGGCAGCAACGGTGCTCGCCTCGTAAGCCTCCTCTTTGAAGCGAACAGACGAGTTTTTTGTGCTCTCCGTTTTGTTTTGATTTTAATAAAACACCGGATTTTTAATATTTATATTTAATATGTTTCTATTATTCTGTTTGCCTTCTCTGCTTATTATTTTTTATTTTATCCCGAATGAATGCTTGTACCTGAAATTTTATCATATAAATATTGTTACTTTTAAAATTGTGTTCTTGTGCTTTTTTGTTGTGCGCTTGCGCTATTAGCTTTGTGGGTAAGCTCTTGTTGTTGTTTGTTGTTTATGTTTAACTGCACATCGCCTCTCTTGGTGTGCAAGATTTCGTGAGCAAGCAAGCAATCTATAAATAGACTACTCTCTCGCACTCTCTCACCTATTTTCAATTTGTGCTTTAATCTTTTTCTTTTTTCTGCCGCTTGTTGGTGCTCTATACGCTATAAATCCAAATAACTCTTTTTTAACATTTTGCTGCGTTATTTCAGTAGAGACCCATAATAATGGACTATAATTGTCTGCTTTAAAGAAACTTGCCAAATGCAAATTACGGCAAGTCAATCCAGCATACCTTGTTGGCTATGTGATAATGTCGTGCATTCTAAATGTGCGGGTTACACTGGCTTAGTGGGGAATGTTATTGCCAAACGAAATAGTTTGCAATATAGTTGCGACACGTGTAGGGAGATTGATGGTGAAATGCGGGCTTTTATGCGTCAGACCAGGAGTGGCTTTAGGGGATTGATTGTTGGTTTTCGTAAACTAAACGATCAGCTCACAGCCTGGATACCCAATTTAACAGGCTAAAAGTGTTGGATGCATCTCCAGGGTCTAAAAAGCCCACTCCTTGTGATTTGCCGTTGCCTAATACCCTTCAGCCTCCGACTGCAATTCAGAAGCCTACTACACCGATTACACAGCAGCTCATCTCGTTTGTTACCCCGGTAGCTGCGAGATCTGCTGTGGACACTGGTTCTGTCCCGAAATGTGTGACATCGGCACGAGAAATACCAGTCGAATTATCCGTGTCGTCCGCTGTCGTAGAGGTTCCTAAAGGACGGCAGCAACAATTAAATTTACAGCTGCCGCTAGAAGGCTCGTCGTCCGGACTACCGGCTGTTTTAGGTACTACAGCTAATAGTGTTCCCACTGTCCTACCTGTGGCGTCAAAGCCTGTAGTGGGTGTTCCACCGAAAAGACATATTATTGTTTCTAGACTTGCCCCTCACTTCCCATCAGATGATGTAAAAGCCTTTATACAGGCGAAAATTCAAGCACCAGGTACAACGATGGAGAAATTTAAGTTCGCCTATGAAAGGGACTTTAAAATAAGTGTTTCGCCAGAAATATTTACCAACATTTGTTGTAAAGAGTTTTGGCTGGAACACTTAATAGTCAAAGAATATAAGGACAAAAAGAAAAATCGGACTCCGATTTTATTACCATCTGTTTCTAGTGGCGCATCAACTTTAGTTGCTGCGTCAAAAAACTAAATTCTTCTTTCGAGCTTGCCTACCAGAATGTTAGAGGTCTTAAATCTAAACTTGTTAACCTGTATTTAGCTTCTCTTGCTTTCAATTTTCAAAATATCGCTTTAACTGAGACCTGGCTGAAGCCGGACATCTCAGACTCTCCCATTTTTACCTCCAAATACACCACTCACAGATGTGATCGAGCTTCCCGTACCGGAGAAGGAGTACTCATAGCTGTCGAGTCTGCTCTTTCGTCGGAACGCATTGAACTTCCCATCTCAGAGATTGAGTTGGTGGCTGTAAGAGTTGTATTTGGTACTTTTTCCAATTTTTTTGTTCATGCTCATATTAACCTCCTCTATCTAACTTGTCTACCTATCAAACCCATCTAAATGCTGTTAAATCTATCTCCTCCCTACTTTCTGATAGAGACCTTCTAGTTGTTCTTGGGGACTTTAATCTTCCAGTTATCGAGTGGTGATCGCCATCAGACTCAAACTTTCTGTTGCCGTCTTCGTCAAACGAGTTTATTGATGGTCTACATGAAATGTCCTTACGGCAGGTTAATCGTGTGCGCAATTCAAGAAACAGATCTCTTGATCTAATTTTCGTGTTGGATTCGTTAGACAGTGGTTTGCACAGGATTAATCCGCTTACGCTTCCAGAAGACCCTTATAACCAATTTTGGATATGGTCATTGATCTACCAGCCCGAGTCTTATTCTGCAAGCCGACTGGTCCCAACTGTACAATTGTGCAGACATTGATGTTGCCATTAAACTATTTTATGATACCTTATACTCGTTTTTTGATGTTTGCGATCCTCTTGATCACCTATTAGGCCTCGCTGGTTCTCAAGTGAACTTATGAGATTAAAAAATGTGCAGTCGAGGTGTTATAAAAAGTTTAAGAAATCGGGAAATCACTCTGATTTCTCCCGCTATGCAGTTGCCCGTTACAATTTTTCTACTCAAAATTCCATCTGCTATAATGATTACTTTCGCCTATAATCCTAAGCAATTTTTTAACATTGTCAATTCTAAACGAAAGACATCTATTTTGCCTTCTTCGGTCAAGTTTCCAGAAGAGAGCGCGAATACTGATCCAGGCATAGCCGATCTGTTCGCAAACTTTTTTTCAACTACCTACTCCTCCTCTAGGTATACTAAAAATCAGCCTTATCCTTAACAGTTACAGAGGTCAAACTGCATCTTAAGTCCCCTTATTACGGAAAGTTCGCTTCTCAGCGACCTTAACACCATCAAACCGGTTTACTCGCCGGGCCCTGATGGTGTTCCTGCTTGTGTGCTCAGGTACTGTGCTGCAGCATTATGTAAACCTGGGTTAAAAATTTTTGAATGTCCGTAAACAATTCATCTTTTCCGACCATTTGGAAGGAATCATACATTATCCCCCTCCATAAGAAAGGGAGTAAGTCCGATGTCGAAAACTATAGAGGTATTTCCAATTATACGCTATACCTTAATCTTTTGAGAGACTAATATCATCTCAACTGCAACATTTACGTATTTCTATCATTTCAGCTTCCCCGCTTGTAATTGATGGGTTTAAGAAAAGGATGCAGACTGACGTCATCTACACTGATTTCAGTAAGGCTTTCGACTCTGTCAACCACTCCTTGCTGCTTCATAAATTATGCCTTCTCGGCTTCCCAGTCAATCTCTTGAACTGGATTTCAGAGTATCCGCGTAACAGAACCCAAAAGAACTTTTCAGAAATTCGTTTTCTAAACGAATTCTGGTGACTTCCGGTGTTCCTCAAGGTAGTCATCTTGGCCCACTACTCTTTACTCTTTTCATTAATGACCTCCCCTCGAGACTGTCGCACTCTCGAGTACTAATGTAAGAAGATAAAGATTTGGTATCATGTTATCTCTTACAAGCTGACATTGACCGTGGTCAATAAGCCCAGAATTGTTTTAGGTTTCATTAAGCGATGGTCGAAGAAGCTTGACGATCCGTACACGACAAAAACCCTTTATATGTCTTTGGTACGACCTGTACTTGAGTATGCCTGATGTATCTGGTCACCACAGTACTCTATCCATCAAGACAGAATAGAATCCGTTGAGAAACAATTCTTGTTGTTTGCCATTCGTGGTTTTAATTGAGATCCTCATGTGCGGTTACCGTCATACTCCAGCAGGCTTATGATGATTAACATTCCTTCCTTAAATAATCGTAGAACCATGCTGGGTGTAATATATATCCATAAATTAATTTCTGGTCAAATTGACTCTTCCGTGTTGACTAGCCAATTAAATTTCTCTATCCCTACTAGACTAACACGTTATTTTACACCATTATCGCTTCAATTTTGCTCAACTAATTATGCCTTGCATGAACCGTTCAAGGTTCTCTGTGATGACTATAATGTAATGCTTGTACATCCTATTCTGCTCGGAGTCTTCTCTTCCTCGTATAAAGTCTTCGATTCTAAACTATTTAGCTAATAGGTAGTCTTATTTTTATTTGTAATTATACCCTGAACCCAATAAAAATGGGTAATCAGGGTATATTGTATTTGTGCAAATGTATGTAACAGGCAGAAGGAAGCATCTCCGACCCCATAACGTGTATATATTCTTGATCAACATCAATAGCCGAGTCGATCTAGCCATGTCCGTCTGTCTGTCTGTCCGTCCGTCCGTATGTATAAGAGCTAGAGACTTGAAATTTTGGCTGTAGGTCCTCCTAGTGCCTGCGCAGATCGAGTTTGTTTCCGATATTCGATAACGAAATCGATATCGATATCGAAATCCTGTTTTTTTAATAATTTCGGCAAATAATATGAACTAGAGTCACCAAACCAAAAAGTATCTTTCATTTTATACCTATCGCCACCTCCCCGCTACCACCGAATAGCTATAAATCAAGTTAATTATCCAACTTATATATAAGCCACAATTTATATGCAATTGACTTTTTGAGAATACACAAATATTCGTTATTCTATTCTACAAAAAGATGTACTGTCGAAAATTTCATTAAGATCGGTTAAGAAACACAAAAGTTATGTGCGCACGTGTTAGCAGCATAGCTGCTGTCAAATTCAAATTTCTGTATACATGTACACCCACACACATTCATGCGTGTTTGCATTGAATTCTATCAACAGCATTGCAATTGCGATTGTATTGTTTTCTGTGCTGCTATTTTAATTGATTTTTTTCTCATTAAAGCTCAATTATTGCAATTTGAATTCTATCAACAGCATTGCAATTGCGATTGTATATTTTTCTGTGCTGATATATTAATTCTTTTTTTTTTTGTCAACACTAAATAATTGGAGTGGCTGTTGAGCAGAGGCGGTGGCAAGAAGTATGTTGAGCTCCGGGTTCGAGTCCTATTGGCGGAACTGATTTTTTTTTATATCTAAATCCTGTTTTTGAGCAAACTACCCGCTAATTAAAGCCACAATTGTCTTTTTAAGAATACACGAATATTGCACAATAGTATCTACTTCTGAATTTTATCAAAATCGGTTAAGATACATAGAAGTTGTTAAAGAAACCATGTGGTTATATACATATATATTGACAGGCCATAAGTCAGCGGCAGCTGGCGCAAAGCGCTAGAATTTCTGTATACATGTGCACAAATACACACAAAAAGAATTACAATTGCGATTGCATCGTATCACTAACTGAAGAGCATATAGATGGGACATGCAGTAGAGTAAGATATACATCTGATGTCTTTCATTCGCTTACATTACAGGAAACTGCTTTGGCTTACGCTCTTCCATATGAATTGAGCGATAGAACGGCATCGCTCTTTATTTTTATCTCGCTCGCACTTACTCTCAATGCTCTCATTATGTCTAGGTACCGTTTAAATGTTTGTGTGTGTATGTGTCCGCACAAGCAAAAATGCCCACAATTTCAATTTTTCTCAAATATCTTCCCTTTTGAAGGGACGACTATTTTTAAATAATGAAATGGTTTGCCATGTCAATGCGAAATTCTTTAATTTTAGCTAGTTCTTGTTCGAAAGGGTACCGAAGCGTTGGCATGTGTGCATTTAAAAGTTTTTGGACTTGCTATTCACGCATACTTGCATATTTTGTATATGAATAGAACCGTTTATGCGCTTGTGTGCCTGTTGGTGCCTGCCTGCCTGTCCGATTAAAATGTGACGACATTTTGGTATTTCTGATTTTCGACCTCTACACACAGTCACACACACACAAATGTGTGTGAATAGGCAGATCATGGGAGCAAAATAAAATATTATTATTGGAACGCGTCTGACGCGCGCCCTTCTTTTGATACCCTGAACACATTAAATATAGGTAAAAAGGGTATAATATGTTTGTGCAAATGTATGTAACAGGCAGAAGGAAGCATCTCCGACCCCATAAAGTATATATATTCTTGATCAGCATCAATAGCCGAGTCGATCTAGCCATGTCCGTCTGTCTGTACGTCTGTCCGTCCGTCCGTCCGTCGGTCCGTATGTATGAACGCAAGGATCTCAGAACCTATAAGAGCTAGATACTTCAAGTTTAGCTGTAGGTCCTCCTAGTCCCTGGACAGATCCAAGTAATCGATAAAAATTGATATCGAAATCCTCTTTTTGAGCAATTTCGGCAAATAATATGAGATAAAGTCACCAACCTTGACATTTAGCTTCTAGAATAGTATATATATATATCAAGTATCTTTCATTTTATACCTATCGCCCGTTGGAAGAAGAGGGTTCAGGGTATCCCCTAGTCGGGAGCTCCCGACTAGAACCTCTTATTTACTTTTTTACTTTGCAACTCGTATCGTACGTTACACGACTGCGCCCCTCGGTCGGTTGCAGGACATTGCACCGGGATTCGCTTTACAAAAAAAATATATATACATATACATATATGTATATGCGTGTGCCGAAATCCGGCACCGATGATGTTGCTGCTCAAATGTACAGCAGGGAGTTTGATTTGGGCAGCGGTTAATGATAAGCGTGCTGTGCGCACACCTTTGAACGTAAATTGAAAATTTATTTTAGATATATGAACATTGTGTTAGGCCAAAAGAAATGGAACAGTTGTTTTATTTTTAATAAGTGGTGTAGGAAAAAATTACAAAATCAATCCTATATGATAAAATAACGCCACGCAACGTAGTAAATATATATATATGTATATATAAAAAAAATACATCGGGCAGCGCAAAATGTTAATTTACTTTGTCGGTCCATAGTAAATCTTAGGCTGTGATAAAAAAAAGAAACTTTGAATGAAACTCGACAAAACGAGTGCCGCGCATACATTTTCCGGGCAGAGGAAGAGCGTAAGCCATCCTAAAGCAGGAAGAGAGGAGACACCAAGGGCGAGCTGCAGCGGGCGAGACGACGACGACCAAAGTCGGGAAGCGTGGCGATAGTCTAGTGAGTCCGTTCCTAGCACTCCCCTCCCCAGACTCAGCTCAGAGACGGCGTGCTGCTAACATCAAGCTGCAGTGGTTTTTCCTGTTCATTAATTAAAGTTTTTGTATAAATTAAATAATATTTCTCACTTTGCGTATTTCACCTGGTAAAACTAACAATTAATCATGTAACGGAAGGGAACGTCCCCAAATTGCGATTGCCATCTAAGAAGAATAAAAGAAAAAAACCAAGTTATTTCGATTCCACACGATCCATACATATATATATATACAAAAAAAAAACATTTATTTCCATCGTCCTTAGCGCCTCAGAGAGCTCTTTAGGTAGTTTAGCGCACTTAAGCGATTTGAAATTTCTCTTTTTTATATAAGCTTCTTTACAACATGTAATTTTTTCCAGCGTGGTAACATATATATAAATAATATATATATATATATATATATATATATATATATATATATATATATATATATATATAAATATATATATGTTACCACGCTGGAAAAAAAAATATATATAATTATATACGTTCGCGATCGTGTGGGGACCAATCGCTCAATTTAATATTTATAATATTTGTTCTCCCACGTTATCCCCAACGGTGGTTGGCATTAGCTTTCGTTGACGTCTTTCTACTTCTTCGTGTTGTTCGGCACGTCCACGTGCATGAGAACGTAAATAACTCAGCGGAGATAGCCTGCAGAGATACCTGCAATAGAAGCAATATTAAATACCAATAATTATAAGAATATACGAATAATTATACGCACCTGTGAAGTTGAGGGAAATGTCCGCTTGCATGAGATTGTAAATGGCTGCAAAGATAAATGCAGTCAGAAATGATATTAATTGTTATTAATTTTAAGAAAACACAACCAATTATACATATTGAAGGAAAAGAATGTCCGGCTAAGTTTAAATTGATGGGGAGAGTGGGAATAACAGCCGACACGGGCTGATGCAGGCCATCTAGTGGCCAAAATGAGGGAGACGAGATTAGGTGAGCGTCTAAGGTAGGGCGGGTACGCTGGGTCCAGAACCGGGGCCGGATCTGGAAGAGTAAAGTGGATAAATAGTGTTTTTTTTTTAAATTTATATCGAGCGTCTCACCTTTGTTGTTTACATTTCTTGTTGTTACAGCTGTTAGTGTTGTTCATTTGTTAGAAGCTCCGACTGTTTGTTGTTATTGATTATGTGGTTCATTTTGAATAGTGTTGTGTAGGTCTGTTTTGCTATAGAAGTTGTAGCTCTGTTGATATCGATTGTGCGGACTGTGGGCCAGGGATGGGACTACACCCAAAGAACCGATGAGCCAGCCGGCGCGGCCTGCCGAGAAACAAGCACCCACGTAACAATATGGCTTCTTTGAAGTCGGGGCAGAGCTAAAAAAAAAATAAATAAAATATTTATGCAGGTACAAGGAAAAGTTTCCCTTGGCTTTAGGATCCACCTCGCTGATGTCTTATGTGGCACGAGTAGGTGGCTCATGATCGCGCAGCGTGTAGTGGAATCCGAGAAGCACGACGGAGGCAGAGATTACTAGAATATCACTGAGCATAAGAAGTTTTTCTTGTCGTGGTTGATGGCGTCAAGTCACGTTCACATGATGGCGAAGCGTTCGCGACCGTTTTTCGTAGCCTGGTGGTAGCCGCAATGACAAAGGCATCTTGCGATAACAGGTGATACTGGGGTAGTCTCATTTTGTGTTAATGTTGGATGTATGCTGAACGTGGTTATATGAGCTTCGGAGACAGGTGACCCAGGACGATGAAGAATCGAGCCTGCGCCGCATCTGTCACACAGCATACCCCAAGAATGGCCAGAAGAGCAACGGAGACGGATCTTGCCATTGTGTCCATTAACATGGGGAGTTTTCTTGCCGCGGTTGATGGCGGCCAAAAGGGGCGATTGCTATTGGCCGCCCGATTCACTCCTAAGTGATTATAGATAGGGAGAGCGGATCGCCGAAATTCGGCACCGATGATGTTGCTGCCCAAATGTATAGCAGGGAGTTCGATTTGGTCAACGGTTTCAAAAAAAAATTTAAAATTTAATTTAAATAAATGAACATTGTGTAAGGCTAAAAGAAATAGCACAGTCATTTTATTTTAAATCAATGGTGCCGGAAAAAATTTACAAAATTAAATCCTATATGATAAAATACCGCCACGCAACGTAGTAAATATATGTCGTGTATCCAACAAATTATTGTGAGTATTATTTTTGAAGGTTAACGATTAAGTGTTAGTAAGAAACACAGAATTTGACAGAAGGTACTGCTATTCAACACATCTGTCCTACTTGCATTAGGGTTGCTACTGAAAGCATGGTGTGAGACCAAGAAGATAGTCTCTGCCGAGCATGGCCCGAGTGTGTAAGAATATAATTTTTGTGTGACTACAACGACACTTGGCTGTGCTGCCAGTATGCCTAATTGCATAGGAAGTGATTTCTCTGATCCTTAATCAGAAGTGGGATAGAGCGATGCCTTTCCATGAGGAAATTCTGACGCTGCATGGCTTCAACTTCTGGAGTCTCAAAACAGAAAATTTCTCGAGATATTAAGAGCAATGCAAATGTCAAATGCTGCATTAATTTGGTGAGCCCGTTTCATTTTGTTTTCATTCTGTAGCGAAATGAATGAATGCTCATCAAGAGAGTTGTGCTGAAAAATTCGAATAATTTAGTAGTTCTAAAGGGCATTGGTGAAAATCATGAACATAACACTATGCAAATCTGGCTAAAGTCGAAATCGATGAATCCCTTTAGAAATATTATTTGTAGTAATGTAGTTGTGGATAAGTTGTTATATTATGATGTATTGGTTGGACTTGGTATATTGAGTTTAGGGTCTGGAGTCTCATTTGAACAATGATACGCCATTAAGCAACACAGATAAAATTGTTCAAAGACGTCCGTATAGGTTGACTATAGAAGAAAAGGAAGTCGTGTGAAATAAACTAAAAGAATTGTTAGAATCAAACGTTATACGTCCGAGTTGCTCCCCATTTGCAAGCCCAATGCAGATGGTTAGAAAGAAAAATGGAACCGATCGGCTATGTGTTGATTATCGTGAACTTAATGATAATACGGTCGCTGACAAATATCCGCTGCCTTTGATTTCTGATCAAATTAATAGACTGCGTGAAGTCAGATATTTCTCTAGTTTAGAAATGGCAAGTGGTTTTTACCAAGTTCCAATACACCCTAACTCTATCGAGCGCACTGCGCAATATGAATTTTTGGCCAGGCCATTTGGGTTGGAAAATGCTTCCTCGATTTTTCAGCGCGCAATCGGCCCGCGCAGATCGAGTTTGTTTCCGATATTCGATAACGAAATCGATATCGATATCGAAATCCTGTTTTTTTAATAATTTCGGCAAATAATATGAACTAGAGTCACCAAACCAAAAAGTATCTTTCATTTTATACCTATCGCCACCTCCCCGCTACCACCGAATAGCTATAAATCAAGTTAATTATCCAACTTATATATAAGCCACAATTTATATGCAATTGACTTTTTGAGAATACACAAATATTCGTTATTCTATTCTACAAAAAGATGTACTGTCGAAAATTTCATTAAGATCGGTTAAGAAACACAAAAGTTATGTGCGCACGTGTTAGCAGCATAGCTGCTGTCAAATTCAAATTTCTGTATACATGTACACCCACACACATTCATGCGTGTTTGCATTGAATTCTATCAACAGCATTGCAATTGCGATTGTATTGTTTTCTGTGCTGCTATTTTAATTGATTTTTTTTTCATTAAAGCTCAATTATTGCAATTTGAATTCTATCAACAGCATTGCAATTGCGATTGTATATTTTTCTGTGCTGATATATTAATTCTTTTTTTTTTTGTCAACACTAAATAATTGGAGTGGCTGTTGAGCAGAGGCGGTGGCAAGAAGTATGTTGAGCTCCGGGTTCGAGTCCTATTGGCGGAACTGATTTTTTTTATATCGAAATCTTGTTTTTGAGCAAACTACCCGCTAATTAAAGCCACAATTGTCTTTTTAAGAATACACGAATATTGCACAATAGTATCTACTTCTGAATTTTATCAAAATCGGTTAAGATACATAGAAGTTGTTAAAGAAACCATGTGGTTATATACATATATATTGACAGACCATAAGTCAGCGGCAGCTGGCGCAAAGCGCTAGAATTTCTGTATACATGTGCACAAATACACACAAAAAGAATTACAATTGCGATTGCATCGTATCACTAACTAAAGAGCATATAGATGGGACATGCAGTAGAGTAAGATATACATCTGATGTCTTTCATTCGCTTACATTACAGGAAACTGCTTTGGCTTACGCTCTTCCATATGAATTGAGCGATAGAACGGCATCGCTCTTTATTTTTATCTCGCTCGCACTTACTCTCAATGCTCTCATTATGTCTAGGTACCGTTTAAATGTTTGTGTGTGTATGTGTCCGCACAAGCAAAAATGCCCACAATTTCAATTTTTCTCAAATATCTTCCCTTTTGAAGGGACGGCTATTTTTAAATAATGAAATGGTTTGCCATGTCAATGCGAAATTCTTTAATTTTAGCTAGTTCTTGTTCGAAAGGGTACCGAAGCGTTGGCATGTGTGCATTTAAAAGTTTTTGGACTTGCTATTCACGCATACTTGCATATTTTGTATATGAATAGAACCGTTTATGCGCTTGTGTGCCTGTTGGTGCCTGCCTGCCTGTCCGATTAAAATGTGACGACATTTTGGTATTTCTGATTTTCGACCTCTACACACAGTCACACACACACAAATGTGTGTGAATAGGCAGATCATGGGAGCAAAATAAAATATTATTATTGGAACGCGTCTGACGCGCGCCCTTCTTTTGATACCCTGAACACATTAAATATAGGTAAAAAGGGTATAATATGTTTGTGCAAATGTATGTAACAGGCAGAAGGAAGCATCTCCGACCCCATAAAGTATATATATTCTTGATCAGCATCAATAGCCGAGTCGATCTAGCCATGTCCGTCTGTCTGTACGTCTGTCCGTCCGTCCGTCCGTCGGTCCGTATGTATGAACGCAAGGATCTCAGAACCTATAAGAGCTAGATACTTCAAGTTTAGCTGTAGGTCCTCCTAGTCCCTGGACAGATCCAAGTAATCGATAAAAATTGATATCGAAATCCTCTTTTTGAGCAATTTCGGCAAATAATATGAGATAAAGTCACCAACCTTGACATTTAGCTTCTAGAATAGTATATATATATATCAAGTATCTTATCGCCCGTTGGAAGAAGAGGGTTCAGGGTATCCCCTAGTCGGGAGCTCCCGACTAGAACCTCTTGTTTACTTTTTTACTTTGCAACTCGTATCGTACGTTACACGACTGCGCCCCTCGGTCGGTTGCAGGACATTGCACCGGGATTCGCTTTACAAAAAAAATATATATACATATACATATATGTATATGCGTGTGCCGAAATCCGGCACCGATGATGTTGCTGCTCAAATGTACAGCAGGGAGTTTGTTTTATTTTTAATAAATGGTGTAGGAAAAAATTACAAAATCAATCCTATATGATAAAATAACGCCACGCAACGTAGTAAATATATATATATGTATATATAAAAAAAAATACATCGGGCAGCGCAAAATGTTAATTTACTTTGTCGGTCCATAGTAAATCTTAGGCTGTGATAAAAAAAAGAAACTTTGAATGAAACTCGACAAAACGAGTGCCGCGCATACATTTTCCGGGCAGAGGAAGAGCGTAAGCCATCCTAAAGCAGGAAGAGAGGAGACACCAAGGGCGAGCTGCAGCGGGCGAGACGACGACGACCAAAGTCGGGAAGCGTGGCGATAGTCAAGTGAGTCCGTTCCAAACACTCCCCTCCCCAGACTCAGCCCAGAGACGGCTGCTGACATCAAACTGCATTTGTTTTCCCTGTTCATTAATTAAAGTTGTTGTATAAATTAAATAATATTTCTCACTTTGCGTATTTCACCTGGTAAAACTAACAATTAATCATGTAACGGAAGGGAACGTCCCCAAATTGCGATTGCCATCTAAGAAGAATAAAAGAAAAAAACCAAGTTATTTCGATTCCACACGATCCATACATATATATATACAAAAAAAAACATTTATTTCCATCGTCCTTAGCGCCTCAGAGAGCTCTTTAGGTAGTTAAGCGCACTTAAGCGATTTGAAATTTCTCTTTTTTATATAAGCTTCTTTACAACATGTAATTTTTTCCAGCGTGGTAACATATATATAAATATATATATATATATATATATATATATATATATATATATATATATATATATATATATATAAAATATATATATGTTACCACGCTGGAAAAAAAATATATATAATTATATACGTTCGCGATCGTGTGGGGACCAATCGCTCAATTTAATATTTATAATATTTGTTCTCCCACGTTATCCCCAACGGTGGTTGGCATTAGCTTTCGTTGACGTCTTTCTACTTCTTCGTGTTGTTCGGCACGTGTCCACGTGCATGAGAACGTAAATAACTCAGCGGAGATAGCCTGCAGAGATACCTGCAATAGAAGCAATATTAAATACCAATAATTATAAGAATATACGAATAATTATACGCACCTGTGAAGTTGAGGGAAATGTCCGCTTGCATGAGATTGTAAATGGCTGCAAAGATAAATGCAGTCAGAAATGATATTAATTGTTATTAATTTTAAGAAAACACAACCAATTATACATATTGAAGGAAAAGAATGTCCGGCTAAGTTTAAATTGATGGGGAGAGTGGGAATAACAGCCGACACGGGCTGATGCAGGCCATCTAGTGGCCAAAATGAGGGAGACGAGATTAGGTGATCGTCTAAGGTAGGGCGGGTACGCTGGGTCCAGAACCGGGGCCGGATCTGGAAGAGTAAAGTGGATAAATAGTGTTTTTTTTTTTAAATTTATATCGAGCTATAGAAGTTGTAGCTCTGTTGATATCGATTGTGCGGACTGTGGGCCAGGGATGGGACTACACCCAAAGAACCGATGAGCCAGCCGGCGCGGCCTGCCGAGAAACAAGCACCCACGTAACAATATGGCTTCTTTGAAGTCGGGGCAGAGCTAAAAAAAAAATAAATAAAATATTAATGCAGGTACAAGGAAAAGTTTCCCTTGGCTTTAGGATCCACTTCGCTGATGTCTTATGTGGCACGAGTAGGTGGCTCATGATCGCGCAGCGTGTAGTGGAATCCGAGAAGCACGACGTAGGCAGAGATTACTAGAATATCACTGAGCATAAGAAGTTCTTCTTGTCGTGGTTGATGGCGTCAAGTCACGTTCACATGATGGCGAAGCGTTCGCGACCGTTTTTCGTAGCCTGGTGGTAGCCGCAATGACAAAGGCATCTTGCGATAACAGGTGATACTGGGGTAGTCTCATTTTGTGTTAATGTTGGATGTATGCTGAACGTGGTTATATGAGCTTCGGAGACAGGTGACCCAGGACGATGAGGAATCAAGCCTGCGCCGCATCTGTCACACAGCATACCCCAAGAATGGCCAGAAGAGCAACGGAGACGGATCTTGCCATTGTGTCCATTAACATGGGGAGTTTTCTTGCCGCGGTTGATGGTGGCCAAAAGGGGCGATTGCTATTGGCCGCCCGATTCACTCCTAAGTGATTATAGATAGGAAGAGCGGATCGCCGAAATTCGGCACCGATGATGTTGCTGCCCAAACGGTTTCAAAGAAAATTTAAAATTTAATTTAAATAAATGAACATTGTGTAAGGCTAAAAGAAATAGCACAGTCATTTTATTTTAAATCAATGGTGCCGGAAAAAAATTTACAAAATTAAATCCTATATGATAAAATACCGCCACGCAACGTAGTAAATATATGTCGTGTATCCAACAAATTATTGTGAGTATTATTTTTGAAGGTTAACGATTAAGTGTTAGTAAGAAACACAGAATTTGACAGAAGGTACTGCTATTCAACACATCTGTCCTACTTGCATTAGGGTTGCTACTGAAAGCATGGTGTGAGACCAAGAAGATAGTCTCTGCCGAGCATGGCCCGAGTGTGTAAGAATATAATTTTTGTGTGACTACAACGACACTTGGCTGTGCTGCCAGTATGCCTAATTGCATAGGAAGTGATTTCTCTGATCCTTAATCAGAAGTGGGATAGAGCGATGCCTTTCCATGAGGAAATTCTGACGCTGCATGGCTTCAACTTCTGGAGTCTCAAAACAGAAAATTTCTCGAGATATTAAGAGCAATGCAAATGTCAAATGCTGCATTAATTTGGTGAGCCCGTTTCATTTTGTTTTCATTCTGTAGCGAAATGAATGAATGAATGCTCATCAAGAGAGTTGTGCTGAAAAATTCGAATAATTTAGTAGTTCTAAAGGGCATTGGTGAAAATCATGAACATAACACTATGCAAATCTGGCTAAAGTCGAAATCGATGAATCCCTTTAGAAATATTATTTGTAGTAATGTAGTTGTGGATAAGTTGTTATATTATGATGTATTGGTTGGACTTGGTATATTGAGTTTAGGGTCTGGAGTCTCATTTGAACAATGATACGCCATTAAGCAACACAGATAAAATTGTTCAAAGACGTCCGTATAGGTTGACTATAGAAGAAAAGGAAGTCGTGTGAAATAAACTAAAAGAATTGTTAGAATCAAACGTTATACGTCCGAGTTGCTCCCCATTTGCAAGCCCAATGCAGATGGTTAGAAAGAAAAAATGGAACCGATCGGCTATGTGTTGATTATCGTGAACTTAATGATAATACGGTCGCTGACAAATATCCGCTGCCTTTGATTTCTGATCAAATTAATAGACTGCGTGAAGTCAGATATTTCTCTAGTTTAGAAATGGCAAGTGGTTTTTACCAAGTTCCAATACACCCTAACTCTATCGAGCGCACTGCTTTTGTCATGCCAGAAGGACAATATGAATTTTTGGCCAGGCCTTTTGGGTTGGAAAATGCTTCCTCGATTTTTCAGCCCGCAATCGGCTCAAGCGCTCTTGGAAAACTTGTCTAGAGCTGGATTCTCCTTTAATCTTGCAAGAATGAGCATATATTCTTGAAATCGAGCATAGCATAGTTAGGATACTTAGTTGAAGCGAGTCAAATACGACCAAATCCACGCAAGATACAAGCGTTGGCCGAATTGCCGTCACCGCAGTCAGTAACACAGGTGCGACACTTCATAGGCCTAGCCTCGTATTTTAGGCAGTTCGTACCAAAATTTTCTGAGCAGATGAAAGCTTTATATAATCTCACCTCCAAAAATAATAACTTTGTCTGGAAGCCGGAATATGAGAAAATTCGTCAAAAAATCATAAATATAAATGACAATTTTCGATCCACTGGAGACAATTGAACTACACACAGACGCAAGTTCTATTGGATATGGTGCTATTGTAATGCACAAGATAGAAAATAGACCCAGAGTTATTGAATATTAGAGCAAATGTACGACAAGGGCTGAAGCAAAATATCTCTCATTCGAGCTTGAGACCCTCGCGGTGTACAACGCAGTAAGACACTTCCGCCATTATTTACATGGGCAAAAATTTATTGTGCATACAGATTGCAACTCTTTGAAAGCAAGTATACAAAAAAATTGACCTAGCCCCAAGGGTACATCGATGGTGGGCATATAAGTCAGCGGCAGCTGGCGCAAAGCGCTAGAATTTCTGTATACATGTGCACAAATACACACAAAAAGAATTACAATTGCGATTGCATCGTATCACTAACTAAAGAGCATATAGATGGGACATGCAGTAGAGTAAGATATACATCTGATGTCTTTCATTCGCTTACATTACAGGAAACTGCTTTGGCTTACGCTCTTCCATATGAATTGAGCGATAGAACGGCATCGCTCTTTATTTTTATCTCGCTCGCACTTACTCTCAATGCTCTCATTATGTCTAGGTACCGTTTAAATGTTTGTGTGTGTATGTGTCCGCACAAGCAAAAATGCCCACAATTTCAATTTTTCTCAAATATCTTCCCTTTTGAAGGGACGGCTATTTTTAAATAATGAAATGGTTTGCCATGTCAATGCGAAATTCTTTAATTTTAGCTAGTTCTTGTTCGAAAGGGTACCGAAGCGTTGGCATGTGTGCATTTAAAAGTTTTTGGACTTGCTATTCACGCATACTTGCATATTTTGTATATGAATAGAACCGTTTATGCGCTTGTGTGCCTGTTGGTGCCTGCCTGCCTGTCCGATTAAAATGTGACGACATTTTGGTATTTCTGATTTTCGACCTCTACACACAGTCACACACACACAAATGTGTGTGAATAGGCAGATCATGGGAGCAAAATAAAATATTATTATTGGAACGCGTCTGACGCGCGCCCTTCTTTTGATACCCTGAACACATTAAATATAGGTAAAAAGGGTATAATATGTTTGTGCAAATGTATGTAACAGGCAGAAGGAAGCATCTCCGACCCCATAAAGTATATATATTCTTGATCAGCATCAATAGCCGAGTCGATCTAGCCATGTCCGTCTGTCTGTACGTCTGTCCGTCCGTCCGTCCGTCGGTCCGTATGTATGAACGCAAGGATCTCAGAACCTATAAGAGCTAGATACTTCAAGTTTAGCTGTAGGTCCTCCTAGTCCCTGGACAGATCCAAGTAATCGATAAAAATTGATATCGAAATCCTCTTTTTGAGCAATTTCGGCAAATAATATGAGATAAAGTCACCAACCTTGACATTTAGCTTCTAGAATAGTATATATATATATCAAGTATCTTATCGCCCGTTGGAAGAAGAGGGTTCAGGGTATCCCCTAGTCGGGAGCTCCCGACTAGAACCTCTTGTTTACTTTTTTACTTTGCAACTCGTATCGTACGTTACACGACTGCGCCCCTCGGTCGGTTGCAGGACATTGCACCGGGATTCGCTTTACAAAAAAAATATATATACATATACATATATGTATATGCGTGTGCCGAAATCCGGCACCGATGATGTTGCTGCTCAAATGTACAGCAGGGAGTTTGTTTTATTTTTAATAAATGGTGTAGGAAAAAATTACAAAATCAATCCTATATGATAAAATAACGCCACGCAACGTAGTAAATATATATATATGTATATATAAAAAAAATACATCGGGCAGCGCAAAATGTTAATTTACTTTGTCGGTCCATAGTAAATCTTAGGCTGTGATAAAAAAAAGAAACTTTGAATGAAACTCGACAAAACGAGTGCCGCGCATACATTTTCCGGGCAGAGGAAGAGCGTAAGCCATCCTAAAGCAGGAAGAGAGGAGACACCAAGGGCGAGCTGCAGCGGGCGAGACGACGACGACCAAAGTCGGGAAGCGTGGCGATAGTCAAGTGAGTCCGTTCCAAACACTCCCCTCCCCAGACTCAGCCCAGAGACGGCTGCTGACATCAAACTGCATTTGTTTTCCCTGTTCATTAATTAAAGTTGTTGTATAAATTAAATAATATTTCTCACTTTGCGTATTTCACCTGGTAAAACTAACAATTAATCATGTAACGGAAGGGAACGTCCCCAAATTGCGATTGCCATCTAAGAAGAATAAAAGAAAAAAACCAAGTTATTTCGATTCCACACGATCCATACATATATATATACAAAAAAAAACATTTATTTCCATCGTCCTTAGCGCCTCAGAGAGCTCTTTAGGTAGTTAAGCGCACTTAAGCGATTTGAAATTTCTCTTTTTTATATAAGCTTCTTTACAACATGTAATTTTTTCCAGCGTGGTAACATATATATAAATATATATATATATATATATATATATATATATATATATATATATATATATATATATATATAAATATATATATGTTACCACGCTGGAAAAAAAAATATATATAATTATATACGTTCGCGATCGTGTGGGGACCAATCGCTCAATTTAATATTTATAATATTTGTTCTCCCACGTTATCCCCAACGGTGGTTGGCATTAGCTTTCGTTGACGTCTTTCTACTTCTTCGTGTTGTTCGGCACGTGTCCACGTGCATGAGAACGTAAATAACTCAGCGGAGATAGCCTGCAGAGATACCTGCAATAGAAGCAATATTAAATACCAATAATTATAAGAATATACGAATAATTATACGCACCTGTGAAGTTGAGGGAAATGTCCGCTTGCATGAGATTGTAAATGGCTGCAAAGATAAATGCAGTCAGAAATGATATTAATTGTTATTAATTTTAAGAAAACACAACCAATTATACATATTGAAGGAAAAGAATGTCCGGCTAAGTTTAAATTGATGGGGAGAGTGGGAATAACAGCCGACACGGGCTGATGCAGGCCATCTAGTGGCCAAAATGAGGGAGACGAGATTAGGTGATCGTCTAAGGTAGGGCGGGTACGCTGGGTCCAGAACCGGGGCCGGATCTGGAAGAGTAAAGTGGATAAATAGTGTTTTTTTTTTAAATTTATATCGAGCTATAGAAGTTGTAGCTCTGTTGATATCGATTGTGCGGACTGTGGGCCAGGGATGGGACTACACCCAAAGAACCGATGAGCCAGCCGGCGCGGCCTGCCGAGAAACAAGCACCCACGTAACAATATGGCTTCTTTGAAGTCGGGGCAGAGCTAAAAAAAAAATAAATAAAATATTAATGCAGGTACAAGGAAAAGTTTCCCTTGGCTTTAGGATCCACTTCGCTGATGTCTTATGTGGCACGAGTAGGTGGCTCATGATCGCGCAGCGTGTAGTGGAATCCGAGAAGCACGACGTAGGCAGAGATTACTAGAATATCACTGAGCATAAGAAGTTCTTCTTGTCGTGGTTGATGGCGTCAAGTCACGTTCACATGATGGCGAAGCGTTCGCGACCGTTTTTCGTAGCCTGGTGGTAGCCGCAATGACAAAGGCATCTTGCGATAACAGGTGATACTGGGGTAGTCTCATTTTGTGTTAATGTTGGATGTATGCTGAACGTGGTTATATGAGCTTCGGAGACAGGTGACCCAGGACGATGAGGAATCAAGCCTGCGCCGCATCTGTCACACAGCATACCCCAAGAATGGCCAGAAGAGCAACGGAGACGGATCTTGCCATTGTGTCCATTAACATGGGGAGTTTTCTTGCCGCGGTTGATGGTGGCCAAAAGGGGCGATTGCTATTGGCCGCCCGATTCACTCCTAAGTGATTATAGATAGGAAGAGCGGATCGCCGAAATTCGGCACCGATGATGTTGCTGCCCAAACGGTTTCAAAGAAAATTTAAAATTTAATTTAAATAAATGAACATTGTGTAAGGCTAAAAGAAATAGCACAGTCATTTTATTTTAAATCAATGGTGCCGGAAAAAATTTACAAAATTAAATCCTATATGATAAAATACCGCCACGCAACGTAGTAAATATATGTCGTGTATCCAACAAATTATTGTGAGTATTATTTTTGAAGGTTAACGATTAAGTGTTAGTAAGAAACACAGAATTTGACAGAAGGTACTGCTATTCAACACATCTGTCCTACTTGCATTAGGGTTGCTACTGAAAGCATGGTGTGAGACCAAGAAGATAGTCTCTGCCGAGCATGGCCCGAGTGTGTAAGAATATAATTTTTGTGTGACTACAACGACACTTGGCTGTGCTGCCAGTATGCCTAATTGCATAGGAAGTGATTTCTCTGATCCTTAATCAGAAGTGGGATAGAGCGATGCCTTTCCATGAGGAAATTCTGACGCTGCATGGCTTCAACTTCTGGAGTCTCAAAACAGAAAATTTCTCGAGATATTAAGAGCAATGCAAATGTCAAATGCTGCATTAATTTGGTGAGCCCGTTTCATTTTGTTTTCATTCTGTAGCGAAATGAATGAATGAATGCTCATCAAGAGAGTTGTGCTGAAAAATTCGAATAATTTAGTAGTTCTAAAGGGCATTGGTGAAAATCATGAACATAACACTATGCAAATCTGGCTAAAGTCGAAATCGATGAATCCCTTTAGAAATATTATTTGTAGTAATGTAGTTGTGGATAAGTTGTTATATTATGATGTATTGGTTGGACTTGGTATATTGAGTTTAGGGTCTGGAGTCTCATTTGAACAATGATACGCCATTAAGCAACACAGATAAAATTGTTCAAAGACGTCCGTATAGGTTGACTATAGAAGAAAAGGAAGTCGTGTGAAATAAACTAAAAGAATTGTTAGAATCAAACGTTATACGTCCGAGTTGCTCCCCATTTGCAAGCCCAATGCAGATGGTTAGAAAGAAAAAATGGAACCGATCGGCTATGTGTTGATTATCGTGAACTTAATGATAATACGGTCGCTGACAAATATCCGCTGCCTTTGATTTCTGATCAAATTAATAGACTGCGTGAAGTCAGATATTTCTCTAGTTTAGAAATGGCAAGTGGTTTTTACCAAGTTCCAATACACCCTAACTCTATCGAGCGCACTGCTTTTGTCATGCCAGAAGGACAATATGAATTTTTGGCCAGGCCTTTTGGGTTGGAAAATGCTTCCTCGATTTTTCAGCCCGCAATCGGCTCAAGCGCTCTTGGAAAACTTGTCTAGAGCTGGATTCTCCTTTAATCTTGCAAGAATGAGCATATATTCTTGAAATCGAGCATAGCATAGTTAGGATACTTAGTTGAAGCGAGTCAAATACGACCAAATCCACGCAAGATACAAGCGTTGGCCGAATTGCCGTCACCGCAGTCAGTAACACAGGTGCGACACTTCATAGGCCTAGCCTCGTATTTTAGGCAGTTCGTACCAAAATTTTCTGAGCAGATGAAAGCTTTATATAATCTCACCTCCAAAAATAATAACTTTGTCTGGAAGCCGGAATATGAGAAAATTCGTCAAAAAATCATAAATATAAATGACAATTTTCGATCCACTGGAGACAATTGAACTACACACAGACGCAAGTTCTATTGGATATGGTGCTATTGTAATGCACAAGATAGAAAATAGACCCAGAGTTATTGAATATTAGAGCAAATGTACGACAAGGGCTGA
This sequence comes from Drosophila borealis, assembly GCA_035045885.1. Classification (NCBI taxonomy): domain Eukaryota; kingdom Metazoa; phylum Arthropoda; class Insecta; order Diptera; family Drosophilidae; genus Drosophila; species Drosophila borealis. The sequence goes on from JAWNOR010000313.1 coordinate 1,338,225, forward strand.
AGCAAAATATCTCTCATTCGAGCTTGAGACCCTCGCGGTGTACAACGCAGTAAGACACTTCCGCCATTATTTACATGGGCAAAAATTTATTGTGCATACAGATTGCAACTCTTTGAAAGCAAGTATACAAAAAAATTGACCTAGCCCCAAGGGTACATCGATGGTGGGCATATCTTCAATCATTCGATTTCAGTATTGAATACAGGAATCCTCGCACAATCCATGGCCCATTGATCCTAAATCCTCAGCGAAAACGGTTTAAATGCGCAAAAACCTAGCTGAGATAACCGACGATTGGCTTTTAGCCGAACAGCAACAAAACCATGAAATGCGAGAAGCTATCTCAGAGACGAATTAAGAGCAACAGTGTTACATCGAAACATTCAAAAAAATGGCAGCACAAAATGTTTGCCTGTAATGCCTAGAGCCTTAAGATGGTCAGTCATTAGTCATTTAGGGTGGAAGAAAACTCTAAACAAAATGTATGCCAACTACTGGTTCAAGAAGATGTCTAAATATGTGAGAAAGTTTGTAGAAAATTGCATTACCTGTAGAGTATCAATTCCACCATCTGGCAAGCCACAAATAGAAATGCACCCGATTCCTAAAGATGACATACACTGGCACACTGTGCATATTAAAAGTTAACCGAAAAGTTAAGGGGCAAAAAAGACTTGAAAGAGGATATCATAGTTCAAGTTGATGCGTTCACAAATTTGGTTCACTTTCAACATACGCTGAACCTTGATACGGAAAACTGCATTAAGGCACTCAAAGAAACTGTTGCACTACTCGGAGTGCCGGATCGCAACATAGCTGATCAGAGTAGATGTTTTGAGCCAAAGATTAAGAGAATTTTGTTATTCACAGAAGATAGGTTTTCACCTGATTGCGACGGGCGCCCGTCGAGCAAACGGCCAAGTAAAGCGTGTCATGAGCACCATAAAGAGCATGCTCACAGCGGTTGAGAGTAGTCAGCGATCCTGGCAAGACGATTTAAGGAACATACAGCTGTCAATAAACGAAATATAGTTCGTTAGAATTGTTATTCGGTAAAGAGACCGTTAGGAATGATAACAATAGCAGACGAAAGAAAAATTGATAAAGATTTAACAAGAACACAAGCCAAAGATAATGTTGTAGATAACGCTAAATATGATAAGGCTAGGTTTGACAAAAACAATGCAAAGATTGTAAAACATAAGCGTGGTGATCATGTCCTATTTAAGAGGGAAGATCGAAATCAAACGAAGTTAGATCCCAATTTTAAGGGACCTTTTGAGATAATTGAAATACTTGATGGAGACAGGTGTTTATTAAAGTTATTCACGAGTAAGCGCACGTTTAAGTATGCGCATGAGCATTTGCGAGCTTTTCCAAGCAACACCGTATCGGAGGAGTTGAAAGATTACAGAGACGATGAGTGTGACAATTTTGAGGACATTGGTCAAGACACTGTGGCACTTAGAGAGAGTGCGGTTGGGCTAAGACCGCACCTAAATAATCACGCCGTGCACAAGTGCTCGATCATGGCGTGCTGAAGCGGGTGATATGTTGGCGGGGGTCAGAGGTTGAAAGACCTGTATGGATGCGCTCCATGTTATCGTTGCTGGACAGCAAGAGCCAATCGACGTGTGATGACAGAGCAACAAAAAAAATAAATAAATAAATAAATAAAACAAAACCTTCAATGACCGATGATACTGCTGTTTGTAAAGTGATTCTTAAAGTAAAGTAATGACTATTAAATTTTACCCAACAATTGACTATGGCATGATCTAAGCGAAATATAATATATATATATATATATATATATATATATATATATATATATATATATATATATATATACCCATATACAAAACAATACATCGATCAGCGCAAAACGTTAATTTACTTTGTTGGGCCACATTAAATCCTAGGCTGTGATAAAAAAAGAAACTTTGAATTAAACTCGACAAAACGAGTGCCGCGCATACATTTTCTGGGCAGAGAAAGCGGATAAGCCATCCTAAAGCAGGAAGAGAGGAGACGCCAAGGGCCAGCTGCAGCGGGCGAGACAACGACGACCGAAGTCGGAAAGCGTGGCGAAAGTCAAGTAAGTCCGTTCCAAGCATTCCCACACTCAGCCCAGTCAGTCAAACTGACGAACTGAGCGTTTGATGAATCAGGTGCTATCCCGTATGACGAAGGGCTCCAGAGCGGAACGTTTTCAGGCGCGTTGGACAAGGCGCGCGAAGGAAGAGGTATTAATCCCCCAGGCCGAGGTTTGTCGGGAGTCCTCAGGCTAGGAACGGGCGCAGCGCCAACAACCGAAACTTCCGGGTGGAGGACCGAAGAGCTGGCGATTTTCCGGTGGAGGCAGACTTTAAAGAATTTGAAGGGGCATACCAGGGGCATACAGGGGGCATACAGGGGAACAGCGGGTTTGACGGCAACGACGCCACGGATCCCGTCAAAGACTTCGGATTCCGAACGGAAACCCGGTGTTGACATCTCGTGGGTCGTGGGTGAGGCCTACGTTGGGCGTTCTAATTAGCCGACTGGGCGAACAAATGTAAAAATATGCAAGAAAGAAAATTTAAAATTTAATTTAAATAAGTGAACATTATGTAAGGCCAAAAGAAATAGCACAGTCAGTTTATTTTAAATCAATAGTTCCGGAAAAAATTACAAAATTAAATCCTATATGATAAAATAACGATACGCAACGTAGTAAATATATATATATATGTGTACACAGAAATTCTTGGAATTTGCGCTAGCTGTTGCTAACACGTGCGCACATAACCTTTGTATTTCTTAACCGATCTTAATGAAATTTTCTACAGTACATCTTATTGTAGAAAAGAATAAAGAATATTTGTATATTCTCAAAAATTCAATTGCATATAAATTGTGGATTAAAGTGATGGGCAATACAAGTTTGATAATTAACTTGATTTATAGCTTTGCGGTGGTAGCAGGGAGGTCGCGATAGGTATAAAATGAAAGATACTTGATATATATATACTATTCTTGAAGCTACTTGTCAAGTTTGATGACTCTAGCTCATATTATTTGCCGATATTGCTCAAAAAACTTGGAAACGGACGGACGGACGGACAGGCGGACGGACAGACAGACGGACATGGCTAGATCGACTCGGCTATTGATGCTGATCAAGAATATATACACTTTATGGGGTCGGAGATGCTTCCTTCTGCCTGTTACATACATTTGCACAAATACATTATAACCAGTTTACCCATTTTTAATGGGTTCAGGGTATAAAAAATACATCGGCTGAGATAAAAAAAAAACATTGACATAAACTCGACAAAACGAGTGCCGCGCATACATTTTCCGGGCCGAGGAAGCGCGTAAGCCATCCTAAAACAGGAAGAGAGTAGACGCCAAGGGCGAGCTGCAGCGGGCGAGACGACGACGACCAAGCGCGTTGTGCGCAAGCGCACGTTTGAAAGAAAATTTAAAACTTAATTTAAATAAATGAACATTATGTAAGGCCAAAAGAAATAGCACAGTCAGTTTATTTTAAATCAATGGTTCCGGAAAAAATTACAAAATTAAATCCTATATGATAAAATAACGATACGCAACGTACACAGAAATTCTTGGAATTTGCGCTAGGTGTTGCTAACACGTGCGCACATAACCTTTGTGTTTCTTAACCGATCTTAATGAAATTTTCTACAGTACATCTTATTGAAGAAAAGAAAAAAGAATATTTGTATATTCTCAAAAATTCAATTGCATATAAATTGTTGCTTAAATTGATGGGCAACACAAGTTGGATAATTAACTTGATTTATAGCTTTGCGGTGGTAGCAGGGAGGTCGCGATAGGTATAAAATGAAAGATACTTGATATATATATACTATTCTTGAAGCTACTTGTCAAGTTTGGTGACTCTAGCTCATATTATTTGCCGATATTGCTCAAAAAACAGGATTTCGATATAGATTTTTATCGATTACTTGGAAACGGACGGACGGACGGACAGGCGGACGGACAGACAGACGGACATGGCTAGATCGACTCGGCTATTGATGCTGATCACGAATATATATACTTTATGGGGTCGGAGATGCTTCCTTCTGCCTGTTACATACATTTGCACAAATACATTATAACCAGTTTACCCATTTTAATGGGTTCAGGGTATAAAAAATACATCGGCTGAGATAAAAAAAAAAAACATTGACATAAACTCGACAAATCGAGTGCCGCGCATACATTTTCCGGGCCGAGGAAGCGCGTAAGCCATCCTAAAACAGGAAGAGAGGAGACGACAAGGGCGAGCTGCAGCGGGCGAGACGACGACGACCAAAGTCGGGAAGCGTGGCGATAGTCAAGTGAGTCCGTTCCAAACACTCTCCTCCCCAGACTCAGCCCAGAGACGGCATGCTGCTGACATCAAGCTGCAGTTGTTTTTCCCGTTCATTAATTAAAGTTTTTGTATAAATTAAATAATATTTCTCACTTTGCGTATTTCACCTGGTAAAACTAACAATTAATCTTGAAACAGGAGAGAACGTCCCCAAACACTATTTCAAACCCTATTGAAAAAAACGACGTAATTTCGATTACACACGATCCATACATACAAAAAAATCATTTATTTCCATAGCCCTTAGCACCCCCCAGGGCTCTTTAGGTAGGTTAAGCGTACTTAAGCGATTTTGATAAAAGCTCTCCTTTTGATAAAAGCTTCTTTACAACATACCATTGTTTTTCAGCGTGGTAACATATATATATATATATATATATATATATATATATATATATATATATATATATATAATTATATACGTGCGCGAACGTGTGGGAACCAATCGCTCAATTTAATATTTATAATTTTTGTTCTCCCACGTTATCCCCAACGGTGGTTGGCATTAGCTTTCGTTGACGTCTTTCCACTTCTTCGTGTTGTTCGGCACGTCCACGTGCATGAGAACGTAAATAACTCAGCGGAGATAGCCTGCAGAGATACCTGCAATAGAAGCAATATTAAATACCAATAATTATAAGAATATACGAATAATTATACGCACCTGTGAAGTTGAGGGAAATGTCCGCTTGCATGAGATTGTAAATGGCTGCAAAGATAAATGCAGTCAGAAATGATATTAATTGTTATTAATTTTAAGAAAACACAACCAATTATACATATTGAAGGAAAAGAATGTCCGGCTAAGTTTAAATTGATGGGGAGAGTGGGAATAACAGCCGACACGGGCTGATGCAGGCCATCTAGTGGCCAAAATGAGGGAGACGAGATTAGGTGATCGTCTAAGGTAGGGCGGGTACGCTGGGTCCAGAACCGGGGCCGGATCTGGAAGAGTAAAGTGGATAAATAGTGTTTTTTTTTTAAATTTATATCGAGCGTCTCACCTTTGTTGTTTACATTTCTTGTTGTTACAGCTGTTAGTGTTGTTCATTTGTTAGAAGCTCCGACTGTTTGTTGTTATTGATTATGTGGTTCATTTTGAATAGTGTTGTGTAGGTCTGTTTTGCTATAGAAGTTGTAGCTCTGTTGATATCGATTGTGCGGACTGTGGGCCAGGGATGGGACTACACCCAAAGAACCGATGAGCCAGCCGGCGCGGCCTGCCGAGAAACAAGCACCCACGTAACAATATGGCTTCTTTGAAGTCGGGGCAGAGCTAAAAAAAAAAATAAATAAAATATTAATGCAGGTACAAGGAAAAGTTTCCCTTGGCTTTAGGATCCACTTCGCTGATGTCTTATGTGGCACGAGTAGGTGGCTCATGATCGCGCAGCGTGTAGTGGAATCCGAGAAGCACGACGTAGGCAGAGATTACTAGAATATCACTGAGCATAAGAAGTTTTTCTTGTCGTGGTTGATGGCGTCAAGTCACGTTCACATGATGGCGAAGCGTTCGCGACCGTTTTTCGTAGCCTGGTGGTAGCCGCAATGACAAAGGCATCTTGCGATAACAGGTGATACTGGGGTAGTCTCATTTTGTGTTAATGTTGGATGTATGCTGAACGTGGTTATATGAGCTTCGGAGACAGGTGACCCAGGACGATGAGGAATCAAGCCTGCGCCGCATCTGTCACACAGCATACCCCAAGAATGGCCAGAAGAGCAACGGAGACGGATCTTGCCATTGTGTCCATTAACATGGGGAGTTTTCTTGCCGCGGTTGATGGTGGCCAAAAGGGGCGATTGCTATTGGCCGCCCGATTCACTCCTAAGTGATTATAGATAGGAAGAGCGGATCGCCGAAATTCGGCACCGATGATGTTGCTGCCCAAACGGTTTCAAAGAAAATTTAAAATTTAATTTAAATAAATGAACATTGTGTAAGGCTAAAAGAAATAGCACAGTCATTTTATTTTAAATCAATGGTGCCGGAAAAAATTTACAAAATTAAATCCTATATGATAAAATACCGCCACGCAACGTAGTAAATATATGTCGTGTATCCAACAAATTATTGTGAGTATTATTTTTGAAGGTTAACGATTAAGTGTTAGTAAGAAACACAGAATTTGACAGAAGGTACTGCTATTCAACACATCTGTCCTACTTGCATTAGGGTTGCTACTGAAAGCATGGTGTGAGACCAAGAAGATAGTCTCTGCCGAGCATGGCCCGAGTGTGTAAGAATATAATTTTTGTGTGACTACAACGACACTTGGCTGTGCTGCCAGTATGCCTAATTGCATAGGAAGTGATTTCTCTGATCCTTAATCAGAAGTGGGATAGAGCGATGCCTTTCCATGAGGAAATTCTGACGCTGCATGGCTTCAACTTCTGGAGTCTCAAAACAGAAAATTTCTCGAGATATTAAGAGCAATGCAAATGTCAAATGCTGCATTAATTTGGTGAGCCCGTTTCATTTTGTTTTCATTCTGTAGCGAAATGAATGAATGCTCATCAAGAGAGTTGTGCTGAAAAATTCGAATAATTTAGTAGTTCTAAAGGGCATTGGTGAAAATCATGAACATAACACTATGCAAATCTGGCTAAAGTCGAAATCGATGAATCCCTTTAGAAATATTATTTGTAGTAATGTAGTTGTGGATAAGTTGTTATATTATGATGTATTGGTTGGACTTGGTATATTGAGTTTAGGGTCTGGAGTCTCATTTGAACAATGATACGCCATTAAGCAACACAGATAAAATTGTTCAAAGACGTCCGTATAGGTTGACTATAGAAGAAAAGGAAGTCGTGTGAAATAAACTAAAAGAATTGTTAGAATCAAACGTTATACGTCCGAGTTGCTCCCCATTTGCAAGCCCAATGCAGATGGTTAGAAAGAAAAATGGAACCGATCGGCTATGTGTTGATTATCGTGAACTTAATGATAATACGGTCGCTGACAAATATCCGCTGCCTTTGATTTCTGAAGCGAGTCAAATACGACCAAATCCACGCAAGATACAAGCGTTGGCCGAATTGCCGTCACCGCAGTCAGTAACACAGGTGCGACACTTCATAGGCCTAGCCTCGTATTTTAGGCAGTTCGTACCAAAATTTTCTGAGCAGATGAAAGCTTTATATAATCTCACCTCCAAAAATAATAACTTTGTCTGGAAGCCGGAATATGAGAAAATTCGTCAAAAAATCATAAATATAAATGACAATTTTCGATCCACTGGAGACAATTGAACTACACACAGACGCAAGTTCTATTGGATATGGTGCTATTGTAATGCACAAGATAGAAAATAGACCCAGAGTTATTGAATATTAGAGCAAATGTACGACAAGGGCTGAAGCAAAATATCTCTCATTCGAGCTTGAGACCCTCGCGGTGTACAACGCAGTAAGACACTTCCGCCATTATTTACATGGGCAAAAATTTATTGTGCATACAGATTGCAACTCTTTGAAAGCAAGTATACAAAAAAATTGACCTAACCCCAAGGGTACATCGATGGTGGGCATATCTTCAATCATTCGATTTCAGTATTGAATACAGGAATCCTCGCACAATCCATGGCCCATTGATCCTAAATCCTCAGCGAAAACGTTTTAAATGCGCAAAAAACCTAGCTGAGATAACCGACGATTGGCTTTTAGCCGAACAGCAACAAAACCATGAAATGCGAGAAGCTATCTCAGAGACGAATTAAGAGCAACAGTGTTACATCGAAACATTCAAAAAAATGGCAGCACAAAATGTTTGCCTGTAATGCCTAGAGCCTTAAGATGGTCAGTCATTAGTCATTTAGGGTGGAAGAAAACTCTAAACAAAATGTATGCCAACTACTGGTTCAAGAAGATGTCTAAATATGTGAGAAAGTTTGTAGAAAATTGCATTACCTGTAGAGTATCAATTCCACCATCTGGCAAGCCACAAACAGAAATGCACCCGATTCCTAAAGATGACATACACTGGCACACTGTGCATATTAAAAGTTAACCGAAAAGTTAAGGGGCAAAAAAGACTTGAAAGAGGATATCATAGTTCAAGTTGATGCGTTCACAAATTTGGTTCACTTTCAACATACGCTGAACCTTGATACGGAAAACTGCATTAAGGCACTCAAAGAAACTGTTGCACTACTCGGAGTGCCGGATCGCAACATAGCTGATCAGAGTAGATGTTTTGAGCCAAAGATTAAGAGAATTTTGTTATTCACAGAAGATAGGTTTTCACCTGATTGCGACGGGCGCCCGTCGAGCAAACGGCCAAGTAAAGCGTGTCATGAGCACCATAAAGAGCATGCTCACAGCGGTTGAGAGTAGTCAGCGATCCTGGCAAGACGATTTAAGGAACATACAGCTGTCAATAAATTGCACGACAAATCGTGTAACGAAATATAGTTCGTTAGAATTGTTATTCGGTAAAGAGACCGTTAGGAATGATAACAATAGCAGACGAAAGAAAAATTGATAAAGATTTAACAAGAACACAAGCCAAAGATAATGTTGTAGATAACGCTAAATATGATAAGGCTAGGTTTGACAAAAACAATGCAAAGATTGTAAAACATAAGCGTGGTGATCATGTCCTATTTAAGAGGGAAGATCGAAATCAAACGAAGTTAGATCCCAATTTTAAGGGACCTTTTGAGATAATTGAAATACTTGATGGAGACAGGTGTTTATTAAAGTTATTCACGAGTAAGCGCACGTTTAAGTATGCGCATGAGCATTTGCGAGCTTTTCCAAGCAACACCGTATCGGAGGAGTTGAAAGATTACAGAGACGATGAGTGTGACAATTTTGAGGACATTGGTCAAGACACTGTGGCACTTAGAGAGAGTGCGGTTGGGCTAAGACCGCACCTAAATAATCACGCCGTGCACAAGTGCTCGATCATGGCGTGCTGAAGCGGGTGATATGTTGGCGGGGGTCAGAGGTTGAAAGACCTGTATGGATGCGCTCCATGTTATCGTTGCTGGACAGCAAGAGCCAATCGACGTGTGATGACAGAGCAACAAAAAAAATAAATAAATAAATAAATAAAACAAAACCTTCAATGACCGATGATACTGCTGTTTGTAAAGTGATTCTTAAAGTAAAGTAATGACTATTAAATTTTACCCAACAATTGACTATGGCATGATCTAAGCGAAATATAATATAATATATATATATATATATATATATATATATATATATATATATATATATATATATATATATATATATACCCATATACAAAACAATACATCGATCAGCGCAAAACGTTAATTTACTTTGTTGGGCCACATTAAATCCTAGGCTGTGATAAAAAAAGAAACTTTGAATTAAACTCGACAAAACGAGTGCCGCGCATACATTTTCTGGGCAGAGAAAGCGGATAAGCCATCCTAAAGCAGGAAGAGAGGAGACGCCAAGGGCCAGCTGCAGCGGGCGAGACAACGACGACCGAAGTCGGAAAGCGTGGCGAAAGTCAAGTAAGTCCGTTCCAAGCATTCCCACACTCAGCCCAGTCAGTCAAACTGACGAACTGAGCGTTTGATGAATCAGGTGCTATCCCGTATGACGAAGGGCTCCAGAGCGGAACGTTTTCAGGCGCGTTGGACAAGGCGCGCGAAGGAAGAGGTATTAATCCCCCAGGCCGAGGTTTGTCGGGAGTCCTCAGGCTAGGAACGGGCGCAGCGCCAACAACCGAAACTTCCGGGTGGAGGACCGAAGAGCTGGCGATTTTCCGGTGGAGGCAGACTTTAAAGAATTTGAAGGGGCATACCAGGGGCATACAGGGGGCATACAGGGGAACAGCGGGTTTGACGGCAACGACGCCACGGATCCCGTCAAAGACTTCGGATTCCGAACGGAAACCCGGTGTTGACATCTCGTGGGTCGTGGGTGAGGCCTACGTTGGGCGTTCTAATTAGCCGACTGGGCGAACAAATGTAAAAATATGCAAGAAAGAAAATTTAAAATTTAATTTAAATAAGTGAACATTATGTAAGGCCAAAAGAAATAGCACAGTCAGTTTATTTTAAATCAATAGTTCCGGAAAAAATTACAAAATTAAATCCTATATGATAAAATAACGATACGCAACGTAGTAAATATATATATATATGTGTACACAGAAATTCTTGGAATTTGCGCTAGCTGTTGCTAACACGTGCGCACATAACCTTTGTATTTCTTAACCGATCTTAATGAAATTTTCTACAGTACATCTTATTGTAGAAAAGAATAAAGAATATTTGTATATTCTCAAAAATTCAATTGCATATAAATTGTGGATTAAAGTGATGGGCAATACAAGTTTGATAATTAACTTGATTTATAGCTTTGCGGTGGTAGCAGGGAGGTCGCGATAGGTATAAAATGAAAGATACTTGATATATATATACTATTCTTGAAGCTACTTGTCAAGTTTGATGACTCTAGCTCATATTATTTGCCGATATTGCTCAAAAAACTTGGAAACGGACGGACGGACGGACAGGCGGACGGACAGACAGACGGACATGGCTAGATCGACTCGGCTATTGATGCTGATCAAGAATATATACACTTTATGGGGTCGGAGATGCTTCCTTCTGCCTGTTACATACATTTGCACAAATACATTATAACCAGTTTACCCATTTTTAATGGGTTCAGGGTATAAAAAATACATCGGCTGAGATAAAAAAAAAAACATTGACATAAACTCGACAAAACGAGTGCCGCGCATACATTTTCCGGGCCGAGGAAGCGCGTAAGCCATCCTAAAACAGGAAGAGAGTAGACGCCAAGGGCGAGCTGCAGCGGGCGAGACGACGACGACCAAGCGCGTTGTGCGCAAGCGCACGTTTGAAAGAAAATTTAAAACTTAATTTAAATAAATGAACATTATGTAAGGCCAAAAGAAATAGCACAGTCAGTTTATTTTAAATCAATGGTTCCGGAAAAAATTACAAAATTAAATCCTATATGATAAAATAACGATACGCAACGTACACAGAAATTCTTGGAATTTGCGCTAGGTGTTGCTAACACGTGCGCACATAACCTTTGTGTTTCTTAACCGATCTTAATGAAATTTTCTACAGTACATCTTATTGAAGAAAAGAAAAAAGAATATTTGTATATTCTCAAAAATTCAATTGCATATAAATTGTTGCTTAAATTGATGGGCAACACAAGTTGGATAATTAACTTGATTTATAGCTTTGCGGTGGTAGCAGGGAGGTCGCGATAGGTATAAAATGAAAGATACTTGATATATATATACTATTCTTGAAGCTACTTGTCAAGTTTGGTGACTCTAGCTCATATTATTTGCCGATATTGCTCAAAAAACAGGATTTCGATATAGATTTTTATCGATTACTTGGAAACGGACGGACGGACGGACAGGCGGACGGACAGACAGACGGACATGGCTAGATCGACTCGGCTATTGATGCTGATCACGAATATATATACTTTATGGGGTCGGAGATGCTTCCTTCTGCCTGTTACATACATTTGCACAAATACATTATAACCAGTTTACCCATTTTAATGGGTTCAGGGTATAAAAAATACATCGGCTGAGATAAAAAAAAAAAACATTGACATAAACTCGACAAATCGAGTGCCGCGCATACATTTTCCGGGCCGAGGAAGCGCGTAAGCCATCCTAAAACAGGAAGAGAGGAGACGACAAGGGCGAGCTGCAGCGGGCGAGACGACGACGACCAAAGTCGGGAAGCGTGGCGATAGTCAAGTGAGTCCGATCCAAGCACTCTCCTCCCCAGACTCAGCCCAGAGACGGCATGCTGCTGACATCAAGCTGCAGTTGTTTTTCCCGTTCATTAATTAAAGTTTTTGTATAAATTAAATAATATTTCTCACTTTGCGTATTTCACCTGGTAAAACTAACAATTAATCTTGAAACAGGAGAGAACGTCCCCAAACACTATTTCAAACCCTATTGAAAAAAACGACGTAATTTCGATTACACACGATCCATACATACAAAAAAATCATTTATTTCCATAGCCTTTAGCACCCCCCAGGGCTCTTTAGGTAGGTTAAGCGTACTTAAGCGATTTTGATAAAAGCTCTCCTTTTGATAAAAGCTTCTTTACAACATACCATTGTTTTTCAGCGTGGTAACAATATATATATATATATATATATATATATATATATATATATATATATATATATATATATATATATATATATATATATATATTATATATATATATATATATATATATATATAATTATATACGTGCGCGAACGTGTGGGAACCAATCGCTCAATTTAATATTTATAATTTTTGTTCTCCCACGTTATCCCCAACGGTGGTTGGCATTAGCTTTCGTTGACGTCTTTCCACTTCTTCGTGTTGTTCGGCACGTCCACGTGCATGAGAACGTAAATAACTCAGCGGAGATAGCCTGCAGAGATACCTGCAATAGAAGCAATATTAAATACCAATAATTATAAGAATACACGTGTCTGGTTACGCAGCCAAAACAACTGGAGCGACCTCGCAACTGATAAGAGCAGCATCTTAATTTTATCTTATAATACTCGCTCTGCAAAGCAATTGCCTGTTGTTGTAAGATTATTTGCTTTACATTAAAGCAATAATCTTAAAAGACACCACCTGGCATTTAGTTTTGTGCACTTTATATACATACATACTTATCGCCGTCGCTTTGCCTACTCTTTCGGTCGCTTAAAGTCTTTGCTCATACGTGCGGTACTTATGTAAAAGCTATTGCCGTTGCTTCGTTACATAGCTTGACACTTGCGTTCGCCGAAGTTCTTATTGTACAACTATTGTTTTTTTAAACGGTTTGCATGTACTAGCGATTACCGTTGTTAGTTACTCAGCTAGTTTCGCACGCGCTTTCTATCACGCTTCTGATGGCAACCGAAAATAATGCCTCTAGTGCAGTGCCCTCTGCAAACAGGGTGACCTTTCTGAAGCGCAAAGCCATTTCAATTTATGACAGTTTGCAAACACTTCGAAATGCTTTAGCTAATTCGCCACTTAGTGCAATTGATGAATGCGGTCTTAGTGTTAGGCTGAAGCAAATCGAGCGGCTTCAGACCTCATTTGATATTGCTCACACTAGCCTCGAAGAACTAGACTTTGATGAAATCGGTAGCGTGAGGACTTCGACGAGTTAGCAGTTTCTATAGAAATTTCGGTTCGGAGTGAAATTGCGAAACGTGTCTCAATATTGCCCTGCTCAACATTTCGCGACCAATCTGTGCTTCCCTCGCAGACAGTTAGAGCTAAGGCACCGCCGACACTACCCTCAATAAAGTTGCCTACGTTCCGTGGTGGTTACACAGAATGGGCCGACTTTTATTCTATGTTCACAACCGTCATAGAAAATCATCCTGATCTAGCAGATATCGAAAAGCTGCAGCATCTTCGATCGTGCCTGAAGAATACAGCGCTGGACGCGATAATTATGCCATAGCACTTAATTTATTGGAGAAAAGGTTTAATAACAGACGTTTGGTTTTTCAGGCACACATACTTGAGATATTGGGGCTCAAGAGGGTGGCAGGTAGATCGGCCGTGTCGCTAAGGGAGTTATCCGACCAATTCAACGCACATATTCGCGCGTTAAAGAGCATGGGCAACTCCGAACAAATCGCTGGATGCATCATTGTGCAGATTATTTTACAAAAGCTGGACCCAATATCACAAGCCAAATGGGAAGAAAGGCTAGAGGATTCGTCGTTCGTCAACTTAATACCATCGTGGGAGCATATGGCTACGTTTCTGGAGCAGAGATGCCGAACAACGGAAACAGTAAATTTTGCTATGGCAAGCTATGCCCCTAGCCATCAGGTGCGAAAAACTAGAGCAATTAACACCAGTAGATCGTCATTTATCGCCACTAACCACGACGCCCATGTCTGCGTATTTTGTGACAGCCCTGGTCATTATATATATAATTGTTCTCGATTTGGAAATTTGACCCCTGCATTACGGCTTAGAGAAGCAAAACGAGTTGCATTGTGCTTGAATTGCCTAAAAAAAGGTCATCAATTGCGATCATGCAACTCTGGATGCTGTCGGACCTGCGGGGCGAAACATCATTCTCTGCTGCATTTAAATAATTCGGTATTTCCGTCTGGTCAGCTGACTGAGCCTGCAAATTCATCGCCGATAGCCCATGCCTCTTTCGCTAAGTCATCGCCATCTACCTCCACATCTCTTGTTGCCCAGTATTTCAGTAGTGATGTTGTCGTCTTGGCTACGGCTATGATCTTTGTTAAAAATCGCTCCGGCACTTTGATACCTTGTCGTGCTCTTTTGGATTCTGGTTCTCAGCTTCACCTTATAACGTCGCGCCTTGCTCAACAGCTTCAGCTAAAGAAACACAAGTCCTCAGCCATTGTCTCTGGTCTAGGAGATTCTCGTTTTGAAACAGAAGGAAACACGGTCACTATCACAATACAGTCTCAAGTCTCTGAATACTCAACATGCCTTACAGCTCTGGTAGCGCCTAACATAACTGATAGTCAACCGAGTTTTACTATCAACACGACGAATTGGAACATTCCCGATAACATAAAACTTGCAGATCCGTCTTTCTTTAACCCTCAACGCGTGGATTTGCTACTTGGAGCTAGCCTGTTTTACGACCTTCTCAGCGTCGGCCAGATAAGGCTTCTCCCAGGACTACCGTGTCTTCAAAAAACACGGCTTGGTTGGGTAGTTTCTGGAGGCGGACCGCGCTTGAATGGTTCTATGTTAATGGCAAAGCATACTGCGGGCAAACTTGAGTCAAGTTCTGAAGAACGTGCTGATGAATTGGTTCGAAGATTTTGGGAGATAGAATCCTGCTTGGAAAGTACACCTACCACTTCAAAGGAAGAAAACATCTGTGAAGAACATTTTGTAAAGACTCATATCAGATTGCCTAGGGGCCAATATTCAGTTCGTTTACCCTTCAAGCAAAGTTTGGAATGTCTGGGGACGTCATACCAACAAGCCTTTCGTCGGTTCCAGACCCTGGAACGCAAACTACAAAATCGTCCAGATCTGAAGATTCAATATTCAAACTTTCTAAAGGAATATTTGGATCTTGGTCATATGTCGCCTGTTGCTCCAGAGTCTATAGGACTTTGTCAATTCTTTCTTCCTCATCACTGTGTCTTTAAAGAAGACAGTTCAACGACAAAATTGCGAGTCGTTTTCGACGGCTCAGCAGCTACCTCGTCAGGCTATTCATTAAATGAAATATTGATGGCTGGACCTGTTATTCAAAGCTCGCTGTTTCATATCCTTCTTCGCTTTCGTAATTTCCCGATCGCCCTAACAGGAGATATTGGAAAATTGTATCGCTGCGTACGCGTTTCAGCACCGGATGATTTTCTCCAATGCATTCTGTGGCGAGACTCGCCAGAACAGGACATAAAGATTTTTAAGCTGGATACAGTTACATACGGAACAAAGCCAGCTTCATTCCTCTCTATCCGTGCTATGCATCAGCTGTCTATGGATGAGGAAACTAATTTTCCAATTGGATCTCGGATTTTGCGGCGTGACTTTTACGTTGATGACCTCATTTCAGGGGGTGATTCAATTCAAGAAGCAAAGGAAATTCTTAATCAGACGGCTGGAATCTTGGCAAGTGGGGGCTTCAAGTTGCGAAAGTGGTGCTCAAACAATGCTGCTGTACTGAAAGGGATACCCGTAGAGGACAGAGAATCTTCTCTAAAGTTTGATGATGGTAGCGACATCACCAAAACTCTTGGACTCGCTGGGGATTCAGCGTCGGATCGGTTGTTGTTTTCTTTTTCGTCCATTTAGCAGAGATCTAAACCATCCAAAAGATCAATACTATCGACCATAGCTCGCTTGTATGACCCGCTTGGACTCATAGGGCCGGTAATTGCCAAGGCTAAAATCTTTTTGCAGCAGATCTGGAAGGAGAAGCTTAAGTGGGACGAGAGCTTGCCATCATCACTAGCAACAGCTTGGCATGATCTTTGCTGCAGTTTAGAGAAGGCACAGTTTCTTAAATTTCCTCGTCTCGTGTCAATACCTGCAGCAGAGTTAGAAGTTCACGGTTTCTGCGACGCCAGCATCGAAGCATATGGGGCCTGTGCCTACGACCTTTCTCGACGAACATCAGCCAGTTGTCAGTTGTTGTGTTCCAAATCGCGTGTAGCTCCTCTGAAAACAATCACAGTTCCAAAGCTAGAGCTCTGTGGCGCCGTCTTATTATCTAATCTCATGCGTGAGATATCTAAAATGAATCTGTTCGATGGAAAATTCTACTGTTGGTCGGATTCTTCTGTATGCCTTTCCTGGATAAGGACCGAGCCCTGCAAGCTCAATGTGTTTGTGGCCAATCGCGTCACAGCAGTTCAAGAGCTAACTAATGGCATGGAATGGCGTTACGTGCCTACTTCACTCAATCCGGCAGATATACTCTCGAGAGGATCTATGCCCAGTGAATTAGATCAATCGTCACTGTGGTTCAACGGCCCAGAATTTCTAGTTAAAAACAAATTGGACTGGCCTGCTTCTTGCTTGTCAGAAAGGACAGAACTCGAACTTAAAAAAAGGGTCCTTATTGCGTCATCTCCCTTCGTTGATATAACTGCCACTTGTAAATACGTCAACTCATTTGATACAATGCAGCGTATATTCGGATATATTTATAAATTCATACACAGAAGCAGGCATCCTGGACTAACAGTGTCTGATATACAACATGGGATCCAACTCTTACTAAAGCTCGTCCAGAGAGCACACCTGTGGGAAGAGATCAAATCACTGCGATCGATAAGAGCTGTTAAGCCATCCAGTTGTATCGCATCACTTAACCCTTTTTTGGATGAGTTCGACATTCTTAGAGTTGATGGTCGCTGGATTTCGACGCTCGCCATCCAATAATTCTCCCGTGTCACCATCCCATCACAGACTCAGTCATCACACGGTTTCACAATCGGGACTTACACGCTGGTCTACGGGCACTTCTTGCTCATATTCGGTTGCAGTATTGGCCGATTGGTGGAAGGAAGACCGTATCCAAGGAGGTTGGAAAATGTGTGAGATGCTTTCGTGCCAAGCCTCGATTAATAGAGCATATAATGGCTGATCTGCCCAAAGAACGTTTGACTGCTTGTCGAGCCTTTGAAGTCTCTGGTGTTGACTATTGTGGACCATTTTTCTATAAGCCAGACGTACGAAATAAGGCTCCAGTCAAATGTTACATGGCTGTCTTCGTCTGCTTCGCGACTAAAGCGGTTCACCTGGAACTGGTCAAGGATCTGTCGACAGCTTCATTCTTGAATGCGCTTAAGAGGTTTATATCGACTCGAGGCAAGCCATCTCAGATATGGTCGGATAACGCTACCAACTTTGTCGGCGCCAAGAACGAGCTTCTGGATCTCAAGCGTCTATTCATAAGTCGCAATCATATTGAGTCAGTGCATAAATTTTGCATGGCTGATTCCATTGATTGGAAATTTATACCTCCTCGTTCACCGCATTTTGGCGGCCTTTGGGAAGCAGCAGTGAAGACAGCGAAACATCATTTTTATCGTGCTGTTGGATCTTGTGTTCTCAACTTCGAAGAGTTTCGCACCCTAGTCTGCCACATAGCATCGATAATTAATTCCAGGCCATTGTTTCCTCTTTCAGAAGATCCAGCAGATCTAGATGTGCTCACTCCAGCTCATTTCTTGATTGGTGGACCCATCTCATCGTTCATTGAACCTGATGTAAAGCACCTTCAATTCAATCATCTGGATGGTTGGCAACGCGTAACATACCTCCAACAACTGTTTTGGTCTCGCTGGCGTGAAGAATACTTAACACTGCTTCAGCAGCGCTCCAAATGGCGTACTCAGAAACCAGGCCTATGCGTCAACGACATAGTCCTCGTAAAGGATGAAAATCTGCCGCCTCTAAGGTGGCCACTGGCGAGAATCACGGAGTTAATCGTGGGAAAGGATGGAGTCGCTCGAGTAGCCAGTTTGCGCACCGCAACAGGAGAAACGAGAAGAGCTGCAAACAAGCTATGCCTATTGCCCATCAGGGAATCTGTTGAAAGCCCATGCCTTCCAACGGGGGGAGAATGTCTGGTTACGCAGCCAAAACAACTGGAGCGACCTCGCAACTGATAAGAGCAGCATCTTAATTTTATCTTATAATACTCGCTCTGCAAAGCAATTGCCTAAATTTCGCTCTTATAGCTGCCGCTCTTCGCTGTAACGATCGTTTTATTGCCCTAGCTTTACTTATGCGAAGGCCTCGATGCTGCGCATCGAGTTAGTTAAGTTTGTTCGCTTCATGCATTTGGTACGCATCGACCACTTGCATTACTCAAAATTATAACTAATAATTGTCGCTTCGCTAAAATTGGCACGTACTAATTCGGGTTCGCCTGCCTATATATAAACTATTGTTCTTAAATAATAAGCACAGACCAATTCGGGTCTGCCTGCTTCTCGTAACTTTAAGAAATATAAAAACGATTTTGAACACAAAAAATAATTAGTTAATTATTTCTATTTGTGAAAGCTATTGAAAAAGCTCAATAGCGCAACATCACATCGGGGTCACCAAATTAGTACGTGCCAATTTTAGCGAAGCGACAATTATTAGTTATATATTTGAGTAATGCAAGTGGCCGATGCGTACCAAATGCATGAAGCGAACAAACTTAACTAACTCAATGCGCAGCATCGAGGCCTTCGCATAAGTAAAGCTAGGGCAAAAAAACGATCGTTACAGCGAAGAGCGGCAGCCCTAATAGCGAAATTAAGGCAATTGCTTTGTAGAGCGAGTATTATAAGATAAAATTAAGATGCTGCTCTTATTAGTTGCAAGGTCGCTCCAGTTGTTTTGGCTGCGTAACCAGACAACACGAATACTATACGCACCTTTGAAGTTGAGGAAAATGTCCGCTTGCATGAGATTGTAAATGGCTGCAAAGATAAATGCAGTCAGAAATTATATTAATTGTTATTAATTTTAAGAAAACACAACCAATTATACGCACATATTGAAGGAAAAGAATGTCCGGCTAAGTTAAAATTTATGGGGAGAGTGGACATAACAGCCGACACGAGCTGATGCAGGCCATCTAGTGGCCAAAATGAGGGAGACGAGATTAGGTGATCGTCTAAGGTAGGGCGGGTACGCTGGGTCCGGAACCGGGACCGATCTGGAAGAGTAAAGTGGATAGACAGTGTTTTTTTTTTGTTAATTTATATGACGGGTTTGCTACAGACGTTGTAGCTTTGTTGATATCGATTGTGCGGACTGCGGCCCAGGAATGGGACTACACCTAGGGAGCCGATGAGCCAGCCGGCGCGGACCATCGAGAAACAAGCAGTCACGAAACAATATTACACCCCATGTTAATGCAAAATAACTAGCTGGCAAAATTTACTTAACATTTTTCTTCATAAAAATGCCGGCAATATTTTAACAAATTTTTACCTTTATTATTTAATTCCTTCGATAATGGCCCTAAATGCACGGTAGCTTAACATATAGACCGCGAATTATCAATCATTTTGCATTTTACTTCAAGAAAATCATCCAGCCTGTTTTTAAGAAATACTTATTTTTTCTATTTTTCATATTACACCCCATGTTAATACAAAAAAAAACTAGCTGCCAATATTCACTTAACATTTTTATTCATTAAAATGGTGGGAATATTTCACCAAATTTCAATCTTTATTATTTAATTCCTCCGATAATGGCCCTAAATGCACGGTAGTTTAACAGATAGTCCGCAAATTATCAATCATTTTGCTTTTTACTTTAAGAAAATCGTCCATCCAATTCGTAAGGAATTCTAATTTTTATATTTTCACACCGCATGGCAATGCAAAAAAATAAGCTGGCAATATTCACTTAACATTTTTTTCATCAAAATGGCGGCAATATTTTAACAAATTTTAACCTATATTATTTAATTCCTCCGATAATGGTCCCAAATGCAAGTTAGTTGTAGATATAGAGTATTATTTTGCCTTTTATTTCATTAAAATCATCGGTACAGATTTTAAGAAATTCTCATTTTTCTATTTATCTCATAATATCCTATGGTAATGCAAAATAAAATCTGGCAATATTATATGTCATACGTAAAATGTCGTCAATATTTCACCCTATATTTATTAATTTCTCCGATAATGGCCCCAAATGTCACGGTAGTGCGTATAAAGCCTGCCTGCCTGCCCGATGCACATTTGGTCATTACGGTCAGAATGTCTAGCATGTGGCTGCATCCATATCAAAGAGCAAACGAGCGACAAGTGCGGCTCATCTTTTTTTATTGACTGTTCATACACTTGTGCATTTTGCGGCCGCAAGCCCAACGCAGGCATGCCAAAAAACTAAGACCGTGCCTGAAGCCCAAATTAACGCAAACATTGTACGTCTCCCTCTGTCTCACGACAAACCCTTGATCTGCCTATTCGCACACATTTGTGTGGATGTGTGTGTGTGTGTAGAGCTCGAAATTCACGAATGACAAAAACTTCAAAACTTGTCAAATTTGCATCGGGCAGGCAGGCAGTCAACCAACACGCATACAAATGCGTAAATGCTTCCACCCATATTGAAAAGTATGTAAGTGTGTGTGTGCTTGGCCAGCCCAAAAAGTTATCATGCACACATGCCAACATTCAGGTACCCTTAACCTTACAACAAGCATGGAAAATAGCAATTTTGCACATGAACAGGCTAAATCCTTTTATAATATTACACGACTGCTCCATCGAAAGAGTGTGATTCTGCACAAGTAGCAAGTCGCAAAAATCGAACATGTTAAAGTTTTGGTTTTTTCTTCAAATTTTTCGACAAGCTGACGATGAATTACTCTTGCAGAAATATGACTTTTTTTTCATTTTAAGCAAAATTGGTCACCACAGTAAACAAAAATATTATAATATATTTTTTAATAAAAATAAATGAGATTCTTCTCATTATGCCTGACTGGACGAAGAAATACAATATAGAGCATTTCAATGTGTGTACCTTTTGCTACCACAGGCAGAAAATGCACACAATTGATGAAAAAATTTCTGGCTCGCACAACACAAACATATGTATGTTTGTTAAGCTCGATTTTTGAGAAGCTATGCAGGGAGAAAGAGATGCGCAAAGCAATGAGTGAGAGCGAAGCACACTCTGCACATGCATACGCACATATGTATTTGGGCTGTAATGATTTAAAGCTTACATACATATATTAAGAAAAAGCATCAGCCGCAGCGACCACGTGCGCTGGGCGGGATGCGGCTTTATACTTAACGTTAGGCTTTGGTGGCCGGCGTTTTGCTGCCACTCTCAGCAGTCTTACTCTATCTGGGCACACTAAAATGGTCGTAGGCACTAATGGGTCTCACTCGTTGCGATTTATCGTGTTTCGATTATTCTGCTGTTTGACATATCTATGCATTGTATAGTTAGTGCTTCAAATGAGCATAGCTCCTACTAGTGCCCGCTCAATACGAATTTGTTTCCGGTAATCGATAAATTGCCCGTCACAAAGCAATCGATAAGAATCGATATCGAAATCCCGTTTTTAGGCAAATTTTTTAGGTAAAAAAATTTGACATACAGATCTAGAAACACAGAAGTTATAAAATAAAACGTGTGGTTAATTGTAGGAATTTCTGTACACACGTACACACAAATAAATTTTTAGTTGCGATAGTATTGTTTACCGTCAACAAGTACGCGCAGCTATTTTAATTGACTTTTTCGCCAGAAAAGTTTGTGTTTTGTTTTTCCTGGACCTTTTTGATTAGAACATATAGGGGCTTAGAGGGGTGTAACATTTGGCAAACCATCGGGTTGGATGTGCCAAAGACGTGTTCTTATCCCGCGGATATGTATATTAAATTCTCCAAATGTATTTTTATAATTTGTAAAATATATAAAATCATATTAAACTGTCTCACAATACAGTACAACAGCAAATGGTTGGATGCATCCAAAGTAGAAATACCTTTTGAGATCTATTGCTAATTGTAGATGCGTACGCAAAGCGCAGTGCCAGTAAAAATGTAGTATAGAATAATTAGTATCAGATACGATTAATGAATTACGTAAAAATTGGGTTAACTTAAATCTTGAGTCATGCTGTAAATATGAGATTCCTGCTGTTGACTTGTGGTGGGCTTTGAAACACGTGGGAAGTTTCAAATATCTTGTTATACCCTGAATCCATTAAAAATGGGCAAATGTATGCAACAAGCAACCCCATAAAGTATATAAATTCTTAATCAACATTAATAGCCAAGTCAATCTAGCCATGTCTGTCTGTCTGGCCGTCCGTCCGTCCATATGTATGAGCGCATAAATCTCAGAGCCTATACGACCTAGAGACTTATCGATTGCGTGGAAACTAGGCAAGTTATCGATTATCGGAAACAAACTAGTACTGCGCGGGCACTAGGAGGACCTACATTCCAAATTTCAAGTCTATAAAATTGTATTAACAGCATTGGAATTGCGATTGTATTAAAAACGAATTGTTGTTATGGCTGTCGAGTAGAGGAGTTGGCATTACTTATTTGCGCACGACCGCGTATTTATCTCAGAGCACCGCTGCCGAACGCGTGAACCGAACGGTGCTGTTTGCAATAAGGATATATTTGATGGATAGTAGAATCCCGTCTTGGAATCACTCTCGGATCACAACGTTTCTTACCTCTACGCAAAAGACTGATTGGCCGTTATCCGAGGCGAAATAAAACAGCCCCTATACACCATGTACAAAGTCACCATCCGACCAACGGGGGCCCAATTTCACCCACAGCCTAGGCAGGAGATTTGGAGATGAAACTTCGTTCTTAGTAATTTCGGCAAAATCTTAATGGCCGAGCTCACCAACAAGTTCATAAAGATTCACGTCGTACAATCTGTTGGCACTAATACATAAAAGTAAGCAGACCTTTAAGGCAGTTTGTTAGACGTGTTTCATGCGAAGGGTCAACGACTAAAGAAACCATTTCGTTCACTTATACGTCGGGCACAGACGGCGGCAGTATCAGCGCTTATATTGAGCTTGTTAACATATTCTGTTTTTAGTTTTGTTTAGAATTATTTGCGTTTTTGCATTTCTTGCATTAACGGCAGCGGGGATCTATTTATATATTCTATCGGTAGGTTATATCAGTTACATCAACGGCCGATAGGTGGTGCAACGCCAAAATTCGATCCACTGAACTCTCCGAGTAGTGGAATAGAGAGAGTGGATGAGCGGTTGCAGCCCGATTCGCTCTAAGAGGAGGAGAAAGCGAAACAGTCAAGTGTT
The DNA here is from genome assembly GCA_035045885.1 of Drosophila borealis. Lineage (NCBI taxonomy): Eukaryota > Metazoa > Arthropoda > Insecta > Diptera > Drosophilidae > Drosophila > Drosophila borealis. The sequence goes on from JAWNOR010000313.1 coordinate 1,361,925, forward strand.
GATCGTTGATCTAAATGCACTTGCGCATATGGGCAGTAATGGGAAGAAAAGTGAAGTGATGTGCTCTGTGCAGACCAATTTCAATAAAAAAAAACTTAGAATTTTAGTTCTAATTGTTAACCCCCATATTTATTAAAAGTTCTCAGTAGAATTTTAGTTATTTTTTTAAATTTTGTTTTGCCTTTTTCTTTGTGAACAACTAAAAATTAATTCAACAAATATTAAATTTGGATACTCTTGCGATTGCTGGGTTTTTAGGCCGACGCGTGGACACCTCAGCTAAAACATAATTTATGCTTTACTAGTATGCCAGTCAATGCTCATAACTTTATATAAGAGTAATTTTCAAGGTAGTAATCGCTTTAATCTTTTCATGTGTTACATTTGGTATTATCGGCAGCGTCGATATTTATTTATTAGGTAGTCTAAGTATCGGTCGGTTGGCAAACACACAGATGTTTCCAAAAACCGGCAGGGTGGCAAAGCCACCCACACGTTTAGCGAGGAGATTGTGGCAAAGCATTGGCGATTGCCCGTCTGATTCGCTCAGAGAGAGAGAGAGAGAGAGAGAGAGAGAGAGAGAGGGGAGCGTACCGGGTGCCCTTTACGACTTTGGTTGCGGTTAACGGCGGGCGTAATGTGCGCAGAACTTTTTGTTTGAAAATTTGGTGTAGTCAAAATAAATGGGAAAAAAGGTAAAAGGTTAATAAATAGAATCGCACCGAACAAAAATTCAAAATTCGGTAAATTATCGGGCCGAACAAAATTTAAAACATTTTTAGTTAAATCGAAAACTGAATAAAAACCCAATTATTGCAATGGGAAAAGAACGGATAAAAAATCAGCACAGAAAAGAATACAATCGCAATTGCAATGCTGTTGAAAGAACTGTTGTTCCAAAAGCTCCATATAATTATTTGTATGCACCAGCCGCTGTGGCTTCTTGTTCTTAAGTTTAGTCTTGTATGATAAATAAATATTATACTTGCTCCGACACTTTGTTTTACATATAATCGTCTTCTAAGTCATAAAAATTTATTTGTTTCATTGTACCAGCACGTGTGTTTTGTGGCATCTGTTTCTGGGTTTCCGATTATGTGCTTATAGTCGGCAATTGCAAAAATACGGGCACGTGAAGTTTCTACCAGATTGAGAGGCGAGCATGGAAAGGAATGCATTTACGGTCTCGTATGCGAAAGCATTAGAGGAAAAAGCTCACAATCACAAAACAAAAACAAAAATCGAGAAAGACAGGAAACTGAGCGGTCATTTAAAAATCCTCACTATGTTAGGAAACAGACCAAACAACAACAGCACAATCATAGTCAGAACCAGAACAACCAGACAACGCAGTGACAGAGCCTATGGACGTCGACCCTTCCTCGTCAACGTTCAGGCAGCAGACCAGGATAAGGAAAGACCAAGCCGCTAGTCAGGCCAGCTAGTCAGGCCACAGACGCCAACGGGTGCTCTAAACAGTGCAACAAGCCGTTGGAGATCAAGACTAAAAGTATAATAGCGCCGCTGCAGCAGCGGTAACCGAGATTCAGAACGACTTGGAATCACAATGTGGCAAGACCTACTACATTTTTTAGGGAACGCTCCCGGCTCCGTTCATTGAACGACAGCTAGCTGGGAGAAACCTAAAAATTTTAATCGAGACTGGGGCGTCCAAGAGCTACATAAGACCCATGAAGGAGTTGAAGAATGTATGGCCGGTCGATTCCCCTTACTTCACATACATTGTCTTTGGAACAACTGCTACCTGACGGCATTATAGGATTCGACTTACTAGCGCAGGCTGGAGCGACCCTAGGTGCCGAGAGTGGTGCACTAAAGTATCGAACTGCATCCGAAAAGCAGCAGCACTACTATTGCAACAGTGTAAACTCGTAGTACCAGTATCAGTAAGAGCGGAATTTATGAAAATGATCCTCAACAGGGCAAAGGTTTTTTCGACCTCTACTTCGGAACGATTGATGACAACCTGGTATATTTCAAATTAAACCCGCACCCCATGGGAGTAGCCGATTTCGTCAAAAAAGAAATCAGTGAGCTACTACGAAATGGTATCATCAAGCCCGTCATTGATATTAGGAAGAGCGATCGATTTTTCAGAGAGCGATCGACGACGTGCTGCGTGGACAAATCGGCAAGACATGTTATGTTTACGTCGATGACGTGTTAATCTTCTCTAAAAACGAGAAATACCACGTAGGTCATAAAGACTTGGTTTTAAAGAGTCTCTGTTTCGTCAAAGATTTCGCTGCAGCTGCAAAGCCAATAACAAATCTTCTAAAAAGCAAATGTATGTAAGAGGAAGAAGGAAGAATCTACGACCCTATAAAGTATACATATTCTTGAGCCACGTCCGTCTGTCTGTCCGTCCGTATGTATGAATGCAAGGATCTCAGTACCTATAGGAGCTAGAGACTTTTAGCTGTAGGTCCTCCTAGGGCTTGCGCAGATCGAGTTTGTTTCCGATATTCGATAACTTGCCCAGTTTCCAAGTAATCGATCAAAATCGATATCGAAATTCTGTTTTTTGAGCAATCGGTAAATAATAAGAGCTAGAGTCAGCAAATTTGACATGTATCTTCTAGAATAGTATATATATAACAAGTATCTTTCAATTAATAGCTATCACCAGCTCCCCGCTGCTACCTCATAGCCATAAATCAAGTAAAAACAACAATTTGTGCTGCCCACAAGTATAAGCCACAATTTAAATGCAATTGACTATTCGATAATACACGAATATTCTATAGTACAATCAGATGTACAGGATCGGTTAAGAAACACAGAAATGAGTAAAGAAAACGTGTTTTGACTTTTCTTCTATCAGCGGCAACAAGCGCAAATTCCAAGAATTTCTGTATACATGTACACGCACACATTCACGCGCGATTTCTTTGAATTCTATCAACAGCATTGCAATTACGATTGTATTATTTTCTATGCTGCTATTTTAATTCGTTTTTTTTCTCATCAAAAGTCAATGATTGGCTCGGCTGTTGAGAAGAGGCGGTGGTAGGTAGTGCGGCCAGTGGCCAGTTCGAACCCTATCGAGAAGACTAATTTTTTTTTTTCGCTGGTGTAGCTGTTGTGTAGAGGCGGCAGCAAGTAATACAGTCAGTTGCGAGTTCAAACCCTGCCAAAGGAACTTTTATTTTTTTTTTAATTTATCTTTGTTACTACTAAAGCAAACGAGCGCGTAGTGCGAGCTGCATTTGGATTGGTTGGAATAAGAGGGTTCAAGGTATTCCCTAGTCGGGAGCTCCCGACTAGAACCTCTTACTTGTTTAAAACTGAAAACATGAAAAATAATTAAACAGAAAATATAGTTCGCGTGCAACTGAATACTAAGAACAACGAATTGTTCATGATCGACTGCATAACTGAACTAAACGAATAGCTTATGACCGAATAAATAGCTGAGTAGAATTCATCGTTCATGACCGACTGAATAACTGAACGAGTGAACTAAATTACCGATTTAGTTCACGACCAGAAAATGAACGAGTGAACCTATTCAGCAAATAGAACTAGAAATTCCCACACTAGTTGAAGGTAATGTACTAGTATGGGAGCAGAGAGGCTACGTTAGACATTGAAGTAATCTAACGGAGTGCGATGCAATAATAGACGAAACAGGCAAACTGTCCGAGACTTTTCCGCAATCCCACATGCGTAAATTACAAGACGTGGATTTATACCATGCTAGGAGTCTGTTCTCCGTTTTAAGAGTGCATCGCAGAATTTCCAGGACTTTAGATTTTCTGGGTACCACTTTGGCACACCAGATGCCAAAGATTTAGATATGATAAAGATGACGGAATCAAAATTGATCGAGTCAAATAATATGCAGGTAGTGATAAATACGGAAATCCAGAAACAAATAAACGTGCTTACGGATACCGTAAACAAAATAGTAAAGGCAACAAAGAGCGAGTTGTTTGACACTCCTCATCTCTATGAAGCGCTGTTCGCTGATGCTTACTATAACACTTGCGAAGTCCAGCATTATAAATCCTACGATCCTAGATTACAATGACTTAGAAGCCGTATTGCCTGAGCACCCCACAGAGATACCCTCTTCTATAAAGGTCCTCCAATCAGAAAGTATTGTTCATATTATAATCAATTATCCGAAGATTAAGTCCGTCTGTAGAAAAATTACCATTTTGCCTGTGTCACATGGACCCGAAGTACTTCAGCTACAGCCGAGTGCAACAGCGAAATTCTATTAGTCACCAACTGTGATGCAACCACCTACGCATTAATCTGTAAATTGTCTCTTCACGACACTTGCGCTTGTGGGACGGCACACTGTCGCTCTCAACCGAGCCACTTAAAACCAAAGGATGGTCGCCGTGGGATCGCCCAAGACGTGGTGCGCTGCGGGACTTGGACTCAGCCTTGCGTTCAGTGCCCTCATCTTCCTCGTTGAACGACTTAGGAGAAAGCGAGCTTCGAAGGAGATTCAAAAGGTCGTCGAAAGCTTTATGATAGCCGGGGAAACCCATGCTTCAAAAGGGGGAGTAGTTAACAAGTGCCCCTCGCCAACACAATGGCCAACAGTTCCGCGCATGATGCTGACACAGCGGATTCTTGGTGGCCAGTGCTCTCAATAAAATGGGCAGCGTCGGTAAGCTAAGCCCTAGCCTGTGTCGCAAAGGCAGCGTTAAAGCAGAAGCTCCATATAATTATTTTTATGCACCAGCCGCTGTGGCTTCTTGTTCTTAAGTTTAGTCTTGTATGAGCACTTTATACGTCAGGTAATAAATATACTTGTTCCGATACTTTGTCGTTAAATCTACTGAGCCACAAGGCTGGTAATAGGAAGCAATTTCTGCTTTTTGCCTTACGAGGTTTAAATTGGGACCCTAATCTTCTGTTGCCATCCTATTCCAGCAGGCTGCTTCTTCTTAATCTTCCGTCGTTAACCAACCGTAGGACAATTCTCGGTGTTGTCTTTCTACATAAGTTGGTTGTTGGCGATATAGATTCTCCTTTTCTGCTAGGGCGTCTTCAATTCTCTGTTCCGGCTAGACCAACCAGAAATTACCGCCCCTTATTCCTTTCGACGTGCACAACAGACTACGCTACGCACAATCCTTTTCGCGTGCTATGTAAAAATTACAATAGTTTGCATCACGTTTTCTCTACCGATTTTTCTCTACCCCTAATAAAATCGTTGCTTTCAGGATACCTTCGGGAAGTCACTGACCATTCCCAGCTATGAGCAGGGGCATAGCTTGCCGGACAGGCTGTAAATTTTCCCCCACCGGGTCAGTGATTTCCCATTACTTTCCCAATACTATCTCTTTATCCTAGCTACTTAACACTCTGTATATCTAGCATACAGTTCTTTACTTTATTAACAATCTTCTTACTTTCTTTTCTCCTATTTATGGTATATTCTTAATTAATATAGCAAATTAAGATTATTTTTAATTTTACTTAAGAACACTTTTTCCTACTTACACCCTTCTTCTTAGATGTAGGCTCTATTAGCGTCACTGACAAAATTAGCTGTGAAAAGGAGCACAGCTGGCCGGACTAGCAAATAAAACACCTCCATCGGTCGGTGATGCTATTAGAAATTTGTGTTCTTTAACTAGGCTTTTAGCATTTAATTTTCATAATTGTATATATAATGTATTGAATAATTAGGAAGACACTCCTTTTGTCGACCACTAATAAATAAATAAATAAAATAATAGTTTAAAAAATACAGACTGGCGTCAACTATACAAATTTTATTAAGTCTTTCGATTCAGTTAATCACTCCTTGCTACATCACTAGTTATAACTTCTTGGGTCTAATCATTTTCATTGGGTCTTATAATGAAAAAACGCTAATTACTCTTAGGTCTCCAGAATCACCAGAATAATTAGAAATGCCTTTTAAGGCCATTTTCATTGGATTGGAGATTTCCTAACGAAGCGAGAGTCAATTACACCATTAATCGACCCATGCTCGTCCGGCTGTCTGTATGTATGAGAAACACAAAAGTTATCAAAGAAAACCAGTGGTTTTATACATATTGGCTGCACACGTGTCAGCGCCAGCTAGCGCAAAGAATTTCTGTTGACATGTACACACACACACATTCACGCGTCTTTATTTAATTCTATCAACAGCATTGCAATTGCAATTGTATTGTTTTCTGTGCTGCTATATTAATTCGTTTTTTTCTCGCTAAGAGTCAATTGGTGGTATGACTGTTGAGTAGAAGCAGCAGTGTGGTCTGTTATGAGTTCTATTCCTATCGAGGGAAATAAGTTTTTAATAATTTTTAATTTAATAATTTTTTAAATTGATTTTTATTGCTGCTAAAGGAAACGAGCGCGTAGCGCGAGCTGCAGTTGGTGTGGACAGAAGAAGGTACAGGGTATCCCCTAGTCGGGAGCTCCCGAAGAGAGCCTCTTGTTTATAATTGAAAGTGACCATCGGTAACTGTGTCCTGGATCGTCTTCTGCAGAATTTTATTGCCGTTGCGCCGATATTGAATGTTTTTTTATATTTTGAAAATTATATGCCGGTCTGCCGGGTTTCATGTTTTTTCTATTAAGCTTTTTTGAGTTTATTTAAAGGTCACGTTGGACTCTAATGAGTTTTTTTTTTCTCCAAACTTTTGCGATGCGGCTAAGTTAGAAGAGGTACTAGACTTTAAGGTGCGAACGGACTTATTGCTTAAATCAAACTAAAACAAAGTACAAAAATGTTCTTCAAGCGTAGCTAGCCCTGTGACCCATAAAGATGAAATATCATATGGGTGAGCGGAGGAAGATAAGAAAATGTCCTTTTGCGCCCATGATCTGCTATTCACGCACATTTGTTTGTATGTAGAGCTGGAAATTCAGAAATCCAAAAAACATCAAATCTTGTCAAATTTGCATCGGACAACAGGCACACAGTCGCATAAATGCTTCTATTCATATACAAGTGTGCGTGCATGGCAAGTCCAAAACATTTTTAAAGTGCACATGTCAACGCTTAGGTACCCTTACCAACAATAACTAGCTAAAATGCAAACCCTCTCATTATTTCATATTACTCGTCCCTTCAAAAGGGAAGAAATGCGTCCGACATTTGGGAAAAATTGAATTTGTGCGCATTGTTGCTTTTGCGACCACATACGTTTAATCGATCCCTAGACATAATGAGAGCATTTAGAGCACTGAGCGTAATCCAAAGCAGTTTCCTTTAGTGAGAGTGAAATAAAAAACAGCGATGCCGTTCTGCCACACAAGTCATATGTAATTCCTACTCTCTTGCTCTCTGAGCAAGTGAACGAGTCTCGGACCCGAACAAAAACGAAGTCGACTTGTACCAGTTGCCAAAAAGATGAATGTCCACATGCATTTGTACTAGATGTGTCATCTATATGTAGTATGGTTAGTGGTACCACTAAGCATACAATATATAGTGGGTTTAAAATGAGAAAAAAATCGAATCAAGAAATCTTAATGCGATTGATTTCCATGAAGGCTTGCGACAATTTTGTTATGCCCAGAGAGAAAAAAAATGAGAGTGGCAAGTAGTAGGGAACAAGGCCGTTGGGTGATGTTTTGTCATAATATAAGTATGTTACTTTTGCATTCCCTACAGCCCAGAGACATATAAGTGTATGCATGTGCTGAGTGTGCCTCGTTCTCACTCATTGTTTTGTGCACTTGTGTCCGTCTCGTTCTCCCTGTATATTTTTTTTTAAATCCCCGATCTGCAAACATACACATGTATGTTTTGTGTGGGTGTGCGCACAAGTAGATCACGACGTTTGTCGCGAGCCAGAGATTTTGCGTTCAATGGCTTGGCGCTGCCTTCGGTTTTTTTGTAGACCCTTTTGTGTCTGCAGTAGCAAAAGGCAAACCTATTAAAATGCTCTATCTTCATCCAGTCAGGCATAATGAGAAGAATCTGATTTAGTTTTATTTAATAAAAGCATAAATGGAATAATTATATTTTTTATTTTAATTTTATTGCTTGCTGTGGGGACCTGTTTTGCTTGAAATGAAAAAACTTCTAAGACGTACTTCTGCAAGGGTAAATAATCTTCGACTTATAACAATTCTAAAATAAAACAGACCAAACCAGACGGTCGAGCATGCACGCATCCTTACGTTTGTATTTGTGCATCACCACTTTGAGCTTGTGTAAATTGTTCTACTGGCAAAATACATTTTTGTTTTGGGCGTACTTTTGTGCTACTTTGTATTTATTTGTACTAATTAAAAATAATTAAATATTTATAAATAAGTTTGTTTTTATTGGTAGCAACACTATTTTTTTTATTTCAGGCAAAATAGTTCCCCACAGCAAACCTCAGATTTTTCCGGATTTCCTTTCCCCTTCCGTCCAGCCATCCGTCCCGAACCAATCACTAATGTAAACATAAATTCAATTTGAATAATCATATGACATATGTATGCCATTTTGCATGCGGAAAACTTGCCTCATAAGCTTTTATTTCGTTTTATTCCGTTAACACTAGTATTTTCGTCAAAATGCAAACAATTATAATGTTATATACATTATATTATATATTATAATTTAGTTTTAATTTTTTTATAAGTATATAGGTTACTTATAATTTTACCATTTTTTTTCATCAATATTTACTTTCGTAACTTTTGTAACAAAGGTGCAGAAATTTTTACTTTTCCTGGGATGTTTCGTGCAAGAGCTTCATCTTTAATACTCTTCAGCATATCTTTTTCTCGGTAGTTACAGGCTTTGTCTTTTGAAAAAATACTAAGTGCTAATTTAGCCGCTTTCCCACGTTTTCCGGTACCAGGTGTAAGCTTTACTTTAAACCTGTAAAAAAGTTTGAAAGATTACTTAAAACATTTAAATTGACACAAATTCTGAAATTTCTAAATAGTTTTTGATTCTTTAAACAACAACCAGAACAATAAAGTAATACAATTTCAAATATGTACGTGATATAAATAACAATTGGGCTCTTATATGGATTCCACTATATGGTAAAGCTTACAGTGTGCGCCTAATTAGATCGGCAACATCCCAATGTCCCTCTAATCAGTAATTCGATTTTTTAATACCACTATTAAGACCCCAGGCAAAGTATATAAGAAGCCCACTGTTCAAGACAGCTGTTGTTATAGGGGGATGCCAAAGTCGAGCACCATTGACTCAAATACCCATGGAGCCCCCGCGCTTGATTGATCGAGTAAAGCGGTTATTTATGAAATGAAAGACATCGATGAAGTCTTGTAATTGTGTATAATAAACACAGAAATCCAGATGAACGACTGGGCGTTTTCTAAGACGAAAATTGTCAAGAGTCAAGTTAACCTGGGTTGTGACAAATGAGCATTCCATCCCATAACTAGAGGCCTCTACCAACAAGGTTAGTTACAGCTTCATAAAGTCCAAAGTCTTTCGATACCAGCAAGATGAGCTTCAAGAAGAGCTAGAGTACGTCAACAAGTTGTTTATTGACATCTTCATCGACGACTAGGCGCGATCTTGTCCAATTTAAAACCTGATTTTATTAACGACCACTCACAATTACGGATAGCATACTCATCACGGTAGAACAGCGAACTCAGTCACCTAAAAGTTTGGAAGCCCTTCAAAATTCCTTAGCACACTTTCCTCGAATGCACTCTAAAGAAACGCAGCACATAATACTGTGACAGAGGAGCCAGAAGATGTGGTATGTTCTAAAATAGACATAAATCTTTTCGTATATAAAAAGAAATAGACATTGAATGGATAAAAAATAAACACAACAACTCACAAGTAGAAGAAAATAAGCCACCCCCATACTCGGGACCAGACCGATTATAATCCATGAGTAAAGGAAAATCTCAGGGTGGAGTACTGCCATCTCTACTCTGGGCGCTAAAAACGACATTCTAGAACTTTCAGGTATTTTTCCAGACATAATAGGCAATGTAATGACCGTATAAATAACCCTCATGCTTTTTTCGAATAGAAATCCCACCTAACGTCTGAAATATCTCGAAGCGATATTGGACTGAAGACTTAACTAGAAGATATATAATTATAGGAGAAAATACGTAAAGCATTTACCAAATTCTACTCTACCAGAAAACTCTTTGGCAAAGACACCCTAACATCATATTATCGCTTTACACAGCCGTATTATTCTCATGAACTACTATTGTCATGAACGAATCACTGGTCTGGTGGCCAGCAACATCCAAGAACGACAAATAGATTATTCTCTTAACACACTTCCAAACTTACTACCAATTACATTCACCAACTTACTCATAATTTTACACAGGTTTTATGGTATAAGGAATTGAACATCGATGATTACTTAAACGTACGATTCACATTAATATGAATTTAATGAAAATACATTCGCATTTATATACATTACCAAATACACATTCAGACATACTACATATACATAAGCACCAACGAGAAACAGGTCGTACAACGCGATGATATTATCATGATATTGCCAAGAAAATGAATTTTTTTTAAAAGTTTAATAAGTTTTAATAACATATTTAAAAACATAATTTATAAAAAACAAGTAAGAGGTTCTAGTCGGGAGCTCCCGACTAGCGGATACCCTGAACCCTCTTTTTCGAACACCAATGCAGCTCGCGCTACGCGCTCGATTGCTTTAGTAGTAATAAAGAAAAATTAAAATAAAAAAAAAATTGTTCCCTTGGCAGGGTTCGAACTCGCAACTAACCGCACCACTTGCCGCTGCCTCTACCCTTAATGCATACATGTATACAGAAATTCTTAGAATTTGCGCTAGCTGCTGAAATTTTCGACATTACATCTTATTGTAGAAGAGAATATAGAATATTTGTGTATTCTCAAAAAGTCAATTGCATCTAAATTAAATTGATGGGCAATACTAGGTGGATAATTGACTTGATTTACAACTTTGTCGTGGTAGCAGGGAGGTGGCGATAGGAATAAAATGAAAGATACTTTATATATATATATATATATATATATATATATATATATATATATATATATATATAAAGTATCTTTCATTTATATATATATATATATATATATATATATATATACTATTCTAGAAGCTACATGTCAAGTTTGGGGACTCTAGCTCATATTATTCGCCGAAATTGCTCAAAAACAGGATTTCGATATCGATTTTTATCGATTACTTAAAAACGGGGCAAGTTGTCGAATATCGGAAACAAACTCGATCTGCGCGGGAACCAGGAGGACCTACAGTTAATTTCAATGTCTCTAGCTCTTATAGGTTCGGAGATCCTTGCGTTCATACATACGGACCGACAGACAGAAGGACATGGCTAGATCCACTCGGCTATTGATGCTGATCAAGAATATATATACTTTATGGGTTCGGAGATGCTTCCTTCTGCCTGTTTTATACATTTGCACAAAATACCCTCTTTACCCATTTTCAATGGGTTCAGGGCATAAAAAGTTACTCCGCTCTTTGAGAGTTTGAGAAATACTAGCATTTAGAATTTTAGAAAGTTAATAAGTTGACCAAAAAAGCATGCACACGCGACCATGTTACCACAGCCCCAATGCATGCACCTACACGAGAAAGTCCCAGAGATAACGCGATTAATTAGGGAATTCTCCGGGGATAGAACTACATTTAGCTCCTGGAAGAAAAATGTAGATCGTAGAAGAAGTTTATACGAGGGCCAAGAGGGCACTTACAAATACTACTTAGTTACTCTAGCTATACGAAACAAAATAGTCGGAGAAGTCTACGTAGTACTAGAATCATATAACACTTCCATGAATTGGACGGCAATATCCAGGTGTCTGAGGTCGCACTACGCTGACAAGAGAGATCTGAAAACCCTCGAATATCAAAAGTTCTCCTTGGTACAAGATCGAAAGACCATAAATAAGTTCTATCAGGCAGTCTACCACCAGCTGTCTCTGATACTCAACCAAATTAGCTCTCAAGAAGAATCAGCGGAAACCGTGAGAGCTTTAACAAAAAATTATCGGGATAAAGGCTTGGACACCTTTGTACGTGGGCTTAATGGCGATTTACCTCGCTTATTAGCTATCAAAGAACCAAGAGACCTGAGCCACGCACTTCATTTGTGTGGATTAGTAGAAAATCAGGAGCATAGGAACGCATTCATTCCGATATTTAAACAGCAGGCTCCACCCTTACCACCTAGACAAGCCCCAAATCAAATAGTAACAAGAAACCAAAGACCACTGTTCAATAACATGGTTGGTCAAGCAAAGAACTTCGAGCCCATGTTGTACTATACACCGCAAATCCGATCGAACGCAAACTACCAAGCGCAAGGCACATGGCCTGCTCAAATGTACCAATATCGGGTACCCTATCCCATACAGCAACAATATGGTGGTGGAAAGTGATTCCCGTGGAAATTGATCCTTCCATTAGGTCCAAACATATAAATTATATGAACAAACCACAGAATAATGATCTAGCAGAAAAACGACCACCTGCCGCAGACTACACAGGACCCCTCAGAAATTCCAAAGGCTATTTCTCATTGCTACCGACAATATGGAGCCGACGACAGACGGTAGTGAGATAGAATCACCTTATCCCATCGGTCTGGAGGAACAGGGATATTACGAAACTATAGAACAAGAGGGAGTTGCAGAAATGCCTAGTCAATATCAAGAGGACAATGAGCAAGAATACATGCCCGTAGCGACAGATGCCTCAGATATCTATTTTTTAGATTAAATAGTTCCTCGTTGCCATACTTTTAGTGCAAAGCGGGGAACGGCATGACACTTCGATTTTTAATCGACACAGGATCCAATCAGAACAATATCCAGTCCGAGTTAGTTCAGAACCCCAAACTTTACGAACAGCCCTTTTTCGCTAATTCCATTGGTGGGCAAACGAAAGTTACCAATCATATTCGTCTTAAACTTTTTGGTTTAAAAGACGTTCCCATTAAATTCTTCCTTTTACCAACGCTCAAAACATTCCATGGCACTCTGGGGAATGATACCTTAAAACAGATGAACTCTGACATAGACGTACGGAACGACGTACTAATTACAGAATTAACATAAAAGAACTAGAGACACAAGCAATTAACAATATAAGAATTAGAAGAGATCACATGTCCGAAACTCAGAAACAATATATCGAACAACTGACGGAAACCCATGCGGAAGTATTCTCCGACCCTGACATGAAACTTACATATACTACTAAGGTAGAGGGTGAAATAAGAACTACATGGGATACCCCAGTATATTGTAAACATTACCCTTACCCCGCATCATTAAAAGCAGAAATAGAAAAAGAGATCAGAATTTGCTGAGAGACGGCATTATCAGACCTTCACGGTCACCATACAATGCACCCATATGGGTGGTACCAAAAAAGATTGATGCCTTTGGGGAAAAAAGTACAGAATGGTTATCGATTATAGAAAATTGAGAGACGTAACAGTTTCAGATCGATACCCAATACCCGAAATCGGAGAAATAATCGCACAATTGGGCAAAAATAAGTATTTCTCAGTCATCGATTTAAAGAGCGGTTTCCATCAAATCCCACTCAACGAAAGGGATCTTGAGAAAACGGCTTTCACCGTGAACGGGGGGAAATTCGAATTTACTAGACTGCCCTTCGGTCTAAAGAGCTCCCCTTTCATATTTCAAAGAGCTCCAGATGACATTCTAAGGGATCACGTAGGCAAGATATGCTACGTTTACATTGATGATATTATCGTCCTTAGGCAATCCGAGGATGAACATGCTAAACATCTGGAAATGATTTGCACAACCTTACATAAAGCTAACATGAAAATCCAAATCGATAAATGCGAATTCTTTAAGACAGAAGTCGATTTCTTGGGCTTCACTAGAAAGTGAAAGCCATCGAGGCATTCCCTGTACCTAAAACTCTGAAAGACTTACGATCTTTTCTGGGCTTATCGAGCTATTATCGCCGGTTCATTCGGGACTACGCCAAAATAGCATAGCCCCTTACTATCTCAGGGGAGAAAACGGTAGAACTTCAAAGAACATTTCAGATAGAATAAATTCACTCTGGATAATGAAGCGATAGACTCGTTTGACAAGATTAAACGAACACTAGCCTCCCAATACGTGATACTGGCATACCCCGACTTTGCTAAAGAATTCCAATTGACAATCGATGCTTCGAACTTCGCTATTGGGGCAGTACTCGAGCAGAACGGCAGACCGATTACTTTCATTTCCCGTACTCTTTCGAAAGCCGAAGAAAATTATGTTGCAAACGAAAAAAAAATGCTGACCATAGTTTGGACCCTCCAGAGCCTGCGGATGTACCTATACGGTACCGCTAAAGTAGTCATATTTACTGACCACCAGCCTTTGACCTTGGTAAACTCAAGAGGTGGAAGAGTTACCTCGAAGAGTTCAACCACGAGCTCAGGTATAAACCAGGAATATCTAATGTAGTAGCAGATGCGTTGTCTAGGAATCCTATAGATCAACAAATAAATAGCACCAGTGCCACTGTGCACGGGAGTTCTTCGCACAACCTTATACCTGTTATGGAATTACCAATCAACGTATTAAAGAACCAAGTTTTTTTATTTACCTCAAACGAAGAATTATACGAGTTAAGTATACCTTTCCCATCTTACCATAGACATATAATTAGAAAAAAACATTATTAAAAAAAAAATCGAATAGAAATTTTAAAGAAACGACTTGACCCAAAAATTGTGAATGGGTTGGTTGGATTATGGGTAAGATACAAAACATATTCCCTTTACACTTCAGTTCTTATAAGGTCCACTATACGCAAAAACAAGTAGTAGACGTCACAGACGAAAACGAACAGAACAATATTTTGACAAAAGAACACACCAGAGCACATAGGAACCCCATAGAAAACAAGATACAGATTTTAAGTAGATTATTTTTCCCGCATATTAAAAAGAAAACAGAAGCATTTGCAAAAGCATGCGAAACATGCGAAGAAACCAACTACGATAGACGATCACCATGTGGAGAAATCCAAACAACACCAATACCTTCGTACCCAGGTCAGATAATCCATATCGACTTGTTCATAACTCAGAAGATCTAGTACTCACTGCCATCTACAAATTTTCAAAATACGCTCAAGTTAAAATACTTAAATCAAAGGCATCTGATTATTGAAAACACGCCTTACGCGAAATCATGATAGCATTCGGCATGCCAAAATTAGTTGTCATGGATAACGAAAAAGCTTTGACCGCGTCATCTATTAAATTCCTGCTGCAAGACCAGCTAAAGGCAACAGTCTGTACGACGCCGCCATACATCTACCAGTAACGGTTAGGTTGAGCGATTCCACTCAACATTAACCGAAATCATGCGTTGCATAAAAAAAGATGAGGGTATCGTAAATTTCGAAGACCTAATCTTCGAAGCAGTTTAACTGTATAATCAATCAGTACACTCCACAGTAAAAGGAAAACCAATAGATATATTTTTTGGCAATCTAAATATAATTGATCCCCAACAAATAGAACTACAAAGGCAGCAGATCAGAGAAAAAATCATAAAGACACAAGAAAAAGATCTGAATTACCAAAATATGAAAAAGAAACAATTAAGGAACTATAACATCGGAGATCCCATTTACGTAAAAATAGACAAAAGACTAGGTTCTAAACTCACACCCAAATATAGAAAAGAAATAGTAGCAGAAAACGGGAACACTACCATTACCACAAAAACCGGCAGAAAAGTCCAAACAAATAATATAAAAACCTAATATTACGTTACAGGCTATTCCTACCAACATGCCTTGGGTTGGCAACAATCCTAGACTACTCAGAGATAATTAAAAATGCTAAAGAAAATAAAAATTTTAATGAAGAAATAATTTCGGTACTTAAATTCAAGATTCAAGTTTTTAAAGGCGATCTAACAAATCTAGTTCATGCCATAGATTGGGCAAAAACTAATACAATAAACTCAATAATATTGTCAGAATTAGAAGTCGAAACAATAGAAACAATTTTAGAAAGAGAAAAAGTTATGTTCTTAAATGCAGAAGAATTATTAGAATTTGTTCAAATAAAGATAGCAACAAATGGCAAAAGCCTGCTATACATAATTAATATACCTTTAATTGCAAACCAAATATGTACTGCTATGTTATTAAAGCCTATTCAAAAACTTAATACAATAAAAGAAATAAAATACGAAAACATTGTGAAATGTGGCCAAATAACATATGCAATAAAGGACTCTTGCGAATCTCATAACTTAAGTAACGATACATGCGTAACCCCACTTCTGACAAGCCAAGCTCCGAATTGCAAAACGATCAATAGCCAACATGTACCGCATTATGATGAACTCTTCAGCAGAAAAAAAACTACTCAACGACTTCGGTGGAAAGCTGAGAATCGACAAAGAAGAAATGGAACTTAGAGGAACATTTCTAATCGAGTTCCAAAACTCGACCGTTGCCATAGAAGATGAGGTGTATGAAGCAAAAGAAGTAGTCTTCGAAGAAGCCACACCACCCCTATTTCGAATAATTGCAGCAAAAAACAGAGTCGACGAGGTACTCTCACTGCAGATGGTAAAGGAGGTTAATATCAACAACACCTTGAAGCTCGAAACCCTGAAGAGCTACAACAACGTTACAACAACAATCAATTTCACGCTATCTGGAATATTGTTGATGTTAATGATCGGAATCATCGCGTACTCAATGAGACGAAAGATCTTCGCTACAACTCAGCAGATAACCAGAGAAGTTATGGAAGCAGAACCAGCTGCAGAAGCGAGCATAGTTACAAATCAAAAACGCTTTTACATCGCTTCCGAGGACGTATACGTTTAAACGGGGAGGAGTCAAAGACGAAGTTGACCAAAAAAGCATGCACACGAGCCCATGTTATCACGGCCCCAATGCATGCAAACGACAACAACAACAAGGCTTACAGAAGCGACAGCGACAAACAGCGACAACAGCGGCAGCGGCGACAACAGCAGCAGCGACAGCGACAGCAGCAGCGGAGTTTTAACTTTAATATAATTTGTACTTAGCATTGTAAATTAGTTCTTAAGTAGCACTACTAATAAACGGTTTAAATAACACGTATATATGTGTACATGCAGAAAATGCGTGCCCTTCAAGCTAACTGCCAAGCGGTTTACCAATATGAATTTACGTTTCAATATAAAATTCATTATTTGATTTTATTGTGTCATCGAATATGAGCATATTCCCAAAAAGGCAACATCTTCATAATTTCGGCTGTTGTTGCTATTGGAATTTTTATTTATGATGATTTCTGTTTGATTTATTTGATATTTTTAAGACTAGTTGTAGTGGGTTTGGAGCCATCCACGACAAGTTTTAATATCTAAAGATTGTATACAAAAAAATAATAGAAAGAGGGACGAATGCAAAGTTTTATGGCGATAGCTTTAAAACTGAGAGACTAGTTCGCATAGAATCAGACAGACGGATAGACAAACATGGCAATATCGACTTGGCTGTTGATACTGATCAAGAATACATAATCTTTATGGGTCGGAGATGTCTCCTTCTATGAGTTTCACATTTCGAGACAAAATTAGAATACTTACTGTAAGGGTATAACGAGAAGGAAGGGCTATCTTCGGCTAGCCGAAGATATAATACCCTTGCAGACCCAACCTTTTCATAATATTCATATCTAAGAAGCACAGGGAGAAAAGTTAATGCCGAGTATGGTTATGTCTTGAAAAACAAAAAAGTTTTCCATACAACAACTTAATTTACGACCGATCGTTCCTATGGCAGCTATATGATATAGGGGTCCGATCTTAATAGGATTTTGCATATATATGGGGAGCATAGTAAAACAAATAAATGCCGAGTTTGGTCAAAATATCGTGAACAAAAACAAATTTTCAAAATAACTTAATTTTCGACCGATCGTTCCTATGGCAGCTATATGATATAGTAGTCCGATCTTAATAGGATTTTGGCAGCTATTTGATATAGTGGTCCGAACCAGCTGGTTTTGACATATGAACTGCGTGCAGCAGAAAGAGGGACTTCGGTAAAGTTTCATAAAGATAGCTTTAAAACTGAGAGACTAGTTCGCATAGAAACAGACAGACGGACAGCCGGACAGACGGACATGGCTATATCAACTCGGCTGTTGATACTGATCATGAATATATATACTTTATAGGGTCGGAGATGTCTCCTTCTATGCGTTACACATTTCACGACAAAATTATAAAACCCTCTGCAAGGGTAAAAAAACAGGTTGAACGATAGACGAAAAATGAAAATGAAAAAATGACCAAAAGAATTATCTTTTGTTTCTGATGCTGTACTTACTTATAATTTTGCAATGCTTGGTACGGAGCTACAACTGGAATAGCGAATAACAACTCGTCATCATCAAACGGCACACCAGTGAGGCTATCTAACAAATCGGCGTCAGTGGTAACCGGACACTCGTCGTTTTCTTCAATTTCAATTTGGTTTTTGGGGATGGCGGTTTCTAATTTTTCTACTGGAGCTGTTTTATTTAAAATGTTAGGTTTCTCTTCATTTTTGCCATTATTAATTTTCAATTTGTCCTTTCCTGAAGAGTTAAGAATCATCATTCGTATTTCACGTTCCTCATCATCTTGGTCTTTATATTTCAGTTTCATCTTTTTTAATTTTCCCTTTTGGCCTCGTTTTACTTTGGAAGAATGAATGGGTGGAATTTCTGGCGAGTTATTTTGAAGTCTGTCAAGATCTGCTTTGTCTATGTGTCCTTTGCATCCTTTTCGTTTTTTTGTTTGTTGATTCTTCTTGCGGGATGGTGCTGCTTTTATAATGACTGCATCTTCTTCATTTATTGGGTTATCATGTTGCGATTCAATAGTGTTAGTTTTTAATACTTCACCTAATAACTCAGTTTTAATTGTTATTCGGCCAGTATCATGTTCAACCTTTACTTCAATGTTTGGAAAAACATTTATTGCACAGTCGCTGTTTGCATCGTTAAGCTCGGTTATTTGATTAGGATCTGCATACGTAATTTCTGGTTGTTTAACTTTATCTTGATCAATGGCATCTTCTGTACTTCGAATTTTCCGTTCTCCTACATGGCGTTGTATGAAGCTATCTTCAAGTTTAAAAAGTATGCTTAGGCCCATTATCAGATGACAAGATGGTAAAAAATTTTTTTTTCCGCGAATCATAAAACTTCCTGTGCCTAAATATTCACCTGTCGGCGCAGTTTTACTAACTTGATCGCTATAAACCCAATATGAATTTGTCACAACCTTTGCATCCCACGCAACACTGTACGAAATCGCCATAGTACCAGCTTCTAATAATGTTTTGGGTGGAATATCTCCTCCCGTAGCATTACGAATTATTACACTTGATGCCCCTTGAATGTCGGCATGGACATATACATCCTTTGGACGCATGTACCTATTATTGTAGACAAAAACGATTATTAATAAAGGCACAAAAAAATAAACAATGTTTTAAGACAGAGTGATCTAGCCGAGAGCTTAAATAGGATATACTTCACCCATTTACGAGTTTTATTAACAAACTATATGGTTCTATGCAGTGTTATGTTTAATATGCCGTTGGCTCTACTTGTAACAGCGTATATACAACCGACTTTTTCTCATTAGACTCAGCCGGCTGAGCCTGCTTGCTGCCTTAGAATCTTGACCCCAAGGTATTTAAAAGAAACGGTGAAGACATTTTCGTTGTTATTTTTCACTTTTTATGTTTTATTTTACATCCACTTCCATTCCACATTTGTACTTTTTACTGACTGCAACATTAATAATAACTGTTTCTCTTATCTCAATTGGCAAAGAATCTCTTCGCATATCAATTTGGACCTCTTTTCCATGGCCTACAGATTATGTCTCATGTTGTTTGGCACACAAAAGGTTTAAAAAACTTAAAAATATGCGCAACAAATTCGAAGATGTTTTGACAGAGAACGATAATCTGAAGATGAGCGAGAGTTTAAATTTTTGAAATAATTTCTCTACAACCAGTATTCAGGATTATGACATGCAGAAGAAGTTCTAGATGAACGTCGAAAAGAACTACCTCTTCTTTGCGGTCACTTGGGTCGCTGATAGCCAATTCTGATTTTGGAATATTTTAGCTCGAGCTTTCAGCAATTTTATGATTTCGTTGTTTTCCCTCCATTTCTAACATTTCAAATGTAGGAAACATTATATTTTCAGACGAAGATTATTATGAAGCCGCTAGAACCCTTAGCTATTCTTCTCAGCCGGATTGCGATGGTTTTTGGTATTTTTAAAAAAATTGAAACTGACGTTTATTTTTCAGAATGATAATTTTTACAATTTTTGCATCCAGAGTTCAAGTCGATGTCAGATTTGTGCAGTCTATACTGACTTTTTTAAAGGCTTCGATTGCCGTTTCATTCTTGTTAGAAAATTGTTTTGGCTGGGTTTTCATTTATCTTTATTAAGCTTCTTAAGTTCCTATCTACCTGATCGTTATTATCGCGAACGCATTAATAATACTTTGTCCGCACCTCAGGGGAGATATTTTAATTTGAATTTAATTTTAATTTAATAAGTTTATTATTGATATAAGGAGTTGCTTCCGTGCGTCAGATGATCTATTATTTTTCGACGATCTTAAGATATTAATTTAATGTTGCATTTCGTCTCAACATGATGGTTTTGCAGAATGAAAAATAATTTGTCTGAATAGTGTAAACATAACCAGTTACCAGTTAATTTAATGCTATCATATCACATTCAGCAAAAGTTTATTTGCCCTTCTTTCATCGTACTCTTTAGAATATCGGAATATCAACTTTATTATGCGTAATACTTTAGGTATTTGAGTTTGTTAGACGCACCCAAACTCTACCCAGTTTTAAGATTCGTTCACGAGACTGTCTTTATATTCGGCTTTTGCTCGGTCAATATGAGATTACGACTCTCATATTTGTATCTGTGATCCATCTGTGATTGTAGATGTAAATAGACTCGAGCTGCAAAGACGGTTTTTAAATTTTTAGATATTGTTCGCAAGAGTTTTATCGTGACTATTAACAAAGAACTTTTTCCTTTTTAACTAGCTCATCCAGAATCTCAAGCTCAATGCATCGACCCTGGTGCTGACCAGTTCACTACATTTTCGACCAGCCTGGTTCGAGTTGCCTTGTTGCCTTGAGGTGGCCACTTATTCAGCTCTGGCATCTGCCGTTTAGACTTCTTGGAGGAAGGTTTACGCCGCTCTGACATGCTTTCCCTGTGATATTTGTTGGGCGCTGCTACCACTTTTGGTTTACTCTAATGTTGCATCCTGGCTAATAAAGGCGTTGTTTTAAATCTTCACTCCTACTGTCAGATGCTGAGCGCAGCCGCCATCTTCTGCAGGTTTGTCAGCTATCTTTTTAGAAGACGCACACTCCCGACTAGAAGACTCTTTTTTCTTAAACAACCTTGAAAGATCATATTAATATAAAAAATACTCACCTTTTAACAATGAGTTCATTTTGCTGCGCATCCCTTCCTCCAATTATTAAGTAGTTCTCGGAACTAACAAACCAAAAAAACTTTTCAAACCAAAAGACCTTACGTGCCTTGGCTATGTTTGATATAGTGCGTACTTCTTTTAGAGTTTGTTGTGTTTTACGCTCAGCCGACTTGAGCGCTTTTTGGGATGCATCAATCGTTTTTTTCTCCTTTTGAGCCGCTGAACGCTTTAAATCATAATATCGGCATGCATTAGCCCATGCGGATAAGGCTAAATCAACATCTATTAAAATCGAATCATCATTATCAACACCATTTCCATCATTTAGATATTCGTTTCCACATTTATATGGATCGGTAAGCAATAACGATATATGATTGATTTCTAACTTTAATTGTTTTATCGAGCGTGCTACAATATCACCATTAGCTTGGGCCTCTTTTACAAGTTCCTGTATGTCTGGCCACGACAACTGACTTGCGATTGCTGACTGGATTGCCAAAATAGCTTTATCTACCAAACTTTGATTGCTTGTTATTAATTCCGCTTTTGTCTTATCTACATCTTGTACTTTGTTAAGTTCTTCTAACCGCCTTGTGTGATCATTTTTAACATTAGAAAGCTTTTTAAGGGCTTCTCGTTCTTGTTGCAATGTTTTCATATCAATTTTTTGCGATTCTTGAGTAGAAAAAAACTCATCTACTGCTTCCATGAATGTGTTATACTCTTTGAAAGGCAGTTTTTTGTGCTGAGAAAATAGGTACGGATGAAACTCAATATTTCTATAAAAATGGTCATTATTTTCAGTATTTGTCGGTTTTTCTTCTTTAATTTGAATTATAAATCCTTTACAGTTTCCTTTCTGTCCAAATGCCATTATATCACGCGCGCTCTGCAAATAAATATAAAAAGGATAAGATGGCATGAATACAAACGATTTTTTCAAATACCAAAAATATATCTTTCAATTCCAACGTGTATTTAAATACCTATTTAAAATAAAAGAAAAAGAAACACGCGTTTAATTTCCTTATTACACAGAATAAACTGAAAACTTCTAAAGCAATTGGATCAAGCAATTTGGAAAAATAAAATGAATAAATAAGTCTCTAGTCCGGATACCCGATTAGAGGGATTGCATTGGGTCTTATAATGAAAAAAACGGTAATTAATCTTACTCCAATGAATTACCAGAATAATCAGAAATGTCTTTTAAGGCCATTTTCACGGTGTCTTATTATGCTAGGATTGTGGGATTAGAGATTTCCTAACGAAGCGAAGCTAGGATTGTGGGATTAGAGATTTCCTAACGAAGCGAAAGTCAATTACACCATTAATAAACCCAAGCTCGTCCGTCTGTCCGTGTGTTTGAACGCAATGATCCCAAAAGCTAGACACTTGAAATTTGAAACATAGGAACTCCAAGTGCCCGCGCAGTACGAGTTTGTTTCTGATAGTCGACAACTTGCCCCGTTTGCAAGTAATCGATACCAATCGACATCAAAATCCTGCTTTTTTTAGCATTCACCAAACTTGACATGTAGCTTCTAGAATAGTATATATATATAATCAATTATCTTTCATTTTATAGCTATCGCCAAAATTTCAATGCAATTGACTTTTGATTTAAAAATATTCTATAGTGCAATAAGATCTACTCTTGAAAATTTCATAAAGATTACTAGGAAACGTGGCAAGTTATCGAATATCGGAAACAAACTCGATCTGCGCGGGGACTAGGACCTACAGTAAAAATTTCAAGTCTCTAGCTCTTATTGGTTCTGAGATCCTTGCATTCATACATACGGACAGACAGACGGACATGGCTATAATCGACTCGGTTATTGATGCTGATCAATAATATATATACTTTATGAGGTCGAGGATGCTTTCTTCTGCCTGTTACATACATTTGCACAAATACATTATTCCCTTTTTACCCATTTTAGTGGGTTCAGGGTATAAAAACGATATAAACATGCCTTTAGGCTTTTGAAAACGGATATTATGATTAATTGAGACTAAATTTAAATTGAGGAATCCAAATAAACGAAAGCTCTTTTGAAGCAAACCCCCTAAAAGGCCAAGGCAAGAAATATATTAAATTATAAACAAGAAAGTAAGAATAACTTTGGCATGGCGAAGATTTAATACCCTTGTTGACATTTGCCTCACGGAAGATGTGTTTTATGTGTTGAAAACCAGAATATTTTGGAATACAAAAAATCATTTTCGACCGATTCAAGTTAGATTATAAAACATTAATTGGCACATTCCCTTATAAATAAGCAAACCAAAATCTTAAAATAATTTAAGATATACAAAAAAATGATTTACCAACCTGAATAGCCTTCATTAGTAATGGCAGATCGGTCGCAAAATCAAATAACTTGGTATCAGCTCTACTTATTTGTGAGCTACGCCTATTTTTTTTACACCTATTTGCCTTCGATGTTTCTGTTTGTTCTTGTTGCGCACTTACAACGCAACTTTCTATTCCATGTTCAACCAAAACGTGCTCAATTACAGCCGGACCACAGCCTAAAACTGGCATTAGTATACGTTTCAAACTTTCACCAACATCTGACTGCTCTATTATTTCACGCAGAGTTTCTTCCGCCAGGTCAATGTTTCCTACTTTTGCTCGGTCACTGGGATATTTTTCCCGCACGGCAAAACGCAAACATTCTCCTTCTGTGTGAGGTCGTAAGATGTATAATATTATTTGCTCGTTATCAGTTAAAATAATATTTCCGCGGTCGTATAGCTCCAACAAAACATGATAAGCAGCTTCTCCAGTGCCAAATTGAAAATCAATAATTCTGTCCTCAGCCAATTGACTTATACGCTCAAGTCGCTTGTTTTTTAAGTGTTTCCTTAACTTCATGCTGAATCCTGAAGGCGCAACATTCTTTGGCCACTCAAATGCAGTCGTGTGAAAACGAGTGCCAGACTCAATCAGCAATGTAACCTTCTCCGAGGCTCCGCCTCCATGAAGCCGAAAAAGATATGTTTTGCTGTCAATGTCATATATCTGATTTACACGCAAGCCAATTAACCTAAAATAGAAATTTTATTTATAATTAATTTTACTTAAGGCAAATTATTAGTTTTGCATCACAATTATTTAGATTTATACATAAATTATTTTTGGTATATGTACATATTTAAATGCAATATGCATACCTGTTAATTGTAGAGTTTTAAAACAAACATGCTATATTTCAAAGGTAAAGTTAAAAAAAATAACATCCTTAAAAAGTGTGCTGCTGCGTTGTGCAACATACATATAACCAAAAACAATCTTACATTTACAACGGATCTTTTAGGTTGGTAATCTCCTAGTCCGGCTTGGCTTACCCAGAATTCACAAGGAGCGGTCATAACACATTCAATGGGCCTATAATCTTGTTGGGACAGGATCAACAAACTTAGTAAAACGCTGGCTAAAAATCTCATGCTTATATTAGTTTCACTTAAAATAAATTGTCTCGCCTCTATTCAATTCTATTTTAATTTATTAAAAACACATTTTTTCTAATTTGAATAAAAAAAATATAGAAATTCTGCCTTCAGAGGCCTCAGGCTCGAACTCGCAACTTCTTACTAAGTGTATTAAATCTTAGAGTCATGAATGAATTGCAGATTGAAAATTAACATGCTGGGAAATGTTGACATTAAGGTGTCTATTGGCTAGCTACCGTGGGATCGCAAAATCAGCAAAACGGTTGCGCAAGAACAAATGTATAAGCCACCAATTCTGCATTCTCCGTTACAAACACACCAAGCTTGAGACGTCGACGCCAACATTAGACAGAGGTTTCATAAGCTTTTAGATTATGCCATTTAAATATGTTCTTAAAACCAACTCACAGTAATATTAAATCCTATAAAAAAAAATTGGTTAATTTATATAAATTTTAAATATCAAGTCACTATCTTTTGTAGTTTTCGTTTATGTACAGATTGAAAGACCGACGGTTATAGCCAAATCGATTCAGCTGGTCGTCCTGAACAAGAACATATGTATATTCTTACGTCACATACATTTTCACAAAACCTTCACACACTTTCTTAACCATTTTATATAAGGGTATGAAGGTTTTGTGAAAATGTATGTAACGGCAGAATAAAAATGTATGTAACGGCAGAATGAAGCATACATATATATTTATTATTATTATTTTCTTTTGGAATGATAAGAAATTTATTAAAAAACAAGTAAGAGGCTCTAGTCGGGAGTTTCCGAAGCGGATACCCTGAACCTTCTTTTACCAACACCAAATTCATGTTAAAAATATATAAGAAACGAAGGCCATTCGCTACTGAATTCCTCAACATAAGCTCTGCTGTTTCTAACACTCGAGCGTTACCACCACCCCTTGACTTCGCACAGGATCAACCATCTCACAAGCTATGCATGCGATTGTGTATGTAGTGTAGTGTATAGTGTAATCTAAGCTACACAAATTAATTTTGTAACAGACGAGCTAGCACAGCTGCGTATAGAAGAGGCTAGTATCAGCTTACTTGAGATTGCTGAATGCATATACAGTGGTGCAGTCGACAGTCAATTGCAGCGAGTACTCGATAGATTTGTGGCTATTGAAGACCATTTTCGCAGCTGAAACGTTCTTTCAACTTCTCTCTGTCGGTCAGATCAAGCATGGTCCGAATTGTCCGATTCTACAAGAGACTCTTATTGTCTGAACCATTTCCTGGATAATTTAGACACATTGCCGTCAGGTCGATTTAAAGAGGAATTGCCAAATAAATCAGATCACAATCAGCTTGGTAACTCCTTCCAGGTAGCTGAAAGACGCTTAACTCGAGATCCCGAACATCGACGAGGTTAAAGATTGTTTTCGACGCATTCTGTCTGACTTCATCTCAAACCATTTAAGGGGACATATGACTCTTTGAGGTCCTACAGGTTAAACACTGTAATACGGCAATAGTGTGTTTAACAAAGATATGTGAGAAGAGCGAGTCATCAAATCCAAAATCTGCTGACGTTATCAGGGACGATTTTTAGACAATTGAGTCTGAAGTGTTGCAAATATAAGCGCAGGTTTCGAACTAGCCAAATGGTTCTCGAGTTCTCCTGAGCTCTACATAGCAAACGCAGCCAAGCCAATAACGATCTCAGGGTCTGTTGTTGAATGAAGATGCTTTTATATTTAACCCAGATGAGTCATTCATGCGTCTCAGAGCGACAAAGCTAAACATTCTCTCAGTGACATCGCGGCTATTTGACACGCTTGGCCTATTAAGCACTCTGATCATCGAGGAAAGAATCCTACTCTAAGAGCGCTGGCTTCACAAGTTATACTGAAATTAATCTAACACTCTGAGTTTGGATAACTCGTGGAAAAAATTAACTGTGTCCCATCTAATAGCTTTAAGTAATGAATAACTTAAAACTTTTAATGCAAAGGTTGATAGATATTTATTGAAATATAAATATATTATTAATAATATTATTTTATTTATATTATACGACTGACGACGGTTAAAAAATGTTTTCTTATTAGTTCCCTTGAGAACCAGGGAGGCCTATTAGAACTCGCTGGGTGATCAAGACGGACGCAGATATCAAAGAGCGAGTACAAGTTATAATAAAATAGTTTAATGGCAACATCAATTATATAGTTCGGACTAATCGACTTGCAAAATAATATCATATAGCTTAAAAAAATCAGCCTTACGAAACACCGGACACGATCAGCTAATTCCAGGTACTCGGGCTGGTAGATCAATCCATATTCAAAGTTGGATGAAAAGGGCCTTCAGGAAGTGTGAGCTATTTCTTGAATTACGCACCCTATTACCTGAAGTAAGGACATCTCATGGACCATCAATAAACTCATTTCACATAGAGGGCAACAGAAAAGTTGCAAGCCTGGAAATAAAAATATATTTCTTCGGTGGAACGCCAACTAAAGGCTTAGGCACCATAGGTGGGATGGTGCGAACAGTATCAGCTGGGGCACCTAACACAACCCAACCGGTAGTCTGGACGACGAGCCTTCTAGCGGCCGCTATAAATTTAATAGTTGCTGTCGCTCTATAGGAAATTCCACGTCACACATTGCGGAACTGAACTTGTGTCCACAGCAGACCTCACAGCTACCGGAGTAAAAAAACAGATGAGCTGCTGTGCGATCGGTGTGGTAGGCTGCTGAATTTCAGTCGGAGGCTGAAGTGTATTTGGCAACGGCAATTCACGAGAAGTGGACTTTTTAAGCCCTGGAGACTTGTCTAACAGTTTTAGGCGTTCGAATTGGGTATCCAGGGATGTGAGCTGATCGTTTAGTTTGCGAAAACCAACAATCAGAGTGTACACAACACCAACAAGCGGTGGAATTTAGAAATAGATCAAAGCACAAGTTAAAAAAAGGCGCGAGAGAGATCTCGCACACCAAGAGAGGCGATGTGAACTTAAACATAAACCTACTTGTTCGCTTAGGGACACACTTTCTGCAATAAACGTAGCTTGTAATAGAACAACAACTTATTCGGGGTTGTTTATTAGGGGAGATTTTGTTGCTCCTAAATCACCTAAATAATAAAAAGGTCCAAAATTACAGAGAAATTGCGGACTGAGAAAGTACCTCGAACATATTGTGATTTCTTAGATAACTGCATCGCGTGGTATTTCAGACGAAAAAAATGTAATTTGGTAGGCCTCGATGGCTATAGTAAACTATAGTCAACATTTGGAACATTGGCATTGGTACATTGGCACCTGCGAAATACTTGCATACTATCCATACTTTAATAATCTTTTTAGACCTCTGCAGTGCATTTGTCAACATGATAATGCCAAACGTGGAGCTATTAAGCCGGCCGCCCTACTTACTGTGTTTGAGTAATATTTATATTTATACTTGAAAGAACCAAAGCCAAAGAATTAGCTTGGAGCGTGATAATGCAAAATTTTTTGGCCAATTCGTATCCATCCCTTCCACACTGGATATGTAAGTTTTGGAGCAGAAAGATGGCTCAACACGCTATTAAATAATTGTTGTTTAATGTTTTTTTACTTTAATTACACTTAGTTTAAATAATGCTTTTTATTTTTTCATTTAAATTAAAGCTTAAGCATTAAATCCTTCTTCTGGTCAATATAAAATAAATTTTTGTTTAGTGTTTCGCTTGGGAGAAGTGGCCGTCAGAAAACAGACTTATTGAGGAGTGTTCTATTCAAGTGTTCTATTGTTGTAATACCTAACGCCCTATGGCCTAAGAGGAGAATCATCATTTACATTAGGACTGAAATTTTGAACGATATTGAGAGCTGCTATAAGGGTGAAAAACATCTGGGTTAGTCGTTTTTAATGTCAAATTTTGATAAACGTATGTAGATTTTTTTTAAATTACTGAGAAAGTCAGTCATATCCGCTAAGTTTTTTTAAAACAGAATTTTAGCTATTATTTTTGAGAAATATTCTTTTTTAAGGAAAAGTTTCATTATCTTATATTTTTATTTATGGTACAGGTTATACAAAGTTGAAAGTCATAGGTGCTTTTAAACGAGGCAACCACTTGCCACCGTTTCAAACTTTACAGCCATACCTTTAATTTAGTTTCACCGAAAACAATTACTGAATAAGAATAGAAGCACATACACCGAGCACTGCATATAATACAATCGCAATTGCAATTCCGTTTATAGAATTTAAAATAAAGATTTATCTGTATATAATATTCTGGAAAATTTAAAATTTGATGACTCTAGCTCTTAAAACCTTAGAGATTTGCTCGTAAAACGGGAATTCTGTATCGATTGCTTGGAAACGGGAAAATTTATTTATTATCGGAACCAAACTCGTACTCCGTGGTACTTGAATCGCCTACGTTCAAAATTTCAAATCTGAGATCTACGCTTACATATATACGGACGGACAGACGGACTTGGCTAGATCGACTTGGATATTGATGCTGACGAAAAATATGTATTCTTTATGGGGGAGAGGTTTCCTTCTCTCTGTTATATACAATTGCACATTTTCAATGGGCTGACAGTATGCAAATTACTAATATATTTACAAATAATATATATAATATAATATTTGTTCCGTTGCGAATATTAGTATAAGTATTTACTCGAAAAAATTTGTTACTGACTATGGTCCCCCGTATATGAATCTATCCGAAACGTCGAAAACAGAAAGCAAGGAAAGTGGCAACATTCTTCATTCTTCATTCTTCACAAGCTGTTTTATTCCACTATGAGAAACCGTAAAATGTCATCGTTCATGCTGTGAATAAGAAGCCCTACGAAAACATGGACATTGCTTGAAAATGTAAAACATAATAATCATGAGTGGAAGATCTGCTGCGATCTTAAAGTTGTAACTTTACAGTGTGGACTTTTCATAGGTTACTTCAAGTACTGCTGCTGACTTTGCCTCTGGGGTAGCCGCAATGTGAATTACCCGTCGCCGTTTTGGGAAAAACAGACTACACAGTATAAAGTGGGAGAACAAAACAATGCCCTAATGAAGATAGATAACATTATTTACCGTAATTGGAAATTTGTTTGGACTGCTCAAAAACTTTCTTAATCGAAAACCATGGAAATTTTTAAGAATATTATTCGCTAATATTTAAACATTAAAACTTCAAGACATTTTAAACTGTCCACAGATTTGGAAACTGATAAATTCACAAGAGATTAGTGGCACCTGGCCCATCGATAACAGAGCAGCAGTCTCACTTAGATTTCTTTCTAGCAAAACTAGTCGAAGTCAGCGAGAGAACGATTTCACCAACAAATAAAATCCATGCGCCGCTCTATGGAGGGGAGTGATGAGTGAAAACATGGGTGATTTTATGTGGAGCTTCTTAAAAAAGTATGACCAATAGAGAACGCATAAGAAAAAGAAAATCGTTTAAAAAAATATATATTAAAACGAGTAAGAGTGTTTAGTGTTATCAGACCCTTTAACGCCACGTTTTCAAAGCACCCATATATGTTTATGTTATTTTTAGTTTTTTTAATTTTTTGAACACCGAAATAGTGCATACTCGTCACCCAAAAAAGTTCTTTAAAAAAATTTGAGCCCCGTAACTCTTATGCCTTAGACTGTGAAATGGTCACCAACCAGTCAGTCAGTCAGTCATTTAGCACAAATTGTTTTATGTATGGATTTAATATATGTAGTTATAATAAAATGAAAGACTTAAAATTAAATTTAAGTTTTACTTATTTTTAAAATAGAGAAAATATCGAGAAAGGTAAATAGTATATAATCTTGGTTATTATAAAATCCAATTCAAAAGCATTGTATTTTGGGACAATTAGGAGCTGGGTAAGGAGTTATTTTACTTTGAATAAGATCAGTGTTGGAAATATGTATATAACTATTTTTTCGACATTTTGTTACCTTTGAAGCTCTGCGACGCCACATATTATATCGTAAGAGTTGAACCGTGTCTTCATGGTTAATTTTACAGGTTAAAAGTCGCCAGTTTTACCTAAAACGAAATTTTATTTTAATGAGATATATATACATAACAACTAGCGGGTATTGCCCGGCATTGGCATAGTCTTGTGATGAAAATGTTGAAGCAGAAGAATAAACTTTCGTTAATTAAATCTTTGATCTGCATTTGCCACCCAAGAACATATCAAATAAATTCTCACAAAGATCTTTAAAAATGATTTTGAAGCCGATCGGATTGTAAGCAAAAAACTTTCATACAACCGTTTTTCGCTAATTAGTCACTGTTGTGGGTGGAATTTCAAAATCGCTGAATTATATTCATTAAGTTCTTAATTAGAGCTTTAAAGATAAGTTTGATGCAAATCGGAAAAAACTTAAAACAAAACATTTTTGAATCGCATGTTCCATCGAGGAAGCTTGAATTCTGCGAAAAGTGTGAAACACGGCCTTAATGATTTTTATATAGATCATTGGAAATCAATTTGAGCGCGAAACGTCATCCACCAAATCTTTGACCCCCATTAACACTAAGGAAGGATGGATTTTCCAATAAGTGAGAAACACCCACCAGATGAATTTTGACAAAGATCGTTGAAAATGTTTTTGAACCCGATCGGATGTTGAGCAAAAAACTGTCGGACAACCGTTTTTCGCTAATAACTTACTGTTGTGGGTGGAATTTCGCAAATCGCTGAAACATGTATTCAATAAGTTCTTAAGTAGAGCTTTAAAAATAATTTTGACCCCTTATTACCTGCAGCAGCCCATTAGGCCGAAAGGGCTGGCGCTTGGCAAACGCTTGAACTTGCAGCAGTATTAATAGTATTAATAATTTTATTGACTTATAATATCAAAATTTTTCATTCAATCTATTCAATCTAAGCCCGAAATCCTAAAAAAGAAGGGCGGGCATCAGACGCGTGCCAATAAAACAGGCACACAAACGCATAAATTTTTCTATTCATATACAAAAATGTGCAGGTTTGCGTGGATGGCAAGTCCAAAATATTTTATATGCACACATGCCAACGCTTAGGTACCCTTACCAACGATAACGGTCTAAAATGCAAGAATTTCCCATCGACGTGACAAACTCTTTTATTATTTCATATAACTCGTCCATTCAAAAGGAAAGAAATGCCTGCGACATTTGAGAAAAATTGAATTTGTGCACATTGTTGCTTGTGCGGACACATACAAACACATACATTTAAACGATCCCTAGACATAATGAGAGAGCATTGAAAGCACTGAGAGTAAGCCAAAACAGTTTCCAGTAGTGAGAGCGAGATAAAAACAGCGATGCCGTTCTACCACATAAATCATAAGTATTTCTTACTCTCTAGTTCTCTGAGCAAGTGAGTGATTCTTGGACCCGAACAAAAACGAAGTCGAGTTGGACCAGTCGACACAAATATGCATGGTCCCATTTTTTTACTATAGTTGTCCAGTCTGTATGTTGTTTGGTTATTGCTGATACTTCGCGTCGATCGAGTCGCAGATATGACTCAGTTTATAGAGCAAGTGAACAGAGACAAAATACTAACGGACGGTTGAGACGCAACAGGACCCAGTTTAAAGGACCGACGCACAAGGTAGGGAGAGATTCGTAAAATAATTGAGCAAGCAAGTAATACAAGTGCAAAGCGAAGTGCCAATTCCAGCGCATTAAGACGCTTCTGACGCCAATAGAAGTTGGTTGCAGCGAAATAGCCAGTTTAGGAGTAATAGTCGTAATAGGATAGCAGAGAATATGCGCAATACGACCAGGAACAGGGAAGAACGTGCGGATATTTTGCGGGAGGAAAGAATAGTTCAAGCTATAAGTAATAACCTACATATATGGTCTGATAACTGCGTTTAATAGAACAATTCAGTAGGGTCCCAATCAGGTCCCGCAATCGCAATTACAGTGCTGTTAATAGAATTTAATAAAGACGCGCATGAATGTGCGTGTGTACATGTATACAGAAATCCTTCCAATTTGCGATAGCTGCCGCAAACACGTAGCCAGCCAAAACACGTTTTGAGGTAAGTCTAATTGGTAGGTACTTCAAATTGATTTATTTATTTGATTTATGAGGTATGTGCTGGTAGCCAGGTGGTGGCAATAGCTATACAATTATTGTATATATATAGTGACATATCCATAGTCGCACCCACCCTTTAACATAACTTAGCACACAAGCATAAGTATAAGTATAAACATGTCCAATACTGTAAACAAAAAGCCTGATGATAACATCGACATTGGTCAAGATCAAACTGTCCCCCTTTGGTAGACATAAACAATTCACCCTAAATATCACGCCACTGTCAATGTTCCCATTAGAGTACTATCCCACGCATAATTGCTGACGCAGCTCAAACTTCACTCGATTTTGACTCAAGCTCTCTCAAACCGAAGTTTGCTAAGCGACCGCAACAGATAGATCAGTTAGTCAATATTCGGGAAGCAAATCTGAATGTACTCATTATAAGAAGTAACCGTTAGTGAAAATAAAGAATTGAAATATATTTTTTTAAAGTAATTAAACGTGTAAAACTTAATTGGCGCAGCCGGTAGGATACGTCGGGAAAAAAAATAAAGATCGCTAAAGGATAATTAATTCCTAGATCTAAAACACAATCCGAAATTGTTGTCGGTGTGTAACAAACGTTTTCTCGAATACGTATCCGCACAAGAACCTTCGAGTCATTAGTACTCTAATAACATTGACCCTTCGGGCTATAAAACTACTACAGTTAATAACGACTGGCTTTGCATATCTTTTGATCCCTGCAATACGTTATTACTGGGTCTTATCAATAAGACACACACACACACACAAAAAAAAAACATTAAAACAATAATAATTAATCACAAATTAAAAACAAAGTGCAAAGAAATAAAAGTGCAAGAACAAAGTGCAAAATCAAAGAACTAAAAAAGTTCAAAGAACCACAAACTCAAAAAAAAAACTATTTAAAAAAAAGCACCGAAAAGTGTATTACACTAAGATTATGACGATGGAATTATCAGAACAACACCTTAACCAGGCCCTTTCACAACTTAGACAGGTGCCAAGTTTTGACGGATCAACAGAAAATCTGAATGCTTTTATTAAAAGGATCGATTATATCCTACATCTTTATCCAACCCGAGATGTCAGACAACACAGCATCCTATACGGAGCCATCGAATTGCAAGTTGCTGGAGATGCACAGAGAGTTTCACAAAGGACAGCAGCT
Source organism: Drosophila borealis (assembly GCA_035045885.1). Taxonomy (NCBI): domain Eukaryota; kingdom Metazoa; phylum Arthropoda; class Insecta; order Diptera; family Drosophilidae; genus Drosophila; species Drosophila borealis. The sequence continues at coordinate 1,396,093 of JAWNOR010000313.1, forward strand.
AACACTTGGCAGGAGTTGAGGAACGCACTTATTGAAGAATACAAAGTACAAACACCATTTGAAGAACTCCTTCGACGCCTATACAACACGAATTACCAGGGAAACGTCCGTAAGTTCATCGAGGATCTCGAAAATAAATCTTACGTTATATTAAACAAGTTAGCTTTAGAAAATATACCTAGCAATACGACCCTTTATACTAATGCTATGAATAACACAATTAAAGATGTTATTACAAAAAAATTACCCGATAGGCTTTTCATGATGTTAGCCAGATACGACATAACGTCGACACAGAAACTCAACTGTAACTGATAGACCTAAAACTAATAACGTTCAGGGAAATCAAAATAACAATCGTAGGAACACGGTAAATTATCAGCAAAATGTCAACCCAGCCACCAGTTCAAGTGGCTATTCCAACACGAATCAGAGTTATCATGTACAAAATAAACAGCATACTAATTCCGAAGACAATCAAAAGGCTCACCACGAGTTCCAACAGAAATTAAATCAAGGTAGAACCCAAAACCCTTTAAACTATCAAAATCAGCCCCATTCACGCTTCAATGCGCCAAACCCTCCGACTAAACGTCAAAGAGATAGCAACAGTGGGCAGATGAAAATGGACACATCCGAAAATTTTCATCAGCAAGCCTCGGAACAAACAGAATCCATTCATAAAATTGATTATGAATGACGAAGTTTTAAAATGTGTCATTGACACAGGTTCAACTATAAACCTAATGAAAACAAACTGCTTAGATTTTCCAATATACAACGAAACACTTAAGGTTCACACCATAAATGGTGCTATTGAATTAAAACAAAGCATAATATTAGGAGCAAGCAAAATTTGTCCGAGTAATCAAAAATTCTATATTCACGACTTCTCAGAGCATTATGATGTTCTGATTGGGAGAGAATACCTTGAAGCATGTCAAGCGAAAATTGACTATGCACAAGGATCCGTAACCTTAGGAGAGTTTAACTTTTGTTTTAGATATAATGACGAAGAGGTCGAAGAGGACATGACCGCACAAGAGTGCCTTGATCCACCCTCAAAAGAGGACAGACCATTTAACTTCGCTATTAATAACGAATTGACAGAAAACAATGAGTTTAGGCTAGAGCACCTAAACTCAGAAGAAAAAGAAAAAATTAAAAATGTTTTACATAAATTTCGTGATATCCAGTACCATGAAGGTGACAATTTGACTTTCACTAGTACAATTAAACACAAAATTCTAACAAAACATGAGGACCCAATTTACAAGCATCCATATAAATATCCACAAATATACGATGAGGAAGTAAACAAACAAATAAGCGATATGATAAAACAAAATATCATACGCAAATCCAAATCCCTTACTGCTCACCAGTAATAATCGTTCCAAAGAAAAACGATGCATCTGGAAAGCAAAAATTCCGGTTAGTCATAGATTACCGCAATCTCAATGAACTAACTATTAATGATAAATACCCTATCCCGATCATGGATGAAATATTAGACAAACTTGGAAAATGTCAATATTTCACAACCATTGATCTAGCCAAAGGCTTCCACCAAATTCAAATGGATCCTGGTTCAATACCCAAGACCGCATTTTCGACTAAACATGGCCATTACGAGTACACTCGCATGCCATTTGGTCTTAAGAATGCACCCGCAACGTTCCAACGTTGTATGAACAATCTCTTAGAAGATTTAATTTTTAAGGATTGTCTGGTCTACCTAGACGACATTATAATTTTTTCCACTTCATTGGAGGAACACATATTGTCGCTACAAAAAGTATTTGAGAAGCTTAGAGAAGCTAACTTAAAACTACAGTTGGATAAATGCGAGTTCATGAGAAAAGAAACTGAATTTCTCGGTCACATCATCACAACTGAGGGTATAAAACCAAATCCCAACAAAATACAAGCAATTGTAAAATTCCCAATTCCAAAAACCCCAAAAGAAATCAAATCATTTCTAGGATTAAGTGGTTTCTATAGGAAATTTATACCAAATTTCGCTAATATAGTAAAACCATTAACACTTAAATTAAAAAAAAGGAGCAAAGATCAATATAAATGACAAAGACTACGAATCAGCGTTTGAAAAGCTAAAAGTACTCATAACATCCGACCCAATTTTAATATACCCTAATTTCGAAAAACCATTTTCATTAACTACAGACGCGAGTAATATGGCATTAGGGGCCGTCCTTTCGCAAGAGCATAAGCCTATATGCTATGCAAGCAGAACTCTCAACGAGAATGAGATAAACTATTCAACGATTGAAAAAGAATTATTAGCAATCGTTTGGGCCACTAAATACTTTAGGTCCTATCTTTTTGGTCGACAATTTCAAATCCTTAGTGATCACAGACCACTCGTCTTGTTAAATAACATGAAAGAACCTAACATGAAATTACAACGATGGAAAATCAAGCTAAATGAGTTTGATTTCCAAATTAAATACGTCCCAGGAAAAGAAAACTATGTGGCAGATGCTCTGTCCAGAATCCAATTAAACGAAAACTTTTTAGGCGAAGATACCATTAGCACAAGAGCAACTATACATAGTGCTCAGGAAGATAACAGTAATCATTTACAAATCACAAAAAAACCCCTTAATTATTATAATCGGCAAATAGAATTTGAAAAAGGAACCGAGAACGAAACAAAAGTTACAAATTACTTTCATAAAACCAACATAAAAATTACATACAAAGACATGACTAACGCACATGCCAAAGAATTAATAAAAGAATATTTATGTACAAAGAAAAGTGTACTATACTTCCACAATGAAGCAGATTTTCCAATTTTTCAAGAAGCCTACTTAAAAATAATAAGCCCGAATAATTTAACAAAGGCAATGAAAACGAGAAAGAAGGGCTATCTTCGGCACGCCGAAGATTTAATACCCTTGCAGGCCGAACCTTTTCGGTTATCACGAATTCTAAGCACTTTGTGCTTGCTTCTGTGATCGAAAAAGATGTGATCGAAAGCGAACTTTAAAAACAAAAACGTTTTTCATACAACAACTTAATTTTCGACCGATCGTTCCTATGGCAGCTATATGATATAGTTGTCCGATCTTTATAGGATTTTGCATGTAAATGGGGAGCGTAGTAAAACTGATAAATACCGAGTTTGGTCAAGATATATTGAAAAACATAAAAATTTTCTGTACAAATACTTAATTTTCGACCGATCGTTCCTATGGCAGCTATATGATATAGTTTCCCGATCTTAATAGAATTTTGCATATATATGGGGAGCGTAGTAAAACTAATAAATACCGAGTTTGGTCAAGATATCTTGAAACACAAAAAAATTTTCCATACAAAAACTTAATTTTCGACCGATCTTTCCTATGGCAGCTATATGATATAGTTGTCCGATCTTAATAGGATTTTGCATATATATGGGGAGCGGAGTAAAACTAATAAGTACCGAGTTTGGTCAAGATATCTTGAAAAACATAAAAATTTTCCATACAAAAACTTAATTTTCGACCGATTGTTCCTATGGCAGCTATATGATATAGTTGCCCGATCCGAAAAGAATTTTGCATATATATGGGGAGCTTAGTAAAACTAATAAGTACCGAGTTTGGTTAAGATATCTTGAAAAACATAAAAATTTTCCATACAAAAACTTAATTTTCGACCGATCGTTCCTATGGCAGCTATATGATATAGTTGTCCGATCTTAATAGGATTTTGCATATATATGGGGAACGTAGTAAAACTAATAAATACCAAGTTTAGTAAAGATAACTTTATAAAAAAAATGTTTTTCATACAAGAACCTACTTTTCGACCGATCGTTCCTATGGCAGCTATATGATATAGTGGTCCGATCCAGCTGGTTTTGACATATGAGCTGCGTGCAACAGAAAGAGGGACTTCTGCAAAGTTTCATAAAGATAGCTTTAAAACTGAGAGACTAGTTCGCATAGAAACAGACAGACGGACAGACGGACATGGCTATATCAACTCGGCTGTTGATACTGATCAAGAATATATATACTTTATGGGGTCGGAGATGTCTCCTTCTATGCGTTACACATTTCACGACAAAATTATAATACCCTCTGCAAGGGTATAACTAGTAAAAAATTAATAGATCTTCAAACATTTGCAGAATTCAAGGAACTAATATTAAAAAAACACAAAGAATTATTACATCCAGGAATTGAAAAAACTATAAATTGGTTCAAAGAAACCCACTATTTCCCAGATTATCAAAATTTAATTCAAAATCTAATAAACGAATGTGAGATTTGCAACATCGCAAAAACAGAACACAGGGATACAAAATTAACTTTCGAAATAACTCCGGAAATCGCTAATATCCGAGAAAAATATGTAATGGATTTTTACATAGTAGGAGATAAACAATTTTTATCTTGCATTGATATCTATTCAAAATTTGCATCATTAATAGAAATAAAAAGTAGAGACTGGTTAGAAACCAAACGAGCTATAATACAAGTATTCAACCAAATGGGTAAACCCATCGAAATAAAAGCAGACAAAGACTCAGCTTTTATGTGCACAGCTTTACAATTATGGTTAAAATCAGAAGCAGTAATTATTAACATAACCACTAGTAAAAACGGCATATCCGACGTAGAACGATTTCATAAGACAGTTAACGAAAAATTAAGAATCATTAACAGCGACTCAGACGTCGAAAATAAACTTACAAAATTTGAAACAATACTTTACACATACAATCATAAGACAAAACACAAAACGACTAACAGAACACCAGCGGACATATTCATATACGCAGGTACACCAGAGTATGACACTCAAGCTAATAAAGAAAAACAAATCAATAACCTCAACAAAAAACGAACAAATTATGAAATTGACACAAGATACAAAAATTCACCGTTAGTTAAATCAAAGACAACAACCCCGTTCAAGAAAACAGGAGAACTAAGACAAATCGACGATAAACATTTTGAGGAAACAAACAGAGGCAGGAAGATAATACATTACAAAACCAAATTCAAAAAGAAAAAGAAGACTAATCAAAGTAAATATAACAATTACAGGTCAACAACAGACAGCGACCAGAACATACAAGCACCAGCTTAAACTAATTATTATAATATTACTATCAATAACTATAAACCATATAAATGCACAAAGCATTGAAATTAATCCTATTAAAGCCCATAACGGTTATCTCATATTCAAAACAGGAACCATAGACATTCCGACAGATTACGAATACCATTGTTTAACGGTTAACATAACAAAAACCGAAGAAACTTTTAACAATTTAATTGAACAAACTAAAGAATTTAATAACCTAATACAAATCCAATACCTAGTAGAAAAATTAAACAGAGAAATAAACGGCTTAAAAATAGCCAAACGCAGCAAAAGAGGTTTAGTAAACATAGTAGGAACAGTATACAAATACTTATTTGGAACATTAGACCAAGAAGACAGAACAGAAATTGAACAAAAAATAAGCAGCTTAGCAGAAAACAGCGTTCAGGTTAACGAATTGAATTACATAATAGAAGCTAAAAACAAAGGAATAGAAGTCATGAACGAACTAAATCAAGAGACAGAAAAAGGAAAGAAATTAGATATCCTTATATTTAACTTACAACACTTTACAGAATATATAGAAGACATAGAGATGGGAATGCAGCTCACAAGATTAGGCATTTTTAACCCAAAATTATTAAAACATGACTATTTGTTGCATGTTAATTCAGAGAAATTGTTGAATATAAAAACTTCTACTTGGCTTAAATCAGATACAAACGAAATACTGATAATATCCCTTATTCCTCGAGAAATAATAAAAAACCCGGTATTTGAAATAATTCCATACCCAGACGAAAATAATAACATTTTGACAGAAATAGCTCATGAAAAATATTTTACACAAGACAAAAAAGTTTATAGCAAAGAAACAAAAAAATTAATTAATAATGAATGCATGACAGGAATTTTAAACCAAGTAACATCAGAATGTAGTTATACTAAAACTTTCAAAAATTTTCAAATCAACTATGTAGAACCAAATATAATTTTAACTTGGAATTTACCAAAAACTATATTAAACCACAATTGTATAAATAACGAAATAACAATAGAAGGAAACAATCTAATAAAAATCTTTAATTGTTCACTGCAAATTAATGAAATTGCAATTTCAAACAACATGTTAGATTATACTCAAAACATTTATGTAAGCAATGATGTTATAAAAATAGAACCACTTTCGTTTGCACAAACGAAACAAATTATAAACGAACACACAAAATTTAACAATGTATTCCAGATAATTACAATAACCATATTTGTAATCATATTAATAAGTTTAACACTTTATCTAACATATAAGTTCAAAAGCATACCTAAGAAATTAATAATAAAATATAAAAAACCAATAGTAGAAGAAACACCTACAAAAATAGAACATACACCAATTGTAAAAGAAGAAAATATTACACTATACCCAAACTTAAACACCTGAGGACAGGCACTTTTCTAATGATTGGGGGAGTGACATATCCATAGTCGCACCCACCCTTTAACATAACTTAGCACACAAGCATAAGTATAAGTATAAACATGTCCAATACTGTAAACAAAAAGCCTGTTGATAACATCGACATTGGTCAAGATCAAACTGTCCCCCTTTGGTAGACATAAACAATTCACCCTAAATATCACGCCACTGTCAATGTTCCCATCAGAGTACTATCCCACGCATAATTGCTGGCGCAGCTCAAACTTCACTCAATTTTGACTCAAGCTCTCTCAAACCGAAGTTTGCTAAGCGACCGCAACAGATAGATCAGTTAGTCAATATTCGGGAAGCAAATCTGAATGTACTCATTATAAGAAGTAACCGTTAGTGAAAATAAAGAATTGAAATATATTTTTTTAAAGTAATTAAACGTGTAAAACTTAATTATATATATATATATATATATATATATACTATTTAAGAAGCTATATATTAAATTTGGTGGCTTTTATAACTTACGAGCTTTGTTTAAAAAAAACGGATTTTATATCGATTTTTATTGAAATCTTGGAAACGGGGGATGTTATCGATTATCGGAAATAAAAGCGTACTGCGCGGTCACTAGGAGTACCTACGTTCCAAATTTCTCCAGCTCTTATAGTTTCTGAGATCCTTGCGTTTATACATATAGACGGACGGACGCATAGACAGACGCACATGGCTAGATCGACTCGGCTATTGATCCCGATCAAAGAATATATATACTCTATGGGGTTGAAGATGCTTCCTTCTGCCTGTTACATACATTTACTGTTTTTACCCATTTTTAATGGGGTCAGGGTATAAAAATAGAAAATGATAAATAAAGGGAGCATCACCTACATTTGCTTGCGTAAGCACAGCGCCACAAAAGGCTTTAAGGAAGCACAAGCCCTTAATGAAAGGAATTTAGGAAATTTAATACGTCACGATAGTGGCTATAAGGGTTTGAAAAGTATTCGCACTTCACCTGCTCATTGGAGAGCAAAAAAGAAAAAAGTAATGGCAATGATTAAGCAGACTGGTCTTCCCACCTTTTTTTATAACTTTTTCGGAAGCAAAAACTAGATAGGCAGAACTGTTTTACTTTCTAAGAATGTAGATTTGTATGAAAATTCCGATAAATTAGCAGCTAATTTAAGTTTTGACAATAAAGCAGATCTAATAAGAGCTAACCCTGTTACAGGTTTAAAACTAATGAAAAACGAAGGCGGTGTTTTGGTAAAGTAAGTATTGTTGGCGAGTTGAGTTTCAGAAAAAAAGCCTTTACCTACCTTTTTGGCATATTTTAGCTGATAGAAGTCTCGAAATTTGGCTTTGACTAATGAGTCAACTAAGTCCGTCTAACCTTTTTTGACCAGTTTATCAAAACTGATACAAATAACCCGAATGTGGCTATAAATGCACTCAGGTCGAGTATTAAGAAACCCAAAATATATTTAAAGCGATCATTCGCATAAAATAAGCTAAACGCTTATAATACTCACTTTCTTCTACTGCATCGAGCCAATATAGATATCCAGTTTATATAAGATCTATATGCTTGCTCCAGTTACGTTGTTAATTATGTTAAGAAGTCCTAGAGAGAAATTTCAAAACTAATGCGTGAAGCTGTAAGCGAGAATACAAGTGGCAATGAAAACATATAGCAAAATATACATCATATGGTTTCGGATACGGAGATATCCGCCGCCCAGGAAGCCGTTTACTGCTGTTTAGGTATGCCTTTGCGCCAAAGCAGTCACGCTAGGCTTCTTATTAATACCTCATTATTGGAGCATCGGGTTGGGTTAAGGAAGTCTAGGCAACAGCTGCGAAACTTACCCGATGACTCAGAAGCAATATTGAAGATAGGATATATAGACCATTATGTTCAGCGCCCCGACGTTTTAGATAGTTTATGCCTAACTGATTTTGCTGCCTTTTACAGTTTTAGCAAACAGCATAGTTGTACTCGCCATTATATAGATGATGCTGATGACATCGAAACCCCTAGAGCTTGCCAGCATTTAGTTTACGCACTAATCGATGGTAGTGGCTTCATAAAGAAGATTATTATTATTAGACATAGGAGATTTAGTATTAATACTGATAGGGGCAGTTATTTTCGAGAACTAGTTATGTTGTATATCCCATAGAGGGATGAAAATGGGGAACTAGTAACAAGAGACTGCGATTCGTTTTGTGACCAATATCAGGAGTTAATCGAGACAAATCGCTGCAAATATAATTGCTTAGATGATAGTGAGCTTTAGCATTCTCTTGAAAATTGAGCACGGATAGAAAGTGAGGAAAATATTGAAAGCCCAGAAGTAGTGGATGATAGATTTAGATTACTAGAATTGTCAAAAATATATGCTCAACAAAATTATAATGCCCTGAAAGCTATATGATACGCGAAAATTCTAATCACATTGAAATTAAAATCTGTCGACTTTGGTTGAAATAGCTTTAAGAACAAAAAAGAGTTTTCATACAATTATTGGATTTAAACGCGGATCCCTCTCATGGCAATCATACACAGTGAAATAGTAAATAAAAATAAAAACAAGAAGTTCTAGTCGGGAGCTCCCGACTAGGGGATACCCTGAACCCTCTTCTTCCAACACCAAATCCAGCTCGCGCTACGCGCTAGCTCGATTTAGTAGTAACAAAGAAAATTGAAAAAAAAAATTGTTCCCTCTACTCAAGGGCCACACCAATAATTGAGCTTTAATGAGAAAACAACCAATTAAAATAGCAGCACAGAAAACAATACAATCGCAATTGCAATGCTGTTGATAAAATTCAAAGCAAACACGCATGAACGTGTGTGTGTGTACATGTATACAGAAATTCTTGGAATTTGCGCAGCAGCTATGCTGTTAACACGTGCGCACATAACTTTTGTGTTTCTTAACCGATCTTAATGAAATTTTCGACAGTACATCTAATTGTAGAATAGAATAAAGAATATTTGTGTATTCTCAAAAATGCAATTGCATATAAATTGTGGCTTAAATTGATGGGCAACACAAGTTGGATAATTAACTTGATTTGTAGCTTTGTGGTGGTAGCGGGTAGGTAGCGATAGGTATAAAATGAAAGATACTATATATATATATATATATACTATTCTAGAAGCTACATGTCAAGTTTGGTAACCCTAGCTCATATTATTTGCCGAAATTGCTCAAAAAACAGGATTTCAATACCGATTTTTATCGATTACTTGGAAACGGGGCAAGTTATCGAATATCGGAAACAAACTCGATCAGTGCGGGCATTAGGAGGACCTACAGCTAACATTTCAAGTCTCTAGCTCTTATAGGTTCTGATATCCTTGCGTTCATAAATACGGACAGACGGACGGACGGATAGACGGACATGGCTAGAACGACTCGGCTATTGATGCTGATCAAGAATATATATACTTTATGGGGTCGGAGATGCTTCCTTCTGCCTGCTTCATACATTTGCACAAATACAATATACCCTGTTTACCCATTTTTAATGGGTTCAGGGTATGAAAATTTAAAATTTAAGAACTAAATCTCCTATGAGAAAAATAAAAAAAATATCACTTCTGGTTTAGGGACTCCAATCTATCAAAAATATCCGTTTCAGCAAATGCGCCATATTTTGTTGCATAGTATAATTAGTTCATTTTAGGTTATCAGTATTCATCATATATGTAAATATATTTTTATGTATGCATGCCATACAAGAATATAATCAAGATACCGACCAAATTTTGCACTTTAATCAACGCAGACCCTCTATACGATTTAGCTACATACATACATACATATATATTAAGAATCTGATCAAATATAAGAATTTGCAGTAAAAATCAAATAGACAGTGTATTAAAATAACTTAATGTGGCGAAACTAATTTGAAAATGTGCTGTTTTTTCTCCAAATGCTTAAAACTAAAACTTCGGTGGTCACCCGACAGACCCCACCGAGTATACATTTCGCTAATAAAGTATAATTTCTCTCGTCTGTTTTCTATATGTACACCATATTCTTTATTCATTGTCGCAAAGCCACACATATAACATCACAAGCAATCCCTGGAATGTGTGGATGTAAATAAGTAGTAATATCACTACTCACTGTTTGATTTTGCAAGATTAAAGATTAAAGAATACTTTTCGTACACATGAGCTATACATTAGGGAAGAGCAATTCTTACTCAAACCGTTTGAAGTAACTAGTATTCAAAAGTAACTTGTTACTGTTGTTACAACTATTAAAGGTAACATTTACAAAATATCAACCTGAGACATGAGGCGAGAGTAAAGCAAAGGTCTGGTTTTCAGTCTTGTTTGACTCAAAGGACTGACATTGCAAATTTTGCAGAGATACAGACAGACGAAATGAAAAATGACTGGATACATTTTTCAATATCTAGGCTTTTAAAGAAATTTGAACAACTTGCTCAATTTTGTAATCTATCATTTTATAATTGCTGTCTTGTCTCTCTTGCTCTTTAAATTTTTTATTTGTCTGTGTTTACGCTGTATATTCGTGTGTTTGTATTATATTCGCTGATGAGCTGAAAACTTTATAACAGATCTCAGTACCTCAGTACTCAGGGTGTTAAGTTTTTACTTGCTGCATAGCTGATTACTGTGTGACTGGCGTGTTCTAAGGGTGTTGTTTTCGTATTCTTCGAAGAACTGAATACTTCATACTGTTGTTTTTGCCGCAAAGCTGATCGTTCGGCTCTCGAGGTTTGCTGCTTGTTTTATCAGGGCAAAAAGGTTCAGATGCTGTTTTTTTTTAACTGCTTTTGAAAACATTTTACAGCTGTATATAATATAATAAGAAGAAAATATATGATAAGCCGTAACATAATTACATATCTTTGGTTTGTTTATACAAGTTTTTAATAAAACAGTGCGTACTTGATACAAAAGTAGCAGTCGCTGTTAAATGTCACTGGCTAATTTTTGTAACTGTGACTTAGAAATAACATCGATCATCCCTAGTAAATGATAAGTCAAGACAGCAACCGCAAAATTATAAATTAACGTTGTGAAAATGTATAAAATAAGGTGAGGTATCGGCAATTTACATTGAATGCATTCTCATGGAACCACTAACCAAAAACATATAGATGGGACGTGCCGTAGAAAATTTTTGGTCACCAAAAAAAATATGCATCTGGTCCAACGAGCGAGTAAGATATACATACATATGACATCTTTTGATCGCTCACACTACAGGAAACTCCTTTGGATTACTCTCTTCTATATGATATGTGCGATAGAACGGCATCGCTGTTTTTTATCTCGCTCCCACTACAGAAAACTGCTTTGGCTAACTCTCTTCCATATGATTCGTGCGATAGAACGGCATCGCCATTTATTTTTATCTCGCTCGCACTTACTCTCGTGCTCTCAATGCTCTCTTTATGTCTAGGTACCGTTTAAATGTTTGTGTGTGCATGTGTCCGCACAAGCAAAAATGAAATGTCTGTGGCATTTCTTCCCTTTTGAGGAGACGAGTAATACGAAATAATGAAAGGGTTTGCCAATTCGATGCGAACTTCTTTAATTTAAGCTAGTTCTTGTTCGAAAGGGTACCTAAGCGTTGGCATGTGTGCATTTAAAAGTTTTTGGACTTGCTATTCACGCATACTTGCATATTTTGTATATGAATGATATTTTCTTTTGCGCCCATGATCTGCCCATTTACACACATTTGTCTGTGTGTGTGTGTGCGCAGAGCTCGAAATTCAGAAATCCCAAAATATTGTCAACTTTGCATCGGACAGGCAGGCAGGGAACAACAGGCACACATGTGCATACATGCTTCTATTCATATACAAAATATGCAAGTATGCGTGAATAGCAAGTCCAAAAACTTTTAAATGCACACATGCCAACGCTTAGGTACCCTTTCGAACAAGAACTAGTTAAAATTAAAGAATTTCGCATCGACTTGGCAAACCTTTTCATTATTTCATATAACTCGTCCCCTCAAAAGGGAAGAAATGCCACCGACTTTTGACAAAAATTAAATTTGTGGGCATTTTTGCTTGTGCGGACACATACACACACAAACATTTAAACGGTACCTAGAAATAAAGAGAGCATTGAGAGCACGAGAGAAAGTGCAAGCGAGATAAAAATAAACAGCGATGCCGTTCTATCGCACAAATCATATGGAAGAGAGTAAGCCAAAGCAGTTTCCTGTAGTGTGAGCGATCAAAAGATGTCATACATATGTATATCTTACTCGCTCGTTGGACCAGATGCATATTTTTTTTGGTGACCAAAAATTTTCTACGGCATGTACCATCTATGTATATGTTTTTTGGTTAGTGATGGAACGGAAGCTGCTGTTCGCATTAGCAACATCTAACATCTTTGAAAATGACAGCCATACAATGTTTTGTAAAAAAATCACCAAAAATAAGATTTTTAAAAATAAATTAGCAATTATTGCAGCTATTGCTGTAGAGCACCAACCAGTGCGGAGTTTCAAGAATTCGACGACGACGATGATGTATTTTTAACTTCAAATGTAAATGGGCATATGCCACAAAGGGTTGGGATGTTTGTTAAGTAGTAATTAAATATTGCAAACAAGAAATTGTTTTTATATATTAAAGCAGATGTTTGAAGTATTCTTGGAAAAAATAATGCTCGAAAATAATGAGCATATTTTTAGGGAAGCTTTCGTATGGAGGTCGTTTTTTTAATGCTTGTAAAGCCAGGCGTTTTGTTGAAAATGCGTTTGACCATTTGTAGCAAAGAAAGGTGAAGGATTTGAAAATTACCCAAGAAATTACGTCGCCATTTTTGTGGCATACTGCATAGTATTTTGAATGTCCATAATAGCAGCATCAGTGACAATTGGTATATTGCTCTTCCAAAGTAATACTTCAAATGGTTATAGCTGTGGTGCAGAAGAAACAAGATCGGCTATGGCATATTTTGTTAATAGGAATGAAGAATAAAAGACATATTTAAAGGCACAATGGTTTTTTACTTTAAAATAAATAATTATAATATAAATAGTCTTAAGAATTTCGTATAAAATCCATTAGCTTCGAAACTTTTCTGTGCTAGACGCAATGTCCTGGAGCGTTGCCCTTTACGTTTACTGGTGCTCCAGTTGTGTCTTGCATGTTCCGTGAAATTTGAAGCCTTTCACAATACCGACCAGCTTGACATGGTGGTCGACTCTGGAGTGGTTTGATGGCCGTGATATCTGCAAAAGATAATACGCATATTAACTAAATAATTAACTAACTTTAAAACAAAGTTTGGTCAATTTTATTAAAATGATCCCATTTAAATGGAGCTCCTCCACTCGGAATTTTTGTTTCTTAACTGAAAAATATAAATTTTATGTACACCTGATAAGTCGCCAATATTTTTCTTGCCATATATCTATTATGAGGTTTTCAGTGTCGAGATACCATAAGAGGCGGCTTGAAGTGTTATTTTTTCCTTAAAAAAACATATTTTATATAAATAGAGAAATAAATTAGCTTGTCTTCCAACTTAACACGCGACACTTCGAGTAACCTCTTCAATTTATTTTGACGATTGATTACGTTTTTGTAGAGAATTGCAATTTTGTTTTAGGGATGAACTAAAAACTATCGGCCAAATATTATATGGAGCAGTATGGTGTAGGAACAGATAATTTGACATTAATGAGATTTTGGCACGGCAAGTCCTTAGGGAACATATTGACAGAAGATGTTAAATGTTGAATTGCTTATTAAATATTTATTCATAGAAAGTAATAATTACTCCGACAACAGCCACATTAGGTTTAATCGCTCGTCGGTTCTAGCCATATTTTCAGTGGCTTTTGAATAGAAGAATGACCGATATATAAACTATGCTTAATATTTTTGCAACCAACAGGTGTTTCGTCTCTATTATCTATTTTCTATTATTCTATTATCGGTTTCAAGCTGTATCTCGCTCAGTGCACAATGTCGCCGTGGCTGAAGTTAAATATTTTACTTTTGAATTCCTTACAGCCCAGAGACATACATATGTATATGGGAGTATGCATGTGCAGTGTGCCTCATTCCCACTCATTGCTTTGTGTATTTGTGTGCGACTTATTCTCCCTGCAAAGCTTTTCAAAAAATCCCGGAATCTACAAACATACATAAGCAATTAAATTATTTACAAAAGACCAATCTTATCCTTTGATATCAAATTATTTAAGATATTATATTTCACCAATTTTACCTTTATTTTCATCTTTAGTAGTTTGCATACGCATAGCTTTATTTTTATACCCAGAACCCATTGAAAATGGGTAAAAGGGTATAATGTATTTGTGCAAATGTATGTAACAGGCAGAAGGAAGCATCTTCGACCCCATAAAGTATATATGTATATTCTTGATCAGCATCAACAGCCGAGTCGATCTAGCCATGTCTGTCTGTCCGTCCCTCTGTCCGTCTGTCCGTATGTATGAACGCACGGATCTCAGAACCTGTAAGAGCTAGAGACTTAAAATTTTAGCTGTAGGTCCTAGTCCTCCTAGGTCCTCCTAGTCCATGCGCGTCCATCCGATAACTTACTCCGTTTCCAAGCAATCGATAAAAATCGATATCAAAATCCTGTTTTTTGAGCAAATTGGGTAATTAATGAGAGCTACAGTCACCAACCTTGATATGTAGCTTCTAAAATTGTATATATATATCAAGTATATTTCATTTTATAGCTATCACCACCTCCCCGCTACTATCTCATAGCTATAAATCAAGTTAAAACACCACTTTATGCTGTCCACCAATAAAAGCCACAATTAAATGCAATTGACTTTTTGAGAATACACAAATATTCTACATATAAAAAATTCCATCAAGATCGGTTAAAAAACACAATTAAAGAAAACGTGTTATGTCTTTCCATTTTAATTTAATTAATAAGTTAATTTAAAGAAATGATATAAATATTTGCATCGACATTAAAAACCTCAGTACACAACATGCATTCATATGTGAAAACAAATTTGTGATAGGTCATGCATGATCAGCACTAGAAATCTAACAAAATTTATTTCTTTGCCAGCCAAAGCCAGAGCAGTGAAGAATAACACATATATACATATTTTGATGTAGCTATGCATGCATAATTCACACATACAAACATAGGTGCTTGCACGCCATTGGCTGAGACAAGAAATTCTCTCCCAACTACACTAATTTTCTATAGTACAATAAGATCTACTGTTGACGCGATTTAGCTGGCTGGCCACGTGGCCAGTGGCAGCTAGCGCAAATTGCAAGAATATCTGTGTACAAATTATTTGATTTCTCAAATGTAGATTCAGATCCTCTTCGCAGCCTGATATCAATTTCGTCTATAAAGATGTTGATGCTGGAACTCAGATCTTCGCCACAGGTGCTGGGCTTGGTAAGGTAATCTTCTTTGTGGATTATGTTGGGAAAGCAACTGGCTTTCCAAATCACTGACCTTGTGGCACAGCAATAAAACAGTTATAATAATGTGTTGATGACGGCAAGTGCCGGATCAGTATATTTGAAGAAGTTGTTCTTGCAAAGTTAACTAAAAGAATGAATATGAAACTAAAGTTAAAGACATAAATAGAATTTATTTGGGACATGCCCCGGGTTGGTGGTCAATAACCCGACTCAGCATAGTCATAGTGATAGTGCAGCGTTGCGATAGCAGCCTACGTCTGGCTGTTGATCCCCAACGCTTGTTCTCAGAATGTTGTATCGGTAATCTGACTCGTCAGCATTTCGGGCGCACGGGCTGCTTGATAAGTTCGTGGGAGGGTAGCTTGTTAACTTGCTTGTTAACTGTTCCCCCCTTCAAGATCATTGCCGTCCTCGGTGATGCTTAACTCGTAGCTTGATTGACGAGCTTCTCCGGCTCCAACATTAATACACGTAGATGAGCCCGCAAAATATGTAACTTTGTTCCTGAGCTCCTGGATGACATGTAGGTTGTGCTCATTAATCCGATGCAGCAGTGGTAGACTTAGCACATGATCGTGTCTCGTGATGTTCAGCAGGGGTGAAGCTGCGATGCCTCGGACTTTACTTACAGTTTTGTTGTGATTCAAATATTAAGTGCTGTTTATAATAGCTATGCGATCGAATGTGACGAGGTGAGCTCCTTTTGTTGTTATCATGGGCCCGTCATCTACGCTGACTCTTGCGAAATGTTCGTTGACAATGATTATCCCCTCAACCACTAGCGTGATCGGCTTCAGGTGACTGGGTTACGTATGGCATACAGCTTATCCACCTGTATGTATTCTACGAGCACAGGTTTCACGTGTTGCCTGTTTGCAGTAACCTTAACCTTAGGATAGTCGATTAGTATGTGAATAATGCTATTGGATTGAAATACTCATAATAGATACTGCCATTAAACTAACTGTAGGGACCTCTTGAGCTTTTCGGCAAAATAGACTTCAAATCATTGTGATAAAAAATTACGGGATTTATCATATTGGATTTGGTGAGTGTGATAGTGAGCATTAGTTTTTGTATTTCTGTAATCTTCTGTTTCTCGCTTTTTTCTTTAAGTGTTATATTAACTGTATCGGTAGATTGATTTTTTTTTTGCGTTTCGGTGTTAATTACTACTTGCCTATTGTTTGACTCTATAAGCTGAACTTCAGTTGCTTTGATTCTTTCAAGATCCGTCGCGTCAGGAGTAACTGCCACAATTTTTAATGCTGTTCCCAAAAAATCTAAGCTTCTGGCTATTCTATGATGTATCATTAACGAGGACAGCAAATTCTATATCTACATTTAAAAGTTTTCACAAATGCGAGTGGAGAAACATTTCGGCCATTTTAATAGTGTCGGCTATGATGCTCGTGAAGTCGGTCAAGTTAGTCGAATGCCTCACAACTGGGTTGCTCCCATATCAACACATTACCATCTAATATGGGAATGCGCTGCGGATAGGATTATGGAGAATATGCTGATAAATCTGCGGGAACAATTAAGCCAGATCTGTAGTAATTATATGATTGGGTGTGATAAATTTGAAATTACTTCAGATTGTCCTTATGGACCTCCTGTTAATGAGCACAGACGTTTCTAGGTCTGCTTGTGTGTTTCCTTTAAAACATAACGGGGATAACTTATTTCCCAATCTCTTGTTATTTTTATGATACACCAAACACCCTGTTTTGCCTATCAGGGTTACATGTCTTGTCTTTTATTGTTTGACTGAATGGATGATTTTATTATATTCTATTGTTGCTTGAGCTATTGCTTGGACTGTGTCGGTAATTTTTTTTGTCAATTTTAAAAACCTAGCTATCTGTATTAATGTACTATAGAATCAGTCTACTTGCCTATTTGAGCAGCTATGGAGTAGTGGGGCGTTAACGATATCTATATTATATTGGTTCTTCAATAATGAAGCTATCTTTTTTGAATTAAACAACGCTTCATTATCGCAGTAAATGGTTTTTGTTTTCGGGAAGCTCTTAATTAATTGTAAGCTAGGGCATGTTATGTATGTTATTGCGCGAGATGAAAATGGCTGTACAACGGCAAATTTTGAAAATTTGTCGATGCAGGTTAGGAATAACTTTCGGTTTGTAGAGAAGATGTCGATAAGTAGCATTTCATCGGCATATGAAGGTATTGGTGTCACCCCAAGCTCTTGCTTTTTTGGGTGGCGGTCATATTTGGCTATCGTACACACCTTGCAAATCAAAATGACTCCGTTGGCTAACTTAGTCCCTTAACTTAAAATAGTAATCATGAAGGATTTGTTTCACATTTTCCTGTGCTGCTCTGTGTGCACGATTGTGTTCGGTGTTGATTATCTCCATCTGTTCGTCTTTGTTGATGATGTCTGACACCATGTTTTTGCAGTGCCGGAATCTAGTCGCTGAGAGCAGTGATACCAACTCGTGTTGAAAAACGGCCACAATTGGGAAGCTACAGTTGTACGCGTTTACAAATTTTTGTTTGTGCTTTTTCATTTGAGACTTTTTTGAACGCGTTTGAGTTTCCCGGACACTTACTTGTTCTTAGGGGCGTGGATTTTTATTTTTGTTGGGCGCCAATTATTTGATTTTTCAAATGTAGATGTTGAGGTTGTAGATTGAGATCCTTGATGCCAGTTCAATGCTAGTCTGAACGGAGCATTGACTGAGCCTCACTCAGTGATTGAGAGTCACTCAGTGAGAAAGACTCACTCAATGAGAGAGACTCACTCTCACATCCAAATTACGCTCAGTACTCTCCCCACGATCTCCACTCCACCTGAACAGTTTGGACATAAGAAAATGCAAAATCACTTCAAATGAATAGTTCACTATATGCAGCCGAAAGTTTCTAATAAAGTGCCACTACCAAATAATCATACTGATTTTCAAACAACACCTAAAGATTACTTATTTGACGCCTCCCCCACAAACATTGTTGTTGTTTTTCTGGCTGCGCTTGGTAGGCGTATGTTTTGTGTGTGTAATTTTCAATCCATACCAAGCGCTGTTTTGTTTCCGGCAAGGTAGGGTGACTACATATCTGACATTCTCAATCCTCTTTGTTGTTTGGATAAAAGTACTCTCACAGAAAGAATCGGAGCTCTTTACCAGTTTGACTGAAATGTCCTCCACATCCCAAAATTTGGTGAATATACTGTCTAATTGTTCTTCTTGAGATACAGATATGCAAGTTGAGAATGACGAGATTGCATTAGATGAGGTCTTTGGAACTGGGCCGGTTAGAATCCAGCCGAAAATGGTTTCCTGACCCAGTAAGCGAACGCACTTGAAGCGAACAGACGTTTTTTTTGTGCTTTTCGTTTTGTTTTTGATTTAATAAAACACCGGCGTTATAATTATTTATATTTTATATATTTCTACTATTCTGTTCGCCTTCTCGGTTTATGTTTTATTTATCGCGAGTGCATGCTTGTGGCCTGTGCATTTTTGTTATTTAAATATTGTTTCTTTTAGACTTGTGTTCTTGTGCATTATTGTTTGTGCGCTTGCGCTGTTACCTCTGTGGGTAAACTTCTTGTTGTTGTTTGTTGTTTATGTTTAACTGCACATCGCCTCTCTGGTGTGCAAGAAATGGTTTGCACTATAGTTGCGACTCGTGTAGGGAGATTGATGGTGAAATGCGGGCGTTTATGCGTCAGACCAGGATTGGCTTTATGGGTTTGATTGTTGGTTTTCGTAAACTAAACGATTAGCTCACAGCCCTGGACACCTAATTTAATAGCCTTAAACTGTTAGATGAGTCTCCGGGGCCTAAAAAGCCCACTCCTTGTGATTTGCCGTTGCCTAATACCCTTCAGACTCCAACTGCTATTCAGCAGCCTACTACACCGATTACACAGCAGTTCATCTCGTTTGTTACTCCGGTAGCTGTGAGGTCTGCTGTGAACACTGATTCTGTCCCGAAAAGTGTGACATCGGCACGAGAAAAACCAGTCGAGTTATCCTTGTCGTCCGCTGTCGTGGGTGTTCCGAAAGGGCGACAGCAACAATTAGATTTACAACAGCCTCTAGAAGGCTCGTCGTCCGGACTACCGGCTGTTTTAGGTACCATAGTTAATAGTGTTCCCACTGTCCCGGTGTTCCACCGAAGAGACATATTTTCGTTTCTAGGCTTGCTCCTCACTTTTCATCAGATTATGTAAAAGCCTTTATACAGGCAAAAATTCAAGCACCAGGTATAGTGGTTGAGAAATTAAAGTTCGCTTATGAAAGGGATATAGCGTCTTTTAAAATAAGTGTTCCGCCAGAAATATTTACTGATATTTGTTGTAAGGAGTTTTGGCCGGAACACTTAATAGTAAAAGAATATAAGGCCAAAAAGAAAAATCGGACTCCGATTTTATTACCACCTATTTCTAATGGCGCATCAACTTTAGTAGCTGTGTCAAAAAACTAATTTCATCTTTCGAGCTTGCCTACCAGAATGTTAGAGATCTTAGATCTAAACTCGCTAAACTGTATTTAGACTCTCTTGCTTTTAATTTTCAAATTATCGCGTTCACTGAGACCTGGCAGAACTCGGACATCTCAGACTCTTCAATTTTTACCTCCAAATACACCACTTACAGATGTGATCGAGCTTCCCGTATCGAAGGAGGAGTACTCAGAGAGAGTTCTCAGTTGAGAGTGATTGACATGTTTTACTTGTGCTCCAAGATTTTTATATATTTTTGCGCTTAATACCTGCTTTTTATTTCCAAATTTTTTATTTTTTGTGCTTTATTTAAAAAGCGTTTATTACTTGTGCAAAGTGTTATCTGTTGTGCAGCGTAAGTCTGTTAATTATTGCATTTATTAAACACGGCGTCAGTTCCGTATTGTTGTTATTGGCTGTTTTGATTCTTTTGCTTTGGTGCTCCCTTGTGCATACACTTGTTTGTGCGTGTGTTCGCTACTGCATATTTCTGCTTGTGCATCGTGCTCTCGCAAAATTTTGCTGTTGCTTTTCGCTCCAAACAATTTGTTTGTGTACGAATAGTTATTTATCTTTTAACGCTGGTAGTAATTATGTCGTGCTGTAAGAAACCTTGCACGTTCAAGCAGGCTGGTGATTCTGCATTGCCGCAATTTGTTAATTGCTGGCTGTATGAGAATATAATGCATGCTAAATGTGCAGGTCTCACTGGGCGTGATTGCGACAAGATCGCTGCAATTGCCAAGAAGGGCTGCGGCGGCTTGCGTTGGTCGTGCCCAGATTGCATCGACAATCAAATTGATTTCTCCAGAATGTATAATTCTGTGAGAAATCAATTCTTAAAACTAAATAACGTGGCTAAGCAGCTCTCGAGTAGTTTGTACTCGAGTTGTGAGTTGTTTAGCAAATACAAATTCGAGTCTCCAACCAATCGCCGGTTGGAGCCTCAATTTTTGCAGTTGCCCTCTCCGTCTGTCCAGACACCTATGCCTCTTTTGTCCCTGCCCAGTATCTTGGATTTATCTCCAATGTTGTCATTATCGCCTTCTCCGAGCGACTGCCCAAATATTACCCCAGTTTTATCCCCTGTAATAGTCCCATTAGACCCCGTACCTGAACCTGTCCCAGTTAGCCAAACTGCCTCAGCCCCCTCAGCTCCTGGCCGCAAAGGTAGACCTGCGCGCAATCTTGCCCAGATTGTTAAAAACAATCATGGTGCCTCTTTGGCCCCACCAAATCCTGTTCTCCCTGCAGCCCCATCAGCTCCTACGTTAACTGACACCACCTCTGAGTCATTGGCAGCCTATATTGCTAGCAAATCTTCTGCTAGCGTGTCAATTACCAAATTTTATATCTCCACTCCTTGTGAAATATCATCATTCAGAATAAATGTTTCACATGATATGTTCCCAGTCATTTGTGATCCCAAATTTTGGCCTCCACACATGATTGTTCACGAGTTCAAGTCCCTTCAATACAGCGTACCATTTCTGCCCCAAAAAACTAACTTCTTCTTCTGACCAAGTCTTTATTCATTATCAGAATGTCAGAGGTCTCATTTCAAAACTTAAAAATCTTTTCATGGCCAGCATTTCCTTCAACTAGGATATAATCGCATTTTCAGGAAACATGGTTAAATTCAACCATATCTGATTTTGAGGTTTTTACGAATAATTTTATTTTGCATAGAAATGATCGGCCGACTCGAGGTGGTGGGGTACTAGTGCGCCTACTGACGCTGAGATTGTGTCAGTCAAGGTGTCTTTTCCCACACGGAATATTTATATTACATGCTCTTATGTTCCTCCTTCTTCTGATAGTCAAGTTTATATGAAACATATTTCTTGTATTAAAGAAGTTTCTTCACACGTGCGTGATAATGACCTATTTATTGCGTTGGGTGATTTTAATTTGACGAATATCTCTTGGTCACTTTTCACTGCCGAAAATTGTCTAGTGCCCTCAGCACAGCATGACTTTATATATTGCATGCTTGGCCTTTTCGTTGTTTCAAATCAATTCAATTTCTAATCATTTGAATAGAACACTTGATCTTGTATTTGTTAACGACTACCTTATTTCTAATGTGTCTAGGTCCCCTCCTTTATCTTTTCCTGAGGATGTATATCATCCTACTTTAGAGGTTGCAATGCTCAATTGTAATTCTCTCATTTCGTGCTCATCAGCCAATAATCCCCGCCGTTGCTTTCGCAAAAAAATTATTCATTGCTGAATCAGCTTATTTATGCAACCGATTGGTTTTTCTTATATGACTCGGTTGACATGAATACTGCTATTAACGTTTTTTATAACACCCTAAACTCCCTCTTAGATATGTGTATTCCCAAGTCAATTCCTTCGACTTCTTCTTCAAAGCCACCTTGGTTTACTCTCAAATTATCAAATTTAAAAAATATAAAATATAAATATTTTAAAAAGTTTAATAAGTCTGGTTCGTGTACAGACTTGGCTAAATATTCCATGGCCAAGTCGAACTTCTTTCTTCTGAATTCTCAATGCTATGAGAATTATCTAACTCGTTGCAAAAAGCAATTTGCCCTAAATCCGAGACAGTTTTACAATTTTGCAAACTTGAAGCACAAATCTTCAAGTTGCCATCTTTTTTTTCTCTCGGGATGGATAAAGCTAGCAATGACTCTGATTCTGCTAACCTCTTTGCTAATTTTTTTCAATCAACTTACTTTTCAATCTGTCCTAATAATAATAATAATTCTTACCCTTATACTATTACTTCCTCTAGTTCTATACCTCCTCCTATTATTTCCCATTCCTCTCTCCTTTTAGCTTTAAATTCTTTAAAATCTTCTTTCTCTCCTGGGCCTGACAATATTCTCCAAAAGAAAGGTGGAAAGTCTGATATACAAAATTACACTTCGAATTTGAAGCATTTCTGCAAATCAGTTGTTTCCCCTGTTCAACATGGATTCGTAAAGAATCGGTCAACTACGACCAATCTGTTTGAGTTTACTTCCTTGGTAAATGATGCTTTTCTTTCTAAAATGCAAACTGATGTTACTTACACTGACCTCAGTAAGGCGTTTGACTCTGTGCACCATGACATTTTACTTTTTAAACTTGACCGAATAGGTTTCCCTCCGTCGCTTTTGCTTTGGTTTAGTTCTTATTTAAAAGGTAGGACCCAAAGAGTAATGCTGGGGCTGACTACCTCTAAACAGGTTCACGTTACTTCTGGTGTTCCTCAAGGTAGTCACCTTGGACCTGTACTCTTTACTCATTTTATAAATGATCTCCCCTCTGTTATATCCTATGCCCGTGTACTCATGTATGTGGACGAAGTGAAACTTATTCTATCATACACAAATCCCCTACATCATTCTCGTCTTCAAGACGATTTGAACGCTATGCAACTTTGGTTTTCGGCCAATCAATTGCATCTGAATTGTTCAAAGTGTATGCTTATGACATTTATTCGCACTACACCTTATCTTGTCAGTTATACAATCGACAATACCCCATTGCAACGTATACTAAAAGTTAAGGATCTAGGCGTTCTTTTTGATTCTAAACTCTGCTTCAATCTTCACATAGATACCATCGTTAATGAGGCAAAAGGTGTACTTGGATTCATTAAACGATGGTCTAAAGAGTTTAACGATCTTTTTATAACGAAACTTCTGTACATCTCTCTTGTTCGTCCTATCCTTGAATACTGCTCTTGCATCTGGTCCCCGCAGTATAACAATAGCCAGGATCGTATTGAATCTGTTCAGAAGCAATTTCTGCTTTTTGCCTTACGAGGTTTAAATTGGGACCCTTATCTTCGGTTGCCATCTTATTCCAGCAGGCTTCTTTTTCTTAATCTTCCGTCGTTATCCAACCGAAGGACAATTCTCGGTGTTGTCTTTCTACATAAGTTGGTTGTTGGAGATTCATCTTTTCTGCTAGGGCGTCTTCAATTCTCTGTTTCGGCTAGACCAACCAGAAATTACCGCCCCTTATTCCCATCGACGTGCACAACAGACTACGCTATGCACAATCCTTTTCGCGTGCTAAGTAAAAATTACAATAGTTCTTGAGGACTTTTATCTTCCAGTTGTCGAGTGGTCATCGCCATCAGACTCAAACTTTCTGTTGCCGTCATCGTCAAACGAATTTATTGATGGTCTACATGAAATGTCCCTACGGCAGGTTAATCGTGTGCGCAAGTCAAGAAACAGAACTCTTGATCTAATTTTCGTGTTGGATTCGTTCAACAGTGTTGTGCACAGGATCAATCCGCTTACACTTCCTGAAGAGCCTTTTCATCCAAATCTGGAAATGGTCATTGATTTACCAGCCCGAGACCCTATCAAGGAATCGGAATTAGCTGAATGTATGCGTTGTTTCCGAAAGGCTGATTTTCATAAGCTAAATGATCTTATTCTGCAAGTCGATTGGTCCCAACTGTACAATTGTGCAGACATTGATGTTGCCTTTAAACTCGTACTTATTTTTTATGTCTGCGTTCCTCTTGATCACCCAGCGAGGCCTGATAGGCCGCCCTGGTTCTCAAATTAACTTATGAGGTTAAAAAGCGTGAGGTCGAGGTATTATAAAAAGTTTAAGAAATCGGGAAATCACTCTGATTTCTCCCGCTATGCAGTTGCTCGATCAAATTTTTTCACCCAAAATTCCATCTGTTATAAGAATTACCTTCAGCGTTGTCGCCTTCAATTTCCACATAATCCTAAGCAATTTTGTAACTTTGTCAATTCTAAACGAAAGACATCTACTTTTTCTTCTTCGGTTAAGTTTGCAGATGAGAGCGCGAACACTGATCCAGGCATAGCCGATTTGTTCGCAAACTTTTTTCAAACTACCTACTCCTCCTCTAGGTATACTAAAAATCAGCCTTATCCTTATCAGTTACAGAGGTCAAACTGCATCTTAAATCCCATTATTACCGAAAGTTCGCTTCTTAGCGACCTTAACACTATCAAGCCGGTATACTCACCGGGCCCTGGTGGTGTTCCTGCTTCTGTGCTGAGGTACTGTGCTGCAGCATTATGTAAACCTATGTTAAAACTTTTTGAATGTCCGTAAACACTTCATATTTTCCGACCATTTGGAAGGAATCATACATTATCCCTATCCATAAGAAAGGGAGTAAGTCCGATGTCGAAAACTATAGAGGTATTTCCAAATTATCCGCTATACCTAAAGCTTTTGAGAGAATTATATCATCTCAACTGCAGCATTTATGTAGTTCTATTATTTCACCTTCCCAGCATGGGTTCGTGAAGCGCAGATCTACAACCACTTACCTTCTTGAGTTTACTTCGTTTGTAATTGATGGGTTTAAGAAAAGAAAGCATACTGACCTCATCTATACTGATTTCAGTAAGGCTTTCGATTTTGTCAACCACTCCGTGCTGCTTCATAAATTATGCCTTATCGGCTTCCCCAGTCAATCTTTTGAACTGGATTTCCGAGTATTTGCGTGACAGAACCCAAAAGGTTCTTTTCAGAAATTCGTTTTCTAAACGTATTCTGTTGACTTCCAGTGCTCCTCAAGGTAGTCAACTTGGCCCGCTACTCTTTACTCTTTTCATCAATGACCTTCCCTCGATACTGTCTCACTCTCGAGTATTAATGTATGCAGATGATGTAAAATTATGCCTTGCATATAAGGATATGGCATCATGTTATCTCTTACAAGCGGACATTGATGCGTTAAAATTAAATTAAATTTCTCGATCCTTACTAGACTAACATGTAATTTTGTACCTCTATCGCTTCAATTTTGCTCAAATAATTATGCCTTGCAGGAACCGTTCAGGGTTCTCTGTGATGACTATAACAAGCATTACAGAGTATTCTGCTCGGAAGCTTCTCTTCCTAGTATAAAGTCTTCGATTCTAAACTATTTAGCAAGTAGATAGTCCTATTTTTATTTGTAATTGTATTTGTACATATACTCGTAGTTTTTATCTTGTTTTTTAGTATTTTTTTTTCACATGTACTTTGCATTTCGTGTCGTACGTTACAAGACTGCGCCCCTCGGTCGGTTGGGCGGGAGTAGGGATGCAGTACGTTGCATAATTGGATAGGAGCCGCCTGTTAGTATGGGCGGTAGGATATCAGCGCCAATCAGCACATCTATCTGCGGACTCCTGTGGAAATTGGGGTCAGCCAACTGGAGGTTTGGTAGGGTTCTCAATAAGTTTTGGGGGATCGTACATGATGGTAGATTGCCTGCCAAATGTGGTTGGACGTAAGCTGATGCCTGGATTTGGATGAAGGGCTTGGAAGGAGAGCCAATACTCAAATGGGGCTGCTACAGCTTGATTCAATCCCGATACCTATGCCTGTACGGATTTGTACGGCAGCTTTATCAGGTGAAAGAGTCGCTCGGAAATAAATGTTGCTTCTGATCCCGAGTCGATCAGTGCACGAACTGTATAATTTACACCCAAATGGCGAACATATGTAACAGCCGTGCTTAGGAGAACACCATGGGTGTTTATTGCAACATAATTGTGAACATTCGTTTGTTGGGATGGAGTGGACTGTATAGATTGATTGGAGGGAGCTGCTTGTGGCATGGAGACTGCCGCAGGGGCCAATTGTGGAGTGTCACTACGGTGCAAGAGTGTATTGTGACGACCCTTGCACGTGAAACAATTGTGAGCACTTGTGCAATCCCTTAATTGATGACCCCTAGCGAAACAGTTCAAACATAGTTTTTGCTGTTTGATGTAAGTTGCCCATTCGCTGACGGGCATTTGGAGAAATCGTGGGCACAGCCGGATAGGGTGATTCTCCTTGGAGCACAAATAGCAAGCTTGCGGCTTGCTAGATACCTTATTCTCAAATGAATTAAGCCCTTTTGTAGGAGGAAGGAGGTTCTGTGCGAACAATTTTTGAGTGCGCTGGAATATTTGCGATTGGCTTTAGCTCTTCTATCGCCTCTAGAGTGCGATAGCGTTCTAAGAGAAAGGCGTTCATCTCAAGCCAAGATGAGATGTCGTTCTTTCTCGAGATGGACTGTTCCCATAAGGAGAGTGTTAATTTGGGTAACTTGGAGGAGCATAGGAACACGAGGATACAGTCCCAGTTTTCTATGTTGATTTCGGATAACTCCAGAGCTGTTAAGCAACCTTGAATGGTGCTCTGAAGTTCCTTTACTGCCGTTCCAGACTCTTGGGAGATTGGTTGCAGGTTAAAAAGAACCTTGAGCTGGCTGTTGACTAACAGTCTTCGGTTCTCAAAACGCTCAGTCAGATTGCAATAAACTTGAACAAGGCCGCGTCTATCATATTTTGGGCCGTTTTGGTGTTAGCTCGCGTGGAAATCGGACTAGTTCTTGTGCTGACAGTTGCCTTAGCGCGTCCGACTGCAGTGGTCAGAGATGCTTCGCTTTTGGCTTTGGGCGGTGGGAGACTGATTTTTATCAGTGGAATTGGCCTCGAACTAAGAAGTGCCTTGGCAATTCCCCTTGGCGTGGACGCGGATGATTCGCTTTTAGTCCGGGACGATATTCCCCTTTGGACTTTAAGGGCTGCTGTTGGAGACGGAGAAGCTCTGGAGGTTCTTGCGGACGGAACTTCTAATTTGTGTGAAAATGGGAATGCAAGGACACAAGGTACAGTCAGTAATTAAAGTTTCAATGTTTATAAGAGAGATTGCCCTAATAATGTGGAAATGGAAGATACAACCGCCAATGAATTCGATGATGAATGAAAACGATACGCGAAGAACAACTTATGTTGAAAAAATGTGTAAGTCCCTTTGGAGGGATAACATAGTTGCACGACTGAATATATAATGAAAATATGGAGTCCCTTATTTGAGGGATGATTACTACCCGAAAAACTTACGTGTTATACCTGTAAAGAAGAGAAACCAGGACGTATATATAGTGAATTTTGACGATTACCACTACTACGATGAACAATTTACACCCCCCATGTGTTACTGCAACTTACAATGATTGAAGAAAAGCTATATGATGGGCAGGGTTTTTAAGCCAATCGCAAACCATAACAAGAAAAAATCCAAAACAAAAAAAAAACAACAAATCAAAAAGGAGCCGTTGCTTGGCAACGATGCAATCCGGCTCGAAGGACCAATGTTTGTGGGGGAGGCGTCAAATAAGTAATCTTTAGGTGTTGTTTGAAAATCAGTATGATTATTTGGTAGTGGCACTTTATTAAAAACTTTCGGCTGCATATAGTGAACTATTCATTTGAAGTGATTTTGCATTTTCTTATGTCCAAGCTGTTCAGGTGGAGTGGAGATCGTGGGGAGAGTACTGAGCGTAATTTGGATTCTATGTGAGAGTGAGTCTCTCTCATTGAGTGAGTCTCTCTCACTGAGTGACTCTCACTCACTGAGGGAGGTTCAGTCAATGCTCCGTTCAAACTAACATTGAACTGGCATTAACAATCCTCATCGCAGGCAGATATCAATTTCGTCTATAAAGATATTGATTCTGGAACTCAGATCATCGCCACAGGTGCTGGGATTGGTAAGGTAATCTTCTTTGTATATTATGTTGGGAAAGCAACTCGCTTTCCAAATCACTGGCCTTGTTGCACAGTCATAAAACAATTATAACAATGTGTTGTGACGGCAAGTGCTGGAGCAGTATATTTGAAGAAGTTGTTCTTGCAAAGTTGGATACAAAACTTATTTAATCATAGTGATAGTGCAGCGTTGCGACAGAAGCCAACGTCTGGCTGTTGATCCCCAACGAATGAATGGGTAATCTGACTCGTGAGCATTTTGGGCGAACGGGTTGCTTGAATAGTTCTTGGGAGGGTAGCTTGTTAGCTTGCTTGTTAACTTACATGTACCCACACACATACGCGCGTCTTAATTGAATTCTATCGACAGCATTGCAAATGCGATCGTATTGTTTTCTCTGCTGTGTGTATGTGCTGCTATTCTAATTGGTTTTTTTAGGAATCTATGAAAAGTTGATATGACTGTTGAGTAGAGACGGTGGCAAGTAGTGTAGTATATTACGAGTTCGATTCTTCTCGAGGGAACTTGAAATGAAGCTACTAGAATATTATAAAAATATATCAAGTATCTCCTATTTTAAGCTATCGTTAGCTCCCCGACACCACCGCAAAGCTATAAATTAAGCAGAGGTCACAAATTTCGGTCCTCACTTCCGGTTGTCTGCAAAAAAAAATGTCTTTGTCGGACAGAATGAATAAGGGTGAACGAAAACACACAAAGTTCTGTTTCTAGACCCTAGGCATGAGCAAAAACACTTTTCGTCATTGTTTTTTTGGAAATTTCTATCCACGAACACTGAACAGAAAATAAAACTGCCAAAGTGTTTTTGTGGATATGCATGTATAGATATGTGGAATAGCCTAGCGTACATATATAACTGAATTATGTCGTGCCTTCTTTTTCTCTCTCACACATTTTCGGTGCGCTCGACCGCATGTGTCCAATTTAGATGTTACTGTTAGACGCAACACAGTGTAACCACAAGCACGAAAAAGAGAACAGAAGCGCAACGAAATAAAGTGGTCGACGAAGAACGAAACGGAATCTGCTCCGTTTTTTTCTGTTCAGACTGCATTGAAAATATGTGTTGACTGATATTTGCGACCTCTGTAATCAAGTAAATAAACCAATCTGTATTACGCACCAATTTAAGCCACACTTTTAATGCAATTGTCTTTTGGGAACATACAAATATTCTATATACAAATTTTCTACTGTTGAAAATTTCATCAAGATCGGTTAAGAAACACAGAAGTAATTAAAGAAAACGCGTGTATATATTTTCTGTGTTGCTATTTTAATCCGTTTTTTCTCACTAAGGCTCAAGTGTTGGTAGCGTTTAGTAGAGGCGGTTGCAAGTAGTGCGGTCTTTCACGCGTTCGAGTCCGATCCTTGAGAACAGATTAAGAAATGATTATCGATTGTCGCACACCCACACCCAAAAACACACGGCGAATGCCTCTTACTTGTATCACTAACCATACAATGCACAGATACGTCAAACAGCAGAATAATCGAATCACGATAAATCGCAACGAATTAGACCCATGGGTGCCTGCGTTCATTTTGTTATGCCCAGAGAAAGTAAAACTACTAAAAGTGGCAGCCGAGCGCCGGCCTCGAAAGCCGAATGTTCAGTGTGACGCTGCATCTTGCTCCCCGCATAACGTCGCTGCGGCTGATGCGTTTTCTTAATATATGTATGTATGTTAGTGTGGAAATTGGGGTCAGCCAACTGGAGGTTTGGTAGGGTTCTCAATAAGTTTTGGGGGATCGTACATGATGGTAGATTGCCTGCCAAATGTGGTTGGACGTAAGCTGATGCCTGGATTTGGATGAGGGGCTTGGAAGGAGAGCCAATACTCAAATGGGGCTGCTACAGCTTGATTCAATCCCGATACCTATGCCTGTACGGATTTGTACGGCAGCTTTATCAGGTGAAAGAGTCGCTCGGAAATAAATGTTGCTTCTGATCCCGAGTCGATCAGTGCACGAACTGTATAATTTACACCCAAATGGCGAACATATGTAACAGCCTTGCTTAGGAGAACACCATGGGTGTTTATTGCAACATAATTGTGAACATTCGTTTATTGGGATGGAGTGGACTGTATAGATTGATTGGAGGGAGCTGCTTGTGGCATGGAGACTGCCGCAGGGGCCAATTGTGGAGTGTCACTACGGTGCAAGAGTGTATTGTGACGACCCTTGCACGTGAAACAATTGTGAGCACTTGTGCAATCCCTTAATTGATGACCCCTAGCGAAACAGTTCAAACATAGTTTTTGCTGTTTGATGTAAGTTGCCCATTCGCTGACGGGCATTTGGAGAAATCGTGGGCACAGCCGGATAGGGTGATTCTCCTTGGAGCACAATTAGCAAGCTTGCGGCTTGTTAGATACCTTATTCTCAAATGAATTAAGCCCTTTTGTAGGAGGAAGGAGGTTCTGTGCGAACAATTTTTGAGTGCGCTGGAATATTTGCGATTGGCTTTAGCTCTTCTATCGCCTCTAGAGTGCGATAACGTTCTAAGAGAAAGGCGTTCATCTCAAGCCAAGATGAGATGTCGTTCTTTCTCGAGATGGACTGTTCCCATAAGGAGAGTGTTAATTTGGGTAACTTGGAGGAGCATAGGAACACGAGGATACAGTCCCAGTTTTCTATGTTGATTTCGGATAACTCCAGAGCTGTTAAGCAACCTTGAATGGTGCTCTGAAGTTCCTTTACTGCCGTTCCAGACTCTTGGGAGATTGGTTGCAGGTTAAAAAGAACCTTGAGCTGGCTGTTGACTAACAGTCTTCGGTCAAAACGCTCAGTCAGATTGCAATAAACTTGAACAAGGCCGCGTCTATCATATTTTGGGCCGTTTTGGTGTTAGCTCGCGTGGAAATCGGACTAGTTCTTGTGCTGACAGTTGCCTTAGCGCGTCCGACTGCAGTGGTCAGAGATGCTGCGCTTTTGGCTTTGGGCGGTGGGAGACTGATTTTTATCAGTGGAATTGGCCTCGAACTAAGAAGTGCCTTGGCAATTCCCCTTGGCGTGGACGCGGATGATTCGCTTTTGGTCCGGGACGATATTCCCCTTTGGACTTTAAGGGCTGCTGTTGGAGACGGAGAAGCTCTGGAGGTTCTTGCGGACGGAACTTCTAATTTGTGTGAAAATGGGAATGCAAGGACACAAGGTACAGTCAGTAATTAAAGTTTCAATGTTTATAAGAGAGATTGCCCTAATAATGTGGAAATGGAAGATACAACCGCCAATGAATTCGATGATGAATGAAAACGATACGCGAAGAACAACTTATTGTGAAAAAATGTGTAAGTCCCTTTGGAGGGATAACATACTTGCACGACTGAATATATAATGAAAATATGGAGTCCCTTATTTGAGGGATGATTACTACCCGAAAAACTTACGTGTTATACCTGTAAAGAAGAGAAACCAGGACGTATATATAGT
Source organism: Drosophila borealis (assembly GCA_035045885.1). Classification (NCBI taxonomy): domain Eukaryota; kingdom Metazoa; phylum Arthropoda; class Insecta; order Diptera; family Drosophilidae; genus Drosophila; species Drosophila borealis. Next base: position 1,428,488 of record JAWNOR010000313.1, read on the forward strand.
GAATTTTGACGATTACCACTACTACGATGAACAATTTACACCCCCCATGTGTTACTGCAACTTACAATGATTGAAGAAAAGCTATATGATGGGCAGGGTTTTCAAGCCAATCGCAAACCATAACAAGAAAAAATCCAAAACAAAAAAAAACAACAAATCAAAAAGGAGCCGTTGCTTGGCAACGATGCAATCCGGCTCGAAGGACCAATGTTTGTGGGGGAGGCGTCAAATAAGTAATCTTTAGGTGTTGTTTGAAAATCAGTATGATTATTTGGTAGTGGCACTTTATTAAAAACTTTCGGCTGCATATAGTGAACTATTCATTTGAAGTGATTTTGCATTTTCTTATGTCCAAGCTGTTCAGGTGGAGTGGAGATCGTGGGGAGAGTACTGAGCGTAATTTGGATTCTATGTGAGAGTGAGTCTCTCTCATTGAGTGAGTCTCTCTCACTGAGTGACTCTCACTCACTGAGGGAGGTTCAGTCAATGCTCCGTTCAAACTAACATTGAACTGGCATTAACAATCCTCATCGCAGGCAGATATCAATTTCGTCCATAAAGATATTGATTCTGGAACTCAGATCATCGCCACAGGTGCTGGGATTGGTAAGGTAATCTTCTTTGTATATTATGTTGGGAAAGCAACTCGCTTTCCAAATCACTGGCCTTGTTGCACAGTCATAAAACAATTATAACAATGTGTTGTGACGGCAAGTGCTGGAGCAGTATATTTGAAGAAGTTGTTCTTGCAAAGTTGGATACAAAACTTATTTAATCATAGTGATAGTGCAGCGTTGCGACAGAAGCGAACGTCTGGCTGTTGATCCCCAACGAATGAATGGGTAATCTGACTCGTGAGCATTTTGGGCGAACGGGTTGCTTAAATAGTTCGTGGGAGGGTAGCTTGTTAGCTTGCTTGTTAACTTACATGTACCCACACACATACGCGCGTCTTAATTGAATTCTATCGACAGCATTGCAAATGCGATCGTATTGTTTTCTCTGCTGTGTGTATGTGCTGCTATTCTAATTGGTTTTTTTAGGAATCTATGAAAAGTTGATATGACTGTTGAGTAGAGACGGTGGCAAGTAGTGTAGTATATTACGAGTTCGATTCTTCTCGAGGGACTTGAAATGAAGCTACTAGAATATTATAAAAATATATCAAGTATCTCCTATTTTAAGCTATCGTTAGCTCCCCGACACCACCGCAAAGCTATAAATTAAGCAGAGGTCACAAATTTCGGTCCTCACTTCCGGTTGTCTGCAAAAAAAAATGTTTTTGTCGGACAGAATGAATAAGGGTGAACGAAAACACACAAAGTTCTGTTTTTAGACCCTAGGCATGAGCAAAAACACTTTTCGTCATTGTTTTTTTGGAAATTTCTATCCACGAACACTGAACAGAAAATAAAACTGCCAAAGTGTTTTTGTGGATATGCATGTATAGATATGTGGAATAGCCTAGCGTACATATATAACTGAATTATGTCGTGCCTTCTTTTTCTCTCTCACACATTTTCGGTGCGCTCGACCGCATGTGTCCAATTTAGATGTTACACAAACACGAAAAAGAGAACAGAAGCGCAACGAAATAAAGTGGTCGACGAAGAACGAAACGGAATCTGCTCTTTTTTTTTCGGTTCAGACTGCATTGAAAATATGTGTTGACTGATATTTGCGACATCTGTAATCAAGTAAATAAACCAATCTGTATTACGCACCAATTTAAGCCACACTTTTAATGCAATTGTCTTTTGGGAACATACAAATATTCTATATACAAATTTTCTACTGTTGAAAATTTCATCAAGATCGGTTAAGAAACACAGAAGTAATTAAAGAAAACGCGTGTATATATTTTCTGTGCTGCTATTTTAATCCGTTTTTTCTCACTAAGGCTCAAGTGTTGGTAGCGTTTAGTAGAGGCGGTTGCAAGAAGTGCGGTCTTTCACGCGTTCGAGTCCGATCCTTGAGAACAGATTAAGAAATGATTATCGATTATCGCACACCCACACCCAAAAACACACGGCGAATGCCTCTTACTTGTATCACTAACCATACAATGCACAGATACGTCAAACAGCAGAATAATCGAATCACGATAAATCGCAACGAATTAGACCCATGGGTGCCTGCGTTCATTTTGTTATGCCCAGAGAGAGTAAAACTACTAAAAGTGGCAGCCGAGCGCCGGCCTCGAAAGCCGAATGTTCAGTATGACGCTGCATCTTGCTCCCCGCATAACGTCGCTGCGGCTGATGCGTTTTCTTAATATATGTATGTATGTTAGTTTTAAATCCTTAAAGCCCAAATTCATATGTGTGTATGCATGTGCAGAGTGTGCCTCGCTCTCACTCATTGCTTTGCGCACTTGTGTGCATCTCTTTCTCCCTGCATAGCTTCTCAAAAAACCCCGATATCTACAAACATACATATGTATGTTTGTGTTGTGTGGAAGTGCGCACAAGTAGATCACGCAATTCAATTGCGTGCCTTTTGTGTCTGTGGTAGCAAAAATAAATGCTTCCATCCATATATAAATGTGTGTAAATGTGTGTGCTTGGCAGGCCCTAAAAGTTATCATGCACACATGTCAACGTTCAGGTACCCTTACCATTAACTAGCATGGAAAATAGGAGTTTTGTACTAGTTTTGTAATAATTTCATACAACTGCTTTCGTGAAAGAGTCTGCGTGTGTACAAGTAGCATTCTTAGAATGCTTAGAATTCTTTGACAAGCCGAAGATGAATTACCCTTGCAGAAATACGACTTTTTATATCCTGAACTTATTGAAAATGGGTAAAAAGGGTACTATGTATTTGTGCAAATGTATGTAACAGGCAGAAGGATGCTTCTCCGACCCCATTAAGTATATATATTCTTGATCAACAGCATCAACAGCCGAGTCGATCTAGCCATGTCCGTCTGTTCGTCCGCCCGTCTGTCAGTGTGTATGAACGTAAGGATCTTAGAACCTATAAGAGCTAGAGACTTAAAATTTTAGCTGTAGGTCCTCCTAGTCCATCCGCAGTACGAGTTTGTTTCCGATAATCCATAACTTACTCCGCTTTCAAGCAATCAATAAAAATCGATATCAAAATCCTGTTTTTTGAGCAATTTTGGTAAATAATATGAGCTAGAGTCACCAAACTTGACATGTAGCTATATATATATCAAGTATCTTTTATTTTATAGGTATCACCACCTCCCCGCTACTATCTCATAGCTATAAATCAAGTAAAAACACCAATTTATGCTGTCAATCAATATAAGCCACAGTTAAATGCAATTGACTTTTGAGAATACACAAATATTCTATAACACAGTAAGATGTACTGTAGAAAATTTCATCAAGTTCGGTTAAGAAACACAATTATTAAAGAAAACGTGTTTTGACTTTCCTTGTATCAGCGGCGGCAGGCGCAAATTCCAAGAATTTCTGTATACATGTGCACACTCACATTCATGCGCTCCTTTTAATTCTATCAGCAACATTGCAATTCCGATTGTATGGTTTTCTGTGCTGCTGTGCTGTGCTTAATTCGAACGAGCGTGTTGGTGTTGGAATAAGAGGGTTCATGGTATCCCCCAGTCGGGAGCTCCCGACTAGAACCTCTTACTTGTTTTAATTTGTATATGGGATTTAATTTTGTAATTTTCCCGGCACAATTGATTTAAAATAAAATGGCTGCGCTATTTATTTTGTCCTTACACAATGTTAATTTATGTCTACATTAAATTTTTTTCAAAGGTGCGCTTGCGCTCAACACGCCTGCCGTTAACCGCTGACCAAGTCGAACAACCTCTTGTACATTTGGGCAGCAGCATCATCGGTGCCGAATTTCGGCACACGCATACATGTACGAGGCGTTGCTGTCCATCTGCACAGCTGCACTCTAGGGTCAACGGCCTAGTTGTAGGCCAAGGGCATTAGCAAGGACACCCGATCCGCTCTCCTCCTAATCTCTCTATGAGCGAATCGGTTGCCCAATCATGATCACTCAATGGCGTTACCCCTCTCTGCGCAGTGAATCGCAGGCCGGGCGTTGCTACTCTTCAATTAATTGGGCGCCGCTGTGTGCCCGGTTTCACCCCCGGTTCTCTGCTCAGACGACAAAAAGCTTTCGGCGTGGCCGATAATAAAGAACGCAACCAACTAGGCAAACTATTGATGCTGCCAATAAAGTCAAATGCAACATCAGCACGCAGATTATTGTAAACAAACGGTCGACGTGTTTACAATTAATCTGCGTGCGCATTTTCCATATGTGTTCGCCTAGCCGGTTAATTAGAACGCCCAACGTAGGCCAAACCCCTTTCCTTAAGCTGAGCCGCGCCCAACGTGAGGCACACCACGACCTTGTTCTATACCCGTGTATCTTTAGCATGAAACACGCCTAGGGGCTTTCCTTGCAAATCTACCAGCAAGTACGAGTTGTTGTCTACTCGACGCACTACTCGGGCCATTAGGAACTTCCTTGTAAATTTGGCGTTAAAAGCTTTCCCAAAATCGCTCAGTACAAAATTGCGTCGGTAGACTTCTTGGCCGGGTTCCTCCTGGAACACCCGGGTTCGAGCGTTGTACTGCCGATGACTTCTTTCGTAAGCCTGGTATAGCTGGCTTTGGACTCGCTGTCTAATCAGGTGTAGTTTGTCTGCTGGGTGCAAATCAGACCTCTCATGATCACCCAGAGACTTTAACCTACGAGCCAATTTGTAGCATGCCCCGTTTAGGAACATATGATGTCCGAAAACGGCAAAGAATGGAGTCACCCCTGTCGCTGTGTGTATGGCATTGCGTATGGACGCTTTTATTTCTGGAAGGTAAAGGTCCCACTCGCGGTGATCTTGCTCTAGATACGCCCGGATCGCCGACAGCACGGTACGAGTCACTCGCTCGCTTGTATTGCTCTGTGGCGCGTAGACTGCAGTGCGCATATGCGAGATGCCGAAAGCTGAGATCATGTTTTGGAACGTACCCGATATGAACTGTCGTCCGTTGTCAGAGTGAATGACCTCGGGTACTCCAAACTTATAGAAAACCTCGCTAACCAAAAAGTCCACTACGTTAAGAACCGTAGCCTCTCGCATCGCTTATAAGAAAGTGCATTTTGAAAAATGGTCGACTGCCATGAAGATCCAAGAGTGCCCTTGCTTCGAACGTGGCTAGTTTCCCAGAAAGTCGATGTACAGTTTTTGGAATGGTCGGTCGGTCACTACCTGTTGGCATGCGAAGGTTCGGTGCCTTGGTTTCCTTGCATGTCCCGCACTGCCTTACTCAATCCCTTCCTTGATTAGTCATGCCGGGCCAATAAAACTGCCGACGCAAGGACTCCAGTGTTTTCACGACATCCCCATGACCAGCCGTCTCATCTACATGAGTCTTCGCAATTAAGCCAGCTGTCAAAGAGCTTGGCACCCACAACTTGTACCTGTTCGAACAACGCCTGGTATTCCGCTGACTCGATCTCAAATTTGAGAAGACCTTCTGGAACCTTGCTCACTGCTTCGACACTGCGCGATAGAGTGTCGGCTATCACGTCTTCACTGCCTGTACGGTGCTCGATGGTAAAGTCATAGCCTCGCAACTGCAATGACCAACGAGCTAGTCTCCCGCTTAGTTCTTTGATGGACATTAGCCATTTTAAGCTGGCGTGGTCAGTGATGCAAGTATAAGGCATCCCTTCTATATACGGTCTGAACTTTTTTCTGGCCAGTATCGACGCTAAGCACTCCTTTTCAGTGACGGAATAGTTCCGTTGGTGTTTGTTTAACTTGGCTGAAAAGAAGGCTATGGGTCGTTCCTGCCCATCGGTGTATTTTTGGAACAACACCGCGCCCGCCCCAAACTGAGACGCATCGCACTGTACAACGAAGGGCTTGGAAAAATTCGCGTACACGAGCACTGGGGCCGTGGTCAGGGTGATCTTCAACTGTTCAACGGCTTGTGTTGCCTCGTCACTCAATACAAACTTTTCTGTATCTTTTTTTAACATTTCGGTCAGTGGTGCGGCCATGGTCGCAAAATCTCGCATAAAGCGCCGGTACCAACCTGCCGTACCCAAAAATGAGCGAACTAATTTGCGCGACCGAGGTACGGAGATCCGTTTAATAGCTATAGCCCGTTCGGGGTCCGTGCGAAGCGTGCCACCACCAATAATGAATCCTAGGTATTTTAAATCCTTGAAGCAAAATTTGGATTTGTGCAGCCCGATTGAGAGGTTCGCCTCCCTTAAGCATTTGCCCACTTTCCGCAGATATCTTAAGTGCGTTTGAAAATCTGAGGAAATAACTAGTAGATCGTCGAAACACACAAAGACATTGGACCTTAGCTCGATGGAAATCACCTTGTTCATCAGACGAACTAGACGTTGGGCTGCATTGCATAGACCAAATGGCATGGCCCGAAACTGGCATAAGGGCCTACCTGGTACGGTAAATGCGGTATAGGGCTTGCTTTTGTCGTCTAGTTCGACTTGTCAATAAGCAAACTTCAGATGCTTCAGGGAAGTGGATACGCGTCTTTCACCGTCAAATTGTTGAGCTTGTGTGCACCTAGGCAAAAACGGGTTTTACCCGGTCTTCGCACCACTGTTGTGCGGTTACTCCATTGGCTGTTCCACTTTTCTATAACCCCCAAACTCATCATTTTGTCCACTTCATCATCCACTACTTTCTGCATCGCTGGCGATGACGGCGATGTTCTTTGAATGGTTGGGCACCTTCCCATAAATCGTTAGTGTGCTTCTCTAAGACTGTCGTTCCTAATCCGCTATGTTCAAAAGAAAAAAACTCCCGGCTTACCGCCAACTCTATCCTTTCTTCCCTAGAGAACTCCCATGAATCCGGCTCACTTTCGAGTTCTTCCTCTTCTTCCGCATAGTGCGTCATATACACGACCAAGAGCTCTTCCCCTAGGTGTTCCGTGGAGATTAGCTTCTCGGTGTCCAAAATGTCAGAGGCTAGGTTAAATGCCAGAAATCTACCCAAAAATAAGCTCGCTGTTTCAGGTAGGGCCAGATAAAAAACATAATTTTTTTATGTTGTTCCTTGTACGAGATTGGGTCTATGTTCTTCTCCTTTTCTACTACTATTGACTTTGGGAGGTGTTCTTCTTCTGCCTTTACGCGATCGCCGTCCCCGAACGCGTCTGTTCCGCAATCATCGAGCTCCCTATGGGGTTTCCCATACAATTTTGTGAATGTGTACGGCTTTCCGCATCTATAGAAGAATATCTTCCGCTCTTTGGAAAGACAGTCTCTAAAGTCGTGGTCGAACTGCCTACAGTTCCAGCATACTAGCCGGGATGATGTCCTGCCTCGCACGATGACCTCCCCCAGTTCTCTAGGTGGCGTTTCCGCACGATGTGGTGAAACTTCAACTTCATGAATTGTCGTCTTCGTTCCTTGCGAGTAACGCAACGGCTGCAAGTACCCAGTCCGGCTTCTGCCACCAATGTGCCTCTCGACTTCTATGCACTCTTGGCGCAGCTCACCTACGTTGAGTACCTCCATAGCATAGATCTATATTGGCAGACTCTCCTTCAATCCACGCTTGATAATTTTCCCCAGTTCGTGGTCTTTCAGTGGCTTCGGCAATCGCGCGTCGAGCTGACGCATGTTGTGGATGTAGTCATCCACCCCTTCGCTGGTCTGTTGCTCTCGCTGTAGTAGCTCCTGCATCACATCATGCTCCGTCTGATATCCCCGGAACCTGTCTAAGAGAGCGTCCCGCAGTTGCATTCAGCTGTCGACCCTAGAATGCCGCACGTGCATCCAATACCACTCGCGGGCACGGCCGGTCAGGAGCAGGTTGAAACCGCACAGGACATCCTTCCACAGGCATTGATTTTGCCTCTGCAGGAATTCCAGCCGAAACACGAAGTCCTCGACAGAATTCATGGCGCCCTCGCCATCGAACTTGACGTTCCACCGCTCGAGCTTGAGGTACGCTGCTTCTCGTACGTTGGCATACGCTTCCTCCGGCTGAAAGTCATCTGCTCTCCGGTCCTTTACTCGGAAGTGGCGATTATTCGGATAACGCCAGTTCCTCGCCTGAGCATCTGCAACGTATACTGGGCTGCTGGATGAGTACTCCGCTCCTCGCGCGCCTTGTCTGTGTGGCTTCGGTGGCACCGGGCGTGGAAATGCCTCGTGCTGGATACCTTCTTGCTCTTTCGGGATGGCGCCTGTTCGCGGTCGCGGCACGAGGTGCCTCGGCGGCATCGGCGCAGTGTTAGGCTCTGCGAGGTGGCTCCCTGGCGGTCTAAGCACTCCTCGCCGATGGACACGCCGATGCCGGACGGCAAAGCACGGAAATATGTCTGGTGGGCTAGAGCTATCGCCGCGTTCGCTGCCGATGTGAGCACTGACTCCTCAGTCGCTTTAGGGAACTCTAGGTTCCGTGGAGGTCTATTCTGTTGTGCCAATTCCTTTTCTAAGTCTACCAGATGAGCCTCCGCCAGGATCTATCGCTCATGCAATCCGCGGAAATTCATTGGCGTTCACAGCAGACCTCTTGCCGGACGCGGCTGTGTCAGTGCCGGCGCGTTAGCGTCAGAAGCCCAGTCCGACACTTGTTCGTCAACCTTAATACTAGCCGAAAAAACTTTACAAATAACTCCTATTAAATAAATAAATAAATAAATGCCCACTAACAAATCTTACAAATACTGAATAATAAATAAATAAACATCGACCACAGAATAGCTCACAAAAATAATTTTTTATATTTTTTTCAATCAATTTCATATACTTTGGGGGGAGAGAAGACAAATCCTAACACTTCTGGGCACCTTTTGGTGTTATGATGGACAGTCGCCAACGCTTTGCCAACATGCGAACGTGTCATACCGCCATCAACCGCGACATAAAAGTGTCCATGTTAATGGACACCATCGCAAGATCCGTCTTCGTCGCTCTTCTGAACATTCTTTGGGTATGCTGGGTGACAGATGCGGTGGAGGCTCGATTCTAGATCGTCCTGGGTCACCTGTCTCCTCGAGCCAGCCAAACAAACAATTATAAAATGGAAAGGTTGCCAAATACAACATTCAATACTAACGGAAGGCACGTTGAAAGCAATCCACCAAACATAAGTTATGCAAAAATATAAACTAATTACAAAGACTCCAGAAAAACAATTAACAAATTTCAAATTACATTGGTAAAGTTAGTTAAACTTCAAATCTAGATAAAATTCCTAATGAAATGGAGGAAATCAAACCTAATACCTAATTTTATTAAGAACTTGACAAAACAATTGGCCATACTGACTACTGACAACATAATCCACCCTGACATAGATTAGGCATTAACCAGGCACACACACTTTTTCCATACCAAGATATTAAGCTTACTTATAAAACACAAACACAACTTATTACAAAAACAAACCAAATATATGGAAACAGCAAAAACAAACATAGAACAACTGATGACCACAGATGACTCCAAAGCGTTTTTTGAAAGCGAGAAGAACATAGAAACCCAAATAACAACAAACAAAGGGCAAGAAACGAAACACGAAATAAACGAAACCTCGATTTAGCGGACAACATGACTCAAACAGACTGGTTTGTAAACAAAACGAAAACAGCATTCCCGCCTAACGTAGAAACGCTACTTGCAAAAGGGCCAAATTCGCTCTCCCGATCAATAAGAAAGAATTCCATCTCTTAAAATTCATTACGGACGGAGAAGAGTTGGTACAGACGGTAAACGAAAAAGAAACACAAGAGTCGGTACGTACTAAATTCTCTTTATGAGTTAAAGAATACAAAACGAAAAACAACCAATGTACAAGGGATTGAGCAATACTGGACAAAGTGGAACAGACACGTAAATTCTTACAAGAAAATAACAATTATAAAATATTATCTTCTGACAAGGGTAACAAAACAGTAGCAATGGATAGCGACGAATAGAATAATAAAATGGCAAATATTTTAGATGACTTGGTCGCGTATAGAACATTAAGACAGGATCCGACGTCAAGACTACAGACATAGAATAACAACAATAACAGAATAACAATTATTTAAGATGGGACTTATTTCAAAGGACGAAATAAAAAAAAAAATTACTACCACAGCGGTACCCCCAAGAATATATGGACTACCGAAAATTCACAAGGAAGGAACACCTCTGAGACCAATATGCCTCTCTATCGGTTCCCCACTTATGGACTATGCAAATATATTATAAAAATATGAAGAAACTTGACAACGGACTCTAAATATAACATTAGGAATGTGTTAGAGTTCAAAGACAGAGTAAACAGCGCCAATATCAGGGAAGACGAATATTTTTATCATTTGACGTAGTATCCCTGTTTCCCAGCATACCAATAGAATTGGTACTGGACACAATAAGACGGAAATAGACCAAATTAGAGGAACACACAGCTATACCTAAACGATTGTTTATGGATATAGGTAAATTCTGTATTCATGAGAACAGGTATTTTAAATATGAAGACAGAATATACATACAATTAATGTTTATAATGGGATCACCGGCCTCTCCAGTAATAGCTGACATAATAATAGAAGAACTTTTGGACAATATTACTGATAAATTGACAACAAACCCAAAACTTCTGACAAAATATGTAGACGACAATTTTGCTCTAACGGACAAAACAGAAGTAAAAAACATTCTAAAAGAATTAAATTCGTTTCACAAACACATCAAATTCACAGTGGAACTAGAACAAGACGGAAAGCTAACATTCTTAGATACTTTGGTAAACAGAGTGGACAACTCACTCTAAATTAAGTGGTATATGAAACCCATTGTTAAATTAATCAAACAGTTTTTCTTTAATTGATCGTTTATTGGCATACGTCCTAAGACGTTGATGATATTTCTTCGACTGATGTGTCGTTCTATTACATGTTTGTTCTTTTGTCTAACATTAGAGTTTTGTATATAAGTCTCAGTCGCTGAGTACAGCGGCAGAGCGGGAGCATGTATATATGCATACACTTAAAGCATATACATACATTGAGCATATATGTATGTATATATCGTAAGACAAAGGAATGGTATTCGGCAGAATATGCAGACGTTGCATATTCTGCGCTATGGTCACGCCACTTATGGTGGACGATCATATTTCGAATGCACTTTGGGTTGCGTTATGTTTAGCAACAAAGTGTCGCTAAATGGGTTATTGTTTATTTGATCTCATATACCCTTACATTGGTTGGGTATGTATTATATATATGTTGTAAATGCTACACCTCCCTTTTTTTTTGAAAATAACTTTATATTCTATATGTAGTTATTTAAAAATTATAGTTATTTGAGGGAAATTTTTTTAAATTTAATTCTAAATAAGTTTTTAATGAATATAATGAATTAAAAATAAATATTTTTTGTTTGTTATTATTTTTTTTTTTAAAGTAAAATTGAAGTTACAATAATTGAAAAGTTTTTTTTATTTCCTATATAATAATATATAATTAATATAAAATATGAATAAATGAATATTAAAAGCAGAATATTTTTTTTTTGTTTTTGTTTTGAAGATGGTGGCCAACCCTTCTTTTTTTTTTTTTTACTCATTAAACAATTTTAACCTAAATAAATGCCCACTAACAAATATTACAAATATTGAATAATAAGTAAATAAACATCGACCAAAGAAAAGCTCTCAAAAATAATTTTTTACATTTTTTTCAATCAATTTCATATACTTTGGGGGGAGAGAAGACAAATCCTAACACTTCTGGGCACCTTTTGGTGTTATGATGGACAGTCGCCAACGCTTTGCCAACATGCGAACGTGTCATTCCGCCATCAACCGCGACAAGAAAAGTGTCCATGTTAATGGACACCATCGCAAGATCCGTCTTCGTCGCTCTTCTGACCATTCGTTGGGCATGCTGGGTGACAGATGCGGTGGATGCGGTGTCTCCGAAGACAGGACAGGAAAATGGAAAGGTGTAAAGAAGCTACTGGTCGGGGTATAACTCTCAGTCTTACCAGGTCTAGCGAGTTACAAGATATTTATAATTTCGCTGGGAGAGAGGGTTTAAGGGGGAGGGGGGGATGAGCATCCTGACCCAACCATGCCTAACTCGGCTTCGGTAAACCTATACTACCGGACCGTGGCCTCACCCTAACTGCTCCTTCGGGTCGTGCCCTCGTACCAACTACACTAGCGGGCCGTGGCCTCGCACCAACTACTCTATCGGGCCGTGGCCTCGTACCAACTACACTATCGGGCCGTGGCCTCGTACCAACTACACTAGCGATCCGTGGCCTCGCACCAACTACACTATCCAAACACCAACCAGTAATGCCCACCCCGGGACCACAATCGCGTACCACATGCTCCGACTCCAGGTTAGGTCGAACATCGGTTAACTCCGATGTTAGGGCAAGCCGAGTCACCAGAAAACAAAGAACTATCCAGTTTCCTCTCGATAATACAACACATGTACTTTATTTACCTTTTACGTACCTTTACCTTACTATTACTTTATAATCTCTCACGATCTAAGCCCTAGCGCTCCGCTACACACTCTATGCTATTTCTCGTCTCGCGATGCACATCTACACACCCTTAACGATCATTCCAAAGTGCCGACGCGCTCGCCGGCGAGCCATGCGCTTGCCTCGGCCGCTCAACTTCGCCGCGAGCTTTCGCAACTTCGCCTCGGAGCTTTCGCTCTTCGCCGCCGAGTTGAAGTTGCGCTCTCGAAGACGGTGTTGAACAACCGATCGACAACGCACGGTTGCAGCGGCGGCCGGCGGTTAAATTCAAATACGTTCTTATAAGGCTAATTATAACATTTGTGGCTCCTTGCCTCTTCACTCAACTAATACGACTACTTATAATATTGGGGCTCCTTGCCTCTTACAAAACTAATACACACTAATAATGTCTTTGACGGCTTCTTGCCACTTACATAACTAATACAAAATAATAACATCTTCGACGGCTTCTTGCCTCTTACATAACTAGTGCATAATAATACTAATAATAAGCGGCTCCTTGCCGTGATTTGGCTTTCGGCAACGATGGCTCCTTGATGAAAATTGTGGGGCGGCGGACTTCAGTAGTCGCCTCACACCCCCCCTCACTTCGAGAAAGTGACGGTCACGTCGCCTCTCGCGTTCAGTGTAACGCTGTAATCACGCTCCCCGTCGGACACGTGGAAACGGGTGCGCCGGCATCGGAACCGGCGGACTTGTGCCTCCCTCGCGATCAGTTCCACCTGTAAATTCAGCTTATTTGTTAACTTATTCGTTACTTTGTTGTTAATACCCTATTCTTTCGGTGCGGCTCACATTTTTCTAAACCTACTCTTATTTATGTTGTTAGTGTTAACCTTATCTAAACTTAATTATAATGGTTTCGTTGGGCGACGGGTGTCGCTCTCACCCTTTGCCTAGTCATCGGCATCCATGCGCCCCGGATCTTCCCCTTCATCGCCCGTCGTCTTTTGATAGAATGGCTTCAGTTGCGAGATGTTGGCCACCCGGGGTAACCGAGGTTCCCTGCCCTGCATCAGGAAAGCAGGACTGAATCCCGTTGAGTCCGCCACACTGGTGTTGACCGCTAGCGATATCTCGGGCAAAAGCTCGTCCCATGAACTCTGATGGCCCTCGATAAATTGCGCTATCATGGTCTTTACAGTCCGGTTGGTCCTCTCAGTGGGATTCTCTTGCGGACAGTACGGGGCGGTGTACTGGATCTCTACACCCAGGGACCCCAAAAAAGACTTGAAACTCCGGCTCGTAAACTGTACCCCGTTGTCGCACACGAACTTCCTAGGTACCCCGAACCTACTTAGAATCCTTTCTCGAAACGCGGTCTGTAAGTATGCCGCTGTGGCTCTTCTGAGAGGGACTAGTTCCACCAACTTCGAGAAAGTGTCATGAAACACCAGTAACATCGTGTTGCCGTGTCCGCGCAAAGTACCACCATCGGCTCTGCCACCTGCCTCGTCAGCATGCGACCAGCCGGTTTGAGTTGCCGACTCTTGAATTTTTGGCAGTCTTCGCAACACCTCACGTATTTGGCGGCATCGCGGAACCTAACCTCGACACCGTTTTTCTGACACCTTGATGCCCGGCCGTGGGAGCATCATGACACTCGCGCAGTACCCTCTGGCGTTGACTACTGCCTACGCATAGTTTCCAGGAGATGTAGTCCTCATCGTCTGTCTGGTGACCCAAATGCCTATATAACTGTCCGTTTTCTTCGGTGTAATCCGGGAACTTGGCTGGCTCTTCGGCGATTCTGGCGCGCATACTCGCGACCCATTTACAGGGGGCCTCGGCCACCACTGCTTGCTGACAGGTCTCTAGAGGATGCCTCGATAGTGCATCGGCCACGACGTTGAGCTTCCCTCGACGATAATGGACGTCAAATTGGAACTGTTGCAGTTCTAACGCCCATCGGGCGATTCTTCCGGACGGGCTCTCGATCGAGTTGAGCCACTTGGGTGCTAGATGGTCCGTTATCACGTCGAACCGGTACCCTTCTAAGTAGCAGCGCAGCTTCCGGATCGACCACACTATCGCCAGGCATTCTTTCTCAGTGGCGGAATAGTTCCCCTCGGCCTTCAGCAACTTCCGGCTCGCGCACGCTGTCACTCGCTCTTGTCCATCAATCGTCTGCGTCAGCATTGCGCCGAGGCCATACTCACTCGCGTCAGTCTGCAAGACGAACTTGGCGGAAAAGTCGGGGCAAGCCAACACAGGGGCAGTCGTCAAGCTATCCTTCAATTGACGCAATGCCTCCTCCTGTTCTTGCTCCCATGCCCATTTCCGCCCCTTCCTTAAGAGCGCTGGGAGAGGCTGTACTTGACGCCACCATGTACCACGACGCCATCCCGAGACACTGCCGCAGTTCTTTGCAATTTGTCGGGGCCCTCAGGTTTCGTCTCGCCTCCACTTTCTCTGGATCGGTACGTATTCCTTCCCCGCAAATTACATGTCCTAGGTAGACTAACTTCTCCCGGAAGAAGCTGCACTTTTTCCTATTTAACCTGCGATTGGCCGCCCTTAGCCGGCGGAATACCTTCCTCAAATTCTCTACATGCTGTTTTTTCATTGCTCCTAATACTACGATGTCGTCTAGGTAGGCGAACACCCGAGGCTCCATTTCCGGTCCTATTACTGAATCCAATGCTCGCTGAAAGGTCGCACACGCCGAGTGTAGACCAAATGGCATCACCCGCCATTGGAAAAGACCTCTTCCAGGGACTGTGAACGCCGTACACTCCCGACTATCGGCTGCCATCGGTATCTGCCAGTACCCGTGCTTCAAATCCAGAGTGGAGATGAAGCGGGCGTGACGCAACCGCTCCAGGATGTGGTTAATACGAGGCACGGGATAAGCGTCCGGAATGGAATGTGCGTTGAGTTGCCGGTAGTCAATACACATACGTCACTCGCCAGTCTTCTTCTTAACTAACAATCGGGGCGCTGTGCGGACTACGTGACGGCTCGATGGCATTTGCCCGGATCAGCTCATCCACTTGCTGGTCAATCACCCTCTGCATGGCCGGATTCTTGGGATAGTATCTCTGTTTCAACGGCTTGTCGTCCTTCAGCCGGATTCTGTGCTCCGCGATGTGCGAGACTCCCTGCAGCCCCTCGAAGAGTGCCAGTTCTGACTCCAGAAACTCCCTCAGTTCTGGATCCAGATCCGCTGGCCACTCTGCCTCTTCGATGCCGTTCTCGCTCCCTCCTGGCACCACTTCGACTCCAGATAGAGCTCCCTGATCGCTTGACTCTGGCAGTCGCTCCTGGCCCCCTGTGTCCGTGGTCCAACATTGAGGGCATATGAGCATCGTCATGCTGATCGCTTTTCCTCCTAAGCGGACGTCTACTCTCAAGGTTTTCTCCACCTCTAGGGTACCCATCTGCCAGGCGGATTCGTGCCTGTATTTCCTCCACTCTTCCCCGAATCGTCCACTTGCGTACGCAGTCTTCACTCATGAAGCTACGAGTGGCTCCAGTATCGATCGTGGCAGGCATCGTTCGCCCGCCAATCTCCACCGTAGCGACGAGTCGGCCCCCGTCCACCTTTAGTGGGTGTCCTACTTCTGGGTTCCGCGTGTATCGGCGCCGACCCGATCCTGACCCGGGCGACGCCGTTGCCCGTTTCCCGCCTCCACGCGGCGACAACACTCCTGACTACTTCTGTCCCGGCTTCCACATACCCAGCAAAATAAGACGGGGCCATTGGTACATTCCCTAGTGTAGTGCCCCTCTCGCCCGCACCTACGACACGTTCGTCGCGGATCATATCCATTCCCGGCCTCTTGGCTCATCATCCGATGGGCCACCTCTGCGTGAGTTATGGCGGGTGGGGCGGGGACCCGGTTGTCCTCAACGGTCGTTCCGGATCCGCTGGGATCAGATCGGAACGGGTTGACGTGCCCCCCGGGGGCTGTGCCGCCCTCGCCCATTCCGCACCATTCGAATTTGAGACGCCCTGGCTCAAAGGTCGGTTTCCTGAGTCTTCCACCCTCTGCCTCATGACCGTCTCGTACTCCACGGCCATTTGCGTAAGCTGGGACAACGTTGAAAAATCTTGCCGTCACACGTAGAGTTTGTATTCTGGGACGGCATTCTCGTAGATCCGGTGCAACTCCTGCGCCGGCTCGTACCTGGCGTCATGCATAAGAGCCCTCAGCTCTATCAGGTACTCCTTGAACTCTTCTCCTATGCGATGCCTACGGGAAACCCCTCCTAAACACGGCCCACGGCACATCCCTTAGCCCACTGCTCAGAAACCAACGAGCCGCCCTGTCGCAGAACACTTCGCTCATCGCCCTGGGCATTCGGTCGAGGGCGATGCCATAGGTGATGGCGCGCTCCTCGAGGTCTTCCAAGAACCCAAGGGGTCGGAGCGGCCATCGTATCTCATGCCCCACTTCCGAACTTACTCCGGAACGTTGGGGAGTGGCCTCGCTTCCGAGTGAGGGTATGGTCTAGTGTGGTAAGGGTTGCTACTCGGTTCGGCAGGGGACCGCCCTACCTCTGCGTTGACCGCAGTTGCTCGGCGTTCTTCATTCCCATCGAGAGCAGGAGCCGGCTCCACGCCCGAGACGGATAAGCTCGGGGTGGGCGCCTGCAAACGCCCGTACAACTGGGAGCTCCTGAGGTCAGGCTCTGACTTTTGGCGTGTTTGCCCGCCAAAGTCGGGTGGGACGCCCCATGATGGCGGCTCAAGAGTTTTGGCGTACTGAGATTCCAGCTTGGCAAGCCGAGCCTAAATCTCAGTTGAGTGACCGCCATCCTGAACGTAGGTTGACAGCCGCTTACGCAGCTCCTCCACGCGCCCCTCCTTTTCCAACCCAAACTCATGGGCGATCGCCACTAGCTCCTCTTTGCGTCGCTGGTGAATCCAACGAACGCCTACCCCCGGGTTTTGGCACTCACCTGCCTCCATCCTTTATTTTATACCTTCTTGGTAGCCGACGTCGCTGTTTCCCTCTTCCTGTTTTGGGGCTTCCGTCGTTTCTTTACTATTTTCTCCCCTTTTTGATCAGTTTGGTGTCTTTGTCACTTTACGCCGATCTTACTCAGCCACTTTTGTTCCTTTTAATTTTCTTTTTATTTTGTCTTTATATCTTCCACCAAACAAAAATAAATAAAATTCAGAAAATTTGTTTTTTTTCAAAACTCGACAAAATGTACTTAAATTTTTCCTTTTCACTTTTACTTTTAGGCTGTTCCTCACTTGGTCGCTGCCTTCGTCTTTATTGTTTCCCTTGGTTTATTCTTGTGTAGTTAATTGTTTGTTTTATTTCTTTTATTTAATTTTATTTACAAAATGGTTTTATTTTTATCCACTTATTTTTGTTTATCTTTGGCCACTTCACAAATAAATAATTCTCCTGCCGTTCTTTACACTTTAACCCGCGTTCATTTGATTCGTTTGGGGCTTGTTTTTTTTTTCTTATTGTTCACTTCGCTCGCACTCAATCTTCAAATGCGACCATTCTCACTGCCCTCGACAACTGTACTCCCGAATTCAACTTTCCATTGCGCGCGGATTGAATTCGGCCCACTGTACAGTCGCTGCCGCGACGCCTTAACGGCCCTTCGCCGCCGACGTCGACTGCGCAGCGCGTTTGGGCACCCGTATGCAAGCGTGATCTCGGCGTCGCCCGTCTGTCGCGCGCGCTGTACTTTTACGACCGATCGTTATAATTTCGACTCTTTGCCTTGCGCGCTCGATCTGCACACATTTTCGTCGCTCAAATGTTGGAGGTTTTCATTTTTGCCTATGCCTAACACAGGGTATTAAAAATATTCGCTAGGGTATGCTGGACTACCTAATACCCTAGTTTGGTATTTCGCCTATACAATAATAATACTTTATTTTATTACTTAATCCTCTGCTAGGGTACCCTGACTTTAGGGTATGCCCGGCTTAAAAAATAAAAAAAAAAAATATACCTATTTGGGCATGTTTGCGGGGCTTTAATCCGCCGACATGCCACGCACCCCTAAACACCAGCTGGTCCCTGCTCTGGCGCCACTTGTAAAGAAGCTACTGGCCGGGGTATAACTCTCAGTCTTACCAGGTCAAGCGAGTTACAAGATATTTATAATTTCGCTGGGAGAGAGGGTTTAAGGGGGAGGGGGGGGATGAGCATCCTGACCTGACCATGCCTAACTCGGCTTCGGTACACCCATACTACCGGACCGTGGCCTCACCCTAACTGCTCCTTTGGGCCGTGGCCTCGTACCAACTACTCTATCGGGCCGTGGCCTCGTACCAACTACACTATCGGGCCGTGGCCTCGTACCAACTACATTAGCGGGCCGTGGCCTCGCACCAACTACACTATCCAAACACCAGCCAGTAATGCCCACCCCGGGACCACAATCGTGTACCACATGCTCCTACTCCAGGTTAGGTCGAACATCGGTTAACTCCGATGTTATGGCAAGCCGAGTCACCAGAAAACAAAGAACTATCCAGTTTCCTCTCGATAATACAACACATGTACCTTATTTACATGTTATTTACTATTACTTTATAATCTCTCACGATCTAAGCCCTGCCGCACTGTCTTGGAGCCCTAGCGCTCCGCTACACACTCTATGCTCTTTCTCGTCTAGCGATGCACGTCTACTCACCCTTAACGATCATTCCAAAGTGCCGGCGCGCTCGCCGGCGAGCCATGCGCTTGCCTCGGCCGCTCAACTTCGCCGCGAGCTTTCGCAACTTCGCCTCGGAGCTTTCGCTCTTCGCCGCCGAGTTAAAGTTGCGCTCTCGAAGACGGTGTTGAACAACCGATCGACAACACACGGTTGCAGCGGCGGCCGGCGGTTAAATTCAAATACGCTCTTATAAGGCTAATTATAACATTTGTGGCTCCTTGCCTCTTCACTCAACTAATACGACTACTTATAATATTGGGGCTCCTTGCCTCTTACAAAACTAATACACAATAATAAAGTCTTTGACGGCTTCTTGCCACTTACATAACTAATACAAAATAATAACATCTTCGACGGCTTCTTGCCTCTTACATAACTAGTGCATAATAATACTAATAATAAGCGGCTCCTTGCCGTGATTTGGCTTTCGGGAACGATGGCTCCTTGATGAAAATTGTGGGGCGGTTGCCAAATACAACATTCAATACTAACGGAAGGCACGTTGAAAGCAATCCACCAAACATAAGTTATGCAAAAATATAAACTAATTACAAAGACTCCAGAAAAACAATTAACAAATTTCAAATTACATTGGTAAAGTTAGTTAAAATTCAAATCTAGATAAAATTCCTAATGAAATGGAGGAAATCAAACCTAATACCTAATTTTATTAAGAACTTGACAAAACAATTGGCTATACTGACTACTGACAACATAATCCACCCTGACATAGATTAGGCATTAACCAGGCACACACACTTTTTCCATACCAAGATATTAAGCTTACTTATAAAACACAAACACAACTTATTACAAAAACAAACCGAATATATGGAAACAGCAAAAACAAACATAGAACAGCTGATGACCACAGATGACTCCAAAGCGTTTTTTGAAAGCGAGAAGAACATAGAAACCCAAATAACAACAAACAAAGGGCAAGAAACGAAACACGAAATAAACGAAACCTCGATTTAGCGGACAACACGACTCAAACAGACTGGTTTGTAAACAAAACGAAAACAGCATTCCCGCCTAACGTAGAAACGCTACTTGCAAAAGGGCCAAATTCGCTCTCCCGATCAATAAGAAAGAATTCCATCTCTTAAAATTCATTACGGACGGAGAAGAGTTGGTACAGACGGTAACAATACTGGACAAAGTGGAACAGACACGTAAATTCTTACAAGAAAATAACAATTATAAAATATTATCTTCTAACAAAGGTAACAAAACAGTAGCAATGGATAGCGACGAATAGAATAATAAAATGGCAAATATTTTAGATGACTTGGTCGCGTATAGAACATTAAGACAGGATCCGACGTCAAGACTACAGACATAGAATAACAACAATAACAGAATAACAATTATTTAAGATGGGACTTATTTCAAAGGACGAAATAAAAAAAAAAATTACTACCACAGCGGTACCCCCAAGAATATATGGACTACCGAAAATTCACAAGGAACGAACACCTCTGAGACCAATGTGCCTCTTTATCGGTTCCCCACTTATGGACTATGCAAATATATTATAAAAATATGAAGAAACTTGACAACGGACTCTAAATATAACATAAAGAATGTGTTAGAGTTCAAAGACAGAGTAAACAGCGCCACTATCAGGGAAGACGAAATATTTTTATCATTTGACGTAGTATCCCTGTTTCCCAGCATACCAATAGAATTGGTACTGGACACAATAAGACGGAAATAGACCAAATTAGAGGAACACACAGCTATACCTAAACGATTGTTTATGGATATAGGTAAATTCTGTATTCATGAGAACAGGTATTTTAAATATGAAGACAGAATATACATACAATTAATGTTTATAATGGGATCACCGGCCTCTCCAGTAATAGCTGACATAATAATGGAAGAACTTTTGGACAATATTACTGATAAATTGACAACAAACCCAAAACTTCTGTCAAAATATGTAGGCGACAATTTTGCTGTAACGGACAAAACAGAAGTAAAAAACATTCTAAAAGAATTAAATTCGTTTCACAAACACATCAAATTCAAAGTGGAACTAGAACAAGACGGAAAGCTAACATTCTTAGATACTTTGGTAAACAGAGTGGACAACTCACTCTAAATTAAGTGGTATATGAAACCCATTGTTAAATTAATCAAACAGTTTTTCTTTAATTGATTGTTTATTGGCATACGTCCTAAGACGTTGATGATATTTCTTCGACTGATGTATCGTTCAATTATATGTTTGTTCTTAAGTCTAACATTAGAGTTTTGTATATAAGTCTCAGTCGCTGAGTACAGCGGCAGAGCGGGAGCATGTACATATATATGCAAGTTAACCAATTAGTGGCTACTAATTGGAAAAAAAATATTTTTTAAGTGGGAGGCTGAAGGCTTCCGATTTATTTGAATCCAAGATTAGAACTAAAGTACAATTGTGAACATATGCTGCAAGTCAGCTATGGTTATGATAAAGCTTATTCTCTTAAAGCTCAAAAGCTCGCGGTGATCTTATGCTGCGAATCAGCTATGTTTATGCTAAAGCTTCTTTCCTTAAAGTTTAAAAGCTCGCGTAAGCTAGACGCTTCGAATCATGTTTACGTTAGCAATTGCGTTCTAGAGACTGGGTCTTTAGTTTACGTTATGAATTGCGCATGAGAATACGAATCTTTAGTTTATGTTATGAATTGCGCATGAGAATATGGATCTTTATGTTAATTGGTTGCGCTGTTATGTTTATGTTAGAGCCGGGAATTTGGATATTTATGTTAGCAGAGCCGCAGCTGCGCGTTAAGTGGACGTAGTGATTGAAACGGGTCTAATAAGTCTGAAAGGGCTAAGTAATTGGGATAGCGACTTATACTGAAATGTTGTTTATGATTGCAATAAGAATTGCATTGCGGGCTGGGTGATAACTCCTCCCTTTCTTAAAAAGAATCGTCCCCGATTCTTAATGATTTCTTTTTAAAGATTCAATTTGTTCGTTTAATTGGTTTAATATGTCAAGCTCCGTTTCTGTAGTTTGAGTGTTATGGTACTTTTGATTACTTGACGATTTCAATTTCAGTATTTTGAGGGGATTTAAATTTATTAAAGGGCAGCGATTAAGAAGCTTTACCATAGTAAAAATGAAAATTAGTATAAATAATAAAAAGGTTATTTTTGAATGATTACTTTTTAATTTTATAACAATTTTTTAATATATATGTGTATTTTCTAATTGAAGTTCAGTATTATTAGTAACTTGATATTCACTAACTAAGTAGTTTGTGAATTTATTGTATTTTACATAATTAAGAATTTTTTCTTTTACATTGGTGTAGGTAACATTGTTTATGGTTACTATGGTTTTAAATGTAACAAGGTAAATGCCTGTAAGCCAGGTTTCGTTAATACAGTTTGTGCCTGATACTAAAATAGCGCCGTCTGTTATAAATTCTATTGGTTTATTTTTTTCGGATAATTTTATACAACTTGTAAATTTTTTATTAAAACAGTTTGGTTCAAAATTAATGTGGGCAAAACTATTATAAATTTCTCTTTTAAAGTTTTCAATGAGGTAAAACGTGTTATTACATTAAGCAATTTCGTCATTAACGAAAAATTTTCCATCTGTTTGGGATATGGCTTTAGCGTGGTATAACTTACAATTGTAATTAATTGTAGGATATTTTATAAAAACTATGATTAAACCTTGGTATGAAACGATCGAAAAAGAGGAAATGTCTAAAAGATCGATTAAAGTGATATTGAGTGTTTCGTGATTAAATATATTTATCATGTCTTGTTTATTTAACATTTTTGGATTCAATATTCTGGCTTTGGAAAATGTGATAGTATCCAGCAGATTTTGTAGGTCAAGTTATAACAACTTAAGTCGATATTTTTTTATAAGTAATTCCTGATTAAATTTAATATCTCTTAAAAGATTGTGATTTTAGTGACTTCTTTGAAAATTGCAGAATTGATTTGATTTTGCTTATTATTGTTTTGAACAAGTTCATTGATTTTAGTTTGAATAGTTATCATGTCATCATGGTCTCGTGTTCCTGTGATCCATTTTAAAATGGTACCTAGTTCATTGATACTACGTTTGGCAATTTTGTGAGCTGTAAGTTCAGAAAGGAGTGTTTTGATTAAATTCAATTCCAAGGTTACTTCCCAATCAATTGTATTGTTTTCGTTTTTAAAAAAATTTAATTCTTTTTCAAAGATATCGTTATAAAAGCTTAGATTAGTAACGTGAAAAACTTCGCCGTATGCTTCGTATAAAAAAAGATTATCTGTATCCTCAAGTAGGACATAGTCATCATTTGAATAATTAATAATGTCTGCACCGCAAAACGGCAGTAAAACAGATAAGATACATAAAATGTGCATTCTAAAAATACATTAAAAAAATATAAAATAGGTTAGAATTTGATATTGTCTTTGTGAATAATACGATCCCTATTGTTTATTTTAACTTTATTTCCTAAGTCTTCTTTAACTACCTGTTTTTTAAATCTAGGTTGTAATTTGTTTCGTTCGCCATGTTTTTACTCAAAAATTATTTCACCTACTTGGTAATTTTTTGGTGACCTCTTTTTGTTATGGTACTCTAACATTTTGGCTTGGGCTGATTTTAATTTTGCTGACAAGTTCGGATTTTCTATTTTGTTAAATAATATGTCACATGGATTTTGTTGAGTTGTCGATTGAATTGTGTTGTTATACTCCTTAACTGCTCGGTATACGACTTCGGAATGATCCATTATATTGTATTCTTCTTGAATACAACGAGAAATTTCGATTATTGTTGAATGAACTCTTTCTGACCGTTGCTTAAACTGTGGCTGGGGTCTGCATAATAAATCGCTATACCTGAACGAGACATTGACGATTTGAATTGTGTCGATGAAAACGTAGGTTCGTTGTCCATCATTATGGATTTAGCGAAAGGAAAAGTTTGGATAAGTTCCAACACTTTGTTTGCCATATCTGATTTGTCATTGATTTCCTTAATCACTAAAAATTTAGAATATGCGTCTAGGCATGTCAAGAATGTTAATTTTTGAGCATAAAAAATGTCAATATGTAATTGTTCAGAAACAGGAATTTGGTTAGGGTTTCTGTTGTATTTATTTTTATTACAAATTTCGCAGTAGCGTATGTGTTGCTTAAGGGTTTTATATAGTGTTGGCCAATAATAGTATTTGAGAATTTGCTTAAGATTTTCGTCTAAACCTCTATGAGCACGAGCATGTGTTTCTTCTATTATAATTTCTTGGTCATTTTTGTTTTCTATGTCTAGGACAAACTTTTTAGTAAATCAAAATTTGTTGTTAAAAGTGTTTTTTAATGAGTTTTGGATTTCGTATAAATCTTCGAGACTGCAATGAATTCCTGTGTCAGGTTTGGTTGAAGAAATTCTTTAAGTATGATTATTAAATTGTGTACTGTGTCGTTTTCTATAATATGTCTTGTTTTGTTGAAAACTTCATATTTTTCGTGAATTGTTATGTTGTTTTTAGAAATAAGTAATTGTTGCTTAAATTGGTTCAATGGTTTGTGTGTTTCTTCAATTACGTTTTTATAACTACTGTCGGCTGAGTGGATAGTTTCATTATCGGACGACGGTTCTTCTTTGGACACGAGATAACTTTCATTGGAAATATGATTGATCATTACCCTTGATAACGCGTCAGCGACGACATTGGTAGATCCTGGTTTGTAAAATATTTTAGGGGAAAATTCTTCTATGAAGGCATGCCACTTTTAATTTTTGAATTAGGGTTTCGTGCAGAAACTGCAAAAGAAGTTGGTTGATGGTCTGTTTGGATTTCCAAATTTGTAACACCATACAGGTAGTTCCTAAGGTTTTTTAATGCCCATACAATGGCGTATAGTTCCCTTTCATTTGTGGCGTAATTTATTTCTGTTTTATTAAAGGTTTTTGAAACAAAGGTGATTGGTTTGTTTTCCTGTGAAAGGACGGCGCCTATGGCGATGTCGGAAGCGTCTGTGGTGAGGACAAACTTTTTTGTATAATCTGGCTGAGTTAGTTCGATGTTTGCAATCAAGGGTGATTTTAAGTTTTCAAACGCAGAGATTGCTTCTTCGTTCAGAGATATTTCTGTTTTTTTAGACATATGTTTTGAAACCATACCGTTATGTCCCTGTAACAATTTGGTAAGTGGTTTTGCTATAGTCGCGTAGTTTTTTACAAACTTCCTATAGTAGCCTGTTAAGCCAAGAAAACCTCGTAATTCCCTTAAATTATTAGGAGGAGGGTATTTCATGATTGATTCTATTTTTTTCGGATCAGTTTTAATGATATTGTATGATACTATGTATCCTAAAAATTCTATTTCTTTTCTAAAGAATTTTGATTTTTCCAAGGATATTTTCATGTTTGCTTTGAATAGAATTTCAATGATTTCTTGTAAATCATCAAAATGTTGTTCCGGAGTATTTGAAAAAACTATTATGTTGTCCATATAAATGTGACAAGTTTTTCCGATTTTTTCACGTAATATATTGTCCATTGCTCTCTGAAAGATGCTTGGCGCGTTCGCAAGCCCAAATGGCAAACGAAGAAAATCATATTTTCCATTGTTAATGGAAAAACCTGTTTTTTCGATGTCTTCTTCTTTCATTAGAATCTGATGAAATCCAGATTCCAAGTCAATTGTCGAAAACATTTTGGCTTTGCCTAGGTTGGATAGAATGACTGAAGAATCAGGCATTGGATACCTATCGGGGATTGTATCGTTATTCAGTTTTTTAAAATCTATTACCAATCGATTCTTAGGCGTTCCATCTTCATTAAAACCTTTTTCCCTACTACCCATACCGGGGCATTATAAGGACTTCTGCTGGGCTAAGTTAAGTTATATTTTCATTTAGCATCCTGTTTATTTCCTGACTAACAAAATTGTTAGCTGAATGAGGATAAGGATATTGTTTACTGTAAATTGCAGTCTCGTTTAATGTTCTTATCTCTCCTCTAATATCTGTTATAAAAGGGAGACATGTTTGAATCTGAGAATGCTTTGTTTCTATTTGTCGAACGACTTGTTGCTCAAGGATATTCAAATTATCCATTTCATTAATGGAATGATTTATTTTGCATAAAGAAGAACATGTTGTAGAGGATACCGACATCTTTCGACGTCTGCTCTTTTTGAGTTTTAATTTCTTTAGCTTTTCTTCCTTAAGAATATCGTCAACTTTAGTTTTTTCGATACGTGGGCTATCAGCGTCACTTAAAGACGATGATTCTGTATCGGATACATTAAATAAAGAAAATGATTTACATTTCCTACTTTGGTAGTTCAAATACGAAGCAACGTTAAAGGCTTCGTCTGAACTTTTTAAATGGCCAACCGTTTCTTGGACATGTTTTGTAAAATTAATATTTTCCATTTTGTTATTATAAAGCAAACTTCCCTTTGACAAGACGATTACTGCCTTAATCTCCTTCAGTAGATTATAGCCGACTAATAGATCTGCGTCTAGATTGTTAATTTCATAAAATCTGTGGCGTTTGCCAAATATGTTTATGTTATGAAAATGAGTTATGATACTGTAGCCATTTACAGTTTTAATTCTTTTTTTTATAACTAATTCTTCTGCGTTATCGTATATACCCTCTTTTATATAACAAGCGGTAGCAGCGGTGTCAATTAATATTTTTAAAGTTTTATTTAATTTTTTGTCTATTCTGAAAATGTAGGGGAGTTCTCCCCCTCTTCTTCTAAAAAATGGTCTTCCTCAAGGCTATTGATACGCATGAGTTTGTTAGGTTGCTGAACCGAAGGGGGAGCGTATTCTCTTTTCTTTGGTTGAGCCGAATTTCGATTTTGGGGATGATATGGATAAGGTGTATTCTGTAGTTGTATGGATTTGTCTACATCCATGGGCTCCGGTGGAGGTTGAGGAGTGTTGTTGCTTTGCGCAAAAATTTGATTTTGTGGAACCTGATTGAACCTTAAGTGATTGTCATACCTTTTAATAGGTTGTTTTGGGGATTCAGCTTTCTTTTGCTGATTGTTATGCCCTGGGTTTGGATTGTTACGTTGATGGGTATTTGCGAAATGGTGGTAAGCGGAGTTAGCCCTTGGTAATTCGCTTCCAGTTCCTGAGCTTTTGTCAAAGGATTAGGCAGATTTTCAGGTTTAAGGGAGAACAAAACTTCTGATAAAGAACCGTTAAGACCTGTGATGAAAATTCTTAAAGCGTTGTCTCTGTTTTTCTTATTCATTTCTGTAATGATGTTGGCTTTGTCACCATACGTCATAATAGTTTTGTTTATCAAAAGGGTTAGTTTTTTATAAACTAAATTGTAGTATTCGAGAACGGATAAGCTACCCTGTCGTAAAATACCTAACTCCTGTTCTATTATATAGATTGGTCGTCTATCACTGTAGGCGAAATCCAAGTATAGCTTCAAAATTAAGAACGGTACCGTGCTTAGTCAAGGTGTCATTAGCTTTACCTGTTACTTTATTTCTTAATATTGTCAAAGCACCTACGTACTTTCTACTTCCTTCTTTATACATTCGCATGGCACAGCAAGCGGCTTCGCGCCAACTAACATATGCATTATAGCTGCCTGAGAATTCTGGTATGGACTTGATAACATCAAAAGATTCATCGCAACGAATTAGGTCATTTATTTCAGTAATCTTATATTCTTGTTCATTATTATATGAGAGAGTGATTTGTAACTTCAATTCTGCAATTTGCTCTTGAAGCGCTCTGGTCTGAGTTGCAATCAACTGAGCTACCAAATCAGCTGCCAAGTTATTATTATAAGCCATTTTAAAATTTTGAAAATCTTCAATTAAACTTTCTTTTTGGTTATCCAGTTTATAACACTTATTATTCTAACAAATGTTTACACAAATTTTAATTCTCATTACTTAAGTTAAACAAATTTTCTTTTTTAAAGTAAATGTTGATGGCTCACGTAAAAGGTCTTTCTTTATGGGTGATTATATATCGTTCAAGTCTTCCTTCCTTCTTTCCTTCTGGGTTTTAGGGTCTTCTTTTGAAGGGGGTCTCAGGTTGACGTGATATTTTTTATTTGGTTAAAAGTTTTTGATACACCTTTTTTTTTTGATTGGTGAAAAATTTTTGTTGGCAAAAATATTTGTTTCGCTTCTTTGATTGATTAATTTTTTGGAATGTTTTCATTTAACTTGAACGGGAAAATTTGGTTTGTGAACAATCAATATTTCCAGCTCAGGGAATTTTCACTACTCTTCAAGTTTTCAGAAACAGCGTATTTCCGTTCGTCGGAAATTTTTAATGTTTCTTTTAGAGGCACTCGATATTTTCGTTCTTAGAAAATTTTTAATGCTCTTTTGAGACAATATTGAACTTGTAAATCGGCACTTTTGCTCACTCGCGAACCACTAAGGATTTTGATTCTTTTAATTATCCTTTTTTGTGTTCATAATCGCGGGCCCCATGTTGGGCGCCAATTAACCAATTAGTGGCTACTAATTGGAAAAAAAATATTTTTTAAGTGGGAGGCTGAAGGCTTCCGATTTATTTGAATCCAAGATTAGAACTAAAGTACAATTGTGAAGTTATGCTGCAAGTCAGCTATGGTTATGATAAAGCTTATTCTCTTAAAGCTCAAAAGCTCGCGGTGATCTTATGCTGCGAATCAGCTATGTTTATGCTAAAGCTTTTTTCCTTAAAGTTTAAAAGCTCACGGGGCGGCTTGCGTAAGCTAGACGCTTCGAGTCATGTTTACGTTAGCAATTGCGTTCTAGAGACTGGGTCTTTAGTTTACGTTATGAATTGCGCATGAGAATACGAATCTTTAGTTTATGTTATGAATTGCGCATGAGAATATGGATCTTTATGTTAATTGGTTGCGCTGTTATGTTTATGTTAGAGCCGGGAATTTGGATATTTATGTTAGCAGAGCCGCAGCTGCGCGATAAGTGGACGTAGTGATTCAAACGGGTCTAATAAGTCTGAAAGGGCTAAGTAATTGGGATAGCGACTTATACTGAAATGTTGTTTATGATTGCAATAAGAATTGCATTGCGGGCTGGGTGATAACTTGCATACACTTAAAGCATATACATTGAGCATATATGTATATATCGTTAGACAAAGGAATGGTATTCGGCAGAATATGCAGACGTTGCATATTCTGCGCTATGGTCACGCCACTTATGAATGGACGATCATATTTCGAATGCACTTTGGGTTGCGATATGTTTAGCAACAAAGTGTCGCTAAATGGGTTATTGTTTATTTGATCTCATATACCCTTACATTGGTTGGGTATGTATTATATATATGTTGTAAATGCTACACCTCCCTTTTTTTTGAAAATAACTTTATATTCTATATGTAGTTATTTAAAAATTATAGTTATTTGAGGGAAATTTTTTTAAATTTAATTCTAAATAAGTTTTTAATGAATATAATGAATTAAAAATAAATATTTTTTGTTTGTTATTATTTTTTTTTTAAAGTAAAATTGAAGTTACAATAATTGAAAAGTTTTTTTTATTTCCTATATAATAATATATAATTAATATAAAATATGAATAAATGAATATTAAAAGCAGAATATTTTTTTTTGTTTTTGTTTTGAAGATCGTGGCCAACCATTCTTTTTTTTTTTTTTACTCATTAAACAATTTTAACCTATCCTTATGTACTGTTTGTTTTTTGTTCTTATTATTCTTTATAACTATGTTATCGTTAGGTTCTATTTATTTGACCTTAAATGGTCCTATATATAGTGGATCTAACTTATGCCCTGTTTCATTTCTTAACAGTACGTTATCTCCTATGTTTAATTCTATATTCTTTACTTTACTATTGTATATAAGTTTATTCTTTTGCTTGTTTTGTTCAAGTATTATTCTAGCTCTTTTATATGCTATTTCCAATCTATATTTTGATTCTTTTGCATAATCCTCTGCATTATATAAAGGTTCAATGTGTTCATTAACACAATAAATGCCTTGTTAATGTTTGGGATTTTGCTAAAAATTAGTTCATATGGGCAATAGTTGTGTGTTGTGGAAGGTGTTGTATTGAAACAATAAACAAAATATTGTAGCCAAGTATCCCAATCAGTTTTATCAACTGATATGTAGGAACGAATGCTTTCGTTGAATGTTCTATGGCTTCGCTCTATTGTTCCCAGTGTCTGGTGGTGGTGTGCTGTTGACCATATTTCAGAATAAAATCTTCGAAAATAGCTTTTGCTACAGTTTATGCACTATTGTTTGGTATTGGTATGGCAACAAGGTATTTTGTTAAATCGCATATCAGTGTGACTGCGTATTCATTACCTTGCTCTGATTTTGATAGTGGACCTACTCTATCAAAAGCCATAATTGGTGTCTCTGTTAGTGTTAAAGGAGTTCGTTGACACTTTTGATGTTTGGCATTTTGGTCATTTTTCACATAATTTG
This sequence comes from Drosophila borealis, assembly GCA_035045885.1. Lineage (NCBI taxonomy): Eukaryota > Metazoa > Arthropoda > Insecta > Diptera > Drosophilidae > Drosophila > Drosophila borealis. The sequence goes on from JAWNOR010000313.1 coordinate 1,459,066, forward strand.
TGATATTACGCGTCATATTTTTCCAATAGTAATAGCGTTTTATTTTTGCAATAGTTTTTGTTGTTCCCGTATGCCCTCCTAGAATTATATTATCTTGGAATGTAGACAGTATTCGAATTCTTTATTATCTTTTATTGTGGTCACCGGCTGGAGTAGCGCTACTCTTAGGTTTTTCAAAGATTTCTTCGCACGGTGCCATTTTGAGTTGTTTGATACTATATATACCGGCTTCTTTTTCAAGCCTTTGGAAAAATTGATCTAAATCAAAGACTCCATTGGTATAGAGATCGACAACATCAATTCTTGCAATAATCTTTTTACCATGTTTTAAGGTACATTTGGACAAATTTAAATGAAAGGTCACTACTTTCTTAACATCATCATTTCGAATGACGTTATATATATTGGGCATCGAAGTGTCCGGTTGCTTTTGCAATTCGGATTTTTCATTATTTATTTTAATAAAAATACTGAGGTTTAGATTTACTGTGTGTACTTTTGTATTTCTTTGTGAATATCTTAAAGGGCTTGCTGGTTTTCCGAGTTAGCCTGAGGAACTCGAACATTGTTATTATTGATTATTGCCATTATTGTGGTTGTTGCCTCGGTTGGAATTATTCCTTCCTCGGTGATGACCTCGGGCATTACCTCTATAAGGTCCTCTGTTATTGGTGTTATAATTTTGGTAATTTGGGTTAGAATTACCACAACCATTTGGTCTACCTCTTTGGGTGTAATGGTGATTATTACATCTTTCTCTGCCTATGTGATACAACAACGTACTGGCATTTCCGGTCATTTCAGAGCTGCAATGGATATATTTACCCATGACGTCATTGAAAGTGACGCAGTTTCCTGCTTCCTTGCTGTCGCAAGTTGTCGATTTAAATGGTATATTGTAATGATGTTTTACCTTTTTGTTTAATGTTAAACAGTTTCGCTTTTAATACGTCAGGTGATTCACCTTTGACGTTTCCTTTTAGTTTAACTATTATGGCAGAGATTGCAGTTTCATCTTGTACCTTGTACAAGATTGGGCCAGTTATCTTTGATTTGATAAATTCAACGGCCAAATCTTCTTAGTTGCCTTTTGTTCTCTCAACTATTCTTAGAGCTGTTAGGAACCGATTGAGTGACAGTTTTTTTACCGTCAAATTCAGGGATAGATGATGAAACTTGTTTCACATATTCCCTATCCAAGGCTACATGTTGTGCCATTTTGTCGGTTTCCTCGATCGTTTCTGTATCGCTGTTGATTTCTGTGAATATTTGTGGCTTAGACTCATCTAAGTCGTTAAGCTGGGATTCATTAAAATCAGCCAATAGACTTAGATCTTCTGAAACATTTATTTCAATGTTCTGTCTAATACCGATAGCTTTCAATCTTGTATTTAAGGATTGTATAAATTTGAGACACTGTTTGGAATGCTCTTGTGTGAGCTTATCTTTAAGTTCATTTACTGCCTGTACTATGTTATAATATTGTTTTACCAGTATCTGAACATGGTATATTAGTGTTTCGACTTTAATCGGTGTGTCTTTATTAACGCATTTGTATGACTTATCAAATTGATCTTTGAAGTCATTAATGGTTTTCGCTAATGTATTCCATTCCATAATATTTTAGGAATGCTTAACGATGCACACCAGAAATATTATTGCCGGCCGTAGTATCGAGTGGTCTTCATTTATAATTTTGTACTTGTACATATGGCAATGTACCAAGTACTTTTCCCTTTTTGATTTGTGAGCATTGAATTAATAGGTTAGTGTTCTGGCCGAATGTGCTCATGTATTCGTTTTCGATTTGGTATATGCTAATGAATTCGCGATATTTTTGTAAAATAGTTAACGCGTTTATTCGAAAATTCGAGTCTTTTATATATATATCTTCAATGATCTTTATCATTTTTGATGTTTTCAACTCTATTAATGTAAAGAATTATGAGTTTTTATATTTTGTTTAGGTTGATGGCTCTGCCCGTATAACGTATTTTAATTATTTTATTGTGTTTTATGTAAATGGTCAACAAAAATTGACAAACTGATACGATTGTTAAAATGAGCAGTAAGATCCACAAAGGTTGTATATCTTCAGTGTGATCTACGATTTGACCACGATTTGACCACGTTGGCCGTATTGTCTTTTGTTTGACTGCCGTCACTGCCAAAAAAACCCATAATGGAAAAGTTTATGATTTTTCAAAAAATATTATATTTTCTAACTCTGAGAGCAAGTGGAAGTAAATTAAAGAAAATCTATCAATGGCCTTCTTTATTTTTTTGGAATTTTTTTTTTGTTTGCAAAAAAATAATTATTTGAATTTTTTAGTTTCTGTCATTTTTAATAATTTGTCTTCGAAAACTGTTCAATAATTAGAGTTTATATTTAAGGGCATTTTAGGCATTGGCACGTTTGCAGCCCTTATTGCTTTGATTAGCACCAGAACGAAGTTGTTTCTCGATAATTTCGAGATTCTTTATTTGATCATTTCTCTCCTGGGGCGTTGTCGCTGTCTTGATAAGATCCTGTAGGAGTCTTCTTTGTTGAAGCAGTTTAATTCTTCTTCCGCTTCTTTTCATTTTCTTCTTTTCCTTCTTCTGTTGTCGTGTCCGGTACTCAGCTATTGTGAGTGGGCGTGGTCCATCGTTGGGGTACACCTCTAAAGCCTCTTGCAGACTGGGTGCATACCTTTGCTGAACAGGGGCAGCCCTTTTCCAGTCCAACGTTGCTCATTTACTTCCTGCGTTGGTGCAAAGGGCGGACTGCCTCTCACACTTTTGATATCTGCTGCTGCTGCCCGGGGCCTGTGGGCTCATTCGGTGCCGGTGCTGGTCATCGCACAGGCTGTCTTTGGTTTACACGTTCGTGTCATCTGTTAAGTTGCTGTTGTTGTTTGTCACTTTCGACTTATAAATCATGTTTCACGATGTATATTGCAATTTTCGTTCATATCATTAATCAATCATTGTCTGACGCAATCTCTTTTTTTTTCACAATAATTTCAACATTTTAATTTCTATTCATTTTTTTTTAAACACAAACGGCAAAAGACTGTCACGGTCGCCATGTAAAATTAATCAAACAGTTTTCCATTAATTGATCGTTTATTGGCATACGTCGTAAGACGTTGATGATATTTCTTCGACTGATGTATCGTTCTATTACATGTTTGTTCTTTTGTCTAACATTAGAGTTTTTGTATATAAGTCTCAGTCGCTGAGTACAGCGGCAAAGCGGGAGCATGTATATTTGCATACACTTATAGCATATACATTGAGCATATATATATATATATCGTTAGACAAAGGAATGGTATTCGGCAGAATATGCAGACGTTGCATATTCTGCGCTATGGTCACGCCACTTATGAGTGGACGATCATATTTCGAATGCACTTTGGGTTGCGTTATGTTTAGCAACAAAGTGTCGCTAAATGGGTTATTGTTTATTTGATCTCATATACCCTTACATTGGTTGGGTATGTATTATATATATGTTGTAAATGCTACACCTCCCTTTTTTTTGAAAATAACTTAATATTCTATATGTAGTTATTTAAAAATTATAGTTATTTGAGGGAAATTTTTTTAAATTTAATTCTAAATAAGTTTTTAATGAATATAATGAATTAAAAATAAATATTTTTTGTTTGTTATTATTTTTTTTTTAAAGTAAAATTGAAGTTACAATAATTGAAAAGTTTTTTTTATTTCCTATATAATAATATATAATTAATATAAAATATGAATAAATGAATATTAAAAGCAGAATATTTTTTTTTGTTTTTGTTTTGAAGATGGTGGCCAACCCTTCTTTTTTTTTTTTTACTCATTAAACAATTTTAACCTAAATAAATGCCCACTAACAAATATTACAAATATTGAATAATAAGTAAATAAACATCGACCAAAGAATAGCTCTCAAAAATAATTTTTTTATATTTTTTTCAATCAATTTCATATACTTTGGGGGGAGAGAAGACAAATCCTAACACTTCTGGGCACCTTTTGGTGTTATGATGGACAGTCGCCAACGCTTTGCCAACATGCGAACGTGTCATTCCGCCATCAACCGCGACAAGAAAAGTGTCCATGTTAATGGACACCATCGCAAGATCCGTCTTCGTCGCTCTTCTGAACATTCTTTGGGTATGCTGGGTGACAGATGCGGTGGAGGCTCGATTCTACATCGTCCTGGGTCACCTGTCTCCGAAGACAGGACCTCGAGCCAGCCAAACAAACAATTATAAAATGGAAAGGTTGCCAAATACAACATTCAATACTAACGGAAGGCACGTTGAAAGCAACCTACTAAACATAAGTTATGCAAAAATATAAACTAATTACAAAGACTCCAGAAAAACAATTAACAAATTTCAAATTATATTGGTAAAGTTAGTTAAACTTCAAATCTAGATAAAATTCCTAATGATATGCAGGAAATCAAACCTAATACCTAATTTTATTAAGAACTTGACAAAATAATTGCCCCTACTGATTACTGACAACATAATCCACCCTGACATAGATAAGGCATTAACCAGGCACACACACTTTTTCCATACCAAGATATTAAGCTTACTTATAAAACACAAACACAACTTATTACAAAAACAAACCGAATATATGGAAACAGCAAAAACAAACATAGAACAACTGATGACCACAGATGACTCCAAAGCGTTTTTTGAGAGCGAGAAGAACATAGAAAACCAAGTAACAACAACACTGAAGAAAGGGCAAGAAACGAAACACGACAAGCTACGAAATAAAAGAAACCTCGATTTAGCGGACAACACGACTCAAACAGACTGGTTTGTAAACAAAACGAAAACAGCATTCCCGCCTAACGTAGAAACGCTACTTGCAAAAGGGCCAAAATTCGCTCTCCCGATCAATAAGAAGGAATTCCATCTCTTAAAATGCATTACGGACGGAGAAGAGTTGGTACAGACGGTAAAGAAACACAAGAGTCGGCACGTACTAAATTCTCTTTATGAGTTAAAGAATACAAAACGAAGAACAACCAATGCACAAGGGATCGAGCAATACTGGACAAAGTGGAACAGACACGTAAATTCTTACAAGAAAATAACAATTATAAAATATTATCTTCTGACAAGGGTAACAAAACAGTAGCAATGGATAGCGACGAATAGAATAATAAAATGACAAATATTTTAGATGACTTGTGCGCGTATAGAACATTAAGACAGGATCCGACATCAAGACTACAGACAAAGAATAACAACAATAACAGAATAACAAATATTTAAGATGGGACTTATTTCAAAGGACGAAATAAAAAAAAGATTTCTACCACAGCGGTACCCCCAAGAATATATGGACTACCGAAAATTCACAAGGAAGAAACACCTCTGAGACCAATGTAATAAACAAAAATAATTGCGTTTTCTTCCATGATCAACAATTATAAGCAATCATTACATATTCTTGTTACAACGTTTCCATTGTACTTCGTTGGCCATGTAATTAAAAATAAATATTTGTCTTTTTATCTCAACAATTAATAAACAATAATTATAAATTACTCTGTAACCCGTTTCCACTGCACCACGGTTTTTATGTTTCAATAAACAATAAATACAAATCGTTCATATAAGTAAACTAAATAAAATTGTCTTATTAAGTTAAATTTTCCGATATCGTTGGGACTCAATACTATACACGTATTTGTCATTTCAAGACGTCTCCTTTTCTGGTATCTCGATTCCAACGTTTCTGTGCCTTTTTCCATTCCACTTTCGCTCCGCAGAATCATCTTTTTATAAGTAATGTAAGGAGCCCAGCTGCCATTCGGTAGTGATCAAAACAACTTAAAAAGACTCACAGTACCGAACGATAAGGATTTAAAGCGACCTTTGAACTCACCGAGAGTGGTTATTGGAAATCTTATGGTCGAGGGCACAACCACATTTGTCCGTAAACCTGTGAGTCCACTTCCAACAAAAAATATTAGTCCGAGAAATATCCGTCAAGTGAAATGGCACTGAATGATTTCGTTTCGATAACTGACTGACTAGGCCAATTTGAAGCGGACACTGTGGGATGAGGTAAAACGCCAGTAAGAGGTATGTTCCGAAGATCTCATCAAGGTGTTTGTAGCAGCATTGATCTTTTCGTTATGCAGTCCAAATATGATAACTCGTACTCCGTTTACGAGCGATGTGTGGCCCAATTTAGAGAAAAATAAAAGAGCCACTGCTTTAAATGCTACACAGCCCCCTCCCAATTATTTCATGTAAAGGGGTTGCAGTCTGCCGCCATGCGACACTGAAGTTTTCAGTGGGCATTAACTACGCTGGCCTTCCTTCAGAGACGGTCTATATAAATAATCCAAGACTGTCGCCGGTGGAAAAATCGTTCCATTTAAATTCCCAAACCCGCGGCGAAGCAAGGGCAATTGTATCCAAGTCTTCGCTCACGAATGACGGCTTTCAATCAGCGTGTGCGAGCCTGACGGAGCGATTCGAAAATAAGATCTTCCCTCAGCATCCCAAGAGTCTGGAGCCGTCCTTAAAGAACTTCAGGGCCCAATTCAACGGTGTTTAACGGCTATTGACCTATCCATTCTTTTATAATTGGAAGAATCGCTCCACGATAAGGCAGAAATACCATAATGGTCCGAAATGAATTCGTTCCTGTTAGGCCGATAATGCGCCTTAGAGGCGTTAGAGCATATCCGACCTAGCTCAAATACGCCATCCCATTTCAAACCCACAAATTAAGTGTCTAAACAGTTAAAAAACTACGAAGCAACGATGACCACAAGGTCCCAACATAGCCAATTGTGCCATAAGGAAATCTGTGCATCTGTGTCCACGCTTCCTACAAACGACCGTACCCGAGAGAGTTTCAGTCATTAAGCAGCAAAAATTGTGCTTAATCTGCTTCACCAGACAGCACCAATTGAAAGATTGCACAGCCCGGACACTAATCGACTCTGGGTCAGAAGCGACGTTTATATCAGAGCGATTATTCAAAATGGTTAAAAATACGTATCAACCCGTCGACGCACAGGTCTCCGGGTTGAATCAAGCTACTTCGGTACCGCAATAACTCTGCCATTTTAATATTGGCTCTCCAAAAAATATCGAAACCTCTGCGTATGTTCATCAAAAGCTACCAGGCTTGCCCTTGCTACTTGCCCTCATATACCATGCCCCAGAATGCTTTGAAATAACTTCCAAGCTTTCAATTAGCTGATCCTTCTTTTCATAGGAGCTCACAGATATACGAGCTTCTCGGCGCTGATATCCTCATATCCAAATTATTAGGTGGCTCCTATCCCAACATATGTGTCAATCTCCTGGGTCAAGAATCGATTTTCGGCTGGACCCTTATAGGCCCCGTTTCTAAGGCCATTGCCAAAAGTGTATTATTTTTTTTAACTCAATCCAAATGCGATATAAAAGAAACTTCTCACAACATTTTGGGAGGTGGAGGATATCCTAGTGAAGCTGGGAAATAAATTCGACCAATTTTGTGAGAACAACTTCCGGCAAATGACCAGGAAGGATGAAAATTCTACATACTTGGTCACACTGCCATTCAAGAATTCCACTCACATCTCGTTGGCCCACTCAAGGTCCATCGCAGTAGCTCCAGTAATACTGGAATATCTGTACTTAAGTCACATGCGAAAAGTCCTTCCAAGCAATTGTTCGGATAACTTTTATCTTCCGCTCCAAGCTGTTCACAAGCCTGACAGCACGACGACCCAGATCCGCGTATTATTGTCGTTAAATACTACGCCTCCCACCCGTTATCGAATGGTCAAAGTTTGAACGATGTGCTACATCCAGGGCTCGTTCTGCAATCCGAATTAATCATTCAAATCCTAAGATGGCGGTTCTTCCGATATGTCTTCAACGCCGAAAATACAAAAATGTATTGAAAAATCCTCGTGTGTCCCAAACATACGCCCTACCTGAGAGTTCTGCTCCGATCAATGGACAATGAGGTCCACACAGTCACATTTGGTGTTAACTGTGCCTCTTTCTTGGCAATCCGGGTACTACATTTATTATCCGATGATGCACGTTCTCTCTATGCCTTAGCAAGTTACATTATCGCGAACAATATGTATGTCGACGATGTTTTGGCAGGAGCCCATTCCAAATCGATAGCAGCGCAGGCCATTGCGGAATTTCGTAAAGCTCAATGAGTTCTATGAGCTCCGACGAAAAAGCAGGACAACAGCTATGATTACTCCTCTTCCGACACGAGAAGCTCGATCCAATTTGTTGTACATTTAGAAGTAAATACTGAGAAATCTAAGATGTGCGGATTAAGCAAGTTGTCAGTGAAAGTAATAATATGAAAATTGAAGGCAAGAGTATCTACGTACAGGCAAACAAGGTTAGATTTAAGCTCTCTAACATTCTGATAGGCAAGATCAAGATAAGAAGTTAGTTATCAGAAGCAGCAGCTAAAGTTGAGGCTCCACTTAGATGGAGGTGGTTATAAAATCGTATTCCGATTTTTCTTTTTGGCCTTGTATTTTTGAACTATTAAATGTTCCGACCAAAACTCTTTACAATAGAGGGTCGTAAATATTTAATTTATTTTATTTTATCGGATGAAATATTCCTCTCCTAAGCAAACTTAAAATTGTCCAGCATTATGCCTGAGCCTTAAATTTTTGCCCGTATAAAGTCTTTTACATCATCCGATAAAAGATGAGCTACAAGCCTGGAAATAAAAATATATTTTTTCCGGGGGAACGCCCATTAGATGATTAGCCACCACAGGTGGGTCAGTAGGAATACTATGAGCTGTCTCTAAAACAGCCGCTAGTCCGGATGACAAGCCTTTTCTACCGATGTCACACATTGCGGAACTGAACTTGTGTCCACAGCAGACCTCACAGCTACCGAAGTAGGCTGTTGATTTGCATTCGGAGGCTGAAGGGTATTCGGCAAGGGTAAGTTACGAGGAGTGGACTTTTTAGGCCCTGGAGGCTCCAACAGTTATTGGCTACTGAATTCGTTATCCAGGGATGTGAGCTGATCATTTAGTTTGCGATCAATCTACCGACACGAGTAGCAACTATAGTGCGAACCATTCCTTTGGGCAATAGCATCGCCCACAATTCAAGTGTAGCCCGCGCATTAATAATATACGATATAATCACATAGCCTACAAGGTATGCTTGATTGACTTGTCGTAATTTGCTTTTGACAAGCTTTTTTGAAGCAGAAAATTTGATGATGAATTACTATGGGTTTCTACTGTAACAACGTAGCCAAATGTATGAAGGTTATTTTGTTAGAAATTATTAAGAGCGTGCACAACACCAACAAGCGGCGACATATAAAAATAAATCAAAGAAAAGTGGAAAAAAGGGCGAGAGAGTTGTGAACGAGTCTGTTCAACTTGAGTACTTGTAAGATACTGTTTTATTTTTACAAATCCTAGGTCTTATAAACTAACAGAGTTTCTTATTTTAGCTGCAGCGTTCATAAACTATTGTGTTTAATTAGGGTATTTTTTTTACCCTCACTATCTTAGCTTAGGCCACTTTACAATCTTAAGCGACCACATGTGCGTTATCTATTGTTATGCTGCTGGCTGCAGTTGTGCAATATGGTGTGAGATATATTTTTACCGAGGGTGAGACTCGGTGTCACGTGTTCATGTGTGAACATTCCGCGGAGGGCCTACAAAGGTGATGGCCTGCAGTTTTTTAGTTACAGTTATTTTTCTTATCAGATATTTAATAATAATTACGACTAAAATTAATACCATCATTAACGAGGCATGTCGCGATACGTGGTGGAAGTTTAAACCTTTTAATTAAAGGTGGTGGTCTTTTGATTCTTGAACTTTACTTAGTAGCTTATTTAATTCCTCAGGAGTACTAATCTTAGTTGCTGTAAGTGGATCCCATGCAATTTTAGGTTTTTCTTTCAACTCTCCTATGTAAGAGGGAATAACGGTTTCCTGCCTTTCTGATTGCATTTTATGGTGGACAATTAATACTTTGTCTCCCGTTCTAGCCGTACAGTCAGATCTGATTGATAGTATTCCTTGCTCTGGCAATTTCACTATTTCCGGTGGTGTTTTTTCACAGTGGATCCTAGCTGTCGTATTACGCAGGTTTTTAAAGAGCCAACTGCTTCTGCCTTCTAATTCTACCCAGTAATTTTTGGATGTTACTATAGATCTATAAACACAATTCGATGGTCTGTTTGGTTTAATATGTGGAGTTTCGCAGGTGTTATCATTGGCACTGCTCCAAGGCCAATTCCCTTCACACACGTATCCATTTCAATATATATACTAAATATTTTGAACTTAACTGTAGCATTATCATCTGTCCATCTCTGTGTATTGGTACTGGAATAAAATACCCTCTGCCTTTAACAGTGTGTAAATCTCCTTTATTTCTGTATTTGTTCTCTTTCCAGGAAGTATTCATTTTTCAGATAGGCTATCTTTTATCTTTGAGACTTCGTCCCTTAATTGTCTGGGCTTTAAAATGTTTGGTTTTTTGTATTTTGCGGCATTCATCAATTAATAGCACATTAGTTGTTTATTTATTATGAAGAAACTAATGGATTCCTTATAAATATAGTAACTCTCCTTGAGAAGTTTGGTCGTGTACTCTATTCGTTGGTTATTTTTTTTTCAAATTTTCTATTTATGTTATCTGTTGTCTTTTTATACCCTGAACCCATTAAAAATGGGTCCGTCTGACCGTCCATCCGTCCGTATGTATGAACGTAAGGATCTCAGAACCTAAAAGAGGTAGAGACTTTTAGCTGTAGGTCCTCCTAGTGCCCGCGCAGATCGAGTTTGTTTTCGATGTTCGATAACTTGCCTCGTTTCCAAGTAATTGATAAAACTCGATATCGAAATCCTTTTTTTTGAGCAATTTTGGTAAATAATAAGAGCTAGAGTCACCAAACTTGACATGTAGCTTCTAGAATAGTATATATATATCAAGTATCTTTCATTTTATAGCTATCGCCACCTCTCCGCCACCACCACAAAGCTATAAATCAAGTTAATAATCCAACTTGTATTGGCCATCAATTTAAGCAACAATCCATATGCAATTGACTTTTTGAGAATACACAAATATTCTATGGCACAATAAGATGTACTGTCATTAAGATCGGTTAAGAAACACAAAAGTTATGTGTTTTGGTTGCGCACGTGTTAGCAGCAGCTAGTGCAAATTGCAAATTCATGCGCGTCTTCTTTGAATTCTATCTATGAATAGAGGCGGTGGCAAGTAGGAAACTACTATAAGGAGGAAACTATTTCTACTTTGAATCCTGCTAAGGGAACTTATTTTTTTTATTAATTTATCTTTATTACTACTAAAACAAACAAGGGCGTAGCGCGAGTTGCATTTGGTGTTGGTATAAGAGGGTTGAGGATATTCCCTAGTCGGGAGCTCCCGACTAAAACCTCTAACTTGTTTCTTAATGGATTTTTGGTTGTAAATAGTTCGTTATTTTCTTCCAATTCCGCAATTTGTCTCTGTGTGCTATTGAGTATTAAGTTGCACTGAACTTTAAACCCATGGTGAAAAAAATACTGCGACAATTCAAAATACGGTTCCATGTCGTAAAACATGACCAGATCCCACGAGGATGGCACTATCCCTACCTCACCCATTGGATCAGATACGTTGCTTTTTTTTTTCTATTACCTTGCTTGTTCCCTTAACGGGGTTCTGTTTGATACTTGGCAGAACATGAGTATCATCATCATCATCAATCCTAACATTGAGATTTTACATCTCTTAGAGCTTTTCCTTGCCTCCTCAATATTTTTCTGCTCATTTTCATTTTTGTCCTGTGCCTGTATGCCAATAAGCGGGCAAACTTTTGTAATTGGTCTTGTGGTAAATCCATCCTGTAATTTTACTTTTACTACCCTGACTTTGTTATCTTTTCCCTTAATTCCTCTTCTTTTTTGCCCACTGACCATCTTGCTGGATGTATATCCCGTGTTTATTTTTCCCATATACTTCTTTTTTGTAGGGTATAAAAGTTAATTCCAAAGTTGATTAAACGATGAAAAAGATATAATTTTTAGGGAAGCAAGACTTCCTTTATTTGATGTTAATTTGCAACTAAATAAACTTAAATCAATTCTAGCCCTAGTAACCTGTGGCTTAGCGGCAGCGGCGTTGGCAGCGGCGTCGCTGCTAATGTTGTTGGCCCGTTGGGCCATTCTTCTTGGAATTTTCGGCGGTTGCCAGTCGGCGCGTTGAGGAAATGGCACAGACACCAAGTCAGCATTTTGCTGCACTTCTTATGAGGTGTAGCAATGCTTCTTATTGGGACTGTATGAATTTATTTGTTGTTAACTCTTCCCCCTTTGATTTAAGCTTGTCCTCAAGCGATCATCAGAAGAAAGGTATGTTGTTGAACCTGAGGTTATTGGCATCTGTATTTTGTATTTGGATATGTGCTGGTTCTTTTTTGGTTCTCTCTTGTTCTTTGTTCAGTTGCAGTATTATATTTTTCTTCATTACGTGTAATACACAGGTAAGAAGGATGGCAACTGTGAACAGAGTTATGAAACCGACTCTATTTGCTATAGAGTGCGTCTGAAGTTTTTGCATGTTTTTTATGTTGTTGATGTGCAATTCTTCTAATGCTTCCAGAGAAAGAATCTTAATTCTTTCGTTTTCTATTGGGGTTATTTGTATTGTGGGATTTCCTGGGGTCATGACGGTGACCTCTAAGTTGCTGAACTCTTGTTTGTTGATGAATAAGGTTTCGTTTCAGAAATTAATCATGTAGGTGCCTCTCACGCGTTTCTTCTCTTCTTGCCATCTAATAGTGCCGTTGAAGTCGTTCACTAGTATAAGTCCATCGTCGATTTCCTCGATCTCCGGAATATGATCTGCATTGCTAAAGCCACAGAGCGCTTGCTCTCCACTAAATAACTTAGGTATACAATTATTAGTGTTCAAGTTTACAATTTTTGATTTGTTACAAATTTTAATATTATTGTATCTTTTACAATTGTTGTTTATGCCATATATTGTTTTATTACAATGAAACAGTTCGTTAAATTCTAAATTTTTTATATTGTTGTTTTTCACTACTGGCTTTATTATAGTATTTTTGAATTCTATTTCTTCTAAATTTGGAATTTTTACAATATAAAACAGAGTGGTTCCATTATGCAAAATGGATACATCCGCGAATTCTAGCATTTCTTCAATATTTAAAGGTGGCATGTTACTTTTATTAAAATTATCATTTACTATCTCTATTTCATTTTCGCCAAGTAGGAATGTATTTATAAAATTCAGTTTCGCCCATTGTATGGCGTACTTAATATTAATTATTTCTTCTTTTATGAGCCTAATTTGATTTTGTAAGCTAATAGCTATCTCATCACTTATGAGAGATTCCTTTCTTATGGTATTGGTTAAATCATTTGAGATTTTCGTGAGTTTATTAATACGATCTTCTAATTGCCTGTTTATGATAAGCTGTTTATTGTCGATTTCTATAAGTTTGCTTATGCTGTCGGTAAGCATTATTAAGTCGTCATTGTCCGGGCTGCCGGCTATATACTTCCAAGCTGTGCCTATAATGTTGATCGCTCTAGTCTTTCGTTTATGGAAAAGTGATATTGTGTCGAAAGTGACAATAGCTTGCGTTATTTCGTGCCGTAAAGTGTGGTATAAAGTATTGGTTCTTAAGTCTTTTTCGGTGTAAAAAAGGAAATTATCTAATGCGTTTTTGATCTGTTCTAGCTCAATGACTTGTACGATTCGTGTTGTCGATGTCTGTAGTTTCCCTATTCCTTTTAGAAATGTAATTGTTTGTGCGTCTGTGTAGTTCAAGATTTCCAAGTGTCCTTCTGTTGCTTTTATTGTCATCATTAATAGGAATCTGTAATTTTTATGTATTTTTTATATTGCTTTTTTGTATTATTTTGTCAGTTGTTGTTAGCACGGTTGTGTTTCTATTTTCTTTAACTATTTCCTTTTTGTATCTGGGTGACAGTTTGGTACCTAATCTGGTATTGACTTTGACGAATATTTCTTGACCTGGTATATAAGTTCGTATGTCGTTACGTTTTTTGTTATGATTCTGCATGTCGGTCTATTGTTTCTGTTTGAGTCTGTCAATGTTCTCCTTCCTAGCTTTTTCGTATTGGTCTGGGTCTGTAGTCACGTTTCTGCCGAAGAATATGTCTAATGGTCTCTTGTTAGTTGTCGAGTGTATAGTGTAGTTGTAGTCGTATATTGATTTGTTAAGTAGTTCTTCGAATGTTCTGTGTTTCTCTTTTCTTTTGTTGCATCTCATAATATCTGATAGTGTTGAATGAAATCTCTCTACCTGCCCATTCACTGCGCTTTTGTAGGGTGGTGTTTTATAAACTTCTATGTATATTTAATTGGTCCTGCATCATAAAAGTGATTGAGGCTGAATTAAGGGATTTTTCGTTATCTATTACAACGGCTTTAGGTACGCCAAAATAAAAAAGGATTTCATGAAGTGGTTTTTTAATGTCTTCTATTGCCCTAGATTTGATTATTCGTCCCTGAGCTAATTTCGAAAATTTGCCTACTGCCGTTAGTACTAAGTTTTTTTCTGTCGTGTATATGTCGATGTGGATTGTATGTCCTGGGTATTCGGGGATATGTGTTTTTCTCTAGTTTTGGGTTAGTGGGATGCCTATCATATTTTTCTTCTTTAAAAACCTGACACTGTTTGACTAATTCTGTTATTCGTTGCTTCATTTTTGGGAAATAGAATCTTTCGGACAATTGCATTTTGTTTTCTAGTGCGTTGCGGTGGGCTCTGTTGTGTGTAACCAATATCTTCTCATCTTGTTCTGTTTCATTTGTTAAATCTTTTACTTGAGACTGTGTGAATCTAATCTTGAAGTTACTAAAATGTTGGGGATATATTTGCTGAATTTGGTTCATTATTTCTTCTGAGGTTATTATTCCGTTGATTACGGATGGGTTTAGATGAACTTTCAGTATTTGCGTAAGGTCGTGTTCTGAGAAATTTGGTGGAGTAATCGTATGCCTGTGGAATGTTGGGAATGGGATATGGGATTCGTAATTTGTTTCGTTGGCTCTACTGAGAAATATCTGGTTTTTGAATACGTTAATTGGAGCTTCTATGCTCGGAATTAAGTTGTGGCTTGAACTGTCTGCACTGTGCTGGGTGGAGGCTACTGATCCAATGTTATTGATCACAGGGATACGTGATAGCGCATCGGCTACAATGTAATCCGTACCTGGCTTATAGAGGAGTTCGTAATCGATCTCTTCTAGGTAAGCTTTCCACCTCTTTATCCTAGCGTTGCCGTTCCAACTGCTAAAAGAGTGGGTTAAGGGTTGATGGTCGGTGTATATTTTTACACTCGCTCTACCGTAGAGGTAATTCTTGAGGGCTTTTAAGGCGCAAATTATTGTCAACATTTCCCTCTCATTGGTGGCGTAGTTCTCCTCTGTTTTAGAGAGAGTTCTAGAGAGGAAACAAATGGGTCGTTTGTTCTGGGATAGGACAGCCCCAATAGCAAAGTTGGATGCATCTGTTGTCAGATGAAACTCTTTGCTGAAGTCCGGGAAATGAAGTATTACCTCATTCGAAACTAGGGAATTTTTTATTTTATTGAATGCTTCGATCGCTTCTTCGTTGAGATTAATGAGCTTTTTAGCTGATTGATTTTTGGACACCCGTCCATCTTCCCCTCTTAAAAGAGAGGTAAGGGGCTTTGCCAGCTTAGCGAAGTCTTTTATATACCTCCTATAATAGCTGGCGAGGCCAATAAACGATCTTAAATCTTTGAGTGTTTTTGGAAGTGGGTACTTCCTTATTGTCTCAATTTTGCTTGGATTAGTTTCTATCCCCTTGTCTGAGTTGACAAATCCCAGGAATTCTACTCTGCTTTTAAAGAACTCGCATTTGTCCAATTGACATTTCATGTTGGCTTCTTGTAGAGTTCTAAATATGGCGGCAAGGTGCTGCGCATGCGATTCATCATCTTTGCTAAAGATAATGATATCGTCAATATAAATGAAGCATATTTTTCCAATATGCTCACGAAGGATGTCGTCAAGAGCTCTCTGGAAAATTGAGGGCGCATTCTTGAGACCGAATGGGAGTCGTGTAAACTCGTATTTTCTGTTGTTAACGGAGAAGGCAGTTTTTTCTATGTCTGACTCCTAAAGGGGTATTTGATGAAAGCCACTTTTCAAATCTAAGACAGAGAAAACTTTGTTATTGCATAGCTGTGCTAGTACCTCGTTGATTTCGGGTATAGGGTATTTGTCTGCGGTAGTTTCTTTATTTAGTTTCCTGTAGTCTATAACCATGCGATATTTCTTTTGCCCGGAGGCATCTAATTTTTTCGGAACAATCCACACAGGTGAATTGTATGGGGATCGGGAGGGTCGGATGATTCCGTCCTCTAAAAGTTCTTTGATTTGGTTGTGTACTTCGTCTTTTAAAGACATTGGAAATTGGTAAAAGTTTGAATATATGGGGGAGTCGGTTTTTGTTCGAATCTCTGATCTGACGTTGGTTGTGTATGTCAGTTTTTCGTCCGGATTGGCGAACAGGTGTGGGTGCATTTTAACTAGTTGGTTAAGGCTATTTTTTTGTTCGTTTGTCATATGTTCTGTCCGTGGTATTACCGTGTTGACCGCCTCTATTTTTTTCTGCTTAATGGGTATGCAAATATTGTTCTTGATTATTAGTAGATTCTTACTGCTTTGTATCACAGCATCTAGTTCCTTTAGACTATCGTTACCTTATATGGCGTCGAATGATTTTAGGGTGGGTAAGAGAAAGAATTTTATTTTTATATCGTTTCTATTGAAAAGATTAGCGAACTTTTGGTGTGTAATTTTAATGCTTCCGCCGACTGTGACGGCTTCGAAGGGTTTTTCGTTTGGAATAGGTTCGGACACGAATTTCGGTTGTACGTAATTTCGGTTTGATCCTGTATCTATTAGTGTTTTGAGTAATTTTCCGCTCCCCATCTTACATTCTATGTAAGGAAGAGAGGAGCTCTTTATCCTAAAAAATTAATGTCTGAGTGTTCGTATTGGGTATTTTGTCCGTCATCTGTTTCTTCAATTTGTTGGGCGTATTCGTTTAATGGCTGCTCGTATTCAGATTGCTGTTCGTAGTTTAGCATTGATTGCACGTATATGTTCATGGTCACATAGTTGTCAGTGTTTTCTGTCTCGGTCTGTTCTTCTCCTGTTTGTATGTTGAAATTTCTTTGTTTTTTGTCCGTGGCGTTTATTGGTGGTGGAGGTCTTTTCCCTACGTGGTTGGGGTTTTGGTGCAGAAGGTCTATTGGGTACGTATACCTGTTGTGGTTGTGTCTAGTAGGTTCGTTGGTTAAGGTATTGTGGAATCGGTCCATTATTGTTGTAAGTCGGTGGTCCATGGATCGGGAGTTGGGGCTTGAAGCTAATGGGTGGTGGCCTAAAAGTTTGGGCGAAAGAAGGCTGAGCTGTTCGGGGTGGCAGTGTAGGTGGTGGTATATTTCTATTTGGGTTTCTGGCATGTGTCTGTTGATTTCTATTCAAAGCCATGTTAGTGCGATATATTTGATTCTCTAGTTTTAAACAATAGTGAAGGGCTGAAGGTAGATCTGCTGGCTCCTTTATTCCAAGAATCCGTGGTAAATCTCCCTTCAAACCTCTAATGAAGGTATCTAATGCTTTATCTCGGTATATTTTTGTCATAAGGGTTTCGGATTCCCTATTTAATTCCATGCAGCCTACTTTATTTAATATCAGCGACAAGTGGTTGTAAACGACCTGGTAGAATTCTTCTACTGTTTGGTTGTTACCTAGCACAAACATTGTCATCTGATATTTTAATGTTCCCAGATCTCTTTTGTCTGCGTAGTGCAGCGTGAGACATTTGGAGACAGCGCTCCAATTTAGGGGAACATTATACGACTCGAGGGCCGTGTCGGCATTGCCAGTGATTTTGTTTCTCACTGTATGCAATATGCCAAAGTATTTTGGCGAACCTGCCTCAGCTGCATAGGCTGAGAGTATACGATCTACACTCTTCTTCCATGAGCTAAATTCCGCTGGATTACCGGAGAATTCTCTGAGGCTTTTAACTATGTCCGGAACTCTGTCTAAGTCATTCAAATTGTGGTTGGCAGTTATTGTTTGGTCGTCTACGTCAGTAAACTCCCTAGAGGGGTTGACTAACTGCTTTACTAATGTCGGCAGTTGTTGTGCCAAAATCTGGCTAACCGTGGCTGCTATCATCTGCTCTGCGTTATTCGCCATGACTCTATTTTGTAAATGTTCGTTTTGTCTGTCGATATGTCGTTGTTGCTGTCTGTTCAAGTTATGGCCGCCTACCTTTGGTTGATCTGATACTATTGGGGCCTAACTAAATTGCTTTCATTAGCCATAAACGAGATATATTACTTATATTGTATATTTTAAGATATTTTCGAAGTATATTTAAATCTAGTGTTAATTTTTTACTCTATATTTTGATTGAATTTTTGATCGTTTTTGTTTTCGTTTTAAAACCAGTGGCTGCCTTCTTCCTTCTACTTTGGAGGGTCCCTTGGGAGTCGCAAAGTTGGTAATAATTTATACTACATTCGTAGTCTTTACATTTGTTTATCGTTTTTACTTCTTTATCTTGCTTATTGTTCTACAATATTTGGTATTTATTATGCTTATAATTCTATTTCACCTTTGTGTTAGTTGATCGTTTGTTTTTTTTTGTGTTTCACTTAATTTCTAAATTACAGTACTATTCCTGATGTGGCAACCTCCCCTGCCGGTCCGGATTTCATCTTTTTTGAAGCCTTTGGGTATCTACTGGGGGTCCTGCGACCAGTCTTCGTTGAGAGTATCCTGCGGGCGGGCCTTACAAGATGCGTTGTCCGCCGATGGGCAAAATTGAACAATTAAGTTCCAATTGCCTTTCGCGAATTTCACCAATCGTTGAATTTAATCGACGAGAGTTGCACTGGTTTTATTTTCGCGTATAACCGACTAACGCGCACGTAGAAGCGTTTTGTTCTGTTGTAACACGAGCCGGTCCCTGCTTGGGCGCCAGTTAATTCCAAAGTTTATTAAACGATGAAAAAACTAAATTTTTAGGGAAGCAAGACTTCCTTTATTTGATGTTAATTTGCAACTAAATAAACTTAAATCAATTTTAGCCCTACTAACCTGTGGCTTAGCGGCAGCGGCGTCGCTGCTGATGTTGTTGGCCCGTTGGGCCATTCTTCTTGGAATTTTCGGCGGTTGCCAGTCGGCGCGTTGAGGAAATGGCACAGACACCAAGTCAGCATTTTGCTGCACTTCTTATGAGGTGTAGCATTGCTTCTTATTGGGACTGTATGAATTTATTTGTTGTTAACTTACATACAAATAATCTTCTTTCCATTTTGACCAAAACTCTTTCTTTATTCTTTGAATCAGTTTCCATCTATTTAAGTTGCCTATTCTATTCTGTGTTTTTGATTCTATGCTATCTAAGGTTGGTCTTCCAATTAGAAAATGACCTGGCGTCAACACTTCGTCAATGTCTCCTCCGTATGTGTACAATAGTCGTGAGTTTAATTCTACTTTAATTCGACACAACAATGTTGATATTTTTTTCGAATGTTAGATTGCTGTCTGTTCAAGTTATGGCCGCCTACCTTTGGTCGATCTGATACTATTGGGGGCCTAACTAAATTGCTTTCATTAGCCATAAACGAGATATATTACTTATATTGTATATTTTAAGATATTTTCGAAGTATATTTAAATCTAGTGTTAATTTTTTACTCTATATTTTGATTGAATTTTTGATCGTTTTTGTTTTCGTTTTAAAACCAGTGGCTGCCTTCTTCCTTCTACTTTGGAGGGTCCCTTGGGAGTCGCAAAGTTGGTAATAATTTATACTACATTCGTAGTCTTTACATTTGTTTATCGTTTTTACTTCTTTATCTTGCTTATTGTTCTACAATATTTGGTATTTATTATTCTTATAATTCTATTTCACCTTTGTGTTAGTTGTTCGTTTGTTTTTTTTTTGTGTTTCACTTAATTTCTAAATTACAGTACTATTCCTGATGTGGCAACCTCCCCTGCCGGTCCGGATTTCATCTTTTTTGAAGCCTTTGGGTATCTACTGGGGGTCCTGCGACCAGTCTTCGTTGAGAGTATCCTGCGGGCGGGCCTTACAAGATGCGTTGTCCGCCGATGGGCAAAATTGAACAATTAAGTTCCAATTGCCTTTCGCGAATTTCACCAATCGTTGAATTTAATCGACGAGAGTTGCACTGGTTTTATTTTCGCATATAACCGACTAACGCGCACGTAGAAGCGTCTTGTTCTGTTGTAACACGAGCCGGTCCCTGCTCGGGCGCCAGTTAATTCCAAAGTTTATTAAACGATGAAAAAACTAAATTTTTAGGGAAGCAAGACTTCCTTTATTTGATGTTAATTTGCAACTAAAGAAACTTAAATCAATTTTAGCCCTACTGACCTGTGGCTTAGCGGCAGCGGCGTCGCTGCTGATGTTGTTGGCCCGTTGGGCCATTCTTCTTGGAATTTTCGGCGGTTGCCAGTCGGCGCGTTGAGGAAATGGCACAGACACCAAGTCAGCATTTTGCTGCACTTATTATGAGGTGTAGCATTGCTTCTTATTGGGACTGTATGAATTTATTTGTTGTTAACTTACATACAAATAATCTTCTTTCCATTTTGACCAAAACTCTTTCTTTAGTCTTTGAATCAGTTTCCATCTGTTTAAGTTGCCTATTCTATTCTGTGTTTTTGATTCTATGCTATCTAAGGTTGGTCTTCCAATTAGAAAATGACCTGGCGTCAACACTTCGTCAATGTCTCCTCCGTATGTGTACACTAGTCGTGAGTTTAATTCTACTTTAATTCGACACAACAATGTTGATATTTTTTTCGAATGTTAGATTGTTGTCGCCCATTACCCTTTTTAGGTGATATTTTACCGACTTGACTCCGGCCGCCCAAATTTTTGTAATTTTCTAGTATAGGGGCAATCTAATTATTACTTTGGATCGCTTTTAGAAAATCTTGATCTTGCTTCCTTGACGCACCTACGAAATTAGTGAGTGCATTTTCCGCAACTTGCTATAAATCTTCTTAGTGCTGGTAAAAATGCATCTGATGTTAAATCACTAACTACTTTTAGGTAAATTGCTTTTGTGGCCATACATACGAATACTGCTATATACCCCTTATATGTTTTCTGTCCCCGAGTTTTTGAGTACTTACTGTTATATGGTCCTGCATAGTATACTCCTGTATTTAAGAACGGGAAGGATTCTGTTGTCCTATATTTCGGGAGATTTTCCATTATCTGTTCTACTGTGTGCTGACTGTATCTAGTACATTTAACATATTCTTTCAAATATTTCTTTAAGGAGTTTCTTAATCCGATTATCCATTATTTTTTCTAAATATTATTTCTCATTAGGTTAAGTCCTCCATGTAAGAAGAAGAGAAGCTACGTAACCTTTGTCTAATATTATTGGATGTTTGATATCGAAATCTGCACTTGAATTTTGAAGTCTACCTCCGACTCTTAATATCCCATTTGATCTAAAAATGGGGGTAGCCCTAGTATTTTACTCTTCGATTAAATTTCTTTTTTGTGACGTAAGCAATTTATTTCTGTGATAAATTGATTTGTCTGTTCTTGTTTGAGTAACATTATATTTGCTTTTCTGAGTTCCTTAACTGCTGGATGGGATGGAAACACCTCCTTTGTAATTTTGATTGCAATAAATCTTAGTATATAAGCTATTATCCTTTCTAATTTTTGTAAGCAAGAATATCTTTGAATTAAATTTTGAATAATCCTAATTCCGAAGTTTAATAATATTGTATTGACTATTATCATATCTTCGTTCATCTGTTCTTTCCCTTTCCACCAAATTGGCACTCTCTTAATTTACTTGGACAAACTCCCCTTGTGGACACATCCGCTGGATTCTCTTCTGATTTTACATGACCCCAATTTATATTTGAATTTTTTATTCCTTCAGTTCTGTTTCTTATGTTCTTGATCTTATTTGTACTGTTTTTTATCCAAGCTAACGTAAGTGTAGAGTCACTCCATGCAGTATATTGTACTGCCATTGTTATTAACTCATTTATTATTTTCATTAATTTTGCTATCAGATGTGCTGCACATAATTCTAGTTTCGGTATGGTTTTTCTATTTCTTATTGGGTTTATCTTACTCTTGCTGGCTATTATCGTGACTGAATTACCTACTTTTGCATATACCACTGCTGCGTATGATTTCTCTGATGCATCCGCAAATCCATGCAATTGTATTTCAAGCTTCATGCTGGTTTGTAACCATTTTGGGATTCTTATGTCTTCTAAAAATCTTATTTTTTTTATATACTGTTCCCATTAATTTGCATATTCTATGATTAGTTTGTCATCCCAATCTTTATTTATTAACCATCATTTTTGCATGAATAATTTTCCTACAACTGTAACCGGGGCTATCCAATCTAATATATCATATAACTTTGCAAGCGTGGATAATACTTGCCTTTTGTTTATGTTTTCTGAGCCCTCACAATTGACCTAAAATTTGAATTAGTCTTTCAAAGGTTCCCACTGTAGTCCCAATGTTTTAATAGACTCATTTTCTTCAATAGCTTTTACTTTATTTTCGTTAGTATTTTCTACATGTTCTATAATCTCTTGTTTATTTCCAATCCATTTTCTCAAATTAAAACCAGCTTCCGCTAGCTCCCAAGAAATTTCTTTAAGTTTTTCTTGCAATCAGGTATGGTGTCTGCTCCTGACATCAGTTCATCCATATAAAAGTAATTTCTGATTGTTTCCCCAATGATTTGATCTTTACAATTATTTGCTATCTCTACCAGCACTCTTGTTGCTAAGTAAGTGAGTTTATAGTTTTTAATCTGCTGATTTGGAGTTTCTCTCCACAGAATATACAAATATTGTTGACCTTTTTTGACAACATTAATCTACCGATACATTTTTTCTATATTTGAAGAGACGGCAAACTGCCACTTGCGCCATTTCAATACGACGTCGAAAATATCTTTTTAGACTCTGGGTCCCACCCAAATTATTTCATTTAAGCTTTTGTTGTTCTTGGTTTTTGCGGATGCATCGAAAACTACTCTTAACTTGGTTGTGAGACTAGAGTCTCTTAACACTGCTTGATGAGGTAAATAATACTTCCCCTTTTCGTTGGACTCGACCATATGTCCTAAGTCCATATACTCTTTTAAGAAATTGATTCTTTTGAATCTTTTCTCTAAGTTCGGAAACCGCGCCATTGCTTGTGGTCTTGGTTACCCTGAATATTTCTCTTCTTTAAACGGAATGGTAACTGTATACCTTCCATCTGGTTCTTTTCTTGTTGTTTCAATACAAATTTTCTCGCAGATTTCTTCTTCTGCATCTTCTTTGTCTTCTTCTTCTATCTCCCAAAATCTCTCCAAATCTTTAATCTCCTTTGGATTTCGTGCACCGGACACTATCCACCCGAATTCTGTGTTCTGGCCGAGAAGCCCGTCGATTTTTACTTGACCAGCGGCTCCTTTTTTGGGTCTAAAGTATCCACACATATTTGACCTTATATTTTTATATACTAGACTCTGTTGAGGATACTCGACTAATTTTTGTGGTCGCCCTCCATCTAGGTAACTTTAGTTTCTGGACTGCCTCATCAGATATGATTTTCGTTTGCGACCCACTATCAATTAATGCCCGCAATTTTTCGTATTCCCCCATAGCTGATTTTACCATGACAATTGCTGTCGCTAAAAGCGCTTGCCTTTCAGATACGCTTGTGTTCACTTTTTCTCTTCTATCAAAGTGAAGCATTGTGTGGTGGTATTGGTTGCATTTTGCACATCAAATTTCCCTCGTGCACCTCTTGGCACTTTAATGTTTTAATCACTTTAAACATAATTGTGCTTTTCTTGCGGCTTCTGCCCTTGCTACTGGGCTCATGCAAATTGCAAATTGGACGATTTTCCGAAATGTCCTTATTGACTTTCGGTTTTTTCTCCTCATCCTTCAATGAGCCTAGAGCATTCAACCTTTGCTCTAAATACTCCATTACGTCGGACAATTTTTGAACTTCTTTTGTTCTTTTAACATGAAGTTCATATGCTTGTAAAGTTTCTCTCTTAAACTTGCGAATAATCATGTGTGCAAAAATTACATCAAAGTCCTCTGATAAGTCCGTTTTCAATTTTATTAAATGTATTGATTCATTAATTTAAATTTAAATAAATGCCTCAATGTGCTTTGCTGAATCACTGTTCTGTACTGCAAGCTCTAAAAGCCTATTCAATTGTTCGGAGAATATTTTGCTTTTGTTTTTATAACGCTAGGTTAATCATTCCCAAGTCGCATTGAAATTTTCTTCGGAGCCTATTAGCAAATGTGACACCATGCATCTTGCCTCTCTTTTTCATGCCGTTTTTAGATAGTTAAATTTAAGAGCTGGACCCAAATCCTATCTTGATTGAACCAACTCTGTTAACAACCCGGCAAAGAGATCCCACTCTTTGGAATCCCTATAAAAGGTAGGTACCTGCATTTTTGGGAGCGTTGGTAGCTCCTCCGTTTTTAATTGATAACCCCCAATTTTCGGTTGTCACTTGTCTTGAATCTCTTCTGCTGGTTCTTCTACCGTGCTCTGTACGTCGAATCCTAGCGTTTTAATTTTCCTATCATACGTTACGTTGCTGTGAAACTTTTTTTAAAGAATTGTATTTCTTTTTGTATTTCTTCCCAAAGAAATACTATCTTTCTTTTCTAAATCCAAACACTTTACTGTTGTTTTCCCTAATGTCCACCTGCGTTTCTGCTGCCTCCTCAACAATTCTATAGTTTTGTCTGACAACATATTTAAAAAAAAAAATTTTTTTATTTTTTGTAATATAAAGTTCTTTATAATTTTAATTTTAGCTTTTACGTCAGTCGACTGTATATACAAAATTTTTTAATAGAAATCTTGTGAATATTATTTTTTTTTTTTTGTTATTGCGAGGCGATCTTGCCGCCGTTTTCGCATAGGTGCGCCATATTGTGTTTTACCTGACGCTCGATTGCGCCTATTCGTAGCCACAATGTCGTGGCTACGTCCCACGCTGGTGGAGGATTCCAATTTACCCGTTCTATCTGGGCTCTTCTTTCCTGTAGCAGCTTGGATTTTTGTCCTCCTCTTCTTTTTCGGGGCTTTGGTGCAAGGAATTGCCACAAGCTTTTCTTTTTCTTTTTTTGCCTTGCCCAATATTCCTTTATGGACAAGGGCTTAGGCCCTACTTGCGGCTCTTCTGTGATTATTCATCGTAGCGCTTCTTGGTAAGCGATACTCATTTCGCCTCGTCCAGATGTTTGGGCCCTTACTTGTTCCGTAGCGCTTCTTGAAGAGTTTGCCCTCTGGATGGGCCTTGGTCACCTTCAGCATGGATCTGTCGCTCTCTTTGCTGTCTGGTCTTCTGTTCGCCGTGCTCCTCTTGCCTGCACCGCTCGAAATTTTATGGTTCGACGTGCTGCTCTTGGCTGCACCGCTCAAAATTTAGTGGCTCGGCGTGCCAGTTTTTTCCGGCACTGCTCGAAGGTCTTTACAAACATGCGTGCCGAAATGCCGGCACTGCTCGAAGGACCAAATGTGAACGAGTCTGTTCACTATGAGTACTTGTAAGATACTGTTTTATTCTTACAAATCCTAGGTCTTATATACTAACAGAGTGTCTGATTTTAGCTTTGCTGTCGATGCATTATCGGCAGCAGCGGTCATAAACTATTGTGTTTAATTAGGGTATTTTTTTTACCCTCACTACTTATATTTCTAACATGACATTTCTTAGCGTAGGTCACTTTACAATCTTCAGTGACTACATGTGCGATATCTATTGTTATGCTGCTGGCCGCGTACAATATGGTGTGAGATAAATTTTTACCGAGGGTCTAAGTGAGATTCGGTGTCACTTTTTCATGTGTGAACAGAGTGATCAATTTATAGTTTATCGATTGTTCACGAGATGTTGCACTCAAGCGAGGCGCTGTGCAGTTAAACATAAACAACTATAAGCAACTTAACCACATAGTACAAATTTAAAAACTGACATTAATAATATGTTTAAATGCATAGGCCACAACCATGAGCGTGCGATAAAATAAAAATAGGCCGGGAGGGCAAACAAATTTAATGAATGTTTTTTAATAGAGATGTTTAAAGACCGATTTTATACAAAAATCAAAATCAAAACGTTCGGCTGCGTTTGTTGCGGAGATTTCGGGAAAATTCGAAAACCATTTAGTTAGTTCCAAGCCGGCACTTTGATTTATTTCAGACACTTCAGATTAAATCGTCCGAAGGTTCCCTACGTATGCTGCACCAGTCAGTAACTCATCGACATAAAAGTCGTCCCTGATAATGTCAGTAGCTTATGGGTGTGACGACTTGCGAGTCTCCCTTCACTTTGTTAAGCACCGTATTTCCAAAAACTAGACAGGCGTAGTGCCGTAAGTTACTGGAAATGGCTGGAAATGTAGATCTGCTTCATGCACCATGATCTGATTAAACATCTTCTGGATATCAGCAGTCAATGCATATTTGTGGAGTCTTAATTGAAGAATAGTCGAATATAACTCCTTTTTATGGTCGGTCCAACCATAGGGGTTCATTCGACGTAATTTTAGATAACGTCCGACAGGACGCGTCGAAAGCAACGCGTGGTCATAAGACACTCTAAACCGGAATGAATTAGTGTGGAGTACTTGGAATCCGATCATCAATTTCAGACATAAGACTTAACGTTAAATATTCGTCCATGAATTCCGAGTACACCCGCCTAAGTTTGGGATCAGGGCTTAGCGTCTTTCAAGCGCCAAAAACCGTCGCATTGAGTAATAAAAAGAAGGAGATAAAGAGTCACCCTGAGCTTTTATAATCGTTTTAAAATTCAAGCAAGATACATCAGGTTAGTCTGCAAACGCAAAATCAAACACAAGAAATAAAGCTCATTCACCATAGGAAACAACAACAAATCACTTACAAAGCAACAACAGTGCGCATTAAACCCCATATTTTTTGGACGTCTGTTTTTATCGCTTAAAAGGTGAAGCAAGATCTCGAGGTTATAGGAAACTCAGTGCAAAGAAACGGGACAAATTATGCCACTGTGTTCGTTGCTGGTTTTGTTCCTACAAGGCAGCGCGTAAAAAAAACAACAACACAATTTGGGTATTTGCAGAGCCGAGACTTATCAAAGGGTTAGGCACGGAGCGCGTCAACATTACAAATTATAACGTCACATTTGAATTTTAACTGTTGTTGGTAACCTATGTAAGTAAGGCTGAACCTCACCATCTGGAATGCGAACGGCCTGTACAATAGCAGACCAGACGTCGAACACTTTGTGATGACCACTGTATTATGTGTGTTAGATGGTTCAGTGAAATCTACTTTGTTTGGTTGGAGCGACACGTAGAGTCGTCGCTTAAGAAGTTCTTTATTGAATGTTTTCTTATAAGTTCTCCTAATGCTTACTTAGCTAAGGCCGCGTAGCTGCTCTGCCGGTAACGCCAGCAGCGGAGCGGCTGCATTATGTTTATCTTATATATAATGTTGTTAACAGCGCTAAGAGAGAGAGAGAGAGAGAGTATGTTATCAGCACATATGCATATACATAGCTAGGCGGTCAGGTGGGATCGCTGACGCTGCATTTATGATACATGGAGCATAAGTGGGTGATCATGTTTCACTCGCACTTGAACTTGGTTATTTATGTAAATACTGCAACATAGTGATACAGTGTGTTTGTATGTTATGAGTTGTAAATATATGTCAAATATATTTTACTGCTACAGTGTGTTTGTATGTATAATTTGTATATATATGTGTAATATATTGTACTGTACTTGACTACAGTGAGCATTCGATATGTGCGCATACGACATCTCCCTCCTTTGGAAAAATAACGTAATCTTGTGTAGTTATTTTTATTTAAAATTATACATTATGTTAATAAGTTGTATGTATTTTTGCAATATACAGAATTTTTTTTTTTTTTTTATATGTTTATTGTATATTATTGCAAATATTAATTTGATATATATATATTTGTAATTTTTCTTAATAATTGATAAAGTTGGTTATGAATGATAAAGTTTTAATATATATTTATGTACGGTTTGTTTCTTATTTTTATTATTATAAATTATTGTGTTATCCCTTTCTTCTATGTTTTCTACCTTATAGGGTCCCGTATATTTAAAATGTAATTTATGTCCTTTTTTATTTTTTAATAAAACCAAATCTCCTGTCCCTATATTTCTTTATTATTTTTCTTATGCTCTTCAAGCATAGTCCTAGCCCTTTTATATGCTACCTCTTATCTAAATTTACTTTCTTTAGCATAATCATCTATATTATAAATTGCTTCTATGCTATCTATACTATTGACTTGTTTTGGTAAGTTATGTGTTTTACCAAATACTAGCTCATATGGACAATAATTATGTGCCGGGGGGTCGTGTTGAAACAGTAAACGAAATATTGAAGCCGTACGTCCCAATCAGTTTTATTAACTGATATGTATGATCGTATGTATTCATTAAAAGTTGTATGACTTCTTTCGACTGTTCCGACTGTCTGGTGGAGGTATGCGGTAGATGTTATATTATTAATTTTTAAAAATTTGCACGTCATTAATTATTGAGTTTTTATATTATGTTCTCGTGTCCGTAATGAACGTCTTCATTGCCCCGTACTTCAGAATAAAAGATTCAAATATAGCGACAGTATTCGCGCTTTTGTTTACAACCGGTATGTCAACTAAATATTTAGTTAAGTCAAATATGAGAGTGACTGCATATTCGTTGCCATTTTCCATTCTTGGTAGTGGACCAATGGTGTCTACTATCACTCTGTCGAAAGCATATATTGGGGTATCAGTTAGTGTTAGTGGAGTTTTAATGTGCGTAGTTGTTTTCGCTTTTTGGCATTTTTGTATGTATTCTCCTATTTTTTTAGACATACCTTTCCAAAAATAATGTCGTTTGACCTTGGCCAAGGTTTTTGTAAAGCCTGTCTGTCCTCCTTGTATGGGGTCGTAATGGAATGTAGACAAAATAGCTTCTTTTTCTTTTTCATTTTTAATTAGGGTCACCGTATCATATCTTGCCGTAATTTTCATGTTTAAAGAAACATAGCATATTTTTTACATGCAAGGTCCCTACTTTACGTACTTCGTCATTTTTAATAACTTCATATATGTACGTTGGGTGTTGAAGCTGTGATCTGTTTTGACGATAAAATGATTACCTTAAATATAGGGTCTAAAATGTGTTATTGCCCAATGAATGGCTGCTAATTCCTGTTCAGTTGTGCTCTTGTTACTTTCACCTTTTGTAAATGATTTACATACATATGCAACTGGAAGTTGGTGGCCCTTGTGGTTTTAAGTTAAAACAGCACCACACGCTTGCTTACTCGCATCCGTTGTTATGAAAAATTCTTTGCTGAAGTCTGGATATTGAAACAGATTTGGTTCTATAAGCTTAGATTTTAAGTGTAAAAATTCATTTTAGCAGTCATCGGTCCATTCGAATGGAATATTTTCTTACATAATCTAGTTATGTGCCTTGAAAAGTCTGCAACATTTTTAATAAATCGTTCATTCCTTTATCTGTGCATTTGTGTCCCACAAATATGACTTCATGCATAACGAGAAAGAAAGGCTATCTTCGGCACGCCGAAGATTTAATACCCTTGCAGACCCAACCTTTTCATAATGCTCATAGTGATTTGCCCGTATTTAAGAAGCACATAGTTAATGCCGAGTATGGCTAAGTTTTTTTTTTTTTATTTTATGAATGGTCGACAAAACGAGTGTCTTCCTATTTATTCAATACATTATACATACATTATCAAATTTAACGCTAAAAGCCTAGTTAGAATACACAATTTTCTATTAGCATCACCGACCGATGGAGGAGGATGGGGCCCTTTTCTTGAAAAACAAAATAGTTTTCCACACAACAACTTAATTTTTGACCAATCGTTCCTATGGCAGCTATATGACAGCTGACTACTACTACTATCGGACTACTGTCCGATATAAATAAGATTTTGATATAGTGGTCCGATGTTGATAGTATTTTGCATATATATGAGGAGTATAGAAAACTAATAAATGCCGAGTTTGGTCAAGATATCTTGAAAAACAAAAAAAATTGCATACAACAACTTAATTTTCGACCACTCGTTCCTATGGCAGCTATATGATGTAGTCGTTCAATCTTAATAGGGTTTTGCATATATATGAGGAGCATAGTAAAACTAATAAATGCCGTGTTTGATCAAGATATCTTGAGAAACAAAAATGTTTTTATACAAGAACCAAGACGAGAAGGAAGGGCTATCTTCGGCACGCCGAAGATTTAATCCCCTATCAGACCCAACCATTTCATAATGTTCATATCTAAGAAGCACAGGGAAAAAAGTTAATGCCGAGTATGGTTAAGATTATTAATTAATATCCTTAATTTCCGACTGATCGTTCCTATGGCAGCTATATGATATAGTGGTCCGACCTTAATAGGATTTTGCATATATAACAAATAAATGCCGAGTTTGGTCAAGATATCGTGAAAAACAAACTAATTTTCCATATAACAACTTAATTTTCGACTGAACGTTCCCATGGCAGCTAGATGATATAGTGGTCCTATCTTAATAGGATATCGCATATATATGAGGAGCATATTAAAACAAATAAATGGCGAGTCTGGTCCAGATATCGTGAAAAACAAACAAATTTTCCATTCAACAACTTAATTTTCGACCGATCGTTCCTATGGCAGCTATATGATATAGTAGTCCGATCTTAATAGGATTTTGCATATATATGGGGAGCATAGTAAAACAAATAAATGCCCAGTTTGCCCAGGTTCGACTATTTTGTCGTCAATTATCTTTTTACTTGAGCTTGAATTTCTTGTATTGGGCTATGAGGATTTCTATAATTTTTTATGTAAACTGGCTCATCATCCTTCAATCTTAATTTTTGTTTGTAAAAATTATTTGTTGATGTAGATTCAGTTTCAAGTCCGAATATGTTCCGGTATATTTATTGCATAACTTTGATAACTGTGATTTGAATTGTGGAGGAAAATTTGTAGATAATTGGGATATGACAGTTTATTCTCTGGTTTTCGTGTTTGTTTGAACCACATTGTAGTTCGAAAGTGATTCATATTCTAAGCCATTTATATCAACTTATTGATCAGTATTGGGTATATTTAAAGCCGGACAAATGTGTTTTGAGAAGTTGCAATGGTATTTGAAACGTAAATACCAGCTTGAATTTGGTTTGGATTTAGTACACTTTCTTCACTTGAGGATTTAGTGATGTTGCGGACAACTTGGTATATTGCTGGTAATAATATTGAGTTATTACAAGAACTGTATGTTATCGGAACGTTAATCGGCAAATTTAAGTTATTAGGTCTAATTATAAACCAATCTTCTGTTGGTTTAAAATCTAATTGACCATTAAATTTTTTTATAAAATCAATCCCTATTATAATGTAGTATGTGCATATATCGAGGGTACACTGTACCAAGAACTCAGCATAAATATAACAGCAACACTTTGTTGCATTACATAAACAAAACCAATTCAAGTGAGCGTGAAATATGATCACCCACTTATGAACTACGCTAAGTCAGCATTCCCACGCTGACCGCCAATAACTCGCTCTCTTATACTGTTAAAACATATATATACATATATGTATATGCAGCCGCTACGCTGCTAGCACAACCGGCGCAGCTACGCGGCCTTAGCCTAAGCACTTTTGTACATAGGCTAAGCGTACTTAAAGAGATATTGAATAAAGCATTATTAAAACCGAACTCAAACGGCTAAGACGTGGCAGATCCATTAACTCGTACCCATCGAGTTTACATGGCGACCGTGACTCGGTCTGAGTCTTGTACAGATGGAAGCTGCTGAACAACACCAAGAAGAAGAATCAACAGCGGATCCATCGACCAACAAAAAAAAAACGGAACGAAAATTGAACGCAGTAAGTAGAGTGGTATGTGTGGCAGAAGAGGCGGCGTAGTAAAACGCCTGAGAATCCGAAAGGCAAAACTGCTCAAACTTCTAAATAGCAACGATACCTTACTGTGGAGCACAACTGTGAAATTACGCGCAGAGCTCGAACACATAAAATCGTTGCTAACAGAAAAGAAAAAGCAAGAGCCTATGCACACAACCACCTACACTGCAATACAAAATATAAGTAAAATAATAATCAAAACTCAACCACCCCAAGCAAAGGAAATACCAACGCTAAGGAAGACATGCCCGAGTGACTTCGATGGACCTTTATACTCACCAGCACCGGCCTCGTCTAGCGCAACAAGCTAGCCCGGAGCAGTGAACCGACAGCGTTTCTAAGAACGCCCACCAATAACAGTTTTTTTTTTCAATGCGATGCATAAAATTTAAATTTAAAATTGTAACATTGAGCGGAATAACATCTGCCCAATTAGAGTGCGGCCTGTAAAGCCTCACAAACACTAGGCAGGAAATAATGTAAAAAAAAAAAAATTATAAAAATTTAATTTCATTTAATTAATTAAAAATATATACATCAGTATAAAAGTAAAATAAAAAAAATTTTGTATTAAATTACATATGTCAATAGAAACAAACAAAATAAGTAAATTTGAAGAAATATTTAACAATTTTGACAAAATGGGCATTGTTGACGTAAAAACCGTAGACTCGACAGCTAACGTAATAAACAAAGTCGAAGTCGAAAACACCGATCTAAAACTAATAACAATACTTATTGTTATAATTTTTATTTTAATACTAGCACATCTATTATACAAATTATATAAGTACCATAATAAATGCATTAAGATGCAATATCAAAGCCAGGCAAACGACCTGGATAAAATTTAAAATAAAATTACTCGTAATTAGTAACAGTGATTGCTTAAAAACATTATTGAGAAAACAAACTAATTAAAATATATAACTATTTGCTTATTAAATTTATATATGTTTTTGCAAATTTTATCGGTTATTTTATATATCTGCCTGCAAAGTAAGATTTTATTCTTATTTCCTGAAAACATTCAAAAATAATATAGACCAACCAATTTTTTTTTAAATGAAATGGAATGGCAAAAGATTAATGCCGAATTAATTAATATTAAAGAAAAATTCGACAAATCATACAAGTGTTTAGCACAAAATAGGAATATTTCTAATGAGACTATAGTAGACATTCAATAACACTAGTTGCATGTTTTAACCAAGCACGATCACTGACACAAGACAATAAAGAAAAATTAAATACCCAACATTGGTCGTATGTATCAAGATTTTTACATAGGTTGAAAACAAACCTAAATAGCATTAAATCAAAATATGCACTAGACATAACAATACCTTCGATTTTGAATACCCCAAATTTAGTTAAGAAGATACAAACACAGACATAGAGACATTAAGCGATTCTGAAATCGCAAGCGGTTTCAAAATCGATATATAAAAGAAGAAGATCTACACGATCTTACGATACCAGCGGTAATCACATTACCCGAGCTATCTGAGTCTGAACAAGAGTTTATAATTGAAGACAAAACTGTAAATATGGCCATGACACAAGTAGAATTCCATAAACTAGCCTCTTCACTCATACCTGAGTTTAGTGGAAAGTCTGAGAATCTACAAAGTTTCATTGATGCTCTTAGTTTAGTAGATTCACTAAAAGGAACAAAAGACAGCAAGTCAATATATTCAAGAAGTTGAACAGTTGACAAGGCTTTGCAATCAGCACATATGATTAACGGTGTATCGCAAGAATATGCCGAAGAACTAAGCCTACAAGTTGCTGTAAAATCTATTATAACAAACAGCACAATTGACGAAGTTAGGTCTGTAATGAAATCATGAAATTTCAATAACATGAGTGAGATTACAACTGTCTTTGTCGATAGCTGCACAGACTCGATAGGACATCCAAACATATTCCTAAATGCTGCACAGCATCAGAGAAATGGACCCCACCGAGGCAATAACCGCGGAAACAACCGCGGAAATTACCAAAATAATGGCAATAGATATTATAATAATAATAATGGCAACAATAACAGAGAGGCCAATTTAAAGGAAACTCTAGAGGCCGTGGTAACTCAAACGGAGGCCACAACAATAACAATAACTATAATGTGAGAGTAGCCCAAAATACTTCGGGAAACTCCCAACAGCCCTTAGGTACACAGCAATAGATAGTAAAAGGGTTCATTCGATTAATCTTAGTGTAAATATATTCATTCACAAATGTAGCTACAGGCAAGATATATTGATAGATACTGGTGCAGATATATCTTTGATTAAAGAAAATTCCGACACTTTCAATGATATAAACATTAATAATAAAGTTAATATTCAGGGAATCAATCAAGCATTGATTCAATCCAAAGGACTAACATCTTTAGAAATACAAACAACTAAATATATAATTCCACACAACTTCCATATTGTCGATTCAACTTTTTCTGTACCGTGTGATGGAATTTTAGGCATAGAGTTTATTAAAAAATATAATTGTCAATTAGATTTTACACCTTCAAAAGATCTGGTCATAATAAGACCAGATAATCTAAATTATCCCATCTATGTTCCTATAACTTACAGCTCCGGTAATAATACAATAGTGTTACCGGCAAGATCCGAAGTTGTCCGGAAAATCGAGTTAACTTCAAATGAAGATAGCATTCTAATTCCGAACCAGGAAATTCAACCTGGTATATATGCAGCAAACACAGTCGTAACGACTGCAAATGCATTTGTCCGTTTACTAAATACAACTAGTACCGATCAAATGGTTAATATAAATAAGTTGAATTATGAACCATTAGCAAATTATGATATATCCGAAATAAATAATGAAACCAGAACGAACAATGTTATGTCAAAGTTAACTAAAAATTTTCCAAAACTATTTAATAAACAATTAAAAGGACTTTGTTGTCAATATACAGACATATTCGGACTTGAAACCGAACCAATTACAACAAATAATTTTTATAAGCAGAAACTAAGATTAAAAGATGATGAACCTGTATATATAAAAAATTATAGAAATCCTCATAGTCAAAAAGACGAAATTCAAGCTCAAGTCGATAAACTAATTAAAGATGGAATAGTTGAACCATCAGCCTCAGAATACAACAGTCCACTGTTACTAGTACCAAAGAAATCCATAGATAATGAAAAGAAAAAATGGCGATTAGTAATTGACTATCGCCAAATTAATAAAAAATTACGATCCGATAAATTTCCACTTCCTAGGATCGATGATATCTTAGATCAACTAGGTAGAGCAACATATTTCTCTTGCCTTGACTTAATGTCAGGATTCCATCAAATTGAGGTAGACGAAAACTCTAGAGATATATCCTTTTCAACGAGCAATGGCTCTTATCGCTTCACGCGATTGCCATTTGGTTTAAAAAATGCCCCAAATTCATTCCAAAGAATTATGAAAATTGCATTCTCTGGACTTGAACCATCACAAGCATTCCTTTATATGGATGACTTTATAGTAATCGTTTGTTCCGAAAAACACATGCTTAACAATTTAATTAGTGTGTTTAACATGTGTAGGAAACACAACTTGAAGCTACATCCTGAAAAATGTTCATTTTTCATGCATGAAGTCACATTTTTTGGACACAAATGCACAGATAAGGGAATCTTACCAGATGACAAAAAGTTTGATGTCAAATTAAATTATCCAGTTCCACATGACTCGGATAGCGCTAGACGATTTATAGCATTTTGTAATTACTACAGACGATTCATCAAAAATTTCGCCGATTATTCTAGGCATATAACAAGATTAAATAAAAAGAATGTTCCATTTGAATGGACTGATGAATGTCAAAATGCATTTGAATATCTTAAAGCTCAATTAATAAAGCCTACTCTGTTACAATATCCAGATTTTACAAAATAATTTTGTATAATCACAGATGCTAGTAAGCAAGCCTGTGGTGCAGTGCTAACACAAGCCCACAATGGAACTCAACTTCCAGTAGCTTACGCATCGAGAGCATTTACCAAAGGAGAAAGTAACAAGAGTACGACGGAACAAGAATTAACAGCTATTTATTGGGCAATCACCAAATTTAGACCCTATATCTACGGAACTCATTTCATGGTAAAAATAGACCATAGACCACTAACATTTTTGTTTTCAATGACAAACCCCAGTTCTAAATTAACGCGTATGGGACTTGAATTAGAGGAGTATAATTTTACAGTAGAGTACCTAGGAGGCAAATATAATTGTAAGAAAATTATAGCAAGAATTGATATTGGAGATTTATATACTAATAATGGAAATATTGACTTAGGACAACTATTTCCAAGGCTCGAAAAAGAAGCCGGTATATTAAAAATCAGACAATTGAAAATGGCAAAACGGTGACCACATTAACAAATGTTAAAGAGAAAGAAGCTATATTGTCTACACTACATGATGATCTAGTACAAGGAGGTCATACAGGCATTGCAGAAACCTTGGCCAAGGTCAAAAGACATTATTACTGGAAAGGTATGACTCGTGATATAACAGAGTACATCCAGAAATGTCAGAAATGTCAAAAAGCAAAAACAACAACAAATATTAAGACCCCTTTAACAATTACTGAAACCCCGATGAAGGATTTTGACAGAGTGATAGTGGATACAATTGGTCCACTACCAAAGTCAGAAAAAGGCAATGAATATGCAGTCACGCTCATATGCGACTTGACTTAATATTTAGTTGCTATACAATATTTGCTGCAATATTTGAATATTTTATTCTCAAGTACGGTCCAATGAAGACGTTCATTTCGGACATGGGAACGGAATATAAGAATTCAATTATAAATGACTTGTGCAAATATTTAAAAATACCAAACATAACATCAACTACACACCATCATCAGACCGTTGGAACAATAGAAAGAAGCCACAGAACATTTAATTAATATACATATACGATCCTATGTATCAGTAAATAAAACAGTGATATAAACATTAATAATAAAGTTAATATTCAGGGAATCAATCAAGCATTGATTCAATCCAAAGGACTAACATCTTTAGAAATACAAACAACTAAATATATAATTCCACACAACTTCCATATTGTCGATTCAACTTTTTCTGTACCGTGTGATGGAATTTTAGGCATAGAGTTTATTAAAAAATATAATTGTCAATTAGATTTTACACCTTCAAAAGATCTGGTCATAATAAGACCAGATAATCTAAATTATCCCATCTATGTTCCTATAACTTACAGCTCCGGTAATAATACAATAGTGTTACCGGCAAGATCCGAAGTTGTCCGGAAAATCGAGTTAACTTCAAATGAAGATAGCATTCTAATTCCGAACCAGGAAATTCAACCTGGTATATATGCAGCAAACACAGTCGTAACGACTGCAAATGCATTTGTCCGTTTACTAAATACAACTAGTACCGATCAAATGGTTAATATAAATAAGTTGAATTATGAACCATTAGCAAATTATGATATATCCGAAATAAATAATGAAACCAGAACGAACAATGTTATGTCAAAGTTAACTAAAAATTTTCCAAAACTATTTAATAAACAATTAAAAGGACTTTGTTGTCAATATACAGACATATTCGGACTTGAAACCGAACCAATTACAACAAATAATTTTTATAAGCAGAAACTAAGATTAAAAGATGATGAACCTGTATATATAAAAAATTATAGAAATCCTCATAGTCAAAAAGACGAAATTCAAGCTCAAGTCGATAAACTAATTAAAGATGGAATAGTTGAACCATCAGCCTCAGAATACAACAGTCCACTGTTACTAGTACCAAAGAAATCCATAGATAATGAAAAGAAAAAATGGCGATTAGTAATTGACTATCGCCAAATTAATAAAAAATTACGATCCGATAAATTTCCACTTCCTAGGATCGATGATATCTTAGATCAACTAGGTAGAGCAACATATTTCTCTTGCCTTGACTTAATGTCAGGATTCCATCAAATTGAGGTAGACGAAAACTCTAGAGATATATCCTTTTCAACGAGCAATGGCTCTTATCGCTTCACGCGATTGCCATTTGGTTTAAAAAATGCCCCAAATTCATTCCAAAGAATTATGAAAATTGCATTCTCTGGACTTGAACCATCACAAGCATTCCTTTATATGGATGACTTTATAGTAATCGTTTGTTCCGAAAAACACATGCTTAACAATTTAATTAGTGTGTTTAACATGTGTAGGAAACACAACTTGAAGCTACATCCTGAAAAATGTTCATTTTTCATGCATGAAGTCACATTT